>OW028745.1:17500-752500 GCA_932294355.1 Aporophyla lueneburgensis | reverse complement strand
AAAGAATGGACATTTTGGTAGGCCGCATTAAGTACTCAAACTGCCAGATTATCATTAAAATGGAATGAGTAAGAGAGATATAAAAAAACAAACATCACCTACATAGTCCTCACATTCAAAATCACTTAAATAATAATAATAATATTATACTTCTGAAAGTATATATTCATGTCATAGTGTAAACAATAATCAAATGTCAAAGTGTATAAGCAATAATCAAAATGTCAAAGTGTATAAGCAATAATCAAAATGTCAAAGTGTATATTCCCAATAAAAAATTAATAAAAAAAGGCAAGTAATTAATAATAAAAATAAAAAATATCATTCAGTACAATAATAATTTAAAAATAAAAATCAAAAATTGGAGCAGCTTAATCCCAAGCTTTTTTGTCCTCAATATAATCTTTGACAGTGTAAAAGGCTTTCTGGCACAACTTACGTTTAATGAATGATTTAAATTTATTGAGACTTAGATCTTGAACATGGCTTGGAAGTTTATTATAAAAGCGTATACATTGACATCTGAATGAGCCACCTATTTTCTTGAGCCTTGTTGAAGGTACAATAAATTTGTGTTTATTCCTAGTATTTATATTATGGATATCACTGAATTTTTTAAACAATTTAATATTCTTATGGGCATATAAAAGATTTTCAAAAATATACTGTGAAGGCACAGTCATTATATTAATTTCTTTAAATTTCTCTCTGAGTGAGTGTCTCGGGCTTAATTTATAAATTGATCGAACAGCCCTTTTCTGCAAGACAAAGATAGTCTGAATCTCGGCGGCATTTCCCCACAACAGAATACCGTACGACATTACACTATGAAAGTAGGCAAAATACACTAAACGGGCTGTCTCTATGTCAGTTAAATTCCGAATTTTTCTAACAGCGTATGCAGCGGAGCTTAGCTTTTTCGACAATTTATCTATATGCGGGCCCCACTGAAGCTTGGTATCCAAAGTTAGGCCCAAGAATACAGTGCTATCTTCAGGATTCAATTCTTCGCCCTTCACCAACACATTCGTTTTCACTTGCCTAACGTGAGGTAGCGTAAACTTAATGCATTTGGTTTTTTTTTCATTAAGAAGCAAATTATTTACATTGAACCAGTGAACTACTTTTGAGATCGCGCTATTAACATCGTCAGTATCCACTTGCTGACGTTTAAGTTTAAACAAAAGTGAAGTATCATCCGCAAACAAAACTATATTATGATTATCTTTTATAAGGTAAGGCAAGTCATTAATATAAATAAGAAACAAAAAAGGACCAAGAATTGAGCCCTGTGGGACTCCCATTGTTACGATAGATCCGGGAGACCTTTTTCCATTGACATCGACACTCTGAATCCTATTACTCAAATATGAAGTAAGAAGATCCAGAGCTCTGTTCCGGATTCCGTAGTGGCGGAGTTTCCTGATTAAAGTTTCATGAAGAACGCAATCGAATGCTTTAGATAAATCACAAAAGATGCCCAAAGCATCGCATTTATCTTCCCATGCATTATAAATATGTCCTAGGAGTTCAACACCGGCATCGGTAGTTGAACGACCCCTTGTAAAACCGAACTGTTTGGTATGTAATAATTTATGTTTATTAAAAAATCGTTGCAACTGATCTAAAATTAATTTCTCAAAAATTTTACTGAACGTAGGTAGTACTGAAATAGGTCTATAGTTAGTGGGGTCTGATGTACTACCAGATTTAAATAAAGGTATTATTTTACTATTCTTCATAAGATCAGGAAACTCCCCACACTCAATACAATTATTAAATATAAGAGCTAAAGTAGGTGCTACAATGTCAATAATAGACTTGGCGACTTCTACAGAATTACCCCACAGATCTGCAGTCTTTTTTACATTTAAAGTGTGGAAGGTTTTAATTATATCTTTACAAGTAATATGTTCAAAATGAAATTCCGAATCGCAAACATTAACATTTTCAATAAGCAAAGACTCAGCAACAGAAGGTGATGAGTTTAGGGATTTTGTAGTTGAAACAGGAATATCTGAAAAGAAATTTTCAAAAGCCGCAGCGACTTGTGAGTCTGATTTTATTATGTTGTCGTTGATAGACAGGCTGTAGTCATTATTTCGTTTACTAGACCTTCCCGTTTCACTATTAATAATATTCCAAGTCGTTTTAATAACATTACTACTATTTTTAATCTTAGAACTCAAATAACGCGACTTGGCCATCCAACAGACTTTTTTAAATAATTTCGAATAATTTCTAACATACAAATTAAATTCAGCAGTGTTGACAAAAGCCCTTTCATTGTACAGCTCATAAAGCCGTGTTCTACTTTTATGAATACCAATGGTCGCCCAATCACTGAAAGATACGTTACTGTTAACTGAGATAGTCCGGGGAATAAAAGTCGAATTAAAGTCATTACAATATGTCTTAAAAAACTCATCATATAGATGATTGGGACCACCATTAATAGATAAAAGTGGCAATTTCTGAACTAGTTTGCCTTTAAAGGCTTCTAGGCGAACTGCAGTTTTGGGGTTAACAGTGATATCTCTTTTACTTAGTTTTTTATTTTGATTTTGAAAAGTAATCTGTTGCCCGCAATGATCAGAATCTAGTAAATTAATAATTTCTTTGTGGCTTGGTATAACATCAGTATAAATATTATCAAGGCATGTGGCACTAGTAGGGGTTATTCTTGTGGGATCCATAAATAGGTTTACAAGATTGTAGGACTGAAATAGACTTATTTTTTACTACAAGAACCTGAGTTTTCTAATAAATTAACATTAAAATCCCCGCAAGCAATAATAGACTTGTTTGAGTTACTAATCTTGTGTAATACTTCATCCATGACCTTTTCAAAGCAGTCATACAATCCTGATGGTGGTCTGTACACACTTAATACAATAAACTGCTCCAATTCTATACAGGCAATTTCTACTGTTCGCTCAATGGAGAGGCTCACAATATCCTTACGGTCTTTAAATTTAAGTTGGTTATTTACTAAAATTAGTGAGCCACCATGTATAGCATTTACTCTGTTGAACGAACTACCAACCTGGTGATTATTAAAATTGAACATGAACTGGTGGCTTTTAAGCCAGTGTTCTGTAATACAAAGAATATCTATATTTTTACAATTAAGGAATAAATCTACTTCTAAATCTTTGTTCAAAAATCCTTGAATGTTTTGATGCACCAGGTTGATACTATGTAAGTCTTTTACACATACATTTGCCATACATACATTTGTGCAAGAGGTTGCCTCTATTGTCTTAATTTCTAATTTAAATTAAAATAAATGTTATCAATTGTTACCAAATTATTAGCAGAATTGTTCAACATGCCATTGCATTGCTCAAAAGGAAGGGGGTTAATAGCCAAATTCTTGGCTGAAATAGAAAAAAAATATGATAGCGACACAGCTATCTGTCTTTTATAATAGGTAGAAAGATAGTACATAACACTATTATATCTGTCTTTTGTCAAGTACCAATGATTACTAACATAATTGTTAGTATCAACTAAATGAAACAAATTATTATTAAATGTCAAATTGTGCAATGTCATGTTGATTTCAAATCTTAACCTATTTTCCTCCTGTGGCAAGCTGTTACTGTAGGGAAATGTAAATAATACAATCTTTCTTAAACTAAGATTACTCAATGTTTGAAAGTATTGGAGCAATTCCCCTTTGTTCACATTTCCCCTATTACCCATAAAAATTAATAATGTGGTCTCCTGGGTAAAATTACATTTAATAATTTCCTTCATAATATTAAATAAGGAACAACCCGGCATACAGTAATTTATTATTGACTGACCTGGACATTCATCTGTCAACAAGTTGCCTAATTCTTTTCCAATTTCATCGCAAAATAACACTACATCACTTTTTACAATTTGCTTACACTGTTTATTGGAACTATTAGTAACAGGAAATGCAAAATCAACACAGGGTTGCAATGGGGTGGTATTGCAAGTTGTCAATGAATGGTCTGGTGTAGGTAAATTTGATGATTTTTGACATTGCTCACAGTTGGTTGTTTGCGAGTTTACCAGCTCATTCATTGCCAACACATATTCCCTCATGAGATCTTCTGAGGTATTATATTTGTTAGTCATTGAACTTAGTTTTTCCTGTAGGTGATCAAGTTCAGATTGTAAGTGCTCTGTCAATGCTGTACCTCCTGTTACTTTCTTCCAAATTAGAAGAATACATATCTAATATTTTGAGTAAGTTTAGTCTTTCTCTATTAAGTTTAACATTTTTAATGAAGAACTGATGTTTTTTAACCAACTTTTTGGTTTTAACAATGTATCTATTCATTTTTATGTATTTTTTAAGTTTGTTTTTACTAGTGACTACCCTCACTGAGTTGCATGACTTTGAATTATCATGACCTATCAAATCTATGGTGCAAGAGGGATTGATAGCGGAAACCATTGAGGGGGCAACAGGCATCAGCTCATTGAATAGACTCTGATTCAGCGAGGCGGTGATATTAGAGTTTATGGTCTGTAGTTCTGAAATTTGACTTTGTGCCTCATGTAGCTGTTGTTGTAATAAATGTTTGTGATTAAGAGCTTGTTCATACTCTATGCTACACTGGCTGAATCCGTCCACAACAAGCTGAAGTCTGTCGCGTTCTTCTATGGCATCAGTGTATTGAGTGTATATCTGAGCCATTTCAATTTTTAATTTCCTATTATTATCATGGGCATCGAAGAGCACCTTCTCATTGTCATCCATTTCCTTATTCAGTTGGTCACAGAGCTCCTTTGACGCCTGTAATTCACTCAAAGCCTGTTTGAGTTTGGACTCTTCGAGGCGAGCACGGGCGCTGCGAGTCATAATCATGATTATAAAGAATAAGGAACCGACAAGAAATTGAAAGAGAGAAGATGGTGCCAGTAGTCTATAGGAAGATTAGTTTAAGTGAAAAATGAAATTTAGATGTAAAGAAGGAGTTCTGTCACCAAACCAAGGTAAGGTTATGTTTACGTACAAAGGTCACTGACATTAGTAATCGTATTAAAAGTGAACAACGGAAAAGTTGGTAAAAAAAGAGTACGTAAACAAACTAATAGCATGTAAAATACAAAGTATTGTACCTGATATTAAGATGACAATGCAAAAGTTCACCTCTGCCGGCAACTGTCACCGATTCACTTTGAAATATTTAAACTTATTGTACACTTGTTATGTGAATCTAAGACGAAATACACTTTATTATTCTATGTACTAGATGAGTAATTGGAAATAGGCCATATAAACAATGAAAAACTAATAATTAAGATTAAAATTACTAGGACAAATTTAAATCAGCTGTTAGCTGTAGTGTTGCCACAGGGGAAAAAAAAAGTTTACGTCATTAAAATTAGTTTACATCATTATTTATTGTATTAGAAATGCACACTTATACAATATTGATGATAATGCATTAGTGAGTATAACGTACCAATTACACCTAAGGTCAATGTACAGCGTAGCTCGTACATATTGCCCCCTCACAAAATGTAACAATTGAAAATGTTGTGTTATAATATAAAATTGAAAGGAAAGGAATATAATTCAAAATAACATAATGTAAAAAATAAGATCAAAAAGAAATGAACAGTAAAGTTCTCACTGTTGATAGTGCAGTCACTTCCGAGTGTAATTAAAGGCTAATACTAAGGTGACGTTGCTTTGTTCAGGGTGCGTGAACTTGATAAGTGCGCTACACCGCTGTTGTCTGTGACGTCAAATACAACATTGTCCCCGATGCTTGCAGTCGACCTCCTTCGAGGTGCTGGATTAGGAACAGGTGGTGCCTCAGGTATCTGTTGCTTCCTGCAATGTTTCTTCAGTCGGTGGTAGGCATATATCGCGCCTGCTATCGCTGCTGCTGCTGTCAATATATATAAGACAACATTGATGATCCCAGTTTGCTCTCAAATTCATTCTTCATTGGCAGTCTGACTTCATATTTCCCATTTTCCAAGCGTTGCGTAGTTTTGTTGAAGAATTCAATGCAAGATTCATTTTCCGCCGATAGGTTGGATTGATCTGTGATGTCTTCGGTTTCCCAGAACTGTTTGATATCTTCCAGGTTATTTATGACCACATTGCAGTGAAAGGTTTTGACATTACCGCATAAAAGCCAACCTAGGTGAGTTTGTTGTGCGATAGGTTGAGTGGCGTCATCGCCTTTTATTATTCCACCTAGCATAATTTGCGAATAAATGTCTGCTCCAAATAGTAAATCCACCTGACGGCTTTTGTAGAACTCTGGGTCGGCTAAATGGATGTTTTGTATGTGGGACCAGGATGGTTTTGCGAAGGTCTTATTTGGCAAGTTCTTGATCAAGTTGTTCATAATGTAGACAGATGTTTGGAACTTGAAGTCGTTGTAGACAGAACTGCAAGTAATTGTTGTCATTCCTTTGCAGTGGTTTTCCTTCTGTCCAACTCCAAAGATGACTCCTTTGCATCTCTCGCGCTTGACTCCGAGAAGTTGAGCGGCATGTTCCGTGATCAAAGAAATCTGAGACCCTTGATCGATGAGAGCTCGCAACTTGATTTGGGTCCCATCAGCTGTTTCTATGTTTACTACGGCGGTCGCTAGTAATATCTCCGAAGTATCATCATCCTTTGATACATGAGAAGAACTTGTTTGTTTTTCTGTTTTGTTTTTAATACATGCATCATGTAGCAGTGTATTATGTTGACCAGCGCACTTGCGACATCGGTGAGTTGACGTACATGCCTTTCCGTTGTGGCTGAACACGCAATTTACGCAAATGTTCATTTTTGTTACTGTGCTAAGTTTTAATTGATTCGGCATTTCTAAAAACCTTGCACAACTGTACAGCCCATGTTCGTCGTCGCAAAGAGGGCAACGATATGTTGACGCATGAAAAGATTTCGTAATTCTCTTGTTGCTAGTTGCTTGATTACTGCTGTATTGTTTTTTAGCTTGATTTTGATGAGAACTCGATGTTGTATTCGGTTTTTGAATGTTTTCTTGTTTGCGACGTGATGTTTCCAACGATGTGAACTTCGCTTCTAGGAAGTCTAACAAATCTTTCAGAATTGGTAGGTTTCGGCAATTCTTCAGAGAGTCATTGTACTCAGAATGTGTGTCTGCGTCTAATTTCTGAGTTAAAATATGTACAAGAATTGGATCCCAAGTGTCAATATTCACTCCTAAATTCCTTATCGCATGTAAGCATTCTATGCTGACGTCGTGGATTTTCTTTATTTGGGCCATTGATTGCTGTTGCATGTTTGGCAGATTGAAAAGCCTGTTGATGTACGATGTGAAGATAAGTTTTTCATTATTATATCGGTGATTGAGGATATCCCAACACACGAGGTAATTGTCCGAACTTATCTGCAGGTGTTGAATCAAGCGTTCTGCTTCTCCTTGCACTTTACTCTTCAGAAACTGCATCTTCTGAGCAGGTGAAAGGGAATTGTTGTTGTGTATTGCTTCTGTGAAAAGATTTTTAAATGGGATCCACTGGTTGTAGTTACCGTGGAAAACTGGTATCTCTAACTTCGGTGTTGTTTTCTCACGATGAGCGCCGGACCACATTTTTGTATTCAAAGCCTTTTTCAGTTCATGAAACTGGTTTTCATACCTTGTGTAGCGTTCTTCGTACATTACTATCTTCTCTCCGTTGGTTTCACACTCTATCTCCCAGTGGAGGTTGTCAATTGCTGACCAGCGCGTCTGTAGTGTTTGCAGAGCATCTTGAAATTCCCATTTTTCGGATAGAAACTCCACGTGTATGTTTGCAACTGCTCTCATGAAGGCTTTGAAATTTGCTGTTTGTTTGCGCATCATGTCGTCCAGCTTGCTGTTGGACCCCGTATCCTTTTTCACACAGTTTTGTTGTTCTTGCTGAGGAGGAGGTGATGGTTCTCTATCTTGAATGACATGCCTAGCTTGTTCGTCCACCTCACCCTTCAAGGTTTCTTGTTCCTGTTTTGTTTGGTGGGAGGTACCTTCTCCTATTTGTTGATTTGCGCCTCCCAATGTTTTTGTTTGTACTGCTTGCTCCCTTGGTGAACGAGCGAGAGTCGTGAATTGTTGGTGTTGTTGAAGAATAAGCTCCTTTACTTCATTGTAGCACTGCTGCGTTACACGATAGCAGTCATTCGCAAAGTAGGGATGACTTTCACTTTTTTCCGTAGACAATCGGTCATGATTGAATTGGAAATCTGACCACAAATTTTCCAACATTGCCATACGGCGTTTGAAATAGTCGGGGTTTTTTCTGTCCCAACCATCTTTTTTGATATTTATCCCGATCTTTTTTATGCTGTCGTAGAGTTCGTTCTGATTCTGGTATAAATCAGCTGACGACATGTTGTTGATGTTTTCTTGTTGACTTCAAGATGAACTCTTCTGTTGCGAGCGTAGACTTTCGTTCCACACTCCTGGTTTCCTTGTGTTGTGCAACTTTTCCCCTCTACGATATGCGCCTTCTCAATTGGTTACTGGGGCGACTCGCTTGTGAGAGACCAGTCCAACCGATTCGCGATCGTAAAAGATGTAAATCACACAACACTTAGTTGCTCGAAGGACCAAATGTTGGGGCGTAACTCCCAACAGTGAATATGTTATGTTGATGTTGATGCTTTGTTGAATGTTGAATGAGTAGACAACCGATTGGTATAAAGGTTTAATTGCTACTAATTTATAATTAGTTTACATCATTATTTATTGTATTAGAAATGCACACTTATACAATATTGATGATAATGCATTAGTGAGTATAACGTACCAATTACACCTAAGGTTAATGTACAGCGTAGCTCGTACAGTTTCAATTATTATCTAATGAATGAGCTACTTTTTAAGTTTCGTGAGTATTCGAATAGAACAGAATAGAACATTTTTATTTCAGACCGGAGTGCATAGGGTTAGTAAGATTTTTTTTTAACGTCTAGTGTTAGGCGCGGGACAAATACAAGAGGCGTCGGGCGGAGGTGCGGCGCGGGCGCGGCGCGGGCGTGGCGCCACTTCTTTGATATTTCATACAAAATGTATAGAAGAGGTGGGGCGCGAGACATACTGAGACGGCGGGGTGCGGGCGCGGCGCGGGCGTGGCGCGGGCGCCGCTTCCTCGCCTTCGGCGCACCCGGAAAATGCGTGACGATATAGAATTTAACGAGAAACACCGCGCCTCGCCTTTCCGACACCGTTAGCACGCCTGTTCTGCGCTGCACCGGCGCCGCGCCCGCACCACGCCCGCGCCGCGCCCGCGCCTCGCCTCCGCCCGACGCCTCTTGTATTTGTCCCGCGCCTTAGTAGGTTACAGACACAGATACAAATAAACAATAAAAATTCAGCATGGAGCCGCATCCATCCCCGCAGCATCGGGGATCTCCACCGATCTGCGAATACACTAAGAATACTGTTGGTGCTGCCGCGAACACGAGTCATCAGGAATGCACATCTATTTCTTATAATAGCGGCATAACCATCAATATTATTATCTGCAAACATCCCTGACGACTACGCCACGGCTGCCGCAGCAGCACTCTCACATTGTTATATTGAACGCGTAGGTCGCTGCATGTCCGCTGAGTGAAGTTGACCCACAGGCTGCATGTGTCACACATTGACAGTAAGCATTGAAAAGCGTTACTTTCAGTGGTTTCGCATAACGTGCAAATCTACGGACCAGCATGTTACAACGGACAGCCAGCGACCTAAGTTCCCTTTCAATGTCACAATTATCCCTAAGATCTTCAGTGACCCAGTGGCCATGATACTTAAACTTGTCCCGTCGCAGTGGTTCTCCACAAAGTGCGACAGTTGAAATACTGGAATATGTCACACTGCCTGCTTTAAAAACCATTAGTTCGCTCTTTGTGACGTTATATTTGAGCCCATGATTCACCGCATAATATTCGCATGTTTTTCACATACTGCATAATATTCGCAATTTCGCATTCGCACAATGATTGTTTACATAACGGTCCCACATGACGAGAACCTCGTGAAAGCCGTAAAAGATAATCAGATCAAGTATCTTGACTTGGCTTGCGAGGTTGTCTACATATGGAATGTAGACTCAGCGATCATTGTGCCGATAGTCGTAACAGCCAACGGCTTGATAGCTAAGAGCCTCGACCAACACTTGAGGAGGCTCACGTTGGGCAACTGGATAAATGGCTTGATTCAGAAAGCGGTACTTCTGGACACGGCTCGCATTGAAGTCTGAAGTAACCCCACAGTAACCCCACTCTCCAACACGACTCTGTCCACGTGACGCCTTTACAATAACAACTGACGTCACGGTGTCTACCACTTCCTTGTACTAAAATACTCAAACTAGCAACGATTTAAATAAACCACTGTTTTTCAATCTTTTTGATTTCGCGACCCCTTTACAAGTTGAAAACGAGAAAATGTGGAGCAAGTAAGTGAGTTCGTATATTTGGGGAGTTTGTTTACAAGGGATGGAAAGATTGATAAAGATGTGGAAAGAAGAGTGAATGCGGGAAATAAAGTAAATGGTGCTCTACATGCAATTGTGACCAACCAACTGATGTCCAATAAGGCTCGACTGGCTGTTCACAATGGTGTACTGGTGCCTACGCTTATGTATGGGAGTGAATGTTGGGTGTGGCAAAAGAAGCATGAAAGTAGAATAAATGCTGTGGAAATGCGTTCCTTGCGAAGCATGTGTGGTGTGACTATGAATGATAGGCTGAGGAATGATGTGATAAGAGAACGGTGTGGTTTAAAAGAAGATATAGTGACAAAAATTGAAAAAAGTATGCTTAGATGGTTTGGTCATGTTGAGAGGATGAAAGAAGGACGACTCACAAAAGGTATTTACAAGGCAGATGTGAGTGGAAACACCGGGAGGGGACGCCCTAGGAGGACATATAGTGACCTTATTGGTGATGTTCTTCAGAAAGGTCAGGTGCGTAGTACTCGCAACCGGCGTGTGTGTATGACCAATTGTATGAACCTTAAAGAGGCAAAAGGAGTGTGTAGAGATCGTAGCAGGTGGCGTTCCGTGGTTTCTGCCTACCCCCATGGGAAAAAGGCGTGATTGTATGTATGTATGAATGTGTTTACAAGTTGAAAAATTCCGGCGACCCCCTTGTGTCACAGAAAGACAAAGAAAATATTTAATTAAAAGACTACGTTAATGATATTTTCTATTTTGGTACAATTATCTATTATTCGGATCTACACTCTGCAGGAAGCCGCGAGAGTTTTGAAAGTAAGTACGAGGTAAGTTGGTAAGGCTACGTGCGACTTAACTTGGACGCCAATTCGCGCGGGCCAAACTGCGTCGACATGGCCAATGATATTCAAGAACAAGTAGTCGAAAAATAAAGAATAGCCAACATTTTGCTTTGCAGTTTGACGAATCTACAGATGTTTCCATTTGTGCTCAGTTTGTAGTATTTGTGCGCTTTGAAGCACAAAGACAGAATTATGGAACGAAAATCTTATTTTGCAAAGCACTTCCTGCAAACACTTCTGGCCAGTGTTTGTACGATATGTTTTTAGAGAACACTTCATCATCATCATCAGCCTATAATGTTCCCACTGCTGGGACACAGGCCTCCTCTCGGTGAGAGGGAGTGGGCCATAATCCACCACGCGGGCCCAGTGCGGGTTGGTAGATGTCACATGTCTTTGAAATTTTTTGGTTCTAAGACATGCCGGTTTCCTCACGATGTTTTCCTTCACCGTTTTGAGAGAACACTTGCGACTACGATATTGATTGGAAAAAAATTATCGCTATTTGTAGCGATGGCGGTAAAGCTATGACTGGTAAAAACAGTGGACTCGTTGCGTAATTAAAATCGATAATGCCAAACATATCCTGGACACACTGTTTCCTTCATCGACAAGCTCTAGCTGCTAAGGCTCTTTTGATTTAAATGACGTGCTCGAGGAGGTAATAAAAATCGTGCATTCTATCAAAGGTAAAGCCTTGCAAACCCAGCTATTCAGAATCGTTTGTGAAGATATGGGCTCGTTTCACCAAAATCTTCTTTATCACACAGAGGTCAGGTGGCTATCCAAAGGAAAGGTACTGACAAGATTTCTAGAACTGAGAGCTGAATTATTAATGTTCTTACAAGATGCAAAATCTGAATATGCTAATCGTTTTTCTGACCCTATTTGGCTCGTGAAATTAGCATTTTTGGCAGATCTTTTTAGTCACCTTAATGATTTGAACAAGAACCTCCAAGGTAGAGAAGAGAATCTTTTAACAGATAAAGATAAAGTCAAAGCATTTCACACAAAACTTCGTTTATGGTCAACTTCTCTGCAAAACAATATATTTGAGTCTTTTCCATGTGTTCAGAATATTGTTGAAGATAACGCATCAGACCAAAGTCTTATAAGGGCTCACATTCCTTGCATGATACAGAGCTTGCATAATTTACAAGAGAAACTTTTGACATACTTTCGAGACTTGTACTCTGAAGCTGACAATGGGCGTAGATGGATTTTAAACCCTTTTTTGGACAAGTCAATAGATCTGGCCGATGTCACCACAAGTATGAAAGAAAGTCTTCTAGATTTAGCTGCTGATGGTATTCTTAAAATGGAATTTTGTTCGCAAACTGTCCACGTATTTTGGATGAAAAGAAAACACGAATATCCAGAGCTGACAAGGGAAGCTCTAAAATTATTAGTGCCATTCGCCACTTCATACTTGTGTGAACTGACATTTTCTGCAATGGTAGACATTAAAACTAAAAAGAGAAATAGACTGCAATTAGAAAATGATTTGATTATTAACGTTTCAAAAATAGCACCACGATTTGACAAACTTTTGAAAAATAAACAAGCCGGATGGGCTTCTCACTAAAATTTTGTTTTTAACCGACTGCAAAAGAACCTTCTTTTGATATACCTACCTTATTTATAGTATATGATGATAACCTTGTTATTGTTTTACTAGCTTCTGCCCGTGACTTCATCCGCGTCAAATTTTTGCTCCCTGACCCTTCCCGTCGCATCGATTTGCCTGCTAGTTTTCGTCCATTTTTCGTTGCTGCTCGCTCCTTTTGAGTTATAGTGAGTCAACCTTAAAATATAGACATATGCCCTCGCGGACTTTTTTTAGAACTTTTTAAAAGGAACAATTCCGTCATACATGATTTTTGCGTTACTTTAACCGTTTACGCAGGGCACGCAACGGAAACTCCCAAAAGGAATAAATTTTCCCCGTTTGTGCAACATTTTTCATTACTGCTCCGCTCCTCTTAGTTGCAGCGTGATGTTATATAGCCTATAGCCTCCCTCGATAAATAGGCTACCCAACACAAAAAGAATTTTTCAATTCGGACCAGTAGTTCCTGAGATTAGCGCGTTCAATCAAACAAACAAACAAACTCGTCAGCTTTATAATATTAGTAAGTATAGATTTGTATGTTGTGTATATTAATTGATGTAATATTATCGGAACTGCAATATATTCACATATTTTAATCTGTTACTAGACAAATATATAAAATATTATAGGTGTATGTTTATACGTATGTAGGTATGTTTATCCACGCATTTCTTCGAAACTATAAATCGGATCATGACCATTTTTTTAATTGGCTTACATTTACTTAAACTTAGGGAACAGTAAAAATTTCATCACAATCGGTTCAGCATTTTTTATGATATGGACATATATGTGTAAGTGTAACGGCCTGGCTTATTGATAAGAGCTACATGTGTAGTGTCAAAGAGGAAATATCTGAAAACCTTGGTCAAATTTTAGTACAAGTAAAAAATCTTGCTGCAAATTTATGCATTGTATATGGTTTTAAGAAGTCGGCTGTTTACTTTTAGTAAAAGTACTTTGTTTTTGTAGTGTTAGAACCTTGCCTTTTTCTTTCGGCTGGGGACCCCCCGAGTAAGGCTTCGCGACCCCCCTCGGGGTCGCGACCCACAGATTGAAAAAGACTGAAATAAATGATATCGTTTTCCACGACATGTATGTTTTAATGGAATAAATTCAGATTCAGATTTATTTATTTGCAAAAACATATTGTGTAGATAATATACATGGTATAGTATGGTTGTTACAAAGTGGCTGGTTGTAGTTCAACCTGTTTGACCATGACTGGTGTACAAATTTAGTCGAAAGACAATAAGATTTAAAATAAAAAGAATAAAAATAGATTATTAACATTAAACAATATGATTAGATTAAAAACATTAGGTCAATACGCATGCGACACAAAATAAATAATAAAATAATAATTCAAGTCAATTTCTCAAGATCGATTTATCATTTAAAAAATCATTCTCATTGTAGTAGGCTTTTTCTGTCAGTATTTTTTTAAATGTTTTCTTAAACTGGTCTGCATTTAATGACTTAACACACTTTGGGATATTATTATAAATGATTGGCGCTCTGCATACCACGCTTTTATACAGTAGCGCTGTCTTTGCTGGCTGCACACGAATTTTACTATTATCCCGGCGATTACGAATTATAATGTCCGATATTCCAGGAAACAAATGAGGGTTATTTCTGACAAATAGGGTTATTTCCAAAATATAAAGTGACGGAAGTGTGAGTCTTTTATGTTTAATAAAGAGAGGCCTACAGCTCTCTGTACTTTGGATACCGATCATGGCACGTAGGCATCGCTTTTGCATTATAAACGCCATATTTTTATTTGACGAGTTGCGCCAAAAGATAATGCCATATCTGAGGACAGATTCAACAAGTCCATAATAAGACGATAGTTAAACATCAGTGTTGATGAATGGAGCAAGTTGGTACAAAGCATATGATTGACTACTGATTTTTTTTACATAGTTTGTCAATGTGTTCTTTTCATTTTAGTTTACTGTCAATAATTAATTAAACCGAAAAAACGGGCATTAGATATTTCATTTATAGTATTAATGCCTTGAATCAAATTTACATTTAACGGATTATGCAATCTTTGTCCAAAGTGCATGATATTTGTTTTTGATAAATTTATTTTTAAATTATTATTATTTAGCCATGATATTATAGATGTCAGTGAATTATTTATGTCAAATTTATAATTATTAATGTCCTTACATGCAATTGAAACTATACTGTCATCAGCAAATAATGTCATAGGTTGAGTCGTTGCCTTTGGCAAGTCGTTGATATAAATAGTAAACAACGGCGGGTGTCCCCCAAGGTAGTGTGGCACACTACCTTGGGGGACACCGTATGTGACATATTTCCTTACTGAGCTGAATGTTTCTTCTTTTTTTGTTTTGGGATTCACTCTAGTTATTACTGTTATCTATTGTCGATTTGTTAAGTAGGATTGAATTAAATCTAAAACGTTACCTCTTATGCCGTATGCGTCAAGTTTACTGATTAGTATATTATGATCTATATAATCGAAAGCCTGTGACATGTCGCAAAAAATAGCACAAACTGGAACTGTTTTGTCAACATGGCAAATAACACCTTGGATGAATTCATTAATGGCCATATTTGTGGTTTTATTTTGTCGAAAGCCCTTTTGTTCATTGCACAAAATTTTATTTTTTTCAAGATATGAATTATTATTATTTTGGGAAAACATTTTTTCTTCTCAGCTCTTTGGCTGGTTTTGAGCTACAATTACGGGCCGAAACCAAGTAAATGTAGCATGTGTGTGTAAAATTTTAAGTGTTTAAGTGTTGTTGTGATGTTGCTACGCTTCCAACTTCGTTCTCTTCTATCTGCAAGAACTTTCTCACAATTCTACATGTGTTTAATATCGCAGCTTTTTGTAGAGTGACGTAAAGGGTTTCTTTTAAGTTTAATAGTTTTAAGCTATGCAGAAGATGATTCGGAATAACGCCCGTGGTGGAAAGGACTATAGGAACTACGTATACTTTTTCTTGGCGCCAGATTCTAGTAACTTCATCTTTGAGTTCTGTGTATTTACTAATTTTTTCAGCGATTGTCTTTTGTATGTTGTGTGTATTGGGGACGGCAATATCTATTAGGTAAGTAATTTTATTAATTTTATCCTGTAGGGTTATATCCGGTCTATTATAGTGAATTGTTTTATCGGTAAGGATGGCACGGTCGAAGTAGAGCTTATGTGTGGTATTTTCTAAGATAGTTTGAGGTGTGTAATTGTAGTATGGAGTGTTGGTATTTTGAATGAGTATGTGTTTCAGTGCTAGTTTTTGATGAATGATATTTGCTACCTGGTTGTGTCTATGAGTGTAGTCTGTTTGTGTGAGAGTTGTGCAGGCACCAGTAATGTGCTGAATGGTTTCTGGTTGGGTGTGGCATTTGCGACATTTATCATCTGTCACTGTAGGATCTTTGACTATATATTTCCTGTAGTTTTTTGTGTTTATGATCTGGTCTTGAATAGCAATTATAAATCCTTCAGTTTCAGGAAATAAGGTACCTATTTTGAGCCACTTATTTGAAGCTAATTTATTTATGTGAGACTGCTCTAGATCATGAGGGTGCCGCCCGTGAAGAACTTTCTTCTTCCAATCTTCAATTTTCTGCTTCTGCGGGTCATCCTCGGCAGTGTTTTGTGTTTCTATCTGTTTGTTTAAGTTAAGTGGAGTGTAGTTGAGATCGTTTATTACTATGGCTTTATGAATATTACTGGTTGGTGGCTTTTGTGTAAAAGAATGTTTTCAACCTACTGATTTGTTTACGGCAAAGGTGCTGGATGTCAATTAAGCCTCTCCCTCCGTGTTGTCGTTTGATAGTTAATCTTTCTATGGCAGATTTAGGGTGTAACTTGTTGTGTTTCGTAAGTGTTGTTCGTGTGGTTCGCTCTAATTTTTCTGTGTCTGTTTTGGTCCATTTAATGACTCCGAATGAGTACGTTAATACGGGGATGGCGAAAGTGTTTAAAGCTTTAATGAGATGTCTACCTGAAAGCTGGGTCTTACAGACAGCGTTAAGTCTTCTCCTGTACTCTGTAGTTAGTGTATCTTTAATTCTTACGTGATCGAGTCCCTTAAGTTGCGCGTACCCTAAATATTTATACAGGTCAGTCGGTTCCATTGCTGTTATAATGTCTGTGTCATTCACTACAGTCGCCGGGACGCACCTTGCCTCTTATAATATGAAGTGTTTTACATTTATCTAACCCAAATTGCATTTTGATATCCTTACTGAACTCTGATGTTACATCTACTAATTTTTTCATATCTTTTTCTGTTTTCGCATACAATTTTATGTCGTCCATATAAATAAGATGTGATATTGTTGTTTCATCTGTAGAGTGTTTTAGGTGATATCCGGCTCTACAACTTTGCAGTAAACGAGACAGAGGATTAAGGGCGAGACAGAACCACAGAGGGCTCAGGGAGTCACCTTGATAGATACCTTTTTTGATATATACCTGTCGAGTTGTGATAGTACTGTGGTTGTTATTTATTTGTAGAGTTGTTTTCCAATGTAGCATTATATGACGCATGAAATCAATTATTTTTGAGTTTATTCTATAGATCTCTAATATTTGTATTAGCCAAGAATGAGGGACACTATCAAAAGCTTTTTTGTAATCTATGTAGGTGCAATGCAGATTTCTGTTTTTTGAGGTAGCGTGTTTATGTATAGTGGAGTCAATAATCAGCTGTTCTTTGCAGCCCATGTGGCCCTTCCTGCATCCTTTCTGTTCCTCTGCAATAATATTGTGGTGTTCAATGTGGGAACTAATCTTTTTTGTAATCGCTGATGTAAGTATTTTGTATATTGTGGGTAGGCATGTTATTGGTCTGTATTGGGAAGGTTGAGGTGAGTTTTTAGTTTTAGGAAGCATGTAGGTAATTCCTGTTGCGATAAATTCGGGTGTATTCTGTCGTCCTAATATGATATCCGTAAAATTTTTTGCTATTGAATTATGTAATGAAGTTAGTTTTTTGTTCCAGAAATTATGTATTTTATCTATACCAGGTGCTTTCCAGTTATGTAGTCTAGCTGTAATGTGTGTAATGTCTGACTCTGCTACCTCTGTAAATTCCATTTCATCTATAGCTCTCCATTTAATTTCTTCTTCCGCTACCCAAGATGCTTTGTCGTTGTGCTGTACCTGCTCTTCCCAAATACTAGACCAATATGTTTCTAGTTCTTCTTTTGAGGGCGCCTCTGTGGTGTTTTCTATTGTGTCGGTGTGTGTTTTTTGTATGTTTCTGTAAAATGCTTTTTCATTCATAGCAAATGTAGCATTATCATTCTTGCGCTGTTGCGCCTTCATATATCTCCTAAGCCTATGAACTTTTAGAGCTAGTTTTTGCTTTAGTGTGTCCAAAAACTCCGCAGGTTTTCTATTGTTGTTTTCATGTCTAGTGTGATTAGAATAATTTTTAAATATTGTTTCAACTCTCTTAACAACTTTATGTGTTCTGATGCCGTTAATATAATGTGTGAGTCTACCACAGTCTGCTCTTAATGTTTCAATATCTTTTTCCAGTCTCTGTTGCCATGCTGGTTTGATAAATTGACTTGCTCTTATAGTTCCTGTGTGGCCTGTGATTTTATAATTGAGTTCCTCAGATACAACTACTGCCGTGCAATAAATTAGTAAATGTATATCTAAAAGTTGTGTGTCATCGGATATAAATTGTATGAGTATATTTTCATTGAATAAATTAACTAAACGAAATAAGTTGGGGCTGTATTTCAATTTAGGTAGCTTTGGCCGAACTGCGGGGTCCATCCCAGAGTATTGCGCTATTGTTGTTCTAAATTTGTCATTTATTTCTTGGATATATGTGTCTGTGATTAGGTTTTGATCTACGACGACTAAGGTCTCAATATCATTTTCAAGTGTTAAGGTAAGAGATTCGGTTTGTGTGGATGTGTGCGATGTTTGTGTGTAAGCTTGCGATTGGCTGCATGGTTGAGATTGACTATTAGGATGTAATTGCATGACTAACTGTGGTTGATCTTGTAGAGTATTTTCATTTATGTTTTGTGTTAGTGTGGTAGTGGCAGTGTCTGCATAGTTTTCAGATTCTTGTAGTAATTGTATGCGTACATCTTCTTTTAATTTATCTATTACGACTTGTGACAGGAGTTTATTCCTAACTATAGCTCTTCTTTGATCTGAAATCCGTTGTTCTGAAACGGAAATCTCAGGATATTGACGTGAAAAACGTTCATGCAGTTGTTGTCTGTAGGTGGTCATGTCGGTCTCTAATTTTGTGATGTATAGATAAGTTCGCATGATAAATAGGTTAACTTCTTTGCTCCATTTCATGCGAACTCTTGATTTCCCAGCCTTGGTGGACGTGGGTAAGAAGGTAGATACCTCCCGCGCAACACTCAAGGCAGGAGTGGGTGAAACTGTATTAAAACTAGTGATGGGGGATGACGATGGTATAGATGAAGATGGTATTGATGGTGATGATGTTCTTGAAGGTGCGTACGATATTGTACTTGGACTATAAGGCTGTATAGGGGTGTCTGTCCTGTCTGTAAGTCTATCACCATCATCAATGGCTTCGGCTGTAACATCTTTGTCGGTGGGAGCCCGCCTGTTCAGCTCCTCACCGCTGACGGTTCGCATGCTGAGACACTTAGCGCCAGCTCCAAGTGTGCCCCGGCTATCACCCCCGGGCAGCGGTCCTATACGTTTTCTTTTTGAACGAGTCTCCATTTTTAGTGGGTTTCCAGGGCCACGTTAGCCACGCCAGTAATTTCTGATTCGTGTGTCCGCCCCCCACGTGATTAGATGGTCAATCGGGACGTGTGGTTGTTTAGGGGGCTTATTATTATTATTATTATTATTATTATTTAATGAGTCTATGTAACTTGATAATAAATGATTAATAATAATAATAATTATATTTTTCTAAAATTTTAGAAAATATTGATAAAAGTTAAATAGGCCTATAATTTACCATTAATTGTTTACTTTCTTTTTTGAATAAGGGTTTTATAAGTGATAGCTTAAGATCTTGTGGAAATATTCCAGTTGTTATCGACAAGTACATAATATGACTCAGGTGGTGGCATATATCCTGATTTACTGCTTTATAGTCCGGTCAATTTAGACATCCAAGGTTACAAAAATTCCCACTTGGCTGAATATTGGTAGGATTTGTTGTAATTTTGTGTTTAAAAAGAAAAGACGTGTTTCATCAGGTTTGTTATTTTATGAAGTGTCAGGTAACCTAGTTACATAGAACAAGAAGAATTTTGAATACACTAAAGAGAACGCTATAAAGCCAGTATTATTACAACATTTCGCCCCCTTAATCAAAATTCTCACAAATAAATAACATAAAAATGGACTCAAAATATACCAATTAAAAGAAAACAGTATGAAAATGTATACTAAGTACTGAAGTAAACGTGTAAAAATATATTTACACTAAACCTAAGCTCAGTACACATCTACTATGTGCGACACGCTGCAATCTTTTAGTTAAGATGTCAGCGGGCATATCACTTGATTGGGTATATTTTAAGTTTACCGAATTATCACTAATCTTTTCCCTAATAAAGTGATATCTGGTATCTATGTGTTTCGTCCTATGGTGGTGTACCGGATTTAAGGCCAAACACTGTGCACTCTGACTATCGGTACAAATAGTTATGGTATTAGGTAATAACTTTTGCCTTACCATAGGATCTGAAATTAATTCAGTGATAAACCTCCTTAAATAAATCGCTTCCTTTGTAGCTTCAGTTATTGTCATATACTCGGCTTCCGCTGAGGACAAAGCTACGGTTTGCTGCTTCCGCGAAGCCCATGAAACCGGACTGCCTGCTAATTTGAAACAGTAACCAGTATAAGAACGGCGATCTATATTACAGTTTGCCCAATCGGCATCGCAAAATCCTACAAGGGGCATACTTGATTTTCTATAACAAATCGAGTAATCTAAAGTGCCTTTTAAATATTGTAAGACTCTCTTCGCAGCTAACCAGTGAGTCTTGTTGTACCGAGTATTGAACTGACTCAGGTAACTAGTCGCGTATGCGATGTCTGGACGAGTATTAACACTCAGGAACATGAGGCAACCAATTAATTCTTGATAGGGATACGCTTCTAAATTATGATCACTATCAATGCTGGTACTGACCTCCAGTTGTCCAGATAGTGGAGTTGTACATGTTTTACAATTCTCCATTCCAAACTTTTGTAAAAGATTATTTATATAATTTTTCTGATGTACTTTTATTTCATCATTTTTTCTGGTTATATTTAAACCAAGATAATAGCTTAAATAGCCCAAATCTTTTATTGAAAAATATTTTTGCAAGTCATTTTTGACGATGTCAAACGTCTTGTCATTACTGTAAAAGACAATTATGTCATCGACAAAGACTGCAACGATAACCAACTCTTTTCCAAAAAGTTTGGTATACACACATGGTTCAGATGAAGTTTTCACAAAACCAAAAGATGATAAAGTTTCATCTAACTTTATATTCCAGGCACGTGGAGCTTGTTTAAGCCCGTACAAGGATTTTTGTAAAAGACACACTTTGTTCTCCATACCTTTTACTTTAAAACCTTGAGGTTGCTCCATGTAGACCTTCTCTTGCAGATCTCCATTTAAAAATGCAGTATCAACGTCCAAGTGACGCATTTTTAAATCCAACTCGGCTGCGAGAGCCAGTAGAGTACGCAAGGAGGAGTGCCGCACGACAGGAGCAAATGTCTCAAAATAATCTACACCTGGCGTCTGGGTGAATCCCTTGGCAACTAATCTTGCTTTGTACTTCACAACATTTCCTGCTGGATCTTTCTTTAATTTATAAACCCATTTACATGGTATCACTTTAATGTTTTCTCTGTTAACCAATTTCCATGTCTTCAGCTTCATTAATGAATTATATTCATCCGTCATTGCCATCTGCCACTTGTCAACATCATCAGCCAATATAGCCTCATTATAAGTTCTAGGCTCTTCAGACGCTTGACTAGAAACTTGGTATGAGAAGTAATTAGGAGGTTTCCGGTCTCTTGAAGGATATCTACGTTGTCCATCAGTTTGACTAGTAGAAACTATTGGTTCCTCAATTGCTTCAAAAAACTGATCAGTTTCAGCAGTCTGATCTTCAGCGTCAACAGGCCATACGCCTGGAGCTGATTCAACAGTAGGGCCTGGTGCTGGTTCAACAGTGACGACTGGAAAATGTTCAAAAGACTCTTGAACTGTACTTGTTTCTTCCTGTATAGGCAGACTATTAGAAAGTACTAAAGGTTCAGTAGAAGTCTTAGTATTGTTGACATTTCTATTATTTAAAGAAGAAAAACAATCTTCAAAAAATGTAACGTCTCTAGACTTTTGTAAGGTTCTAGGACAAGATGAATTTCTAAAAAGATAACTATTAGGATCTTCTGTATAGCCTACAAATATAGCTTCATCAGCTTTAAGATCCAATTTCTTACGGTGACAAGAAGGTATATGTATAAGAGCTCTACACCCAAAAACTCTGAGATTATTTAGGTCTGGTTTGTAACCATTCCACAACTCATAGGGAGTTTTATTATTTAAGGCACGGTGTGGGCATCTATTCTTTAGGTACACAGCCGTTCGAACAGCATCTTCCCAAAAAGCTTTAGAAAGATCGCTTTGAGCCATAAGAGAGCGTGCCTTTTCTACAATTGAGCGATTAGTGCGCTCAGCAACACCATTCTGTTGAGGGCTATATGGTACCGTAGTTTGATGCTGAATACCACAAGATCTGAGATAACTTGAGAATTCAGTATTGACGAATTCCTTCCCATTATCAGTCCTTATTATTTTAATTTGAGCCCCAGTTTGTCTTTCAACCATAGACTGGAAGTGACAAAATCTATCCTTTACCTCTGTCTTAGAAGAAATAAAATATACAAATATAGTTCTCGAAAAATCATCTATAAAAATTAAAAAATATTTATTACCCTGAAAGGAGCTAACTGACATTGGTCCACAAAGGTCAGAGTGGATCAGTTCTAATACTGAAGTTGCCCTTTTATAAGTAATCGCCTTAAATGGTTTTCGAGCTTGTTTCGCTTGAACACAAGCTACACATGGATTTTTATCCACATCCTTATAATCAATAACCTTATGACTATTTTTCAGCAGATTCATACCGACGCGACATAAATGACCTAAACGCTTATGCCATACCTGATACTTAGAGATAGAATCAGAGTGCACATCATAGGCTCTAAATTGGGGAATATTCACCGCACAATCAAGTGTGTACAATCCACCACAGGGCGAGCCATGTAGAACCGAATCACCTGTAAAGGAGAAGGTTTTTGAATTAAATAAATTACAACCAGACTTATCAAACATTACAGTAAATCCTTTTTCTACTGCTGTCTTCACAGATAGAAGATTTGTTTGCAAGTTAGGTACATACATCACATCATTAATAGTATTGACGTTGTTTTCGGTATTTATGGATATTTTACCGATGCCTTCAGCGTCAATCTTAGTCCCGTTTGCAACTGTTACCTTGTTAACAATAGGCTTTAAGTCTACAAACCAATCTCGTCTTGAAGTCATATGTTTGGTAGCTCCTGAATCAATGTACCATTTGTCCATGTCATAATTATTTGTTGCTCCTAAAGCAGACACAGAGGTCGAGTCCTTATTAGTGGGATTCTTCCTTTTCATGACCTTCTTTTTCTTTAAAGGACAGTTTGGTCTCTTGTGACCAGGTTCTCCACAACCATAACACACAATTTGCTTTGCCTTTGACTCAACAGAAGAGGCATCAATCTTTGACTTCATAGCTGTCTCCAGTTTTATCGAGCTTTCCTTGGACATTTCGTTTAGTAATTTGGACTTTACCAGTTCGGTGGTAACATTAACATTACTATTTTCGAGAGCCATAATCATTGGATCATATTTCGACGTTAAACCACCCAATAGAATAGCAGCAATGGACGCATCATCTATTACTTTGCCTATATCCGCCAAATCTTGGGCAATGGAAATAACAGCATTGATATACGACTCAATATTATTATCAAAGTCTTCAAGTCTCAATCTGTATAACTTCCGTTCTAAATATAAACGCCGACCTATACCTTTGTCCTCATAAGCATTTTGTAGAGCATTCCATGCTTCAGCTGCCGTGGTTGCACTTCGCACATGCGTAATTGCAGATGATTCAAGGGTAAGACAAATTTTTGTTAGTGCCTTCTGATCGCTCCTTATCTTTGTAACATTGGAAACGTTCATCCCTGTTGGGTAGCCACTGATCGTTTCCCACAACTCCTCATGCATAAGGTAATTACGCATTTTAAATTTCCACGTACTATACCCTTCTCTATTATGTAGGCTGAACGATGGAATTGAAGAACTACGCATACCTCGCTCATTTGTGTCTCCATTTGGATTCGCCATCTCGGAAGAGTACACGAAGAACTATTTTGTTTCGTATCCAAAAAATTCGCACAAATATTACTTCAACAAATGATTACAAAAACACGCATTACTTTTCTTGAATAAACAAATACTTGAGCTATTCTCGTGCTGATAACGATTTGTTGTAATTTTGTGTTTAAAAAGAAAAGACGTGTTTCATCAGGTTTGTTATTTTATGAAGTGTCAGGTAACCTAGTTACATAGAACAAGAAGAATTTTGAATACACTAAAGAGAACGCTATAAAGCCAGTATTATTACAACAGGATTGTTCAATACACCATTATAAAGGAATTGTGAAAAGTCCTCATCGATCGTGCAAAAAAATTTACTCGGGGTCAAAGGTCACAAAAACGGGTTTTTCGCGATTTTCAGCAAAATGGTAAGTTTTATCATAAAATTAGTTCAGACAGAAATTGTAGATCAAATAATCCATTATCTATAAAAAATGTCTAAATACTTTTTTTCCTAAGAGCCAATGTTTTTGAGATATAACGATTCAAAAAGTTGAAAGAGTAGTAATCGTCATAATATGCACACGTTTGCCTGGGCGCCCAGCGGACTCTCCGTGCGCTTACCGGCCCATCGTGCTGCTCGACGAGGTGTGCAAGCTCTTTGAAAGAGTAATTGCAGACCGCCTCGTTGGGTGGCTGGCGCGGGAGGGGTCGGATCTGGCGGACAGCCAGTTCGGTTTCCGCAAGGGGCGCTGTACGGTGGACGCCATCATGCGCGTGCGAACCCTCACGACGGGGGATGCAGTGGCCCGGGGTGGGGTCGTCTTGGCGGTGTCTCTAGACATCCCTTTAATACCCTGCCCTGGAGTACTTAGGGAGGCACTCCGGTATCACCGGATGCCGACCTACCTCTGTAGCGTGGTCGAGGCTTACTTGACGGATAGAGCCGTCATCTACCCCGGTCACCAGGGAGACTGGAACCGGCGAGAGATGTCGTGCGGTGTCCCACAGGGATCGGTCTTGGGGCCGCATCTGTGGGACATCGGGTACGACTGGGTGCTGCGCGCCGACCTCCCTAGCGGCGTCAGCGTAGTTTGCTACGCTTTTTTTTTTCAGGATGGGAAATCATCAAATGACTTCTCCCGCTCTGGGCGGAGCGGGAGGGCGTGTCAGACTTTTACTGACTAAAACCCACCCGCGTTCCATCAGTTGCCCATGTGCCAGGGTCACGGTATCTCTTTCGAACAATCACGCGACCCCGGCAGGCATTGGTCCTAGTAGACCCCTACACTGCTGCTGACATCTCTTTGAGGCGCGCGTGGAACACTGCGCGCCGTCGACCCGAGCTTGGTCCTTACCGGGCGGCGCGCTACCCATTGCTTGCCACCCGCAAGCTCGCGCCTATGGTGGCCGGGAGTCCGCTATCGACTCCCGACGCCCGGGGCGTCTCCTCCTGCGGCGGCTAGGGACGTGAGGGCGCAGAGACTGCCACTCCCTCACCCGCCCCGCCTCCTCCTTCGCGAGCATTACTGCTTCGCAGAAGGAGGTGACGGCTTCCCATTCCCTCTCGCTCCGTACCATGGCTCGCGCCAGGGCCGGACGCGAGAGGTCGCCGCCGCCGATCGCCTCCACGAGGACACGGCGGTGCTCCGCCCAGGCAGGGCACACCTCCACCGTATGCTCCACCGTGTCCTCCAGACGATCCTCGGAATGGAAACACCCGGACGTATCCTCCCGCTTTATCCTGAACAGGAACCCACCGAAGCACCCATGCCCGGTGAGAACCTGCGTCAGGCGGAAGGTGAGGACGCCGTGACGCCTCTCTATCCACTCCTCAAAGAGGGGACTTACCGCCGCAATTGTGGCGTGCCCAGCACTGGGTTGCGACAATCGTACCCGCCATGTTGCCATGAGATCACACCGGAGCTCTGTCCGCCGAGCCGCGATTTGTCGCGGCAGCGGAGTTTCGCCCCGGCGTTTCGCCTCCTCGCGCCACTCCCACATGTGGGCGAGGACCTTTGCCTCCAGATCCCATGGCGGCACTCCGGCAAGGAGGCTCGCCGCCTCGCAGGAGACCGTGCGGTATCCCCGGATTAACCGGATGGCCATGACCCTCTGGGCCGCACTCAACCGGCGCGAGTTTGCTACGCTGACGACACGCTGGTCCTGGCGCAGGGGAGGTCGCACGAGGCGGCGGCTGAACTTATGACACGCGGGGTTGCGACAATCGTCGATAGGATCCGGCAATTGGGACTCGAGGTGGCATTGCACAAGTCATGGTCCTCGGAACGCGCCACCTGCGGGTTCCCAACTCACGGTGGGAGGGGTTCACATCGGCGTCGAGTCGACGATGAAGTACCTGGGACTTGTCCTCGACAGCCGGTGGAACTTCGTCGAGCACTTCCGACGTTTGGCTCCCAGACTGGAGCGGGCTGGGGCTGCCTTAAAGCGGCTCCTGCCCAATCTGGGGGGTCCAAACGCCTCCTGCCGGCGGTCTACATGGAGATCGTGCGGTCCATGGCCCTCTACGGGGCACCGGTGTGGGCGTCCTCATTGAGACTGCGCCCAGCGCGCCGGTTGTTTGCGGCCCAGAGGGTCATGGCCATCCGGTTAATACGGGGATACCGCACGGTCTCGTGCGAGGCGGCGAGCCTCCTTGCCGGAGTGCCGCCATGGGATCTGGAGGCAAAGGTCCTCGCGCACATGTGGGAGTAGCGCGAGGAGGCGAAACTCCGCTGACGCGACAAATCGCGGCACGGTGGACAGAGCTCCGGTGTGATCTCATGGCGACATGGCGGGTACGATTGTCGCAACCCAGTGCTGGGCACGCCACAATTGCGGCGGTAAGTCCCCTCTTTGAGGAGTGGATAGAGAGGCGCCACGGCGTCCTCACCTTCCGCTTGACGCAGGTTCTCACCGGGCATGGGTGCTTTGGTGGGTTCCTGTTCAGGATAAAGCGGGAGGATACGCCCGGGTGTTTCCATTTTGAGGATCGTCTAGAGGACATGGTGGAGCATACGGTGGAAATTTGCCCTGCCTGGGCGGAGCACCGCCGTGTCCTCGTGGAGGCGATCGGCGGCGGCGACCTCTCGCGTCCGGCCCTGGTGCGAGCCATGGTACGGAGCGAGAGGGCATGGGAAGCCGTCACCTCCTTCTGCGAAGCAGTAATGCTCGCGAAGGTGGAGGCGAGGCGCGTGAGGGAGAGGCAGTCTCTGCGCCCTCACGTCCCTAGCCGCCGCAGGAGGAGACGCCCCGGGCGTCGGGAGTCGATAGCGGACTCCCGGCCACCGTAGGCACGAGCTTGCGGGCGGCGAGCAATGGGTAGCTCGCCACCCGGTAAGCACGCCACCTTTGAGGTAGTGTACTTAGCGCGTTTTTTTTAATGTGGTTACTCAATCGTTCTTATTTTTTATTTGTTTTTTTTTTTTCTAACCAAGCTTGATTTAAAATATCATGATGATTGTCTATTAAGCATACAAAGGTTCCTGATTTTTAAGTGATAATAATTTTATCACCATACCTCAATTTGAATCGAACCTTTATCGTCCTGTTATCTACGGTTGTAGTTTTCCAAACATTTTTCAATTCGTTTGAAGTGAATTGACAGTCATCACTATTTTCGATGTAAGTGAATATTTCCTCCATTGCCAGATTCGTAGATTCATCTTGCGGTCGACCGACTTTAACCCCAGTTTTCGGTCTTAAGAAGGAATTGAAGCAGTCATAATGATACTTAGCCTCAGCAGCAACTAAATCGTATTCGTATTATACTCGAGCAAGAACATTTTTAACCATAGCATCAGAACGAGCCTGAGCTGTTTCCAGAACCATATCTTTGAATGTAGCTGTACTTGTTGAATTTTACGGCGAAAATCAGAGGACCTTTTTCTTTCACGCTCTTCATTCAATTCGTGGCCGCAAAATAAGCATTGTTTTTTAAAACAAAAAGTTGACTCACTTACACGTGCTCTGGTACGAGGAGGACTTTTAGTAGATGTACTGGCTTCTTGTTCTTGATGTTGTCTTTGAATAGCTGTAGCAATAGGACACTTTCGAGTATAATTTTTACGACACTCCACATGTATGGTCACAGATTTCTGATTTTTAAGATATTCTGAAAATTCATCAGCTCTTTCAGTACTTGCATTGATTAATGTCTTCATACCACTTTCAACAGTAACAATTTCACCTTCAGTTAAAAGTTTAGCACAAATAAAACAATATTCTGACATTTTTGTTATAAAATTCAAAACAGCACGAAATAGGTTAGAAAAAATAGGTTACAATAAACACGTGTTTTCACTCCAGAGCGGCACTCGAGACTAATAGCATTGAATGTATTGGGCATAGTAAAATAAAGCAGGTATACGACCCTAGCCACGCAGACAATTGAATGGGAGACAGATGTTGCTGAAAGTTACACTGGCGTAGAAAATAAGGGACTGGGTTTTTTTTCTACCCGAAATTTTCATATTTTATATGTGTAAGTCACACTGACCGATAGAACGATATTTTTGCTTGTATTACGGTTTCAGTGATGTATATACGTGGTGTACGTATACATATTATGACGATTACAACTCTTTCAACTTTTTGAATCGTTATATCTCAAAAACGGTGGCTCTTAGGAAAAAAGTGTTAGACATTTTTTA
This sequence comes from Aporophyla lueneburgensis, assembly GCA_932294355.1. Taxonomy (NCBI): domain Eukaryota; kingdom Metazoa; phylum Arthropoda; class Insecta; order Lepidoptera; family Noctuidae; genus Aporophyla; species Aporophyla lueneburgensis. The sequence goes on along the minus strand of OW028745.1, from coordinate 723,585 downwards.
TAGATAATTATCTGATCTGCAATTTTTGTCTGGGCTAATTTTATGATAAAACTAACCATTTTGCTGAAAATCGCGAAAAACCCGTTTTTGTGACCTTTGTCCCCGAGTAAATTTTTTTGCACGTGCCGGATCGATGAGGACTTCTCACATTTCCTTTATAATGGTGTATTGAACAATCCTACCAATAATACAAATATTCAGCCAAGTGGGAATTTTTGTAACCTCACCCTTATTTTTTAGTCTAATTTGACCGGACTATTAATTATTTTAGTACAGAAACCATCGTAACCTACACTATTAGTATTTTTAAGGTTGCTTATAATTTTATTGATCTGCTAGGGTGAACTTGGTGCAAGAAATATTGAATTTAATTGATGATTAATTGAAGACGTTACCCCTGTTATCCCGGCACCCGGAAGGGGTTTGACCTTTTCAATAAAATAATTATTAAATGCGTTTGCTATTTCTGTAGGATTGTTAAGGACGTTATTTTCAACAACTTTTATGTTATCAATAGATACTTTTGGGGTGTTAAGTCTTGTTTTGTTTATAATCCTCCACGTTGTTTTAGTTTTATTATGAGACGTTATTATTTTAAGATTATTTTGCGCACGTTTTGTCAGTTTTATATATTTTTTTAAATAACTGGCAATAATTTAAATATTTTACGTTGTTGACTTTTGTTGAGTTTAAACTGAATTTGCATAACAAATCCTTTTTTTTCGACTGCAAATTTTTACACCACGTTATACCCACTTTGGTTTATGAATGACTTTTATCAAAAATTGTGTTTGTGGAAAACAAAGTTCGTAAAACAGTTTAAAATCAGCTATAAAGTGTTGATAAGCCGTTTTTGGGTCATCAGTGAAATAAATATCTGAGAAAGATAAGTTTTTCATACACAATTTAAATATCTCAATATTTTCAACGCTATAATCACGTTTTAATGTACGCCAATAATGCAAAGTCACAATTTGTTTTACAGGAACCCTAATTATTTGCGCGGTATGGTCCGACAGACCTAATTCCTAAATTTCTGATTTACAAGGCTTTTTAAAGTTATGTGCAAAATTATCGAAACAAGTTTGACTTGCGAATCTGGTCGGTTCATGTAAAGCTAATTTTAAATTATAATTTAACAGTAAACATTCAAAATCCAATGTTACATTATTGCGTTTTAGAACATCTATATTAAAATCACCAGTAATCATAACATTTTTACACTTCAATTTGTCAACATAAGTCAGTAAGTTTTCTCAGAGAAAAAACTGGTTGGCGGTTTCTTTTTCATTGATTACAGGAGATTTTTCGATAGTGTAAGGTTCATTATGTATCTTTATACCTTTAAGAGACAATGGTAATAAGATTCTCGGTGTCTTCATATGTTAACTTCTGCAACTGGTAGTAGAAGTTAACATATGAAAGGTATGGTATGGTTGTAAGTTTGATTTTAACTTCATGTTTAGTCAAGGTAAATGGAAATAAGTTTATTAATTTTGTTGTACAGTCGAGAGCTAGTTGCCGCATATTGTCGGCTAATATCTGAGAAACATATTCACAAATGCCTCATTAGCCCTTCTACTAGAGCTCAAATTATGCGAGATTTACCCGATGAGAAAGTGACTACATCCAGGTCATTCTTGAATATTGGTGTAGACTCCGCGGGTCCTCTCAAATTGTGTTATCTAATGGCCACGGAAATAGGACAACAAAGCCCTACGTATTCTATATTCATCTCTGTGCGCACGAAGGTAATACATATTGATCTTGTAAGGGATCTTACTTCAGAAGCGCGTTTAGACGTTTTGCTGTCGGGAGTGGCAAATATCAGCAGTGACGTAACTTTGTGGAAACTAACAAAGGTCACAGAGATGCCTGTAATGAAGTCTGCTTACTACTACTACTACTTAAGGAATTGCAGAAACACAAGCCACAGTCCCCTGTGGCTCGTGGTTCTGTAATTTCACTCTTTATTCAAATATACTACATTCCCGCTTATAGTCCCTTTTTCGGTGTGTTATGGGAGGTCAGTGTTAAATCTATTAAATAACATCGAAAAAGAATTATAACAACTGACATGACATATGAAAAGTTGACGATACTCTGCCAAGTGGAAGTTGAAGCACTTGTAGTAAAAGACAAGTCTTTTATTATTAAACCCTACACCTTTCTAAACAAAGCAAAGTTAATCTCATAACATCAACACAAATTTTGCCTCATATCCTTCTATCAGGACTAATTAACCTCTGTCTCTAATTTGAAAAACCTTCATACTAACCACCCGTAGCAGCTACACCCACCAATCACCTCACCTGTCTAGTATTTTAACTGGGAAGAAAACTGCCGCGGCAAGCTGTCCAGAACACTCCGCGGTCGGCACTCAGTGTGGCCAACTTTATGGGTGTCGTACCTGGGTTTGAACTTATTGTGTGACGACAGTGAGGACGAGGGCGACGACGACGACGACGGCGACGTAGACGGCGGTGCTGAGGGAGACGACGGCAGCGCCGGCAGCGCGGCCAGTGGGGCCAGCGGGGCCAACGGGGCCAGCGCGGCCAGCGCCGACGGCGCGGCCGAGCCTGGCCAGGACGAGCGGGACGCGGTCGACGATCTGTCGCTCTACGACATCGACGACGATGATACCGGTAGCACAATTTTATATTCCTTTTAACGCTGTAAACAGGATAATATGCAGCGTGCGTCGCTTCACCTCACTCACATCTCCAGTTAAAAGTTTCGTACTGTATCTATTAATGAGTGTGTTTATTATTCAGACGACATCAGCGACGACGACGGTGGGAGTGGGGACTGGGGTGAGCGCGACTCTGGGGAATACCGCAGGTGAGCACTTTGCTGCATCCGTGCAGTCGTGCAGTCGTGCAGTCGTGCAGTCGTGCAGTCGTGCAGTAGTGAGTCGTGCAGTAGGGAGTGGGTCGCGACTGACGCGTGCGTGTTGTTGCAGGTCGCGCAGCGCCGAGCGGGCCGCCGCGCCCGCGCCCGCGCAGGTACCGCTGCACACGCGCGTGTGACGTCACGCCGCGCGTGTGACGTCACGCCGGCCGCCGCGCCTGCGCTCGCGACTGTCTGTTGTTCGCGGACACTCGATATTGAATGTGGTGCTTGATACTGATAGCACATCAGTTTAGCGATGTGATAATTCACATTCCTTTCAGTGTTTTCTGTTGAAAACCTATTAAAGCATCTATAAATTACGAATACGTTTGAACATGCAGACAGGCGTGGTCGAGGTCATATTTGTTATGTTTACGTAATCGCATATAGAAATCGCAAATAGAAATAAATCAAATTTTAGTTGCATGCAGGAGTATGTCACCGTCCTTAGGAAGGTTATTATTATTGTGTTTATGTGGTGTGCGGGCCGACGCTTGCCAAGCTTTCGATGTGGTTCAGTAGCGACGCCGCGTGGCGCGGCACGCTCGCCAGCTCTGTGTACGAGCGCGCGCCAGGCGGGATCTCGATTCAACAGAATAATATATTTCCGCATTAGTTTGATTGCATGACGCTTTGTCTTATGTTTATGTTATCTATTAGAAGTATGTGTACCGTCCGTTCCACCGGCAGCACGTCGCACACTGGTCCCAAATTAAAAAAAAGTGGACATTGATAGTAGACCGCTGATATTTTTTTTTATTGTTGATACAATGATAACAGATAAGGCAAAAAAATATTATTGTCCTACTTCAAATACTTTTCTGTAAAAAAAATATTTCTTTTTTTTTGTATGGGAGCGATTACATTTTACTCAATTTCTCAAAAACTTTAAGCGATGTCGAGATGGCAATCACATATGTTAGAAAACTAATAATTCTGAGTATTTGGCTCGAAGAAACTTATTGCTTATCTCTGCGTACTTTCGAGATAATAGTGACAGAAAATAACATTTTTTTTTAATGTTAATTTTTTGCTTTTTTTTAATCATAGCCTTACTTTAGCACATAATTATAATGTATGCGTAATGTCAAATAAGTAAAAAGAGACTTCTCTGTAAAAGAGGTTATGGGGGCTCACTAATGACTGAAAAGCTATGACCTTTCTGAAGGAGTACTTTCATCAGTTCTAAAAAACAATCAAAATGAAGACATATTAAGCTGCAAACATAAAGTTGAATATGTTCACAAACGATTCTGAAAAAATATTATGGTGAAAGATTAATATTTGGGTCTATATTCTCTTGAGAAATCTCTATTTCCTCGTTTTCCAACGAAAGCAATTCATTGTTCAAGATCAAAGCACTAGCCTCTGGAAACAACTGTTTATGTAAACGAGCAAACTTTGGTTTGATATGGCTGATGTAAGGATCTGAGCTAATTAGAAAGCTGTGGATAATGTCTAAATTAGTCTGAACTCTACCGATTTTTCTTGTATGTGCCATTCTAACATTCCGGAAATCTTTATTCCTCGCTTCGGAAGCTTCTTCGGAAAGCATGCCTATCGGAATAAAGGAGAAATTTTCACAAATATCAGCACCGTGTATCAACAATTTATGGACACTTGAAGGCATGTAATACCATGGATATAAGTTTACATATAGCATTGCTGTTTCTTTACAATATTCCCTAAACAAGTTGGTATTAATAAGTTGACCAGATGAAATTGTTTGTAAAATGACTGCAAATCTCTTGATTAAATCAGGGTGGATACCCGTTATTTCAGCAGATACTTCATAATTTTCAAAAAACCTTCTTGTCGTGTTACCGTCATTGGTTGTACCAAATCCCTGTTTTACTATGTCAATTAACAAACCAGTTCTTTCCCGGAATTCTTCTTGTGTCAAATTCTTTTTAATTTCTTTTAACAATTTATCTTCTTTTCGTGCAGCCCACTTTTTGAAGTCTAAGTTGTACGAAATGTGTAAAATACATTCCATACATCTTATCCACATATGAAGCGAAGACAGACCATATTTATACATATCTTCTCTGATGAGTCTTTTGGATACAAAGTCCAAGTCATTCATTTTGCTAGGTGGGGTATTGCAAATATTACAAACAGTTGCAGAAGAAGTATTGGAAATCACAGTAGAAATTTTCCCATCAATCATAGTCATGTACAAATCATGTTTAATATCAAAATTATCTACAATTGTGGGAACAAGATTACGAATTTCTTCCTCTAAGGATGCACTTTCCTTCTTTATCAATTCATTTGTTTCTTTTGCAAATATAAAGCCAATTGGACGACAACAGTTTGTTGAAGAGGGAGCAGGATTTTGCCACAAGATAGTACCACTCTCTTCTTCCAAACGAAGCGGAACCAAACTAATCATGAAAACTGAAGAATCGTCAATTTTAGTGTCGGAGTGTGACTTTTGTTTATAATTACTTTGAGAAGATGACCCGTCAAAACCCCATTTGCTTATTAGTTTTAGCGATTTTTTGTCGGCAGAGTTGTGCTGAATTGTTTTTAATATCCTATTAGTTGTCAAATCTAGAAGCGATTGAAGTCTTATCTTAGCATCAGATTCAGTTACAGTTATGTCTGACTCTGGAGGATAACAAGTTTTTTTAGCTTCCAGGAGCTTTTGATAGGATGGAAGACCATACATTTTCTCTGAAGCAAGAATAGTTCTTAAATTTCGATATTGCCATTTTGACAAATTTGTTGAGGTGTAAAGCGCTAACGTTTTATCATCTGGTAAACACGGTTTGTCAGTCTTTTTAGCGAATAGTACATCATGTACCATCTCACATTTTTCCTTGTTTTGGCTGAGTTCGTTTAATATAGCTGCTAATTTTGTTTTTTTAGACTCTTTTAATTTGGCACATAAAGCATAAACTAATTCCTCCTCTGTGTGATCTAGAAGTGTTAGAGAACGCCTTTTCTTCTGTTTATCAGATATATCAACAAATGGTTTTTTACTTGTACCATAACTTAATTGATGAGTATCCACTTGCGTTTCGAAATTTGGAATTACTTCCTCGGCAACTTTAAAAATGCTGCTTAAATCGATATTTTGACATTTTGGCCAAACTATTTGGGATTGTAACCAGTCTGAATTTTTGTTAAGAAAGGTCTTTTGAGCTCTACTGGAAGCAGACCATCTTTTTGAGATATTACTTGAAAAATTACGACAAAATAATTTAATATTACTCAAATCTTCGGAAGACAATTCAACACCAATACGTTCAATAAGGGCATTAAATAAAAATTCGACATTTTTAAAACCACCTCCTGATTTAAGAACAACGTATAAGTCTAAGTTGGTGACAAATGCGGACATATTATAATTTTAAGGAAAATTGAAAACAAATTAGAATCAAAGATATCAAAGACAAAGTGACTTTGATTTTAACAAAAAAAAATTACGAAAACAAATTCGACGAAAGAAAGACAAACAAAAATTATTTGATTTTAAAATCCAAAGATTCAAAATACAACAATAACAAAACAAACAAACAACAAGCATTTCTTCAAGCGCACAGAAAAAATAAGGACACGTCTTATCGCAACCACATTTAGTTGTACACTGAGTGAGGTGTACGCGCGCGATTCGTGACCGTATTACGTTACGTCATGAGAGGCGGCCATCTTGTTATCCCGGCAAACTCGCGTCGAAGCTCCATTTTGCTGGCCAGCGGACCTATTGCGATATGAGTAAGGCTATGATTAAAAAAAAGCGAACAATTAACATTAAAAAAAATTGTTATTTTCTGTCACTATTATCTCGAAAGTACGCAGAGATAAGCAATAAGTTTCTTCGAGCCAAATACTCAGAATTATTAGTTTTCTAACATATGTGAATGCCATCTCGACATCGCTTAAGGTTTTTGAGAAATTGAGTAAAATGTAATCACTCCCATACAAAAAAAAAGAAATATTTTTTATAGAGAAAAGTATTTGAAGTAGGACAATAATATTTTTTTGCCTTATCTGTTATCATTATATCAACAATAAAAAAAAATTATCAGCGGTCTACTATCAATGTCCACTTTTTTTAATTTGGGACCAGTGTGCGTCGGCGCGCGTGTGCGCTGTATTGTTGCACACTTGGACGTTGGATACTGATGTATTTGCTTATTGAGATCAAGAGGCCTCTGTCAGTTTTATGTTTAAGGGGTATTCTGGTCTAGAAGCCTAAATTTTAGGCATTTTTCAAACTAACATAAAAAAACTAAAATTATTTTTAGTATCCGTATTTTATATGATGATTATTGACATTTCAAGAATATAAAAAAATAATGAGAAATTTAATAAATTACAGGCCGGTGAAGTGGCCGGTGAAGTGGGGACTACAAAAAAACGGTGCACCCTGGTTGACATGATTCCAGCCCTTGTATGATCTGAAACAAAAAAAAAAAAAAGTAAAATTCTCATTCTGTAAAGATGTCGCTATCGCGTTGACCTTAGCCAAAAAAAGAAAAATGGCGTTGACATGAAAAATCAATTTTATTTTTACCCCCTTTTTTTTACCTTTTCGAATTTTTAAAAAATACTCCAAATTGTTTTTTTTTTAATCCAAGGCAGGCGCGATATAGAGATATACAAAGAAAATTCCCACCAAATTTCAAAGGAATCGATTGGGTAGAACTTGAGATATCATGTCAACCACTTCAAAAAAGTAGTTTCGAGAAAAACGCGTTTAACGTTTGAAAAACAATTCCAGTAGAATAACTCGTATAATAATATTTAATACTCACTTATGATTAATCCGCGATTCCAGATCAATACATTGGGCCTTCTTCTACTTCATACTCGATGTTTTGCGAAGTTCTTTCTGCCAATCGAGCCGTTCTGCCTTCTTTGAAGTGTTTATTGTGTGATTCGCTCCGATCGGCCGGCTTAGATGCTGCGTCACAAAATCCACTGTATCTCCGAAAATAATTCGAATTATGAAAAATCTATTTAAGGACATATTTTTAAGGGTCTAAATTTTGAAAATATGCACAAAAAAAAAAACGATTTTTTGAAATTTCTAGACCTTATACCGCCTTAAGTGAAATACACTGTTAATTGATATTCTGACTGAGGTCTCCAAATCAGACAACCATTTTTATCGTAAAAGTTGTTTTTAAGATTCCTTTGAGAAATGTTTCGTGGGTCTAGTAGTATTGCGCTAATGAAATGTTGTGTGCCATAACCATTACAAATGTCACGGTCGTCGTATGTGAGTTATGACCGCAACGTTTATTGTTATTCGTAACTTTAGGGACAAGTCGTGCACAAACTTGTGGCTACACAATTCGTTACCACTGTTTAAAGACTGAACGTAGTAGTAAAGGAGCCATGGTGCGCAAGTGCCATAAGGCCGCAGCACACTCGTAACACGCGACGCAATCCCACGCGTGCTTATTCGCCAAATGACGCTAATATGTAGCTGAAAGCCACGACATGAATGTGCCCAGTGAGACGGCTTCATGTATGTCCCGTGACGTGGTGTGTTATAAGTCTGTTTTTGTCGTTTACAATTGCGGAGTAATCTATCTATATACTATTTATTATTAGTTTTATGTAAGTGTATGTAGTATGCTATGCGGTGGGCAGTGCCTGTATATGTAAATAAATAAAGTTTTCCACTTGCATGTGTGTGTTTGATTTGGTTGGAAGCGACAGTGGCGCCGCCGCAGTATGTAGTGGGATGTTCCCACTAAACCTGTTTAACAAATACTGCTGTCAAATTCGCATGTTTCCTGTTGTGAGTAGTCGTTTACTACACTAATTACAGGCCACATAATGCGCAAACGTTTGACTACACATTCAATTGATTATTTATTTTTTTGATAAGTATCATGTGTTTGAAATTGCCCACTAGCTTTTTGCTTTTGAAAATAATGTGCTTTTATATATTGTAGTGGATTACGTTATGTTATCTATACTTATTTTTTTTTTCATAGATTTTCGTTTTAACCCACTTAAAAAGTTACTAGAATTCTTATGTTACTGCAGCTTAGCATGAGCACCGTTTTGTCGACGGATGAGTAGACAAGAGTGACGTCAGCAAAGTAGAAAGAGTCAACTGCACTTTTTTACTATCAATCAATCAACTCAGCCTATCGCACTCCACTGCTGGACATGGGCTCTAAATTTTACTAAATTCACTTTATTTTGTTTATATAATTATATACATATTCATTTAATTTATAACATTGAAAGAAAAAAAATTTACAAAAAAACATTAAAAATAAAGAAAATAGTGGAGCACTGGTATTGGGAACAGGGTCCAAGCTACCGGTGGTTAGGGCTCCAGAGACAGGAACCTCCTCACGATGCGAGCCATGTCAAGGAGTGCTGCCTTCTGAATCAGGCTCTTGATCCAACCGCCTATCTAGAGCCTTGATAGATATTGATCGAGGGTTTTGGCCATCAGCTCGTTGGCTGATACGACAATCCGCACAATGACAGCTGAGTTATCATTCCACATGTCGACAACCTCGTGTGCTAAGTCGAAATATTTAATCTGTTTCTCTTTCTCGGCTTTCACGAGGTTGTCGTCATGTGATAAACGACTTTATTTTTGCAAGTAGGTTTGTACAAACACTTTTACACGTCAATCATATTTTTTTAAACTAGATGAGGTCGGCTTTTCCTATCTGACTACTCTGAGAAGAAAGGCCGAAACAAACTCAGAGGTCACAGTCTCTTTTAAAGTCCAGACATAATCTTGGTCATATCATGTGAAGACCATGTGGTTTGGTGTCTGAAGTGGTTTTATAAAGAAAGAACCACACAGATTGAGTGGACCTGTCCAATCAGTGCACGCATTTGTCGGTAAACATGCAGCTCCACTCAGAACTTAAGGAGGTCAATGATTCGACGAACAATACCAAAGAGAGGACATTTGTGTAGGTCACATAAATTGCTCAAACTGCCAGACCATGATAAAAATTAAATGAGAAGACAAGGAAACAAAAAAAAAAAAAAAAAACACCCACTTCACATTTACAATATGTTATTAAAACAATATGTACCTACTTTAAAAGTAACTTTAATCAGGAAACTCCGCCACTACGGGATCCGGAACAGCGCTTTGGATCTTCTTACTTCATATTTGAGTAACAGGATTCAGTTTCGATGTGAATGGTCTCCCGGATCTATCGTAACAATGGGCGTCCCGCAGGGCTCAATACTTGGTCCTTTTTTGTTTCTTATTATATGAGTGACTTGCCTTACCTCATTAAAGATAACCATAAATATAGTTTTTGTTTTGCGGATGACACCTCACTTTTTGCTGAACTTAAACGTCAGCAGCTTACTGAACGATGTTAATAGCGCGATCTCAAAAGTAGTTCACTGGTTCAGTGTAAATAATTAGATACTTAATGAAAAAAAAAAAACCAAATGCATTAAGTTTACGCTACCTCACGTCAGGCAAGTGAAAACGAATGTGTTGGGCGAAGAATTGAATCCTGAAGATAGCACTGTATTCTTGGGCTTAACATTTGATGCCAAGCTTCGGTGGGGCCCACATTTAGATAAATTGTCGAAAAAGCTAAGCTCCGTTGCATACGCTGTTAGCAACATTCGGAATTTAACTGACATAGAGACAGGCCGTTTAGTGTACTTTGCCTATTTTCATAGTGTAATGTCGTACGGTATTCTGTTGTGGGGAAACGCCGCCGACAAAGGGCTGTTCGATCAATTTTGTAAATTAAGCCCGAGACACTCTAGAGAGAAATTTAAAGAAATTAATATAATGACTGTGCCTTCACAGTATATTTTTGAAAATTTTATATGCCCATAAGAATATTAAATTGTTTAAAAATACAGTGTTATCCATGGTATAAATACTAGGAACAAACACTTTGTTGTACCTACAACAAGGCTCAAGACAACAGGTGGCTCATTCAGATGTTAATGTATACGCTTTTATAATAAACTTCTAAGCCATGTTCAAGATCTAAGTCTCAATAAATTTAAATCATTCATTAAACGTAAGTTGTGCCAGAAAGTCTTTTACACTGTTAAAGATTATATTGAGGACAAAAAAGCTTGGGCACTGAATGATATTGTTTATTTTTATTTATTGTGAATATACACTTTGACATTTGATGATTATTGCTTAAACTATGACATGAATATAATATACTCTGAGAAGTATACTATTATTATTATTTTAATGATTTCGAATGTGAGGACTATGTACATAGATGATGTTTGTTTTTTTTATATATCTCTCGTACTCATTTAATTTGAATGACAATCAGGCAGTTTGAGTACTTAATGCGGCCTTTCTTTGGTATTGTTCGTCGAATCGTTCTCCATATGTTCTGAGTTGAGCTGCAAGATTACTGACAAATGCGTGCATTGACTGGACAGGTCCACTCAATTTGTATGGTTCTTTCCTCAAAAGACCATTTCAGACACCCCCATGTACATGGTCCACAAATGATCAGACTGCGACTATTTCCTCATTTTATATACACACTAGCTTCTGCCCGCGACTTCGTCTGCGTAAATGTCGGTAATCGCGGACGCAGACAAAGTCACAGAATAAAAAGTAGCCTTTGTCCTTTCTCAGGCTCTAAACTATCTGTGTACCAAATTTCATTTAAATCGGTTCAGTAGTTTTAGCAGGAAAGCGAGACAGACAGACAGACAGAGTTACTTTTGCATTTATAATATTAGTGTGGATTGACATTTATGAATTTTACTTATACAATCACATGAATATTTACTTTTAATATGTTGGGTGTTTTTTTTTTCTGGTTTCCTTTTCTTCTCATTTAATTTTTATCAAGGTCTGGCAGTTTAAGTAATTTATGCGACCTACACAAATGTCCTGTCTTTGGTATTGTTCGTCGAATCATTGAATATTATTATAATCATGTATTAGCTTTAGTCATAAAACTGTTGTTGAAGAAAAGTCAATACTGTGTACAATACAGTTATAATATCCAATGGGGACTGGCACTGTACTCCCTTATACAGGTTATTCTATAACCTAGCTGGGAATGCAGCACCTCACCACCATTTCAGTTGTAGTTTTAGTACACTCAATTTGTCAACCCTTTAAAATGTACTACAATGCTCTTATGATAAATAAACAATTTTAATTTTTTAATTTAATTGACCTCCTTAAGTTCTGAGTTGAGCTGCATGATTACTGATAAATGCGTGCACTGATTGGACAGGTCCACTCAATCTGTGTGGTTCTTTCTTTATAAGACCACTTCAGACACCAATCCACATGGTCTTCACATGATCTGACCAAGATTATGTCTGGACTCTAAAAGAGGCTGTGACCTCTGAGTTTGTTTCGGCCTTTCTTCTCAGAGTAGTCAGATAGGAAACGCCGACCTCATCTAGTTTTAAAAAAATATGATTGACGTGTAAAAGTGTTTGTGCAAACCTACTTTCAAAAATAAAGTTATTGATCATTTAGTAAATATTGGAATTTCAGAATCCAATAGTTTATATTGAAAGTAAGTTGCTGGTAAATAATCCTGGCTACATGGTTATGCCAGTGCAAGTATTCGCCGTTAGCTTGACGAGAACAACCAGAGATAATATGTCTGATGGACTCACCCGGATGGTGACGTGCCCGACACACGTCAACCGTCCCGTCCTTCATAATTACGTCTCCGGTAGTTATTCGTCAAGATAACTTCGTCCATAATTGCACAGACGAAACCTTCAGTTTCCCCGAATAGGTCACCAAAACGTAGCCAAGATATGGATGCTAAGAAATCTACACGGGGCTCATGAAGAGCCCAGTAGAAGCGCCCGTGAAGCTCCTTGTTTCGCCATTTTTCCTAGCGGTCATCGGTAGTAAGTACTACAGGTATGTGCCAGTTGTCTTTAGCCATGGAGAGCGGGTTGAGCCCCTTTTCCACTGCGACCACATCACGGTGCATAACCACTTCGGCTTTCAAAAAAATATTCCCTGTGACGGCACATCTCGCGGTTGTGGAGGAGGGTCTTTGCATATAAAAAGCCTCGACAACCGCACCTCCGCGGGATGTACAGACTCATCGCCGATGATCGTGGGTGATGCATCCAGTTTGCGGTCAGCATTGTACGGGACCCTCCTATCCAGGGCGTCGAGTTCTATCTGAGTCCATTAAGTATGCCAAAGGAGTACATCAAAACCGGCATGAGCCAACTGACATGACATGACCCGTTGAAGGCGCGCACCTTGTTGCCGCCTGAAAGAAGACTAATTAATACCTTCTTAAGACGACCAGAGATCCGCTCCTTCAACGATTGCTTCATGTCAGCATCGTTGAAGCATAACACTTCCGACATACCCAAATACTTATAGCTTTAGGATGAGGAAAGGGATTTGAGGTGTATGGAATCAGAAAATTGGTTGCCTTCGAATTTCATAACTTCAGCTCGCTTTACACGATCCCAATGGCGCTACTATAAGTTTCAGTTACCTTCAGTAGCTACATCAGTAGCTACGCAGTTTGTTGGGGGCAAATAGTTATAGGTCATTCATGTAGAGGAGGTGAAAATATAACCTGACCACCTCTCGTTAGCCGATAGCCTAGACCTGAATCCTCCAACAGTGTGCTTAGAGGGAGTGTATCCCATCCACCCCGGTCGGGAAAAATAGTGAGTTGGAGTGGTTGAAATATGAGTTGGGAAAAATTGTTGCATCGACCCCGGTTGAGCCGACCCGTCGTTTAACGGGGTGGATGGCACAGATCTAGTCGCATCTACTCCGGTGTGTTTCTAACGAAGCAGACAGCACAGATTGAGTAGCATACGCCCCGGTACTGTTTAAAGAGGCGAGAATAGGAGTAGTGTTTAGCAAAAAATTACGTCTTATAAATAAAATAGTACGAAACGCGAAATCAGGCCAAAATGCATGCGGTGACGCGGATAAAGCTAGAGTAATAAAAAACCGAACATTGTGGAAATTCTTAAGGCACTGCATATACTCCGGTGACGCCTCTTAATACGAAATTATATCGCAACAAGTTCAAAGCTCATCGGAATCAACCCAGTGTAATCGTTTACAGAAATCTTTACATATGTACAACTCCATTCAATAAAAAAAGTTCAATATATGGATGGCAAATAACAATATTACATTTCCTGGAAATGCTATGATATTAGGTAGTGGTTTTACTTAATGATCGAACTACTACGTATCGAATTATTTTCAATAATACTGATTTTTAAATGAAGACTGGTGTAGGTGTAGGTACCTACTACTAGTAGAAAGTATTTATTTCCAGTATTTGTTTCTTAAACTTTAACATGTTCATCACTAGTAAGCACTAAGCTTACTAGTGATGAACATGTTGGTCTCTAATTTTAGTAGACCAGGGTAGAAGCCTCTAAAAATAATGAAAAGTGAAAAAAAATTATAATAGAATGAGACCCATTAGAAAAGGAGGGAAATATGATAAAAATTAAAGGAAAAATAATTTACGGGCGATCTGAGGTTGGGAAGGGGATGGGGGTGAGTTTTTAAGGGTAAAAAACGGTTTTTCTCGATTTCCGGCAAAACTAAAAGTCCTATCGAAAAAAGTCAAATGGAAAAGTTGTAGATAATAAAAAGATCTAAAACTTTTGTATTTACACTTTTTTCACATAACCTCAAAATTTATGTGAAAAATTCAAAAAACCAAGTTTTTGGTTTTTTATTTTTATCTTTTACAATTTTTTTTTTTTTTTAACGAAATTTTGTGAAAACTTACCTTTTTATGTCCCAAATACGCTGTAATTTATTTAATTAAAAATATTTATTTTTTCACCTTATTTTGAATTAATATCGAAAAAACACCCTAATTTTCAATCGAAAATTCACCCGTCAAAATATCAGCTTTTTTCAAAGAGTTGGTGTGGTTTCTGTTCGTTGGAATCTCTACTTTCCGATGGTAAAAAAAAAATATATGTTACTATGGTAAATCTTCTCAGAAAATGCAAAAATTCAAAAAAAACTTGAATTCGAAAAATTTTTTTTCACTTTTCATTATTTTTAAAGGCTTCTACCCTGGTCTATTATGGATAAATATAAATGTAAATCGTACTATTAAATGTAGATGCTTTATTCTCATTACGTTATTCATTACAATATTTTTAAACACATTAATCTCATCATTCATAAATACCTTATCTTCAATTCTAATCACTTATTCATAAGTTTTTGTCTTTTTGATGGCATTTCTTCATCGTTAGATTCGTCAAACATCTCCGATTCTAGTAGATCTTCAAAATCTTCATGATTATCACCTTCTTCCTCTCCAACATTACTTCCAGACTGCGTTGGTTCTTCATCCACAATATCTTCTGAATCATTAACTTCCTCATAGGTTTCTTTTTCAATATTGGAGCAATTCTCAGAACCATGACATAAACCATGTTTTCGGCAACCACATTTTAAACTGTCACATCCAGTTTCACAGCTGCAGCAAATTGTTTTGAGCAATATTTCCGGAATTAATTCTTTTTGTGTAAATTTGGGCATAATTCCACGTTGAAATTGCTTCCAGCCCCAATCTGTTGCTGTTTGTTCGTTACCCAACCAAGTTTGAAGCTGATAATATGCCCTGTAACAATGTTGTTCTGCTGCTCCTTCTGTAGGTGGGAGGTTTGCCAAAACGAAAGATGATTTAATTTTTGCCAATTGATATTTTTTAAACCTTAATTGATTCAGTGTAATTTTTTCATTTTTACATTTATAAATAGATTTGATTAGTTGTAACCCATTTTTTTTTATTTCTTCGTTACTTGCATCTTTCTTATAAAAAACATTGGCCAAATTTGACAAATTTTTAGCGTCTAATAATGAATTGACGATACTTTTCTTTCCTTTTCCGGCAAATCCAGATGTTGTATCGCAACCAGAAAAACAATGCAGAAATGCAACAATGTTTCTTAAGGATTCATGTTTGAAACTATTAGACGTGAAAAATAGGTCTTTTACATTTCCAGAACCTGGTTTGAGAAAATAAATGTCATGATTATATGAATTTAACTGATTTAAAAGGACCAAAAGATCAATATCTTGGCCCACAACAATTACAGTTTTATTAGTACTTATTGCAACTTTTATCGCGGTTTCAATTATGTCAGCATCAGCATCTTCTTCTACTTGGTTACAGGAAAATCCTCGTGACTGTAATCTTTTCATCAAAGTTTTTATTATTTTATCCTTATTTTTCTCGTTAGATAAAAATTTTTCTTGCAAAAAAGGTATTTTTGTATGATTTTGATAATCGAACTCTGGAATATTGTCTGAGGTTTTTCTACGACTACGTTCTCCTTTTTTAGTTGATGTAGCTGCTGGTACTGTTGTGACACTAACTGATTTTTTAATTTCGGGATACCCATCAAAGACAATATAGCTGCTTACTGCGTAATGTTTTTCAACATAGCGCAAATATTTATTCATTATCTCTAAATCATTATCTATAAATGATACGGTAGAACCGTATCATTTTTTTGCCAAATTACTTTGTGCAGTAAAAATCCACCGTCAACGACATGCACTACACCGTCAGAAGAAGAAGCCTTTAAAAATAATGAAAAGTGAAAAAAAATTTTTCGAATTCAAGTTTTTTTTGAATTTTTGCATTTTCTGAGAAGATTTACCATAGTAACATATATTTTTTTTTTACCACCGGAAAGTAGAGCTTCCAACGAACAGAAACCACACCAACTTTTTGAAAAAAGCTGATATTTTGACGGGTGAATTTTCGATTGAAAATTAGGGTGTTTTTTCGATATTAATTCAAAATAAGGTGAAAAAATAAATATTTTTAATTAAATAAATTACAGCGTATTTGGGACATAAAAAGGTAAGTTTTCACAAAATTTCGTTAAAAAAAAAAAAAAATGTAAAAGATAAAAATAAAAAACCAAAAACTTGGTTTTTTGAATTTTTCACATAAATTTTGAGGTTATGTGAAAAAAGTGTAAATACAAAAGTTTTAGATCTTTTTATTATCTACAACTTTTCTATTTGACTTTTTTCGATAGGACTTTTAGTTTTGCCGGAAATTGAGAAAAACCGTTTTTTACCCTTAAAAACTCACCCCCATCCCCTTCCCAACCTCAGATCGCCCGTAAATTATTTTTCCTTTAATTTTTATCATATTTCCCTCTTTTTCTAATGGGTTTCATCCTATTATGATTTTTTTTGGTTTTAAAAATTATCGACGTTGGACATGGTAAAATCCATTGTTAAAAATAAATGTAATAAAATTTCAATTAAAAATAGTAACATAACATTTTCGAGAATATTAAATATTATAAAATTACACTTCATGTTTATATTTATACTAATAACTAGCTGACCCAGCGAACTTCGTACCGCCTCAGAATCAATAAATGTTGTAATGAACCTACCAAGTTTGACAAACTCGTACTTTGTCGGCATAAAGCGTTTTCTAGCTGACATTCCTTTGTTTGGTAAGCTCTTGCCAAGTTATGATAACCTGGTACTTCGAAGGCACACAGCGTTTTCTAGCTGACACTCCTATGTTTAGCAAGCTCCTACCCAGTTATGACAACCTGGTAGTTCGAAGGCATAAGGCGTGTTCTAGCTGACACATTGGGTTAGATGAGCTCCTACAGAATTATGGCTACCTGGTACTTCAAAGATATAAAGCGTTTTCTAGCTGACATACAAAATGTGTAAGAAAATGAAAAATCTTTTTAATCTCTCAGGACGTACATAATTATGCTACTCAATCTGTGCTGTCCGCTTCATTAAAAACACACCGGGGTAGATGAGACTAGATCTGTGCCATCCACCCCGTTAAATGCCGGGTCGTCACTACCGGGGTCGATGCAACAATTTTTCCCAACTGCCCCGTTAACGTGACGGGTCGACCGGGGTGGATGGGATGCACTCCTTAGAGGATTCAGGGCTAAGCAGAACTAAAGTGGACCCAAGCTGTCGCTCTGAAATATTCCCCGCTTGATCCATACAGGCTCATCATTTCGCTGGATCTGTGGACATCCCGGATAGCGAAGGACTGTCCTCCTTTGCCCCATGCCCGACTCAAGGAAGGTGCGTAAAGTTGCATCAACCTTGTCCAACTCCAGCACCCTCCTGAGCCATGTATGTGGCACCGAGTCGTAGGCCTTTTTATAGTCTATTCAGCATGTCGACAGTTATTTTTGATTATATCATATTTATTTCCTTTCGTAAAGTATGCTTTATACATATTATCTTTACAAAATAATTTATTGTTTTGCCTAGCGAACCTGCAACAGCAGGTTCGCTAGGTTCAGCTACATTTTTCAAGGTCAGCCCTTGGGTGGGTAGCTGAAAATTAGCGGACTTAGGCAACAACGTTCCAATTTCGATGCAATTTTTTTTGATTCGATAATTAACATATACTTACCTAATACGTTATTTTTGATTATATCATATTTATTTCCTTTCGTAAAGTATGCTTTATACATATTATCTTTACAAAATAATTTATCGCTAGGTTCAGCTACATTTTTCAAGGTCAGCCCTTGGGTGGGTGACCATTTAGTTTTTGTTTTGCCTTGTGCCGCAGGTTTGCTAGGTTAAGCACACTTCTCAAGGTCAGCTTTTAGATGGATGACCATTTAGCTTTTGTTTTGCTTGTGTCGCAGGTTCGCTATGTTAATTTACACTTCTCAAGGTCAGCCTTTGGATGGGTGACTATTTAGTTTATGTGTGGCGTTTTTTCGCAGGTTCGCTAGGTTAAGATGCACTTCATAAGGTCAGCCTTTGGATGGGTGAACATGTAGTTTTTGTTTTGCCTTGTGTCGCAGGTTCGCTAGGTTAAGCTGCACTTCGCAAGGTCAGCCTTTGGATGGGTGACCATTTCGTTTTTGTTTTGCCATGTGTCGCAGCTCGCAGGTCGCAGGTTCGCTAGGTTAAGCTACACTTCTCAAGGTCAGGCTTTGGATGGGTGACTATTTAGCTTTTGTTTTGCCTTGTGTCGCAGGTTCGCTAGGTTAAGCTACATTTCTCAAGGTCAGCCTTTGGACAGGTGACCATTTAGCTTTTGTTTTGCCTTGTGTCGCAGGTTCGCGTTTATGTGTGGCGTTTTGCGTAGTACAGAGTAGTCCGAATTTTGATAATTAACATGTAATTAATATGTTATTTTTGATTATACCATATTTATTTCCTTTCGTAAAGTATGCTTTATAAAATATTATCTTTACAAAATATATTTTTTTATATTAGTTTCTCAATTTTTTGAAAGAAAGAAAGAAAGAAAAATTGTTTATTCTGCACAAACAAAATGCACAATATAAAATAGTAACAAAAAAAAAAAAACTAAAATACACACCTACAAAGTAACCAAAAGCCCCGTATTCAAGATTTAAAAAGTTGAGCAATATTGTCCATTGCTTGTTGATGTTTGGTCCGTACCAAAGACAATACAGATATGCATTACGACATTGAAAATTACCTAATAACAAACAAAATTGCCGAATGCAGAGTGCATTATTGGCTACTTTTGTGATAAACATACCATAAAAATAAGAACAATTGAGCCGTGCGTCGTATCTGTGCAAGAACAGGTCGTTGCTCAGCAAAATGCTGTGACTTCAGACGAATCTATCGTCAACAGCGCTGATTTTCAGCAACTACCTTTATTTATATTAACTTTTACTATATTAAGTTAAGAAAGACAACTACAGCAAACACAACTGCAGCAATGACAACTACAGCATTTTTTCTCAAGTGTCGAAGTACCGTACTTTGGAATAAAAATATTACAGTAATATTGGCCTTAACCATGTAATGCCTTGGTAATACCCTATTGACTAAATTATGTAAAATAGGAGAAGATAGCTTGTTCGTCTCATCATAATTTTGTAGATAACTATATTTATATATGTCACCGTCCAATTGTAAATACCGTTAGATTACAATCTAACTAACGAGATTTATAATCTCGCTAGGTAGACTGTAGACTAGATCTGACAGTTCACAATCTTTCCGCAGATTATAACCTCGCTAGTTAGATTGCAATCTAACGGTATTTACAATTTCACGTTGATATATTCTTTGTGGCAGTCGAGTACTTAGAAAGTTTTCTGCTGTCCATAATGGCGACTACCTTTGTCAGTACAGTACAAATTGTCTTCACCACCATAGACAACTTGACAATCAGTGTGATTTTGACAGTTTGGGATAGAAATCTTTCTTCTGAAATTGTCTACATAAAAATGGACCTAGACAAAGATCATTAGAAACGAATGACAGATTGTAGAAGGACTTTTATAGAGAAATGAAATGTCACTTCGTAAAGAAAGAGCTGTGTCTATTCTTCGTAGAAATAGAAAGCGTCATGCTAAGCCTGCTGGAATAATGTAGATTGAAATTATTCTCTTAACACTAAAGTTACGAAATACTATGTAACGAAGAGATTGAAGATGTCGATGTGCAGGTGGAGATTCCTGCGACGGAACAGGCGGGAGACGCCGCACCCTCTACGTCCGCGCCCTGCAGGTAAGAAACACCCTTCTTGCAGGTAGCACGCGTCCTGCAGGTAACACGTGTCCTGTAGGTAGCCCGCGTCCTGCAGGTAGCACGCGTCCTGCAGGTAGCACGCATCCTGCAGGTAGCACGCGCCGGGCCACTCACCGCGTCCCCCTTGCAGGCGCCTGGCCGACAGCACGCCCGACCTGGTGCTAGACCTGCCCGCGCGCGCGCCCGCCGACGCCGCCGACACCTTCGTGCATAACCGCGACACGCTGCGCAAGCGACCGCGCCGGCCCGACGAGCTGCCCGAGCCGGCGCCAGCGCCCGCGCCCGGCAGCCGCACCGTCAGCCCCACCGGCAGCCCGACCGGCAGCCCGGTGCCGGCGCCCGGCAGCCCGACGCCGGCGCACGGCAGCCCGGTACCGGCGCGAAACACAGCCCGCGTGGCCGCGAAATTCGCGGAACTGACGCTGACGGGCGGCTCGCTGAAGCCGGCGCTGGCCGCCAAGCCCGCGCTGCTGCGCCGGCCTACGCCGCACCCGCAGCACGCGCGCGCGCCCGGCCCGGCCGCGCCGCCTGACCCCGCCGCGCCGCCCGACCCCGACCCCGCTTGCTAGCCGCCGTGCGGCTCGCTCCGAAGACCCTGTTCAGTTCGGCTCGTTGTGTTGACGCCCTGGCAGGAGAATTTCTCTGATGAATCTCGTTTCGAGTATGTTAAAAGTCGTCATCCTTGCTGCAAGATGAGATTGGTTCCACCCGCCGGCCGAGCTGATCTGCAGAGAGACGGAACACACGACGTATGCTAGAGGCCCGCGCGTGTGGGGCCGAGCGAGCGCGCGATACTTTTGTAAGAACATAATCTTAAAGTATGTCATTATTTTTTATACTTGCCGCGGAAGAACACGGTAGTGGCCGTCAGTGTTTTCACCTAACCATCGTTTATGGACGTGCTGTAGATTTAGCTAGTAAGTAGGTACGTATTTTTTGAGTAATTTTAAGCCGTCGAATGAGGCTAATTTTTGTAGGTGCATGTAGTGTCGAGTCTTTTCGAGTATTTAACTCGTTCGGAGCACTTATTGTGCTTTGTTCCGTCCTTGAAACAGGACATTTATATCACAACCGCTGTGAATGATATCTTCTCAAGTAGATAAGTAACTAGTTGTGACGGCGGAGACGTCGCTGTGTCGGACTCGGTGACGGCTGCTGCGACGTTCATCCGCGGCGCATTATATTGTACTCTGTCGAATGTGTTGTAACTATACCTTATGATAACCTCGTACTCAATAAACCAGTATTACACACTAAACTTGTTCATTACTAACCTCAAAATGTAGTGTCGTTGTGATGGCGATAGACCCGTCGTCTGAGAAAAGCAGAAAAAAAAGAATCTACATTCACGGACTGTACTGGTCCTGGAAGGTTGACTGGTAGAAAACGCTTCAGGTATTAAGTTCATCTATTTTTTTACTTGTGCATACAATTTTAATGAATAAATAAAATAACTCAAATTACTTTTCTCTAAATAGAGCTAGCGGTTTAAATGAAACTTTATACTCTAGACAGTCTATGCGATTGATGCCAACGACCTGAAAATACTCATTGATTATATGTGGCCTGTCGTTGTCATGAAGTATATTGATTTTTCACCCATATTTATTTAATTATGGGCCGACATGCTCACTAAGAATTGCTACCACATATTTAGCACTAATTAGAGTACCATTTCCGTGATGATAGAACTGAAACTGCACTGGAATCTCTTCAGAGAGTCGTACAAATTATAGTTTTACAATTTAGTCAACTCTGAAGAGATGCTAGTTCAGCGCATAACAAATCCGCCGCAGGACGGCATTTTTCCTCAAAACAAATTGGATTAAAACCATTTCCGGGCTGTCGGTAGACTCTTCGTCGCCTATCAAGTGCATATAGTATGAATCTGGATTCATCAGAAAACATTACTCGTGCCCATTCTTCGTCTCCCTGTTTTGCGTATTCATGGGCGTAACTAAGTCTTGATACCCAATGTTCCTTCTCAAGTTTTGGACGTGTGTGTAGGCCCAGCGGAAAAGTGTTGAATTTCTTACATTTCAGTTTACAGATATTTATTAATGTTTGCCTTGCGTCGCAAGTTCGCTAGGTTCAGCTACGTTCCTCAAGGTCAGCCCTTGGATGGGTGACCATTTAGTTTTTGTTTTGCCTTGTGTCGCAGGCTCGCTAGGTTAAGCTACACTTCTCAAGGTCAGCCTTTGGATGGGTCACCATTTATAGTTTTTGTGTGGCGTTTTGTCGCAGGTTCACTAGGTTAAGCTACTCGATGTATCACATCTGCCAGGCGTCCCGCGACGTCACTCTTTTTTAATTTTTCAAACAAAAAGTGAAACATTCCATATAAAACACGTCAGGGCTGCCCGTGCCCACTTGTGCGCGCCTTCCCCTCTCAAAAAATTCATTGCGTAGCGCACACAAGTACCACGTTGCGAAGCCAAAAGAAAAATTTATTTAATTTATTTATTTATTATTGATAACCAACTTATATTAACAATTTGCACCACACATACAAGTTATAGGTCAATATTATTTATTACATAGAATCAGATAACTTATTAAATTACAAAATTGGATAACATGTGGTAAAATTAAAGGATTACAAAAATTAATATAAAATGAAAATAGGTATAAAAAAAGGGTAAAATTATATAACACTTAGATAAAATTAGCTAACAATTAGATAAAATTACATAAGAAAATAGTTACATAAAAAAAAAATTGTCATTAAAATTGTGCAATAAAATAATCAATATAATAATATGGTACAGTTCAATTTAATTTATTTAGTCCATGGAAATTGTACTGGGAGTGGCAATGCACTCCAGGTATCGAGTAGCAGTGTTTAGGAATCTCAGTTCAGTACCCGCGAAAATATCGGATGATTCGTCATACAGCAAAATGTTGTTAATATGGGTGAGGGCTAGGTATAATGGACTAGTCTTAAGGGTCACGGAACTGGTTTGTGGTATCAAGAATAGGGGACGCTGGCGAGGGCGAAGTGTGTGTATAATGGGTGGTGGGATGTTAAAGGAGATATCCTGTAATAACGAGGAGTTGAAGTGTGTACCACGAATAAGGCGGATGAAATAGGTAACCAGACCAAGATTTCTCCTAACTTCCAAACTTTGGTACCCCACCATACCCAGAACAAATGGTGTTGGGTACATGTACGGGTAATAACCATAAAGTTTTAAGTAGAGGTAGCGGACAAAAGACTTTTGAACCTTTTCGACAGCCAGTGTATAGACTTTTTCATGAGGGTTCCAGATAGTATTGTTAGTCTCTAGCAAACTGCGGATAAAGGAGTTGTACAGTATGGTTATTGCTTGACGATTGGTAAAAATCTTGGCCTGACGCAAGACAAAACCTAAGTTTTTACGGGATTTGTTGCATGTCTGTATAATGTGCTGGTTAAATGTGAGGAGTGGATCAAAATGAGCACCCAAATCGCGTACAGTCAAAACGCGTTTCAGGGGCTCATTATTCAAAGTGTAGATGTTGTGTATGGGTTGTTTGGCTTTTGTGTAGGACATAACCGAGCACTTACTAATGTTAAGATCGAGGTTATTAGCAGTGCTCCAAGTGTGAAGGTTGTCGATGTCGAGTTGAAGTGTGGCAGCATCACTAGAGTTAGCCACTGGAAGTGCAATTTTGACATCGTCAGCATACATTAAGACTGTGGAATGCTTTAGATATGTGGGAAGATCATTAATAACTATTAGAAAAAGAAGGGGCCCGACGTTAGTGCCCTGCCCTATGCCAGACGTCACCGAGTAGCGCTCCGATTTGGCATTTTTGTACAATACAAATTGCTTCCGGTCCTGCAGATAGTTTGCGAAAAATTTTAGCGATGCCATTGAGAAACCAGCCAATGCCAGTTTACTAAGCAGTATGTCATTGTCAACTCGGTCAAAAGCCTTCTGGAAGTCAAAATAGGCTACGTCGATCTGCTTTTTTTCATTCAAATTTTTGGCTAAAAGTGTAGTAATGTGAAGTAAGTTAGACGTGGTTGAGCGATTCGGAAGAAAACCGTGCTGTTCATCCGCGAACCACCGTTGCAGTTTATTAAATATTTTTTTATATATTACCGATCCAAATACTTTGCCGAATATGGATAAGACAGCTATTGGTCTGTAATTTTTTATGTCACTTTTTGGGCCACTTTTATGTACCGGGAGCACTTTAGACGTTTTCCACTCCGTTGGATAGACGTTCGCGTTAATGGATAGGTTGAAAATATATTGCAAGGGCAATTTAAAAATGTCGCAGCAATCCTTAACTAAGTATTGTGGTATACCATCAGGACCTTGTGTTGATTTTGGAGGAAGCCGAGCCATAGCACTGCGAACTTCAGATTCTTGAACGTAATCGATATTGATAATATTCGATAAATTATTAGGAGACGCATTTGCGGTAGCGATAGCATGCTCGGGATCTAATGATGGTGAGTCCGAAAGGAAAACGCTACTAAAATATTTAGAAAACGCATCTACCACTTGTGCTGGCGACATGTCACCAAAGGTAGCGTGCTCATTACCTTTCACATAGGCCCAGAAGGTTTTAGGGTCACATTTTATATTTGACTGAATACGATTAGTGTAAGTAACGAAATCTGCCTCCGTACTTCTCTTTAATAAGCGCCTATAGTATGTAAAGAAAGCATAATGCAGCTGGTCGTCATTATTCTGCTTGTAGAGCTTGTGATAATGGTTTTTAAGGTTATTTAGTTCAATAGATACAGACGTAAACCATTTGGGGTAATTCAGTCGCAACATTTTTCTCTTTTTTAAAGGAACATTTAGACCAACAACTTTGTCAATTAAGCCATAAAAGGTCTCAACAGCAAAGTCAACATCATCGCATGAGTACACGGGCTCCCAGTCTATACCAGCCAGTTCAGAGTATAACACTAAAAAGTCTGCCTTACAGAAGTTACGCTCTAAAGTCATACTAGTGGTCGAGTCATTGGGGCAGCTGGTGTTATTTATGTTCAGGCTTGCGTATGGTGTATTAATATGGATAGAGATATCTAACGGCTTGTGATGTGATTCAGATGAGACAACGCCGGAACACGCTGAAACTGAGATTCCCGCCACACATGAGTTAACCAAAATCAAATCCAGCATTCTGCCAAGATCATTTAAAACTGTGTTTCCCTGTACCAGATCACACTCAGAAAGAAACAGGTCAAAATCATGGCGTATAGTTACACTAGCGGAATAAAGGTTAAAATCACCCAATATAACCAGAGGCAGTTTGTTGATGCCATACGCTATCCTTCTTATACAATTAAAAACAGAACAATATCTAGCATCAGGTACATTGGGTGGCAAGTAAACAACACAACAAGCAAAGCGTAATCGACCTTTAGTAACCACCGCACTTATTATTTCGTCGCACTGTTCAGGGTTGCAGTCCAAACGTGTGAGTAGGGCGCGCGCGCGGCTAGCAGTACGCCGCCGCCGCCGCGCCCCACACGGTCACACCGCAGCACGGCGTATTCTCGCGGGAACACCTCAGAATCAAACACACTGTCGTCAAGGCCAGTTTCTGTTAGTGCCAACAGATTACTTGAAAATGTGTGCAGTAAACTTTGCGTTTCCGAACGTCTTGATTTTAGTCCCCGGACATTCTGGTAGAAAATCATATCCAGCTTTTTAGTTTTTCTCACGAAAAAACGTTTCGCTGGAGTCACTGGGGGTTGAATTTTTCTTCGCATTCCGGAAGGTGAACCATTCTTGGAGTGAAGTATTTGTAGGCCAATTGTTGGGTGACATATAGAAGTCAAATAGGTGTAGTGGAACTCCCAATATGAAACAGTTATGTCTGGAGTGTTCAGGATCAGGCTTTTTTATCGAGAAGGTCATAATGTTTGGGTGTTTTTTTTGCAGGTATGAACGAATACTCTCCACAGATACGTCTGGATGGAAATTCCAGGCATGAATGTACTTGACAGGCTCGAGGGTTTTTAAATCCGTATCGGCAGCACCAGTCGCGTGTATAACAGATCGGCGTGGCCGCCACTGGGTTTTCCCAGTCGTAAATATTCTTGTGCCGTATGTGTTTGGGGGATGGTCGCTGCTTATTTGAGACCGCAAGACCGCACTGTAGGTAGGTGATGGTGGGGAGAGAGGATTCGGAACCTGCAGCGACGCACCTGTGGGTTCTGGTATATCCATGGATAAGCGTTGATTAACACTATGTTGCAACCTTACTTGTGTTTGTGAAAATTTCTCACTGTCAATTATTTGTTTTTCTATGTGATCAATACGTTGTTTTTGTACCATAATTTCACAAGAAAAATCTTTTAGTTCCATGTGGGCTATACGCTTCGTATTTTCATCACACTGCAGTTGCAGTGTGGTTTGTGCGCTAGCAGCGACATCTGAAGTCTCCATCAGTTTGTCAACGTCCAGGCGAAGGTTGTCATATTTACTATGTAGATTGTTAATGGAACATCTTATTTCTTTCATATCTTAGGCCACCTTATTTATAGAGGTTTCATGATTATGGTATCTAGTCACACTTTCCTCGCGGAATGCACGCAGCTCCATCAGAACAGTTTGAAGAGTGCATTCACTTAGTGCAGAACTGTGCGCACTAGGGCAATGAGTACTTGGCTGGTTACTAGGTAATGTAGTTTTATTCCGCCTTACTGTTACATTAGCTGAGTCATCAACATCTGCAACCGAGCGCTGGGATAACATTGGGCTCGCTGGTGTGGCAGAATTTATAGCTTTTGGCATCGGCCTTTTACAGCGACATTCATGACATACCCAGTTGAATTTTTGTTTGGCAGTCATATGTATGAATTGATTTGGAGGTACATTAACGCATTCCAACTCATACACATTCTTACAATTACTACAAGCTAGAAATAGGTTTTCTTCTAAAACTTGTTTACAACCAGCACACTCTGATGCCATCTTGCGGTGATAGGTGATAGCGCCAATAAGAAAAACCAAGGTGACCGTGGCGATCGTGGGTCGATAAGTTGTGTTATTCACTAAGTAGTACACCAATTATATTGTAGATGGCACGCCGCAGGTTATTTAGTACACCATTATTTTTGTAGATGGAGCTAATAATCATCACTTAGGTCTGAGGTTTGCACATAGGTGCTTTCAATGTCTTTGGGCTAAATGGCTAAACGATGACACCAGTTCAACCACAGAAAGTAGTCAAATAATAGACAATTAACAATTACAAAACAAACAAAAATAAAACACAAAAAGTACTTGCGCGTAGTCGGACGCGATCCCTCAATCCAGTGCGCGTCAATCAGCGCATGATTAGCACAGCTATTAACTATTACATAGAATTTCCGAAATTGATCTTCCAGTTCGGGTTGGGATCCAAAAGTTCGTTATGGATTTGACTTTGGTTGACCTTTGGACACAAAATTTGTAATGTTTTTTACTTTCACCGTTCGCTTGAGTTTTTTATGTTTTGTTAATCACTTAAACTGATAGGGTTTTCACAGTAATTAGTTTATAGTTAATAATGTTTCTAATGCACCAAAAAACACAACACAGTCGCAGTTTTTCTTTAATTAACACTCCACTTGTAACTTCGTTAATTGCAGAAGTTGAGTTGAGATAACATTATCACTACTTGTTTACACAGTTAGTATTCTATTAATAAGAAATTCGGGACATTTAACTTGGTTATTTATTTTTACAAGACAACAGGAACGGAGCACAATGTTTACATGACGGCTAGCGCCATCTATCTAAAAAAAAAAGCATCACGTTGAGTCGCGGTTGTCAAATTCGATTTTAGTCGTGTGAAAATTATTTTTAAATTTAGAGATTTTTTCTTGTAGAATAGCGTTACAATTCTCATAGCCAAAAGTAAGGAATTTTAGAGATAGTTTAGTTAGTTTTGTTCGGTGTACAACAGAATCGACACCAATGTCCTGCCCAGTTAAGTCCTGCTAAATTGCCAAACGTCAGCGCAGTGGGTATTTGAATATCTTCGGAGTCTTACCATCACCGGGGTCGCGTGATTGTTCGAAAGAGATACCGTGACCCTGGCACATGGGCAACTGATGGAACACGGGTGGGTTTTAGTCAGTAAAAGTCTGACACGCCCTCCCGCTCCGCCCAGAGCGGGAGAAGTCATTTGTTTTTTTTTTTTTTTTTTTTCAGGATGGGAAATCATCAAATTTTGATGATTTCCCATCCTGAAAAAAAAAAAAAAAAAAAAAGTCTTACCATCAGATGATGATAAGACTCTGAAGATATTCAAATATCCGCCTACATGGGCGTACCCAGGTTCTGGGCCAGGGGGGGGCAAATCAGATTTTTTATAAGCACTCAGTCAAATAAATAAACATAATTATATTAAAGTAGGTACTTTTTTTATTCTTTAAATATACAATAGCTATTTCAAAAGTAACTTTCAAGGGTCTTCAGCAAAACGGCTTATGACGTCTTTCGTGAAAGAATCGCCCATAGCGTTAGCATATTTTCTACATACACTAAGCATACATCTTCTACGGTTTCTACAGCTAATGTGACCGGTCCATAGCCACTTCAGCTTGCTACTTCTAAGAGCTATGTCGACGACTTTGGTTCTCTGCCGGATCACTTCATTCCGGATTCTGTCCCTCAGAGATACACAAAGCATAGCTCGTTCCGTAGCTCACTGAGCGACTTTGAATTTATGGACCAGCCGTACCGTGAGTGTTGTAGCGAGACGGTTAAAGTAAAACACCGTATTCACACCACTTTTATAATCTCGACAAAACAAGAAGTAATAAAAAATACAGCAGTAATATAAAAAAAATATAGAAAACAAGTATATGGTTAACTGCAGATGTGGCTATCAAATATTTGGTTTTGTTTAAAAAGAGGGAGGAGTCAAACTTAGTGGTTAATCAGATATAACGGAAATTATCTTCGCGCACGACCTATCCCCAATACGATTGCAATCGATTTAAAAAATAGGCCTATGCACGTCGATTTATAGGTTCCTTTTTTTTTTTTTTATAACGAACACCTAGTTGACTGCCGGGGTCGCGTGATTGTTCGAAAGAGATACCGTGACCCTGGCACATGGGCAACTGATGGAACACGGGTGGGTTTTAGTCAGTAAAAGTCTGACACGCCCTCCCGCTCCGCCCAGAGCGGGAGAAGTCATTTGATGATTTCCCATCCTGAAAAAAAAAAAAAAAAAAAAAAAAAAAAAAAACACCTACTTGAATCGTGAAATACACGTTACATCAGGATGCGTAAAATAGAAAATTATCTAGATAATCTATTACAGAAAAATAGAAAAAATAGGTAAGTTAAAAGGTTCCTTATAACCAGCCGGGCGAAACTATCCAGAAGGACACTGTCAGTGCTGCGTGCAGCGACGGCAGCGAGCAACTGTCTATGAGGGCGTCAGGCTCTGCGTCGGTGGCAAACGTCCGCAACACGCCGCTGACCTCAGTTTAATCCGACGGCTGATAGCCCGTCGGGGGGGAAAACCGAAATTCGGCTTGTATGGTCGTCGTCAGTTAATAGAGATGGGTCGTACTAGGTAAATTTTGTACTAGGTGCACCTAGTCCAAGTCCGTACAAATACTAGATCCAAATACCTATTCCACCTAGTCCATGAAATACGCATACTTTATAGATGCCGAGTCTTTGCGTACCACCGATACGTGTAGATTCGCACGTCAGCAGTAATAAATTGTACCTTCATAATTTCCGCAGGCTTAGGACTATCAGCGTAAAATTAATACATGTTGGCCTTTGTCCGTAAAATTATCACAAGCGACACTTTTTTTTTTGGAAGCCATTTTTTAAAATAAAACTTGAGAGGTGTCAAGGGACACCCGGATGGAACGAAGTTCCTTTCCAGGATTCATGATTGTTTTTTTTAATTATTTATATGTACAAAAAACCTGTATACACTCAAAAAAAGTATTATCTCTCTCTCTCTCTCCCTCCCTCTCTCTCTCTCTCCTTCTCTCGCTCTCTCTCTCCCCTCTTTCTCTCTCCTTCTCTCGCTCTCTCTCTCTCCCTCTCCTTCTTTCTCCCTCTCTCTCTCTCCCTTTCTCTCTCTCCCTTTCTCTCTCTCTCTCCTACGTTCCAAAACAAAATATATACAGTCGAATTGAGAAACCTCCTCCTTTTTTTAGTCGGTTAAAAAGTGTCGTTACAAACAATAAAGTTTTTCTCTTAATTCCGTCTAGCCCCCTTTCGCAACGCGCCCTAAGGAACTTCAATAAACAAATTAATTAATGTCACAATAAAAATAGATCTAAGTTCTTAATGATTTATCAAAATTTCGTTACAAAAACCGATCACTAAATAAGTCCGATCTCCGATAGTACGTGTTTGTGACGTCGAGTCAAGCGAGATCACATTCGCATGAGTCCGTATTTGATACTAGACTGCATCATCATAGTCTTCATTAGTATCGAGTATTGTCAAAGTACCTAGTCTGTAAAATACTCTTATTCCGGACTAGTATCGAGTCTCGAGACTAGTCCGACAGACAAGGATGGAAGGATTGCGGAATAGTATAGTTAAAAAAGGACAGTATATTTAGCACAAAACAGTGCGTGTCATGTTACTTTTATGCCATTGAATTAGGGTTTAAATTCAAGTGACTGACACACGAATGATTTTGTCAAACATGAATGAGCTATGACTATGCTGCTATCTCACTTCGCCGCGTAGTTGGTACTTCGATTCGGGTGGACCGCGGTGCGGGTGCTGTGTACTGCGTAGGCACAGTGAGACTAGGTGGATCTAGTATTTTAAAAGTTGGAATAGGTGCAACCTAGTCTCTTTACATACCTATTCCCTGTACCTATTCTAGTATATACGCCTCATCTCTATCAGTTAAATGGAAGAGTTGCACACAGAACTTTATCAATATGAGCAATTTTAAAAGTAGCACCAGATAGGACACACGTAGGTTTAGTAATAAAATTATTGGGCTAAAATTGATAATTTAAACTTGGGAGTTCCGAAAATAAGAATATTGATGTGAAACGCTCAGCTCCCATCTGCAGTCTGCCAGTTGACAAGCAAAAATTTTTTGGCGTAAGATTTTACAGGATCGAAATTTGAAATAGAACAAAAAAATATAAAGGCCAGTGTTTCAAAAAAAAGGTTGATTTAGAAACCAAAAAGTTTCGTCCGCAGCGAATTTACGCTGCAGCACCCCTTTTCCAGCAAAAAAAAGAAGTGTGGTAACCCTAAAAGGAAATGACAACCCTAAGTGAGTGACCACTATATATGAGTGCCAAATCTATAACAGAGTAAAATGTATAAGGAGGAGACAACCCTAGTGAGGAAGACAACCCTGCTAAAATTAAATAAGCTAACCTAAATAAACTAACTTATGCCCGGTTTCTGAGGTACTCTTATCGGTAGTTTATCTATTCATTAGCGCTATTGGTTCGATAACTTGACAATTTGCGTTTCCGAACACCGCAATGTAAGATAAACTCCGTTTAAACTTATTTTATCTGACCAATGTGTGGCGTTTATCGGTTCCATAACTTTATTTGACGTTTCATTTCAAATCAACTCGCTTTTAATCAAACGCCTAATCAAGTTTGTTGAGCAATAATGCACAAATACGGCTCATTGCATGAACATTTAGTTTTTAAGAATTTATTTTATAAGTACCTACCACGTTGTACACTTTATGTTATTTTTTTCTTCTTCATCTTGTCTTTGCACGGAATACAACTATTAAATCATCGTAAACTTTTTATTCAAAATAATTCAGGATATTAACCCCAAAAGTCACTTTTCTATTAATGTACAAGTTGTATGTGATGCAAAGTTATACATTCGTGATATAGATGCTCGTTGCATGACAGTACCGTGTATCATAACTCATTCATACGAGCGCGACTCGATAATAATGAGATAGATGGTCACCTCATGGAAGACAGTGCTTATCCTTGTAGAAAGTTCATGATGACACTATTCTTAAATCCAGCTACAAATGCGGTAAAACGTTACAATGAAGCACAAATAAAGACCAGAAACACAGTTGAAAGAACATTTGGTGTGTGAAAAAAAAAATTTCAATGCCTCTCTAAAATTACGGTAAAAATTAGATCACACATTAGCTGTAATTGTTGCAACAGTTGTGTTACATTATAGGTATAACTCTAAAGCAAAATGATTCACTGATAACTAACACTTGATTCTGCTTCTGAACAAGAAATCGTAATAGACTCTGTTGATCAACCCCTTTCCTCTGAAGGAAACCATGCCCGTCGGTTATTGTTGGAGCAATATTTTAGGTTGCTAACCTTCGTTTTTATAAATATTTCAAACTGGAAAATTGTCATATTGTACCATTATGTACGTATAATGGGGAAACAAATAAAAATACACATATGAACTTGGCTCTACAAAGAAGCATCTTGTCTCTTTCAGTAAAATGTTTACTACGATTTCCAGATTCCATTATGTTATTTTTATATAAAAGAACAACAGAACAGATGGCCGATGGGGTCGGAAGGTTCTGGAGTGGCGACCGCGTACTGGAAGACGTAGCGTTGGAAGGCCTCCCACAAGATGGACCAATGACCTGGTGAAGGCCGCAGGAATGCGTTGGATGCGAGAGGCACAGAACAGGTCAAGTTGGCGGTGCTTGGGGGAGGCCTATGTCCAGCAGTGGACGTCTTTCGGCTGAAATGATGATGATGATGATGATATAAAAGAATGGATTAAGCGCAAACGATTCGAAAGACATGTAACTGACAGCGAAGTAAAATTAATATCAGGAATCATAAACAATGAACTGAGTACTGACAATAGAAAAAAAGGTTTTACCCATAAATATAAAATAACGACTTTATATATTTTAACTAAAATAATATTATTTACCCTTGAAAAAAAAATACATTGTTTATTAAACTAGTTTTAAAGACCATTTCAATAATAAAAATCAATTTTAGATGCAATCTCATAAACAGACCCATCTAGCGGCATCTAAAAAACTAGTTGACAGTTTCATAGTTATTGAATGGTTTGTTTTGTATTCAGAAACGCAGTGACAGTTAGCCGACGTTTATCTTATGCATAACTTTATTGAATGAATAGTTGTTGAGAGTTTATCTTGAAACTTCAGAAACCGGGCATTAATCAACCTATAAATGTTATGACTAATGCCCGGTTTCTGAGGTACTCTTATCGGTAGTTTATCTATTCATTAGCGCTATTGGTTCGATAACTTGACATTTTGCGTTTCCGAACACCGCAATGTAAGATAAACTCCGTTTAAACTTTGGTTATTTTATCTGACCAATGTGTGGCGTTTATCGGTTCCATAACTTTATTTGACGTTTCATTTCAAATCAACTCGCTTTTAATCAAACGCCTAATCAAGTTTGTTGAGCAATAATGCACAAATACGGCTCATTGCATGAACATTTAGTTTTTAAGAATTTATTTTATAAGTACCTACCACGTTGTACACTTTATGTTATTTTTTTCTTCTTCATCTTGTCTTTGCACGGAATACAACTATTAAATCATCGGAAGCTTTTTATTCAAAATAATTCAGGATATAAACCCCAACAGTTACTTTTCTATTAATGTACAAGTTGTATGTGATGCAAAGTTATACATTCGTGATATAGATGCTCGTTGCATGACAGTACCGTGTATCATAACTCATTCCTACGAGCACGACTCGAAACTTTTTATTCAAAATAATTCAGGATATAAACCCCAACAGTTACTTTTCTAATAATGTACAAGTTGTATGTGATGCAAAGTTATACATTCGTGATATAGATGCTCGTTGCATGACAGTACCGTGTATCATAACTCATTCCTACGAGCACGACTCGATAATAATGAGATAGATGGTCACCTCATGGAAGACAGTGCTTATCCTTGTAGAAAGTTCATGATGACACTATTCTTAAATCCAGCTACAAATGCGGTAAAACGTTACAATGAAGCACAAATAAAGACCAGAAACACAGTTGAAAGAACATTTGATGTGTGGAAAAGAAAATTTCAATGCGTCTCTAAAATTACGGTAAAAATTAGATCACACATTAGCTGTAATTGTTGCAACAGTTGTGTTACATTATAGGTATAACTCTAAAGCAAAATGATTCACTGGTAACTAACACTTGATTCTGCTTCTGAACAAGAAATCGTAATAGACCCTGTTGATCAACCCCTTTCCTCTGAAGGAAACCATGCCCGTCGGTTATTGTTGGAGCAATATTTTAGGTTGCTAACCTTCGTTTTTATAAATATTTCAAACTGGAAAATTGTCATATTGTACCATTATGTACGTATAATGGGGAAACAAATAAAAATACACATATGAACTTGGCTCTACAAAGAAGCATCTTGTCTCTTTCAGTAAAATGTTTACTACGATTTCCAGATTCCATTATGTTATTTTTATATAAAAGAACAACAGAACAGATGGCCGATGGGGTCGGAAGGTTCTGGAGTGGCGACCGCGTACTGGAAGACGTAGCGTTGGAAGGCCTCCCACAAGATGGACCAATGACCTGGTGAAGGCCGCAGGAATGCGTTGGATGCGAGAGGCACAGAACAGGTCGAGGTCGCGGTGCTTGGGGGTGGCCTATGTCCAGCAGTGGACGTCTTTCGGCTGAAATGATGATGACGATGATGATATAAAAGAATGGATTAAGCGCAAACGATTCGAAAGACATGTAACTGACAGCGAAGTAAAATTAATATCAGGAATCATAAACAATGAACTGAGTACTGACAATAGAAAAAAAGGTTTTACCCATAAATATAAAATAACGACTTTATGTATTTTAACTAAAATAATATTAAGCCAGTTATTTACCCTTGAAAAAAAAAATACATTGTTTATTAATCTAGTTTTAAAGACCATTTCAATAATAAAAACCAATTTTAGATGCAATCTCATAAACAGACCCATCTAGCGGCATCTAAAAAACTAGTTGACAGTTTCATAGTTATTGAATGGTTTGTTTTGTATTCAGAAACGCAGTGACAGTTAGCCGACGTTTATCTTATGCATAACTTTATTGAATGAATAGTTGTTGAGAGTTTATCTTGAAACTTCAGAAACCGGGCATAAGCAAACGAATTAAAGACTAATTAAATCTAATCAACAACATCGCAGTGCAGCTGATACAGAATAAAAATTGAAAGTCGACCTTCACTTAAACGTTATCAGTGCGAGCTCCAGATGTGTCCACTAAACCTAACAATAACAAAAGTCAAGAA
This sequence comes from Aporophyla lueneburgensis, assembly GCA_932294355.1. Lineage (NCBI taxonomy): Eukaryota > Metazoa > Arthropoda > Insecta > Lepidoptera > Noctuidae > Aporophyla > Aporophyla lueneburgensis. The sequence continues at coordinate 687,981 of OW028745.1, read as the reverse complement.
ATCTAGGAATTAATTAATGAAAAATAAACGACCTAATTAAATCCTGGGGATCCCCTTAATATATACAAGAACAAAGAATAATAAACGACTTCAGTCAGACAAAGAAAATTAATACTAATAAGAAAGGTTAAATTAACGTAGTAAATTATTTAAGAATATCTTTTATATGATATTTGCCGGTATGAGAGGAATCACAGTCTTGTAGGACATATGTGGTCCTAGAGACGACCCTGATCACTTGGCATTTAATAAAGCGAGGAGCAAGCTGTCTTGAAAAATATTCACTAGCTGAATACCTACTTTGAAAAATTACGCCTCCATACAATGTCGCCAGTGTTAAGTGTAATTGCTGTCCGGTTTGTATTATAAATTCGAGAATTTCGAAGGAAAGTAGAAGAAAGGTTGTCTGCCACTTTCGCATAAACCTCAGCCAGAGAAGTAAGATTCTTTGCGTGTTGTTCCCGACTTTCAGCTAAATTAGTGCTTAGAGTCTGGCTACCAGCGCGAACTGAATCCATGCAGACTTCTCTACCGAATATGAGGAAGTTTGGTGTAAAACCTGTCGCTAAATTAATACAGGAATTAAGATAAAGTTTGACTTTGGGTAACAATTTTGCCCAGTTTCTTTGGTTTTCACCAACCAATATGCTCAAACACGTCACGACACTTTGGTTATAGCGTTCTACCGTGTTGGCTTGCGGAGTATACCTAATAAGGGGTATATTTTGGGGAATCAATGTGAAATGACCTAAGAAAATTTATAAACTGATTACTACGAAAAACTGTAGCATTGACACAGAGTATAGACCGCGGAACTCCGAAATTAAAAAATATTTCAGATTCCAAGGATTTAATAACTGAACTTGCGTCAACCTTTTTAAGAGGAACAAGCCAGACATATTTAGAGAAAACGTCGACCATAGATAGAATATATTTGTTCCCAAAATAAGCGAGAATCTTTTTTTTGGACGTAAGGTGGACAATCTTCAGATTTCATAGGAGATGGAAGACTAGAACCTGGAGTTGCCCTAGGTGGGATCGGTGGCGGTCTAGAAATAATCGGGCTTTCGCGAAGGGGTGTCTCACTAATAGAAGCTTCTTCTGCCATGTTTTATAACTCAAAAGAAAAATCAGGGATAAATGACAAGTCAGCTGAACCTAGCTGGAATGCGTTAGATACCGAGTGGTAAGATCGATAGAGAAATAGGACGACAAATACACGACAAAGGAAACAGTTGGGCTAAGAATCAAAAAAAGAAAATAGACACTAGCAAACCAACATTCAAAAAAGCTTACCTTATTATCGCGACGCCTAAACATCCACACATCAAACACACACTACGGGAAACTAACTACAGCTACCTACAGGAATAGAATAAAACACGGGATGAATATGTATTTCATTGGGGGAGAAATAAAAGAGATAGATATTGGGTATGGTTACAAAGTTATTCTTTGAAATTATATTCAAAAACATCACATTAAAACAAGGAACACAAACTTCAGTAAGTAGTCTAATCGCGTATGAGGTATATTCAACGAAGCATCCGAGACACAAACTCCATTCTAGTTCCACACCAGATTCTGTCTGATACTAAAATCTGAAACTCACAATGAAATTAAAATTTGCTCATATGGAGCAACCACACACGAGATAACAAAAAAATTAAATTATTGGTAACTAATGAACTTACCTTTAGTTCGGGCGCCATTTTGTAGCGAGACGGTTAAAGTAAAACACCGTATTCACACCACTTTTATAATCTCGACAAAACAAGAAGTATAAAAAAATACAGCAGTAATATAAAAAAATATAGAAAACAAGTATATGGTAAACTGCAGATGTGGCTATCAAATATTTGGTTTTGTTTAAAAAGAGGGAGGAGTCAAACTTAGTGGTTAATCAGATATAACGGAAATTATCTTCGCGCACGACCTATCCCCAATACGATTGCAATCGATTTAAAAAATAGGCCTATGCACGTCAATTTATAGGTTCCTTTTTTATAACGAACACCTAGTTGAATCGTGAAATACACGTTACATCAGGATGCGTAAAATAGAAAATTATCTAGATAATCTATTACAGAAAAATAGAAAAAATAGGTAAGTTAAAAGGTTCCTTATAACCAAGCGGGCGAAACTATCCAGAAGGACACTGTCAGTGCTGCGTGCAGCGACGGCAGCGAGCAACTGTCTATGAGGGCGTCAGGCTCTGCGTCGGTGGCAAACGTCCGCAACACGCCGCTGACCTCAGTTTAATCCGACGGCTGATAGCCCGTCGGGGGGAAAAACCGAAATTCGGCTTGTATGGTCGTCGTCAGTTAAATGGAAGAGTTGCACACAGAACTTTATCAATATGAGCAATTTTAAAAGTAGCACCAGATAGGACACACGTAGGTTTAGTAATAAAATTATTGGGCTAAAATTGATAATTTAAACTTGGGAGTTCCGAAAATAAGAATATTGATGTGAAACGCTCAGCTCCCATCTGCAGTCTGCCAGTTGACAAGCAAAAATTTTTTGGCGTAAGATTTTACAGGATCGAAATTTGAAATAGAACAAAAAAATATAAAGGCCAGTGTTTCAAAAAAAAGGTTGATTTAGAAACCAAAAAGTTTCGTCCGCAGCGAATTTACGCTGCAGCGTCCACGTTTCGGCTCCGTAAGTCATAACAGGCGCACTGATTGAAGACTTTCGTCTTTAGGCTCTGCGAAATACATGACGAGAAGACTCGACGAAGCTTCCCAAACGCTGCCCAGCCCAGCTGAATTCTTTTGTTAGGCTCGTTCTCAGGGTTGTTCTTCTCAAACTGCAGAGTTAGCCTGAGGTAAACGTATTCTCGAACAACCTTGAGGGCACCGCCATTCACAGCAATCGGTCTCGGAGTTACGTGTTCATTCAACATAACCTGGGTTTGTCCTAGTTCATCTGGAGAACAATACGTACAGAAGAATAAACTAATTCGAATCAGCCAGTATGATAAAGTCTTCTGCAAAACTCAAGTGTGAAATCTACTCGCCGTTGACGTAAATACCGCGACCTGTCCAGTTTAGCATCTTGAAAACATCCTCCAATGCGTTAAAGAACAATTTTGGGAAAATTACGTCCACTTGTCGCCTCCTCGTATTCAGTTCGCTGGTCCTAAGTTTGGACGGTCATTGCCGCGTTTTCATAAAGACATCTCAGCACTTGGATGTATCGCCAGTCGACTTGGCATCGCTGTAAAGACTCCGAAACAGACCAGGTCTCGATAGAGTCAAAAGCCTTTTCATAATTCACAAACGCAAGACACAGCGCCCGATTATACACTTCGGACTTCTGTATAATTTGCTGCACTGTGTGGATGTGGCATATGGTGCTGTATCTTCCTCGAAACCCGGCTGAAACTCGTCGAGTCTCCGCTCTAGACGATTCGTAACGGCTCTTAAAACAACTTATATGTATACGTGGCTCAGGAGCGAAATGGGTCTGGAGTTCTTTAAAAAATATATTTTATCCTCCTTTTTAAAGAAGAGTACGACCACGCTCCTTCGCCACGCTTCTGGAGTTCTCCCAGAGAACAGGTCAGAATTAAAGAACTCCTGAAGCTCTTTAAGAACAACATTTCCTCCAGCTTTCAGGAGCTCAGTCGTAATCCCATCCTCACCAGAAGCTTTTCCACTTTTAAGCTGTTTTATAGCCGCCTCGATTTTGTCTTGGCTCACTTCTGGTAGGTCTTCTGTGAAGTGGCGGGTTAAGTTGGCTCTGGAATCTTCATTTTTGGGATCAGTTTGAGATACATGCGATGCGTACAATTGGCCGTAGAAGTTTTCGACATCCGAAAGGATCTCCGGCTTCGAAACGACGATATGCTCACTAGATTTAGTCAACTTCGTCAGATGGCTTCTCCCAAATGATTGGAGGAACACTTTCGACCCCCGATTTTGCTCAATCGATTTCTCTATAAAGCGTGTATTGGAGCATCGGAAGTAGTGTCGTATCAATGTTCTAATATTATTATTGAGTGCCCGTTGTTCTAACGAAGTGACAGATGGGTCAGAGTCAGAGTCTCTTCCGAAAGTTTGGACTTCTTGCACGTACGCCGCATTTTGCAAAATCTCAAGCCTTCTTCCCTGAGGATTCTCACCGGTTGTTGGAGGGCCTAGTTGACGTTATTTGTGGTTTCCACGGTAACGAATCTGTTCTCCAGGTCTAGCTGGAACGCTTCAGATCCTATCATAGTTTGGAGCGTATTTGGACGGAGCTTAGACTTCATCAAACGACTTCACTTGAGCTTGAAATTGATATTCAGTGATTTTTTAATAGATAGAGCAGGTCAGGTCGTCAGGGGTGGTCTGATATATATATATATATATTTTTTTTTGACTTTGCTTTGATAGATTTGAGTTAGCTTCTATAATGCGTATTTAATCCACTTTGTGTAGCGTGATGATATTCTAATACTTCCTGTCACTGCTATTGACTTGGTCAGTAGTGGTATACGAATGAGTGCAGGGTAGATAAAAACGTTCTTCCAAAATAAAAATAAAAACAACCGACTTCCAAAAAAACAGTACAAAGTGAAAAATAACTTTAATTTTGGAAGTCAGTGTCAAAAACTAAAATATAGATCCAAAAATACCGACTTCCGAATTTATCGTTATTTTTGCTTGCAGCTCTGCTAGCGAGTAGGTAGAACGGACGCGTCGCGCGATTTTTTAAAGTTTTATGTTGCATTATAAATAGCAAAAAGTTATTTTTCTTAATTTTTATCGACAAAAGTAGATAGTTAGTAGGGACATAGCAAACTCCAGGGGGCAGCTGCCCCCCTCTGCCCCCCCTGGGTGTCCGCCTATCCTTAATATTTTAATATCTGCCTGCCTTTTCCCAACTATGTTGGGGTTGACTTTCAGTCTAACCGGAAGCAACCGAGTACCAGTATTTTATATGGAGCGACTGCCTATCTGACCTCCACAACCCAGTTACTGGGTAATACGATACCCCTTGGTAAGACTGATTGTCAGACTTTTGGAATTCTAACGACTGTCTAAGATCTACGAAAGACAGCCAGGACCAACGGCTTAATGTCCGAGGCACGGAAGGGTCTTGGTATGATTTTCACCCATCCACGGACCAACCGCAGCAAGCGTAGCTTAACCTGAACGATCAACCCGTGCGGCTGTTATTAGTTAGCCACAAGCCCTTCATATCTTCGGAGTCTTAAGACACACTCAATTAATTAAACATTCACCTCTCGTTACACACTAATTATTGACAGTATTTTTTTTCTTGTAGGTACGTTCTTAGGAAAAAAAATGTTCCGCTGGGATGACGTAGTCCCAGCGAAAACATTTTTTGTTGAATAACTCTCCAGTGGTCGTGTGCACAAATTCGTACTTACCATACACGATTACACGACTTCATACACTAAATATCTGTAAACTGAAATGTAGAAATTCAACACTTTCCGCTGGGACTACGCACACGTTTTGGATCATTTGCGGGTCAAGGAGCCGCCGCCTTACACGCCGCTCGCTATGTCGTTTTTACGAATATCCCGAACGTAAAAAATGATTTTTATAATAAGTTCCGTAATACTTTAATATGCGCTGAGTGAAAATTAAAATCCCAAGAAAAAAGATAATAATAAAACCATGGATAACTACCGGACTATTAAAGTGTATACAAAAACGTGACCGTTTGCACCAAAGAACAAGAAAAGATCCCAATAACCATATCCTGAAAATTACGTATACACGGTGCCGGAATTTTTATAACGACCTACTACGGAAACTGAGAATACCCCATGAAAAAAATTAATTTGCTAAATCTCGTAACAACTCATAGCTGATTATCAGTATGGCTTTCGCACAGGAATCTCGACTGAAAATGCTGTTCTTGAGCTGATGCAATCGGTTGCTAGGAACCTTGACAGTAGAGTTAAAAGTCTTGGGATCTTTCTCGACCTTTCTAAGGCATTTGACACAGTATCTGTTCCCAAGCTTATCTCTCAATTGGAACTCAATTTTTTTTAAAGATTATCTTCACAACAGGACCCAACGAGTAAAAATTGAGAGCAAATGAGTGAAGAATTATCTACCACTTATGGAGTACCTCAACGAAGCATTCTAGGCCCCACCCTCTTCCTAATATACGTCAATGAGTTGTGCAAAATAACCAACCGAACTCGCAAGATCATTGCGTATGCAGATGACACCGCAGTCATAGTTTACGGACCAATTGAGGAGTGATTTTTCAAAAGGCCTTATTTCCATTTTTTACTTTGATGTAGATTTCGACGGAATCGTGAAGTCTAGTCAAAATCGCAACTGGAACTGGCATTTGCTTAGTTCAGAACGCCTTATTTCCTATAGTAAAAGGCGCATCAAAAGTAGAATGTCAAACAAACTGGCACATTTCCACCCGTAGGTAGACAGGCAGTGTGAAAATTAACAAAACACCGTATTTCCTGCTTGTTTTTTTACCGTGTTAAGAAATTTCATACAAAACGGCATATTTCCTATTTAGCTAAAATTGGTCAAAGAAAACAACCTATTTTTTTGGTGAATTTGAAGCGTTCTGTTTGAAAATTTAATGCATGGTAACACTGAGGCTGCACGTCGATCATACACAGAAAAAAAAAGTTGTTTGACATTTAGCTGTCACTGTCATTGGCAATTATTTTCGCGCTACAAATGCCAATTTTAATGAACGTGTTTCGGGTTCGGGTTCTATTAAATTAATAAAAACGATATTGCGTGTATTGTCTGTACGTCGTGAAATGGATGAAAACACAGTAGGCGCACTAAATCCCGGTGGGAGAAAAAAGAGGGATAAAAGTAAAGCAAGAAACAAGAAAGAGTAAGTTGTAACCTGAATGTGTAGCTCTAACCATACTGCAATTTCGTTAGATCTCACCAAGATTTGAATATTGGCTTAATTACTGTGACTTTCTTTTCAGATATTTAGACCAAGATCCGCTGGGAACAAATTTTACGAAACCATGTCAACATAAAAGTGAAAAAACCAAGTTTAGATGTGATTCCCTAAGTATGGACGTTATACTAAAAAATCGACGAATGCTTTATAATACGAAAAACAAAACCGATCAAGATATGTTTTTGTGTCGATTATTGTCTACGTATCAGCCAGTTCGTCGAGATAAGATACCTCTGAAAAATTTGAAGAACCGTCAAGTAAGTTGTACATACAACCTCTTCACTCGGAAAAAAAAAGCTGTGCCAGTTTGCAAAAGGTTTTTTATGGCTGCTTTAAGTGTCAATGAGAAAAGGCTCAGAAATTTAAATAAAACCTTACTAAATGGAGAACTGTCAAGAGAAAAACGTGGTGGTGATCATCGATCACATAAGTCAGCAGAAAAGAAACAGAGGCTACGCCAGTTTTTAGATAACTTGCCTGCACGTGAAAGCCACTACAGTAGGAATAAATCAAAACGATTGTATTTAAATAGTGAGCTGTATTCTAAGAAATTACTAAAATTATATAATGATTCTGTTCCAATGCACTTAAAAGTAAAACCAAGCATGTTCTATAAAATTTTTCACAATGACTATAACATCGGATTCAGCAAACCATCGTCAGATGTATGTAACGTCTGCACATTATTATCAAATAAGATAAAGAATGAAAAAGATCACCGAAAAATGTCAGAATACATGATTCAAAAACGAGTCCACTCCATGCGTTCTAATGCCTTTTATGACTTACTGAAAATGGATGTACCTGATAGCATCACACTATGCTTTGACTTACAGCAAGTGTTACCCCTTCCGAAGACTCCTATACAGGACTGTTTTTATTCCAGACAAATCAGTCTGTATAATTTCTGCATTTATAATTTAGATGCCAAAAAAGCTTTTTTTTATGTGTGGGATGAGACTGACGCTAACCGCGGAGCTACAGAGATTGGTTCAGCGCTTTATTGCTATTTAAATAACCTTAATATTCCTGACAATGTTACTGTACTCAGGTTATTCTGCGACGGATGTGGGGGGCAGAACAAAAATAGCTTCATAATACACATGCTAATGCATTGGCTGTATTCTAAATCACCAATAAATTTAAGAGACATTCAGCTATGTTACCCAGTCCGTGGTCACAGCTTTCTACCAGCTGATAGAGTTTTTGGTAGAATCGAAAAAGATTTGCGAAGGTGTGCTGTGATAACGGAAAAACAGGAATATATTGAAAAAATTAGCAAGCATGGAGATGTACAGACATTAGGTGGGCAATGGTGTTTGAAAGATATAAAAGAATTGTCTGTTAATTTTAAAAAAGTTGATAGAATACAGTCCTTAAAAAAGATTTTCATTAAAAAGAGTGTGAACAGTAGAACAGGGAAAGTATTGAGCTGCAAAGTGACTGGATATGAACATTACAGATTTCAGTCTGGTTCTGAAGAGTCAGTTTCTCTATTAAAACATGGTAAAAGAATTCCTTCAGAAATTTCGACATTACCACATGCGCTGATACCTCTTTCAGCAAAGAAAAAGAATGACGTGGATAATCTACTAAAAAAACAATTTGGAGATGACTGGAGAAACATGGATAATCTGGGCTGGTATAAAAATATTTTAGATGATGTTCTAAGCACTTTGCAGGAAGATGAGCATGACCTGCATGATCCTACAATGGCATGTGAATGCAATGAACCAGATGATTTGTTGAACCTTAGAATTTAAATTTGTTATGGTCTCATTTTGTGAATAAACAATTTATTTCCTAACAACAATTCTTTAATATTTTAAGTAACACCGCTATCTAGTTGTTTTTTACCTAACCTACTCATTCTGAATTGTACAAAAAGCCTTATTTCCAAATTGGTGTGCAACAAAGGGGCATATTTCCTATTCACTTTATACAAAAGGCCTTATTTCCTGTTGTAGCAAACAAAAGGTCATATTTCCAAAATTTAATTTAAGATAAAAACAATACAAGTATATAAAACTATTTTTTTTAAATGCCATATGTTCAGAACAACTAATGCACACTTATTTTGACTACTTTCAAAAGTTATAGTACAACCTTTGCATATCTCACAGATATTTGGCTCTACTGAAAATTTGGCTCTGGTGGAAATAAGGCATTTTGAAAAATCACTCCTCAATTTGGGATAGCGCTAAGCACCGCGCAGAACGGCAATAACAAAAATAATGAAATGACTCAACCTAAACTTACTTACCCTAAACTGCGATAAAACATCATACATTCCTCTCGCTATCCGGCGTAACAGCTTACCCGACAGTTCTTTCTCCATAACAGCACACACCTGCTCCAAACAATCCCCACAATGCTTATGTTCGACACTTACAAGAACTGAAACTGTTAAATATCTGGGTGTCCAGATATACGGAGGATTACGATGGGACAAACAGGTTGACGCCATTACCACTAGATATTTGCAGCTTTTGCATGTTTTCAAATCCTTTAGAAACTCGGCTGCGCCTGAAACCCTTATGATGGTGTACTAAGCATTATGATTGGATATTGCATCACAGTATGGGGTGGTACAAATAGAACCAGTCTTTTGAGCATTGAAAGGGCGCAGAGAGCAGTTCTGAAGGTGATGTCGCGCAAACTTATCGTTATCCCACTACGCAACTATAGATTGATTCCAAAGTACTTACTTTCAATGCGCCAGTTTTTTCTACTGCAGTCGACTATTAGAAAACACGCTAGCGGTCCACCAAGTCACCCAAAAAAAGGAAGAAACTACCCTTAAATACATACGTCTACAAACAAATTTACAAAAAGCTATACATAGTCGATCTTAATAAATATGGAATTAAATCATCATCAACGAAATGGCTACTGGAACAGGAATATCAACAAACAGAATCCTTACTAAAGTACGTCGCCTAACTACCTTCATATCTAAAATCACACGCACACACACGTGCACAAACACACTCACAAATCACGTAAATATATACTTAAATTAGCTTTATTATATTCAATCGCTCTTATACTATTATACTATAGCATTACATTCTAAGCTAATCACTGTATCTCAAGATACAGGTTACCTAGTTCAAGAGAGGGTTTTCCATAATTGTGTACAGATTTCAGTTCCTAGATTTGTATTGCATTGTGTTAATGCATTTAAATTATCATCTAAATCAAGCTCATTTAAATCGTCTCTATATAAAACTAGCTTTTGCCAGCGGCTTCGCCCGCGTGGAGGTCGGAAAATATCCCGCGGGAACATACTACCGGGATAAAAAGTAGCCTATGTCCTTTCTCAGGCTTTAAACTATCTGTGCACCAAATTTCATTTAAATCGGTTCAGTAGTTTTAGCAGGAAAGCGAGACAGACAGACAGACAGACAGACCGACAGACAGACAGAGTTACTTTTGCATTTATAATATTAGTAAGTAAGTAAGTATAGTAAGTAAGTAAGTATGGATTTGTCTTAAAAAAATAAAGAAATAAAAAAAAACGCTGGTAGTTTGATATTATCAACAGACACTTCAATTCAGTCCGATCACTATGTAGTAAGCCAATCCCTTCGGAGAAGCGAGCCAAATACTTAGGTGTGAACCTAGGCCTATCTACAGAGCACGGAGCACATACATGTGCAAATTGCGTATTACACCGCAGTTTTAGCCCCATACGCACCATCATGACCTATGCGTGTGTCGTCTTCGGTTGGTAATGTTATGTAGGTTGCAGACCCTACAAAACCAATTCTTTAGAAGGTTACGGGAGCCCCCTTCTATGTCAGAATTGAGAATCTCCATCTAGATCTCAGAACGCCCACTATCCAGCAGTTGATGAAACACCTTTCTAAGCGTTTCTTTCACTCTGCTGTAAAGCACCCCAATCCCCTGATCATAGCAGCCGTTGGCTACACTCCTCCCACATTAGTAGGATTCGCCGACTGACGCATACCCAAACCATTCCCGATGACGCTTAAACCCTCATCGAGGAGATAAGATTCGCCGTCGCAGAGCGCCGTCCTTCCGTTCTTGCCTCCGAGGCCAGCTGCGACTTCCCAATCCATGTCCGTCCCGGCCTACTGATGTTGGCTGACCTACGAGGTATTATATGCAAATAGGGTTGCCATCTCTACAATTTGGCAACCAGAACAGGACGCGTAAAAACCCCGGATTTTAGAGCCCAGAACCCGGACATGTCAACAGATTTTTTTTTCACATCATCATTTCATCATTTCAGCCGAAAGACGTCAACTGCTGGACATAGGCCTCCCCCAAGCTCCGCCACTTCGACCGGTTTTGTGCTTCCCGCATCCAGCGGATTCCTGCGGCCTTCACAAGGTCATCGGTCCACCTTGTTGGAGGCCTTCCAACTCTACGTCTTCCGGTACGCGGTCGCCACTCCAGAACCTTTCGGCCCCATCGGCCATCTGTTCTGCGAGCAATGTGTCCTGCCCACTGCCACTTCAGTTTAGCAATTCTTCGGGCTATGTCGCTTACCTTGGTTTTCCTACGGATCTCTTCATTTCTGATTCGATCGCGTAGGGAAACTCCAAGCATAGCCCTCTCCATCGCCCTTTGAGTGACTTTGAGCCTTCTAATAAGGCCCATTGTGATCGACCACGTTTCAGTTCCATAAGTCATCACTGGCAACACACACTGGTCAAAGACTTTCATCTTGAGACACTGCGGTATGTGGGACGAGAAGATATTGCGTAGCTTCCCGAACGCTGCCCAGCCGAGTCGGATTCGACGATTGACCTCTTTCTCGAAGTTGAACCTACCTAACTGGACAGTCTGTCCTAGGTACACATATTCGTTCACAACTTCGAGTGTAGCGCCTCCGATCTTCACTGGAGTGTATCACATGAGCATTGGACATGACCTTTGTCTTGTCCATGTTCATCTTGAGACCCACTCTTCCGGAAGCTCTACTGAGGTCATCGAGCATTGTACTGAGGCCCTTCATAGTCTCAGCCATGACAACTATATCATCGGCAAACCGAAGGTGAGTGATGTACTCGCCATTGATGTTGATGCCAGCCCCTTTCCAGTCCAGAACCTTAAAGACATCCTCCAGTGCAGCGGTGAACAGTTTCGGAGAAATAACGTCTCCCTGTCTTTTTTTTTTGGATGGGAAATCATCAAATAACTTCTCCCGCTCTGGGCGGAGCGGGAGGGCATGTCAGACTTTTACTGACTAAAACCCATCCGTGTTCCTTCAGTTGCCCATGTGCCAGGGTCACGGTATCTCTTTCGATAATCTCCCTGTCTCACCCCTCGCTGCAGAAGGATAGGTTTCGAGGTCTGGTCCTGAAGTCGGACTGACATAGTGGCGTTTTCGTACAGACACTTCAGCACTTCGATGTACCGATAGTCGATCTGGCACCGTTGAAGAGACTGCAGTACAGCCCAGGTCTCGATCAAATCGAAGGCTTTTTCGTAGTCCACTAATGCTAAGCAGAGAGGCAGGTTATACTCTTCGGTCTTCTGCATAACCTGCCGCAGCGTATGTATGTGGTCTACGGTGCTAAAGCCTTTACGGAATCCGGCTTGTTCGGAGGCTGGAAGTCGTCAAACCTGCGCGCGAGACGGTTCGTGATGACTCTTGAAAACAGCTTGTAGACATGGCTCAGAAGTGAGATGGGCCTATAATTCTTAAGTACGGCATTGTCACCCTTCTTAAAGAAAAGTACCACCACACCTCTGTTCCATGCCTGTGGCATTTTGCCCTCGAGTATGACGGAATCGAACAACTTCTGAAGGGCCTTGAGAACGGGATTCCCGCCAGCCTTCAGGAGCTCAGCCGTAATTCCGTCATCACCCGGCGCCTTGTTGTTTTTGAGCTGCTTCAGAGCCATCCGAATCTCGTATAAGCTGACGTCCGGGATGTCTTCGGTATAATGTCGGGTCAACCTAGCTCTTGGGTCATTTGCCAGATTTTTAACGGGGTTACTTGTTGACGTGTATAACTGTCCATAGAACCTCTCAATCTCCTTAAACAGCTCAGGTTTGGCGGATACGACCCTGCCATCATCGGTCTTCAGTTTTGTAAGCTGGCTCTGCCTAATAGACAGATCCTTACTAAAGACGTTAGAGCCTTTATTCCGCTCTATCGCGTCCTTGATCCGCTCTGATTTTTCACATAGTGTAATAAAAAACATTTGGAAATGACATAAATCACCATTTTATTTTATTTTTTACCTTTTAATTAAATTTAGTCATCTTTTATCATCATTTAAATTTTACCAAACAAAACCTTCGTTGGTTAATCGCGGCGTGCGGTCACAGTGCGTGTGTCGCGAGCGGTCCATTTTTTTTTTTTTTTTTTTTTTTTTTTTCAGGATGGGAAATCATCAAATGACTTCTCCCGCTCTGGGCGGAGCGGGAGGGCGTGTCAGACTTTTACTGACTAAAACCCACCCGTGTTCCATCAGTTGCCCATGTGCCATGGTCACGGTATCTCTTTCGAACAATCACGCGACCCCGGCAGGCATCGGTCCTAGTAGACCCCTACACTGCTGCTGACATCTCATCTCGTCGACCCGAGCTTGGTCCTTACCGGGCGGCGAGCTACCCATTGCTCGCCACCCGCAGCGAGCGGTCCATGACTTAACATTTTTAAACCCGGACTACAATTGAAGCCCCGCCCGGACGCTCCCCGGATGCCCTCTAAGCTAGGACAAATCCGGGGAAACCCGGACGGATGGCAACCCTATATGCAATGAAAAAAAAAAACATTTCGAACAGAAACTTCAATTTTATTAACCTACTAGCTTTTGCCAGCGGCTTCGCCCACGTGAAGGTCGGAAAATATCCCACGGGAACATACTACCGGGATAAAAAGTACCCTATGTGTTAATCCAGGTTATAAACTAACTGTGTTCCGAATTTAGTAGGATAGATATATGTATACTATTGAGGACTTTTTTGTAGATCTTTTGAAGACCATCATCTTTGTAATACATACTTTAAGTGTATGATCAACGTATGCGAGGATAAGAGCTCGAAAGCGCCTTTTCATCCAACTTGCTTCAAATTTATCGTCACTGCTCAGCTCCTATGTGTCTTAGCGTTATGTTATATAGCCTATAACCTGCCCAGGAGTATGGACTACAATCGTACCAAGTTTGGTTAAAATCCCTTCAGTAGTTTTTGACCCATGCGTGCACATACAGACAGACAGACAGACAAAAAATTTACTGATTGCATTTTTGGCATCAGTATCGATCACCATTCAAATAATTTTGAATGTATATTCAATGTACAGAATTGACCTCTCTACAGTTTTATTATAAGTATATTGATATAGATAGATAGGTATGTATATATTTTTAGTATCGTTAAAAATGTTATAATAATCATACCCAGTGGCGGATTTGCCCTAATGCCCAGTAGCCAAAGGGATAGCCAATCGTGGCAAAAAATACACTGATCATAATAAGAAACGACCCAAAATTGTGTGTTAAAAACTAGATAGCAGCTCGTCTCGGTGGAACACTTTATATTGTGTAAATTATTTTATCACCACTGCTCTCAACACGGTGAAGAAAAACATTGTGATAAGAAAAGACACGAATAAATAATAAAAAATAAATGAAATAAAAATTAAATCAAATCAATTAGACACGTGGAGTGCAATCCAGTGTCTAATAAAAGGACCGTCTAACCGGTCTGCTATTTCTTTTAGTATGCTGTTGAAGCTTGTTCGGAGACGGTGCATTATGGAGGCCGCTCACTTTCTAATGATGGCATGAAAACCATCAGTCCGAGCCTCCATAAACATACCAGACGCACTACAGCATCTCGGAAGCCCCACCAACATTCTAAAACCATTGTGGTATTGTACACGAAGGGCATTGAGTGCCCGCTGAATACAGCTGATCCACAGGGTACACGAATAAAAGGATTGGCAGTATGCTCTGAACATTGTGCACTTCACCTCATTTGGGCACCGTTTAAACCTGCGAGCCAGCATGTTCCCACGGACAACCAATGCCCTACGTTCCCTCTCAACGTCTACGTCATCAGAGAGGTCCTCCGTGACCCAGTGACCCAAGTACTTAAGCTGCGTCACTCTTTTAGCGGTACACTATTTAGTGTAATGGGTGGGACGGTGACGACTTTAGAATTCCGTGGTAGGAATATCAACAACTCGCTTTTGTTCGTATTGTACCTGAGCCCATGGGCCACGGCGTACTCTTCACATCTCCTAACCAGTTTGCGTAAACTGCTAATTGAAGGACTCAACAACACCATATCGTCTGCATAACTTATGTTTTTAATGGTGGTGCCATCAATAGTGCAGCCGACTGCAGTGCTACTGACACCCTCAATCAACTCATTGATGAACAGGTTGAAGAGTCGAGGGGATGTTAAGCCACCCTGTCTTACACCACACTCCAACCTGTACTTATCGGACACAACGTTCGCCCATCTCACAACATTGACTTGATTGTTATACCAGTAATCAAGAACGTTAATGATATCCTCGGGGAGCGAGGTGGACCTCAACTTCTCCCAAAGATGGTCATAGGATACCTAATCTAAAGCCCTTGATAAATCTAGGAAGCATCCATAAATCGGAGTCTTCCTGTCAGTGAGTACCGGACAGTATGCTTAAGATATAAGATTGCAGTTTCTGTGGACAGTCCCGCTGAAAGCCGAACTGCGCATCGCTTATATTAAAAGATGTCTACATAATTGTTGATTCAGCATACTGTCCAGCACTTTAGCTACAGTGGTGGCTAGCGAGATGGGTGTATAGTTGGAGCCATCAGAGGGGTCTCCCGTTTTATTCTTGATTACTGGCACAACAATAGCTTTAGTGCACTCATCAGGTATGTATGAGTGTCTCATACAAAAAGTATAAAACATCGATAACACTCTAGGCAAGTGTACACCCGTATGCCTCAGGTGCTCAATGATAATGCCGTCATGTCCAGAGGACTTACCCCTCTATATAACCGTGGTAGATTTCTCTATCCTGCCTTGATTATGTCCGTTTCCACCGCGCGGCCAACTCTTAAAATTTGATGAAATTTTGACAGGAATTAGTTGTATTTTGTTACAAAACACACCTCTTTTCCTGAATTTATTACAACAAAAAACTAAGACGCTACGACCATAAACAGTTGGCCGCTAGAACCGCCACTTGCCGCTAGTGATAGCCCGTGATTACACAGAAACTAAATAATGCAGATAGGCGAATGATACATCAAAAGAAAGGTCTTAATATGTTGTATTTGTTACAAAAATAAAAATCATCAATACTTAAATATACAAAAAGTAATGACATATTTAGTTTTCAGGTTAAGTGTAGGTACGTATCCTACCATAAAATCAAATTAATAGAGGCTAATGTGTATGGACAATTAGTTGCTAATTTGTTGCAGCAAATAAACAAGAAAAATACTAGAAAACAGGTTCAATATTATTTTTACAGTCGATTTTAGTTATCTACACTAATCTACACTTCTACACTATATTCTATATTCTATACTATATACCGGATGACATTTTTCACCGTCTCGACCTTCATATGGTGTGTTGTGTAACTAGAATAGAACGCAGGAAGGCCTTCAAATTCATCGTAGGTGACTAAATGAGCGCGGGACGCGGACGGATGGGGATGAATGTACGGCTCGTGCGCCTGCGAAAGATCAATGAGGCCGCCTATCAGCCGGCTTCAAAGGGTAGGACCGCGCTACGAAATCATTGATACATACCACGCATTGAGTAGGGTGCATATGATTTGAGTTTCGAAAGATTTTAATTGATTTTATTTTTTTCCAAATTTCTGTTTCTGTTGTTCTACTATGAAAATGTTGCTCTAAATTTGTAGTATTTATTGCTAGATCAATTTTATTACATGTTATTAAAAAATATAAAAAATAAAAATTTCTATGCCAAAGGCTTCTACTCCGTTCACCATTACACCCATTTTTTTTTCAAGACGTTATAAAATGTCACCCAGTATATATATATATATAATATTATAAAGCTGAAGAGTTTGTTTGTTTGTTTGATTGAACGCGCTAATCTCAGGAACTCCTGGTCCGAATTGAAAAATTCTTTTTGTGTTGGGTAGCCTATTTATCGAGGGAGGCTATAGGCTACATAACATCACGCTACAACTAAGAGGAGCGGAGCAGTAATGATAAATGTTGCAAACACGGGGAAAATTTATTCCTTTTGAGAGTTTCCGTTGCGTGCGCTGCGTAAACGGAATTGTTCCTTTTAAAAAGTTCTAAAAAAAAGTCCGCGAGAGCATATGTCTATCTTTTAAGGTTGACTCACTATAACTCAAAAAAAGCGAGCAGCAACGAAAAATGGACGAAAACTAGCAGGCAAATCGATGCGACGGGAAGAGTCAGGGGAGCAAAAATTTGACGTGGACGAAGTCGCGGGCAGAAGCTAGTAATATATATAATATTATAATATAATATTATAAATACAAAAGTAACTCTGTCTGTTGTATCGAGAAAGGCTATATATCATCACGCTACAATAAAGAGGAGCGGAGCAGTAATGAAAAATGTTGCAATAACGGGGAAAATCGCACGAGTAGGCGATTTGACGCCACGGGAAGGGTCGGGGAACAAGAAATTTAACGCGGACGAAGTCGCGGGTAGAAGCTAGTAATATTATAAATGGGAAAATGTGTGTGTCTGTTTGTCCGTCTTTCACGATAAAACGGAGCGACGAATTGACGTGATTTCTAAAGTGGAGATAGTTGAAGGGATGGAGAGTGACAAAGGCTACTTTTTGTCTCTTTCGTTAGAAGGGAAGTGAGGGGTTAAATGTTATGGTAGTTTATAAAAAAAAAAAAAAATTGTTGACATATTACTTGATTTTTGCCTGTATGCTGATTTTGAATAAAGAAATTTTTATCGATTTGTGAATTTGACTTTTATAAAGTATGCTATAGGATGTCTTAAAGAGTTTCACCCTAAAAAATTAAGATAAGACTACCGAACATTCCAATAATGGCGATTCAGTCTCACTTTATTATGAAAATTTATGGTCACTCTACTCTAATACAGTTTCGTAATACTATATTTTAGTGAATATCTCCTAAAATATAAAGCCTGTAGTTATATTCGCCACATTTATCCAAACTAGGCTACGATACCTGTCGATTAGTACTAGAACTAAGCTTGAACCTACTATTAATAACGAAATAAACGCCATCGTATTTTAGGCATACCTATTGCCGTCCGCGCGGCCAACTAGAATCGACTGTAAAAAAAATATTGAACCTGTTTTCTAGTATTTTTCTTGTTTGTTCACTGCAACAAATTAGCAACTAATTGTCCATACACATTAACCTCTATTAGTTTGATATTGTGGTGAGATACGTACCTACACTTAACCTGAAAACTAAATATAGCATAACTTTTTGTATATTTAAGTTTTGATGATTTTTGTTTTTGTAACAAATACAACAAATTAAGACCTTTCTTTTGATTTATCATTCGCCTATCTGCATTATTTAGTTTCTGTGTTATCACGGGCGATCACTACGGCAAGTGGCGGTTCTAGCGGCCAACTGTTTATGGTCGTAGCGTCTTAGTTTTTTTTTTAACAAACTTAGGAAAAGAGGTGTGTTTTGTAACAAATTAAAACTAATTCCTGGTAAAATTTCATCAAATTTTAAGAGTTGGCCGCGCGGTGGAAACGGACATCCTTGATTTGAACTAGAAACCCGTATGAGGTATGGGTAATTAGTATTGTGGTGCGGCTCACGATACCGGGTGGATATCTGAGCAGTAAGGTTGTTCGACGCCAGGCCAAGGCCCTGACCATAGGATTTAATGAAGTACGTGGAAGCGTGGTGATCGTCGGCCTTGGGCGAAAGTGGAGCGAACTGTCCGCCGTGCGCGGAGCTGATTAATACAAATATTCAATTACTCACCTGGTTGAGGAAAACTGGTTCTGGAGCCTACCTGGATTTATGTATGTAAATGAGTGTATATTGTACTGTGTAGTGGAGCTGTAAGTATTCCAGGATTCCAGGCCGCTTCAATACGCTAGAGATTTTCACAGCATGCGGTTCCCAATGAATCACTATCACCTCAAACTATTTCAATCAAATTCCAAACTAAACCCGTTCTATATCGTCAAAAGGGGTTGTTTACACACAAAACAATTGGATCACAACAAATTGTCCACAAAACTATAGATTAAACAAGATTAATAATAACAATGGTCGCAAGGCAAATTACTACGATTATTCGGTTCACCCTTGTTTGATAGAACAACGTTTGATATAATATTACTAAATCGAACAACGTTTAAGAAAATCATCACTTTGTATAATACCGTTTGACAGAATTTTCAGTTCATCGAATATTTATTTGCTATAACAACATTTGCGCTAATGATCAAAAGGTATAATGTTCATTTGATGTAATGTTCAGATGGTATAACCATGTATTTTATCGAATATTCAATTGGTGTAATGTAATGCAGAAAAAAAAAAACATTCTAAATATTTGAAAAATTATTTATTTTGAACAAGAAAACAGTTAAACTAATCTTAAATTACTTGCAATTGCTTTTAGTAAATCCAGTTCTGTATACGTTTCAAAATTGCGCAGTATGGTCTCAATATTGACATTTTTTTTAGTGCAAATCTTCTTCTGCTTTGCACTAGGTTCTCCATTTAAAATACACTGTATTTTTCCTCCAACTATATTCATTTCGGCAAGCAGTTTTCCGATTTTCATACGTTCGAAGAATCAAATGCTCGAAGGGTTCTCGGTCCGAAAAACCACATTCCGATTTTCAATACTCCGAATAAACTAAAAGTCAACATGTTGTGCTACAAAATTTAGTGACAGAAACGAATCGCTGCAAAACCGACTTCACGTAGTCTTGTCTGCCCTACCCCTAGAGTGTTATTTAGAATCGTGAGGTGAGCGTTAAAACCATCTGCGACGATAAGAACGCGTGGGGCCGCCCAAACCCCGCAGCGCTGGAGCCGTGACAGAAACAATGCTTGCTGCATGCCTGCTTGCTTGCTGCTTGCCTGGTTGCATGCTGCATGCCTGCTTGCATGTTGCATGCCTGCTTGCATGTTGCGTGCTTGCTTGCATGCTGCATGTCTGCTTGCACGATGCATGCCTGCTTGCATGCTGCATGCTTGCTTGCGTATTTTTTTAATTCTACCTCCTCATACTAAACATAATATTATACTTCTATCTGACGAACAATTATGTGTTTATTTGTCTTGCTATTCGGTTTTACAAAGCATTTTTATTTCGGAATTTTGTTCATCGGTATTTTAATAATCGGAATTCGTATTTTTGATGTTTCGAATTATCATTAAGTCGGACTTTTTGTTATTCGATCTACTGAAACTCGGTATTTTGAGAATAGTAATTATAAGCGTTAGGAAATATTCGATACGATCTTTCGACTAAATCATTATTAGTGTAGTGAAACATTAGTTTAAATAAAATTAGTGCATTTGAAAATTCGGCGAAATGAAATTAGTTCAAATAAATAATTACGCTAAATAAAAATTTACCAATGAATTATTCGGTCAAATGAATAATTCTTCGAAATGAATTTATTGCAACTAAAATTCGATTTAGTAATATTATATCAAACGTTGTTCTATCAAACAAGGGTGAACCCGATTATTCATTTATCTAAAAGAGACCAAAGCCAAGGGTCAAAATCAAAATGACAAGTGACAGTTGCCACTCCGTTAGACGTCATAATGCGTAGGCGCACAGAGTAAACAAGTCAAACGGTCGTACGGTTGGTTGGTCGGTCCGTCTGTTGTCACGGGAGGAAACATCTACCCCCCCCCCCCCGTCCGCTAATCAATTGGCAATCTTGACAAGGTTGCGACCGATCTCTTCATGACCGATCCATCCACCAAAACCTCTGCAAAACGAGGAACCCCGTCGGTGCCGGCCACCAAATTGAGAATGCGCCCCAGGCGCCAATACAAAGGCTTAAGGTTGGCATCCTTAATCAGGACGAGGTCTCCAACTTTGGGCGGATGCGTTTTATCAGTACACTTGACGCGCTGCTGGAGGATGTGCAAATACTCCAAGCTCCAACGCTTCCAAAAACTCTGAGCGAGCTGTTGCACCAACTGAAACCGCGATAGCCGATTTTGGCTCACATCGACTACTCCAATTTTCAATTTCAATTTCAATTTAATCTTTATTGTGGATCATAGGTAGGTGTATAAATAATTAAGTTGAGATCAGTTACGTCCCGCCCTTAGGGCATACAATAGTTACAATAGTTACATGCAATATTATTTACATTCTTTTTACAAATTCAAGATTTAACAATAAAAAAATTACATAAAGAGTCAAAAAGATAAAAACTAAACTGAACGCATCATGACTGAGGGGGGCTATATTGGACCAGAGATTTGTCGGATAGGAAGCCTTTTACAGAGTAATAGCAGTTGTTTACTAATAGATCATGGAGATACTTTTTAAATTTTCCCATTTCCGTAATTATTCTAATAGGCCCCGGAATATTATTAAAGATAGATGAAGCTGTGCAAAAGATACTTTCATGCATTAGATGCGTCTTGCTTGCTACTGTGCGCAATTTGTCTTTACGCCGTATACGTGTGTAGTAATGCGGCAGGGCGACAAGTGGCTGTCCAATCATTAAATGGCCCGGGTTAGGGCCTCCAAGTCGTTCGGGTCCGAAGACAGCGGGCACAATGGACGCGAGTTCAATACAGCTTCAATGCGGCAAAATACCGTAGCTAACTCCTCAAAGGTGGGAACGGTGTCTCCCTACAATCTGCGCCAGAGTCCCTTTGCCGCTTTCACCGTGGCCTCAAAAATACTCCCCCAATGGGGGCAGGCTGGCGGCTCAAACAACCAAGTGACCCCTCGGCGAGCTAATTTGTTACCAATGTCAGCCTGGTTCTCAGCAAGGAAGGCGTATACCTCCTTCAAATAGTTACTTGTACCCTTGTAGTTGGTACCGCAATCAGACCTGATCAAAGTAGGTAACTCACGGCGAGACACAAATCTATCCAAAGTCGCCACAAAGGCCTCCGTCGAGAGGGAGGTTACCAACTCCAAGTGCACTACCTTAGTTGACAGGCAGACAAACACACACAAATAAGCCTTAACAATTTTACTACTGCGAAGAGTAGACCTGGTGAAGGCCGCAGGAATGCGTTGGATGCGGGAGGCACAGAACAGGTCGAGGTGGCGGTGCTTGGGGGAGGCCTATGTCCAGCAGTGGACGTCTTTCGGCTGAAATGATGATGATGATGATGAAGAGTAGACGTCTTCACCGAAAAGGGACCAGCAAAGTCCGTTCCGACGCCTGCAAAGGGTCTCGCGTCATTAACACGATCAGCCAGCAAGTCTCCCATCATTGGCTGCATAGTAGAGGCCTTAGTCCGGTAGTACGGCAAACAACGGAAGACGATGCTACGAATAGTACGACGGGCCGACAATATCCAAAACTCTCGCTGCAGAATGGCCAACAGCGCATTGCAACCGGCATACGAGTTCTTAATGTGACGATCAGCCACCAACAATTTAACCAAATGGCCCTCCTTAGGCAACAAAAGGGGGTGACGGGTCCCATAAGAAAGGCTAGAGTGCCTCAACAGTCCCCCAACACGCAAAAGACCCGTATTGTCCAAAAAGGGGTTCAACTTACTAACGGCTCCCGACAATTTAGCCTTACCAGACTTCAAAGTTTCAATCTCCTTCTCAAAGTGTGCAGCCTGCACGGAGCGGACCCGAAGGAGGAGTGATTCCTGTCGCTCTTGAGGAGAGAGAACCGGTGACAGGCGTTTGTCCCCGGGATTCCTAGAATTATGACCAAAACGCCTGGTCCACGAGGTAACGTTCAACAATTTGTCGAGGGAGCTGTATCGATTCAACAAAAAATCAGGGTCAAACGGAGAGTCCTTCGTTTCAACAGCGAGCACCTTGAGCAAAGGCAAAGGACCTGACATCAAGACTGGCGTTCGAGGTCAATCATCCTCGGGGTGAGTCAGCCAGTCTGGTCCCCACCATAGGGGGTGAGCAATCAGGCGGGGTGCCATGCACGCACGTGAGGCCACGTCGCCTGGGTTCAGATCTCCAGGCACGTGCCTCCAAATCAAAGGCGTTTCAGAATTTTGAATCTGGGACACTCGGTTCGCAACAAAGACCTCCAAAGAGTGGACGGACGTCTTCAACCAACACAAAACAATTTGACTGTCCGTCCAGGCGTAAGAAGCCCGAATGTCCACAGTTCCACCCAAAGTGTGAGCAACGTGGTTAAATAGTCGCACAAGAAGCGCCGCACCTGACAACTCTAACTTAGGGATGGTCAGTGCCGTCCGGAGGGGGGCCACCTTGCTCTTGGCCATGACCAGTGACAACTTCACCTGGCCTGTCGCGCTGACGGTGCGCAGATAAACAACAGCTGCATAACCGTGCAAAGACGCATCACAAAACCCATGAAGGGTAGCAGTGTAGCTTCCAGGGGGGAGGATAGCGCGGAGTAACACGACCTCGTTGACTGCAGGGAGTGCGGATAGAAATTGGAGCCAATCTTCCAACAGGGTTTCCCGAAGCGGCTCGTCTCAACCAAGTTCCGCAGTCCAAAGGCGCTGAAGAAAACATTTCGCCCAAAACAATACCGGGCATATCCAACCATTTGGGTCAAAGGTCCTCGCGACAGTAGACAACACCAGTCGTTTAGTCCAAGTGTGAGGTGACTCTAAGTCGACATCGTATGTAAAGATGTCTTGGACTGGTCGGTACTGAACGCCGAGAACGGCCATCATAGCAGGGTTGTCAACATTTTCAAACAAAAGCGGGTCCTGCCTATGATCCTCCGGCAAGTCAAAAATGTAACTAATATAAAAACTGCTGTAATGTCATACCATGCGTACGTCGAATCGTTACTACGATATGGCCTTATAATGTGGGGAAATAGTACAGACTTCAGCAGAGCATTCATCGCTCAAAAAAAATGCATGAGGGCAATTTGTGGTCTTAAACCTAACGACTAATGTCGACCCTTATTTAAGAAACTTGGGTTGTTACCGTTACCGTCACTTTATATTTACGAAATATGTGTGTTTGTTATCAAAAAAACAACCGACTTCCTTATATCGGCAATAATGGGCATTCACGTTGACCGTTCAAGTGTGGCCACCCACTTTAGCGCGTTAAAAATTATCGCAATAATTATCGCGCTAGTGGGCATTGACGTTAGCCGCTAGTGTGGCCCCAGGGTAACGCTGACATAGCGTTAGGATCGCTTGTCCTTGTCAAGGACAAGGCGCTTCCGCCACTCTGCTGGTTGCTGGGGCGCGTCCTGCAGTTGTACCCCGGCAGTGATGGCGTCACGAGGGTCGCGGATCTGAAGAAGAAGAAAGGGACGATTCGGCGCGGCTTCAATAATGTCTGCCCGCTTCCTCTTTGAAGTACTCTTCAACCCGGGGAGCATATCTATGCACGGCATGACCTCGAGTCGTAGGAGGCACGCGGTGGCTGAGGGGGCGCGCCGGCGGCTGCATCAGGATCGGGCGTCAGCGGCAGGCTGAATGGGTTCACGGGCGGCGCGGATGGCGCGGGCGCTCGCAGGTCCTCCCGCTCCGAGTGTCGCCTCACTTCAAATCTTACCACGACCAAGACACTACGTCTACCTTCAACGTGTATTCATTATAACCAAATTATTACAGTCTACGTTTTTCATTTATTCGCTCCCATAATTGAGCACTCGACGTACTATCGTCAACACTATGACACGCCACCAATTGAGAACATGACGATATTTCATGATTATTTGTTTCCAATGCAACCCTGGCTTTTCTTCTGGTTTTTGGGCTTATGACCTAAACAATCTTCGACAGTAGTTTTTTTTTTTTAGATTCGGAGATGAGCTTGTGTTTAGGATCTAGAAAGAAATTAAAATATTTATCATCTTTTAGAGAAATAAAATATGGTGTCCCGCAGGGCAGCATCCTCGGACGTTTATTATTTTTATTATATACTAGCTTTTGCCCGCGGCTTCGCCCGCGTGGATGTCGGAAATTAAAGCAGGTATTTTTTTTAATAAAAGAATATTTCTAAAATAAATGTAGCCTAAGTTACTCCTTGTAACATAAGCTATCTGCCAGTGAAAGTCCCGTCAAAATCGGTCCAGGCATTTCAGAGATTAGCCGGAACAAACAGACAGACAGACAGACAAAATTGTAAAAAATGTTGTTTTGGTATATGTACCGTGTACACATCCATATACACTTAGTAAAAAGTGGTTATCTTAATATTACAAACAGACACTCCAATTTTATTTATTTGTAAAGACTAGTTTTTGCCCGCGGCTTCACCCGCTTGGATGTCGAAAATTAACGCAGGTATTTTCTAAAATAAAAGATTTTTCTAAAATAAAAGTAGCCTAAGTTACTCCTTATTATATCAGCTACCGGCCAATAAAACTCCCATCAAAATCGTGGCGCGACGGTTCTGTATGAAGGCGGCGCGTCGCCGTCACGTCCCGCCGCGCCCCGCCCGCTGTGTGAAGACACCTTTGAATATAGGTACGCAACTGTCTGTCACTCCCAGACCAAATATAGCTCTTAGGCAGCGCTTTTGAGCTTTAAAAATGCTTTCTCGTTCATTACAATGATCCCAAAATATTATACTAAATCTTAAGATGGAAACTACTAGACCATGGTAAGCCACTAGTACTGTCGGTAAATTTACTTTTTTAGACAAATTATGCAACATCAACGCGGCTGTGCCACATGAGTAGAAAAACGGAACAGAGACTAACCCAAGTAGCACAAAAGTGCTGTATAACAGCATTTTAACAGTGCACAGTGAATGCATTAGTTGCTGAATAATAGCATAGACAGCGCATCCTCAGAGGATATAACTCTAATTTGGGCACAAATTATTCAGCACATAGCTGTATAAGAAATCCAGTTGACAAATAATTGCATTATAACAACATTATAGTAGCATTTATGTGTGTAACAGTCACCTAAAGAGCTGCATATTGCCTGATTAATGAGGCACGTGTTACTTATTATACAGCAAGGAAGACGAATGTGTACATTGTGTGTACTTTTATACAGCTGAAATTACACACTGAGCGAAATTGTGGAATGCAATAACTTAAATTATTTATTTTTCTTTGATATGAACTGTCAAATTGTAAAACATGAAGTGTATCGTTGTGTGCAAGATCTCAGGTGCCATTTGTGAGAATATACATACTTAAAATTGAAGGTAAGTAAAACATCGATTTCCTCCTATTATATTTGAAATCTTATTGGGAAGGTAACTTTACTGTCAAATACCATACATATTTAGTTCAAAGCTTTCACGCGCCCTCGGAATACCACTAAATACTAAAAGAAAAGCAACAAAATTAGAATGAAAATAAAATTAATATGTTCGGTTTTTTACAAAGTAACCAAAAAAAAAAACTGTTTTCGTGTAATTATTTTTAATCCATATTTACAATTGATATCCTCTAAAATAAACAAAAATTAAAAGATAAAATTTTATAATAATACAAAGTAACGTAGTGAATATGGCGGATGGCAAGTGAACAGTTTTAATCTCAATTTAATGCTAAGGTCTGTACGGGTGTTCACATGTGGCCTGTAATTCAGCCAAGAGTAAAATAGTTTAGCACTTGTGAAATACAAATCAGACATGGATCGATTAGGAGAGTAGTAGTATTGGTTAGTAGTATTGGTTCACATTTGCGTCAGTTACCTAGATAAGTACCTTTATGGATCCAAGCTTTTAGGGTTCCGCCGTGGTTCTTTTAAAGCCATTTTGTTCCCTTTTTTAGTTGTTATTCGACGTTAAGTACTTAATTAAAATTGTAATTTAAGTAGCTGAGATTATAATTTAATTATATGTATATTACATAAGTTATTGATTTATTCAATATGCGACAAAATACCTATAAATTAGTCGGTACCTATCTAAAGAAAATGTATTTTTCTGGCCTAATAATTTAATTACTTCCACATGAAATAGCATTATGTTACATTAAGTTTAGGTATTTAATATGTTATTGTATCTTTTGTTTTTTTTTTTCCTCAAAAACTGTATAGATAATGTTGTCATTACGAAACTGATACTTCTATTATAATAAGTATATTTTTCTTGTTTTTACAGAACGAGACTTTCAAAATAGTTCAGACTATAGAGAGAGGTGTTGTCGATCTAACATTCGTTCCTGCACAGTGGAAAACTAAGGAAATTCTATGGTGGCCACCGAGAAGTACTTTTGTACTCCTTGAAATTATAAAAAGATGAAAATTCATGGCCTGGACCAGGGTGGTACACCCTAAATTGTACTTTAAAAAGGGAACATTAAATAAACATAAAGAAAATTACGTTGTTTTTTTTAGATGCTACCTGTACCGGTATTTCCTAACTGACTACCTCTGAGAAAAATTGTCGAAATCTGGAATCTTAAAAAGTCTCGAAAGGTATTAATTTATTACTTTGAAAAAATCTTGGATTTCTCTTAATAAATTTTCTTCATTTTTAGGTAAGTACCAGAAACATATAAAACAACAATATTAATTTTGTCGCAACCATATTAGTCCTGAAAATGGGTAGGTTATAAGAAGATTTTTGTAGCAGGGCATTTTTGTACCTACTCAGCCTAATGTCATCAAACACACTGACCTCTATTTATAAAGGCTTTTTTGTATTGTTTTGTTCATATGTGCTTTAATTTAAATCCGACGTAAATTTGAAATTTTATTTTATTTCAACTATGTGACGTATATTTTTATTTTGTTAATGACATTTTATTCTTTTCTGCTGCAGCATTGTTACTTTTATCTTAATTTTTGTAATATGGGTTATGTGTGAAATAAATTAATTTCATTTTATTTATTTATTTATTAACTAGCTTCTGCCCGCGACTTCGTACGCGGATCCTGTTGCTTATGCCAGCGACAACGGGGTCGTCACAATCGAAGATCTGAAACGTCTGATGTAGAATTCTAAGGCCCGGGGACGGGAAAACAACGGGATGAGCGAGACGATTGGAGTCGTTCCAGATCTTTCATTTTTGTATGTCAATAGGAAATGCCCATCAGACTAAACAACTTTTGCTAAGACGTCATTCCTTAATATGTTATTAAGAGTTTTACTTAAGAGTTCCACAACAGGTGTTCCAGATCTTCAAATTTATTCTCACAGCAGAAAATGCTCTTCACGTGAAATATTTTATGCTATGGCACCATTTTTATATCTCTTATACTTACTTTACCTGGTCTGTTGCGGTCTGCATCAGGTGTTCATTTTCCAAAATAAATTATGTATAGCCTATATGTTGCCACGTTCACGATCAGCGAACAGTCGCGCATCATGTTCCACACTTGTCTCTAGAGACCTAGCAGCAGATGCGTAGATACGCTGAGAACTCAAGCGCAATTCTCTATCAGTGAACGTCTCCGACTCGAGAGACAATGCGTGACGTTCACGATCAGCGGACAGTCGCGCATCATGTTCCGCACTTGTCTCTAGAGACCTAGCAGCAGATGCGTAGATACGCTGAGAACTCAAGCGCAATTCTCTATCAGTGAACGTCTCCAACTCGAGAGACAATGCGTGACGTTCACGATCAGCGGACAGTCGTGCATCATGTTCCGCAGTTGTCTCTAGAGACCTAGCAGCAGATGCGTAGATACGCTGAGAACTCAAGCGCAATTCTCTATCAGTGAACGTCTCCAACTCGAGAGACAATGCGTGACGTTCACGATCAGCGGACAGTCGCGCATCATGTTCCGCACTTGTCTCTAGAGACCTAGTAGCAGATGTGTAGATACGCTGAGAACTCAAGCGCAATTCTTTATCCGTAAAAGTCCCCGACTCGCGAGACAATGCATGACGTTCACGATCAGCCGACAGTCGCGCATCATATTCTTCACTGGTCTCTAGAGACCTGGATGTAGATGCATAAATACGCTGAGAACGCAAGCGAGCTTCGCGATCCGAAGATGTTTCTACGGAGCGAGTTGCAGCCTGATGTTCTCGAACAGCATCAAATCTATCCTGATGCTCTTCGGTAGATTCTTGGAATCTTATGATCCTCAATCTTTTAGCTCCTTTGGAACGTTGGGAAAGATTTGACCTCTTTCTAGGCATGGTTACAGTTTTATTCTGAAGATACCTGATCAATTAAAATCTAAGTGACTGCTCATCTGCGTTACCGGGTAGGCTACCGTGTCACGAAGAAAATGGAAAAGGAAATTAAACACTCAAACAACATAAGCTCGAAGGCATATTTCTTCGATAAAATAAAATAAAATGGGAGTTTTAGCCGGTAGAGTCAAATTTTCAATGATTCATAGAAATTTCATCGAAAATCAGTCCTAAACTGTTACCGCCTTCACCGCGTGGAGGTACTCCCACCTTATGTTATTTTATAATAATACAGTGAAATTAGTGATAGCTTTGATTTTCAAATCAGGTGTTCCAGATCTACAATCTTTATACGTCAACAGAGAGTGCTCATCAGGCTGAACAACTCTTGCTAAGACGTCATTCCTATATAATTATGTTATAGTGTAGCTGGGCTCTTGGAGTTCCACATCAGCTTTCCAGATCTTCAAATTTTATACGACAACCGAGAATGCTCATCAAGCTGAACAACTCTTGCTAAGACGTCATTCCTATATATGTTATAGTGTAGCTGGGCTGTTGGAGTTCCACATCAGCTGTTCCAGATCTTCAAATTTTATACGACAACAGAGAATGCTCATCAGGCTGAACAACTCTTGCTAAGACGTCATTCCTATGTATGTTATAGTGTAGCTGGGGTCTTGGAGTTCCACATCAGCTGTTCCAGATCTTCAAATTTTATACGACAACAGAGAGTGCTCATCAGGTTGAACAACTCTTGCTAAGACGTCATTCGTATATATGTTATAGTGTAGCTGGGCTCTTGGAGTTCCACATCGGCTGTTCCAGATCTTCAAATTTTATACGACAACAGAGAGTGCTCATCAGGCTGAACAACTCTTGCTAAGACGTCATTCCTATATATGTTATAGTGTAGCTGGGCTGTTGGACTTCCACATCAGGTGTTCCAGATCTTCAAATTTATTCTCTTAGCAGAAAATGCTCATCACGTGAAACAATTTTTGCTATGGTACCATTTTTGTATCTCTTATAGTTTAGCTGGTCTGTTGCGGTTCTGCATCAGGTGTTCAAGTTTCCAAGATAAATTATAGCCTATATGTTGCCCAGACTTAATACCTATACAACAAAAAAAAATCATTCAAATCCGTCCAGTAGTTCCGAAGATTAGCGTGTACAAACAAACAGACAAACAGACAAACAGACAAACAGACATACTTTTTTTTTTGGTTTCGTGCTCTATTACTGTTTCTAAACCCCCCTCAATTTTTTTTTTTTTAATATATTCAATGTACAGACACAGTTTTTTTTACTGTTTTATTATATGTATAGAAGATATAGATAAATATAACATACGGAACCCGTCGCGTCCAATATTCCATTCGCGCATGCCGACACTTGGTACATGCTGTTATTCGAGTGTATGGTAAACACCTGACTAATAGGGGAAAAGTGAATCTGTATGCAGCATAAAGCATTAAATAACTTCACAAAGTAACTGATTATGTTATAGTGGGTGATATGTTCTCTCTTAAAATGCAACGGTTGTATAGTACACGTGTGGGCTATTATTCAGAAAACTTACAGCTAATAGGGTACTGCAGTACTAAGCGCTCAATAACAGTGACTTTGTGGCGTGTTTGTGGTGCTTAATAGAATTACTGTACAGAAAAAAGCATTATAGTTGGCCACGTTTTTTTCGAAACAGCTGTTGCAGCACAGATGAATACTAATAAGTCTTTATAAATGCTTAGATTACCGCTGTGGGCCTTAAGTGACCATTTATAATGCAGTTCTGTGCTACTTGGGAAGCTTCTTAAGAACGAGCAAAATTGTTACCTATTTTGGTAGGGTTGTCACCATAGATATCCGTGGTTGTCACAATAGGGTAAGACAAATTAAACAAAACATTTGTTAAATAGTTTTATTATTCAGTATGATAGAATCGAATCGAATCAAATAATTTAATTCAACTAAGCCAACTATAGGCACTTTTGAATTGTCAAAAGACATAAAATAAAATTAGTACAAAAATAGTTATGGTGCTACAGTCCCAGTCACAAGACATAATATCTGTGAAAGTACTATAGATACCCATTCCAATACGTAGATCTCTATGGAGAAGAATGGGCTAGAAAATCCAAGGACACTCTTTTTTAACCGACTTCCAAAAAGAGGAGGTTATCATTTCGGATGTTTATATTATTTTTTATGTTTGTTCATAACTCCGTCGCTTACCAACCGATTTGAAAAATTATTTTTTTGTTGGAAAGGGTATACCTACTTCCCGAATGGTCTCATAAAATTTTTATCGAAATCGGACTAGCACTTTTTGAAAAATCAACAAAAACCTAAAAGTTATCAACATTGTCTACACCGATTACTCAGAGCTTTCTGATCCGATTTCGATGATTCTTTTTTTTGTTTGATACAGTATACCTGCCATTGGTCCCATAAATTTTTCATTTAGTTTGGTTCAATAGTTTTTAATAGGTCTTTACCTATGAAAATGCCGTTTTGTATGAAAAAAATTAAACGAATTTTTTTCATGTATTTTTTATTTGTATTAATCGAAATAATCACCCATGCAATCAATGCATCTTTGCCAACGCAGTGGCAGTTTATTGATGCCCTTCTTAAAAAATCAGCTGGACGGGAGGCAACAAATTCTTCAAAGGCATTTTGTACTGCCTCTCGGGTATTGAATTTTTTTCCCGCCAAGAAGTTATCCAAATTCTGGAAAAAGTAGTAGTCTGTAGGCGCAAGGTCTGGTGAGTAGGGCGGATGACGGAGAGCTTCTAACCCCAGTTCTTGCAACTTGGAGACCGTCTGCTGTGCAGTATAAGGTTGCGCGTTGTCGTGCAGGAGCAGCGGAGACGAGCGATTGACCAATGCTGGTTGGAGATGTGCCAGCTTCTCCATCATTGAGTTCAGTTCTTCACAGTACACATCTGCAGTAATGCTCACCCCGTTTGGTAAGAAGCTGTGATGAATCACACCGGCGTTAGACCACCAAACAGTGACCATCACTTTTCTAGGGGTAAGTTTTCGTTTAGGGCATTGTTTAGGTGCTGAACCAGGATCCGACCAACTTGCGGAGCGCTTGCGGTTATCGAACAGAATCCATTTTTCATCGCAGGTAACAATGCGGTTCAAAATTCCTTCATTCGTGTGTCTGTTGAGCAGTGCAAGGCACGTCTCGACGCGTACTTCGCGCTGGCGATCATTGAGTTCGTGGGGCACCCATTTGTCAAGCTTTTTTACCTTGCCAATTTGACGCAAATGGACCAATATTGTTTTGACGCTAACGTCGAAAGCTGCTGCTAGTTCAGCCGTAGATTGTGTATCATCAGCTTCCACAATCGCCTTTAATTCGTCATTGTCGACCAAAGTCTTCGGACGACCGCGAGGTTCATTTTTCAGGTCGAAATTTCCAGAACGGAAGCGAGCAAACCAATAACAGGTGGTGCGTTGGTTTGTAGTGTTAGCTCCGTAAACGTCGTTGATGTTGCGTGCCGCGTTGCTGCCACGACGGTGCTCATACTCAATAATTACTCGAATTTTTAACGTATCCATGATGACGAAAAAGATTGAAATGCGATGAAAATGTAACACTAATCAATAAACAAATGACTACTCTTGGAAAAAGAATTCCATGTTTTTAAAATAAAATTAATTTGAAATTAGAATTCTTAGACAAACAAAAAAAAAAAAAAACAGCCGACTTCCTTAAAAACACTACAAAGTGAAAAATAACTTTAGTTTCGGAAGTCGGTGTCTTAGGATTTTTATTTAAGGTTTTTGCCACCGACTTCCGAAATTATAGTTATTTTTCACTTTGTAGTGTTTTTAAGGAAGTCGGTTGTTTTTTTTTTTGTAAAAAAGTTTTTATTTTTTAATTTTTAGTTATAGTATCTATCCCGCACTAATTTCTAACAAACAATGGATATTTATGCGATAGCAGAAATCGCGGTTGATTTGCTGTCATTTTTTAAAGAGTTTTGATGTCTGTCTCCAGAAGTCATCATCAGATTTATATGAAACTTATATGGGACCATTTCGAAATAAACCCCTTTCGAACAAAAAAAGAATTTTGCAAATCCGTTTATATATGACGGAGTTATGGCCAAACATACATAAAAAAAAAAATAAAAAAAAATATAAACATCCGAATTGATAACCTCCTCCTTTTTGAAGTCGGTTAAAAATAAGCAATTGTTCAAAACTGCTAATGATGTTAATCCTAGAAACAGACGAGATCCTCACAAACTGGTCTTAAATGATTTACCTAGATTAGCTAAATATAATGAGAGCTGCCTAGCCATATGTGTGCGCATTTATAACAAAATACCAAGGCATTTCAAGACACTAAATACAAAATTATTTAAAATTAAGTTGTATAAGTGGTTATTTGAATGCAGTTTTTATAGTTTAAAAGAATTTTTCGATAAAAAGTGTTGTTGGTTGATACCTTCTCACTTAACTTTATAATTTGCACGCTATGTTTTTATCTTAGCTAAACATGTTTGTGCCATATCTTTGTTTTAACACCATTGTATACCATGTTTTACGCAAATAA
Organism: Aporophyla lueneburgensis; assembly: GCA_932294355.1. NCBI lineage: Eukaryota > Metazoa > Arthropoda > Insecta > Lepidoptera > Noctuidae > Aporophyla > Aporophyla lueneburgensis. Next base: position 654,333 of record OW028745.1, on the reverse strand, counting down.
ATATTTGATTTGATTTGATTTTGAATAGCGCTGGCGAGTTGTACACCCATTTACGCAACTCATAGCCAGCGGAACCTAAAATTGCAATCAATTCGTCACGCAACAGGACGGCTTCACCAACTGTGGGAGCTCCAGTACAAACGTCGTCAACATACAAGTCCGTTTTCAAGATGGCGGACGCACGAGGGAACTTCAAACGCTCTCGGTCCGCGAGCTCCCAAAGTGAACGAATAGCAACAAAAGGGCTCGATCGGAGGCCGTACGTATTCGTATTGAGCTCGTACACAATCATGGGGTCCTGGGGATTCTCTCGCCACGGGATCAACTGATAACGTCTGTCATCCTTGTGAATAACCGTTTGGCGGAACATCATTTTGATGTCGGCCACAAAAACTACCTGATGACGACGGAAAGACGTAATGACGTCACAAAGATCCCTCAACAATTTGAGGCCTGAATGCAAGCAATCATTCAAGGAGACACCAGACGATGTCCGCGTAGACCCATCAAACACCGTGCGCAGCTTACCGGTGGATGGCTTGAGGACCGCGTGATGTGGCAGGAAATAATGCTCACCTGAGCGCCAATCCAAATTTGACACCAACATGTGTCCCAAATCTGCGTATTCCCGCATGAAATCCAAATATTTCTGCCGCAGCACCGGGTCCCTGCTCATGCGGCGCTCCATTGCCAACAATCTCTTTTCGGCCGTAGGTCTGGATTTGCCGAGAGGTGGTCGTACCGCAACAAAAGGCAACCTAGTCACAAGCCGGCCGGAACGGAGTCGACCTGTGTTGATCTGGTAGAACAACTCGCATTCCTCCTGTTCCGGGTTCAAACGGGCTACCTGAGGGGGCTCTTCAACCTCCCAAAACCTCTGAACGGCGTCAGAGAGGGCGGAGCCGGACACCAACACAAGATCAGGTTCAGGTGGAGGGGGAACCCTCAACACTGGTCCCATCAACGCATAGCCAAAGATGGTCGAGACAGCTACCAAACCGTCTGGCTGCAGAACCTTTATATCACCCAAAAATATTCTCCCTAGTACATCGGAACCCAATAACAAATGCGTTGTACTAGGGGAATCAAACCGGGGGTCAGCCAATTCCAGCCCTGACGTCAACCGGATAATTTCTGAAGACAGCTGACATTGAGGATGACTACCCAAAATATTCGTCAGAACAATGGCCTAAGCAATAATTTTAGGCTCCAAACAATTCAGAGGAGTGAGCCCAAACCAAGCCTGTCCCTGCACAGTGGTGACAGCTGCTTCGCCCACTCCCTTAATTGTGCCTGAAAAGTCACGCACATCAAGGCCCACCTGTCCCGCTAAAGAAGACGACAAAAGAGAACCCTGGGCTCCCGTGTCCAAAATGGCACGGACCACAATAGAGTCCCTCGTGGGCCCCCAGACCCTGACCGATGCCGTTGGCAACAAAACCGTGTCGATCTGAGGGGGTAGGTAGCTTAGCGGGGCAGGCGCCAATGTCCTAACAATGCCTGGGTGGCGACCGATCGCCGCACCCAGGCTCAAGTCTTTCGCGACGAGGATGGAGGTCAAATTCCTCGTCTGCGCGGTGTCCCGAGCCACTCGCCATCGCTGGAAGGGCATATCCCACCGGATGCCTGAATGGCAGGGGGCGTGACTCCAACCGGGGACGTTCCGCCAATGGAGGGGAGGGAAGGCGGTGCTGGTCTGGCCAGCGCTGCCTAGCAGCAGCTGCGAAATCGCCTTTACGGGGGGAGACCAAATGGCGGTCGCGCGGCTCCCGATCAACTTGCGCGGGGGGTGTAGTGCGGCGCTCAAAATTGCGGGCCTCTCCCCGGTTCTGAACCGGCGTGCCAGAAGCCCGGTGACCAACTCCATGGTAACCCCCCGTGCGCGAACCTCCATCAGAGGCTGGTCTGCCAGCGTGGTTCGCGTTAGCGCACAAAATGTCCAAATGGGACCCCCTACAAATTCTACAAGGGCGGGGGTTGGGGCAGTCCCGATGGAAGTGAGCCCCCAAACATGAGAAGCACAGACGGCGTGCATTGGCAATTCGGCGGCGGGCACTCACGTGCAATTTCAAAAAGGCCGCGCAAGTTGCCATGCCATGCCCGGTGTCCCTACAAAATTTACAAGCAGGACGACTCTGGGTGCCAGCAAAACGGGTGGCGGGGCGACTATCAACAGGCCCGCGAGCCCCAGTCCGTCCCTGGTCTCGTGGCCGGGAAGACGGTTGGCGTGACTCGGTGGCAACGCTAGAGTTATCCACAAACCGACACTCATCCTCCAAAAATTTGACGAGGTCACCAAATGGGGGGAGATGTGTGACATTATCCCCACCATATTTCATTTTTCCATACTTTTGCTCGAAACGAGCCCTCAAATCGGCAGGAAGCCGTTGCAGCATAACATGCACCAAAAGGTAGGACCAATGGTCCACCGGCAACTCCAATCGCGTTAAAGCGTTGGTCGCTGCCACCAACGGGTTCAATAAGTCAGTACGCAATGCTGACAATCTAGTAATGACCGGTAACCCCAAAATCTGTTTAATATGAACGTCAGCCAAACAACGTTTGTTTTGGTACCGCCGGGTGAGTAGTTCCAAAGCGGTAGGGTAGGCTGAGTCAGTCACCGACAAATGCTGTACCAAGGCTCGGGCCTCACCTTCCAGGACAGACAACAAATAGGCCAACTTTTGGGCGGGTCTGATGTCCGAGCGTGCATAAACCAAACTTTCAAAAAGGTTTTGGAAACCCAACCAATTGTCCAGGCGACCGTCAAAGTGTGGCAGTTCCAACGTAGGCTGTCTACTCAATAGTCCGGGACCTGAAACAACCGAGGTCTCCGGGTTGACCTGGACTGGTGTCCGGCTCTCCAATATTTCCCGAGCACGTTGACCTATGACATCCCCCAGGTCCAAGATCTGGTCGTAGTCAGCAAGGACCTTATCGCGCGCTGCCTGGTCCAGCTTTTCCAGATCCACTTCACAAATGAACTCGTTGAAGCGGGTGAGTAGAGTATCAACGTTGCCGAGTCTCAGGTTCAACTGTTCGAACAGAGCAAGCGTGACCCTTTCAAGATCCGGGCGCTCAGCGGTCGCTGCAGCTATAGTGAACCACCGTAGCTGTGTGGTCAATTCACTGATTGCCTCTCTCACCGCTATGTATGCCATTGCACAAACAAAAACAATTCACGTAAACAACACAAAAAAATAATAATTAAATAACGAAGTTCAAACAATAAATAACAAAGGAAATCCAAAGCAAACAATTAAACTGTAACAACTCAAGACAACAACAAAAATATTGGTTCTAATTTAATGAACAACTATTTTATTAATTGAAAATAATGTTAATGTTCAAAAATGTTAATTTCAAATGTTAATTTTCACAAACAACTATGTCAATGGTACAACAACTCCTATATTTTAATGTCTTCCAGACATCCAATAACAACAGGTCAGATGCCTACAGCAAGGGGCTGTAACATAGCCTAATCCAATTAACTTTATTAGTATATGTAACCCGGCTGACTTTGGTAACATCAGTTTACTTGTCTCAACAATTTAAACAAATTATTTCAATAAACAAATAATTACAGTTAACAAATATTTACAGTGAATTACTATTTCCCTAAAGAGACTGCCAAGTAATGAGCTTACTGTAAATTACTATTTTTGTTGGTTGTATATCTTACAACCCCGCTCTGCTACCAAAACCTTGTTCGACGCCAGGCCAAGGCCCTGACCATAGGATTTAATGAAGTACGTGGAAGCGTGATGATCGTCGGCCTTGGGCAAAAGTGGAGCGAACTGTCCGCCGTGCGCGGAGCTGATTAATACAAATATTCAATCACTCACCTGGTTGAGGAAAACTGGTTCTGGAGCCTACCTGGATTTATGTATGTAAATGAGTGTATATTGTACTGTGTGGTGGAGCTGTAAGTATTCCAGGATTCCAGGCCGCTTCAATACGCTAGAGATTTTCAAAGCACGCGGTTCCCAATGAATCACTATCACCTCAAACTATTTCAATCAAATTCCAAACTAAACCCGTTCTATATCGTCAAAAGGGGTTGTTTACACACAAAAAAATTGGATCGCAACAAATTGTCCACAAAACTATAGATTTAACAAGATTAATAATAACAATGTTCGCAAGGCAAATTACGACGATTATTCATTTTTCAAAAAGAGACCAAAGCCAAGGGTCAAAATCAAAATGACAAGTGACAGTTGTCACTCCGTTAGACGTCATAATGCGTAGGCGCACAGAGTAAACAAGTCAAACGGTCGTACGGTCGGTTGGTCGGTCCGTCTGTTGTCACGGGACGAAACAAAGGTATAGCAACCCAAGCATACCCCACCGACAAACGTATTGCAAAAAGAATAAAGACCACTGTATTTGACAGCGCAGCGGTGCAAAATGATTTAGAGCAAGTGTGAAAGGACTGTTTAGGTTGGTCCCTACTGCTTTACCAGATTTATTTGTATCTTGAAGACACTGGTGCCGATTCCCTTATTCACAAACTAAACTAAATTTAAGTTCGGTGCATCTTTTTCTTTCTATTTCATTAAGGAAAGAACAGAAGATAAATTTTAGTTTAGTCCTGTCAAAAACCGGCCAAGTGCGAGTCGGACTCGCGCACAAAGGGTTCCGTACAAACCTGTAGGTATTCTCGGTTTATGCAGAAGGTTCATGTTTATGAAAATAAATGTTTTTTTTTTTAATTTTTATATTTCTGTTGATTAAATGAAAGGTAAATTGCGGTTTACGATTTATGACGTTTTAAAAAAAAATGACTAACTGGATTTCGTTCAAACCAATTTTCGGTGATAGTTTACATGGTAATGTACATCATAATTTTTTTTTAGTTTTATCATTCTCTTATTTTAGAAGTTACGGGGGGGGGGGGGGGGACACACATTTTACCAGTTTGGAAGTGTCTCTGGCGCAAACTATTCAGTTTAGAAAAAAATGATAATAGAAACCTCAATACCATTTTTGAAGACCTATTCATAGATAGGGGATACCAGGTATGAAAGTAACACGGGATGAACGTAACAAATGAATTATTGAACGAGTTATGTTGGCTACACTGATAACTGTTTCACCAAAATGCGCCATTTTGATCCTCCTCCTAACCTCAGTTGCGCTCACGGCGCTGTGCCGACCGGTGTTGACGTAACGAGTCTGTGCCGCAAAAATACCTCCGAAGTAAGTTTTGACCATTTTTTTCCATTGCGATTGTTTTTATAATGGTATGTTTTAGCTTGTGTGTCAAGTGTCAATAAAATAGCATAACTATTCGTCTTTCTAATGTGACATTCGAAATGGTATCTTTTTAAGTAATTTTAAGGTTATAGGCATGTGTTTGTCATATTCGGTAAATTTTTTAGCTAGGGATGAAAGTAACAAGTTGTTACTTTCATTCCTAGCTAAAAATTAAGATTGTGACTTCTCAAAGCATGATTTATAGTGCTTTTTACATTTCAAAGTAATACACATGATTTATTTTCTTATTCCAGAATGCCTAATATACATAAAAGAAAGACCAGTAGAGGTTTAGTTTCTCAAGAAATCATGGATTTGGCTGCAGAAGAAGTACTTCTCAGAAAAGTACTATTTAGAGATGATGCAAATTCATTTCAACTATGCCATGTAACATTATACAGATACGTGCAAAAGAAAAAAAAAATACTCGAAGTAGGGTCAACAAGTCTTCCTAAGGTAGGCTACGTATAAAAAAAAAGAATTTTTACCGATGAGGAGGAAAAAATATTGGCCGAGTATTTACTCCATTGTTCTGGAATTAATTATGGGTTGACAACCAAAGAAGTGCGGAAGCTAGCGTTTCAATTGGCAATTAAATATAATAAAGAAATACCCAGCTCTTGGAGGTCCAATGACTGTGCTGGTGAGGACTGGCTGAGATTGTTTATGCGTCGTAATCCCAGATTATCAATAAGGGCCCCGCAAGCAACAAGTATTGCCCGAGCGATGAGCTTTAATAAAAGCAATGTTCAATTGTTTTTTCAAAATTATACCGAGATTCTAGAGCGAGGCAATTATACTGCATCAGCCATATGGAATATGGACGAGACTGGCGTAACGACCGTACAGAGACCAAGCAGAGTTATAGCAGGAACAGGCACCAAGCAAGTCAGCTCAGTCACATCTGCAGAACGTGGGATGCTAGTAACAATAGCTACAGCAGTTAACGCCATTGGAAATAGTATTCCTCCTATGTTTATATTCCCTCGAAAACGGTTTAAGGATCATTTTATCCGTGATGCACCTCAAGGGTCAATTGGAAGTGCGAATGGAAGTGGTTGGATGCAAGAAGATGAGTTTAACATATTTTTGAATCATTTTAAGATTCATGCAAGACCATCTAAAGAAAATAAGTGCATTCTTCTTTTGGGCAACCACAGTTCCCATATAGCACTTAAGAATATTGACTTCTGTAGAGATTCTGGCATAGTTCTCATAACGTTTCCACCTCACTGTACACACAAGATGCAGCCGCTTGATCGCAGTGTATTTGGACCTCTTAAAAAGGCGATCAATGCATGCTGTGATAACTGGATGAGATCAAACCCTGGCAAAGTTATGACTATATATGATATTCCGATTATAGTCCGAGACTCTTTTCCAATCGCCGTAACACCACGAAATATACAGGCAGGTTTTGCTTGCACGGGGATATGGCCTGTTAATACACAAATTTTGACGGACGTCGACTTCTTGCCCAGCTCCGTCACTGATCGACTGTTAGATGTTGCAGCCCCACTACCAGATCCGACTCCGTCAGTAAGTGGTCAGATAGATGCAATGCCCTCTTCATCGTCATCTCTTGTACAAGCAATTTCGACTGATGAGTTGCTGCCCCTACAGAATGACTTAAGCCCGCCAACACCGTTAGCAACACCATCATTGATAGCTTCACCATTACTACCAAGAACCCCTCCTGAATTAACTTTACCAGCAATGGCCTTGTCATCTACAACAATTTTGGCAGTAGATATGGCTATTCCATCAACATCGTTTGATAATTTACACACCCCATCTACCTATTCAGCTAATGTTCAGGAAGGCACAACATTGTTTAGTCCTTATGAAATCAAGCCCTTGCCAAAGGCAGGACTCAGAAAGAATGATGGAAAGGGAAGAAAAGGCAGAAAAACAGCAATAATGACTGATACGCCAAACAAGCTTGAAATTCAAGAACAAGAAGAAAGAAAGCTTAGAGCCAAAAAAGTCAAGAAACCTATTTTTCAGACTACTAAAGATACAAAAAAATTAAGGGCTCTGGTTGACAAGAAAACAATAAAAAACCAAAGAAATAAAGCACAAAAGAAGAAAAAAGATGCTAATACAAATAAGGATAGTGATAATTCAGACACTGAAGATAGTTACTGTTTAGTTTGTATGGAACCTTTTTCAAATAGCAGGTCAAATGAAAAATGGGTGCAATGCCTAGAATGTAAGCTATGGGCTCATGTAGACTGCACTAATAACGAAATTAGTTATGTATGCCATAATTGTTTGTCTGACTGAGATGTCATTTATAAATAATTTGATTATATTAGAAGATTGTTATGTTTACTAGAAATGTTTAATTTTTTTTTTTGATATTTGTGATCCATAAGTAAAACCTAAAAGGCTGATTATAAATAAATAAGTTGATTATGAATGTAACTTCGTTTTATTTGTAATGTTACAACCCTCCCTCTACACTGTTACAACCATCCCTAGGGGTAGGGATGGTTGTAACAAATTCCAGTTTCTTTATTTGATCATTTTTCTCAAAATCTATAACATCAGTTGGATTTATGTTGGTGTTAAAAGATAGTTGAAAGATCAATCTATCATATGTACTCATTAGAATTTTGATATTCAAAGAACTCTTTGAGATATTACAAGAAAATTGAAAATTGTTACGTTCATCCCTGGTCTCCCCTACCCCACACGTATGGGTTAGATGAAAAAAACCATTTTTGAGTTTCAGTTCTATTTATGGGGAACCCCACGATTTATTGTTTTTTTCTATTTTTGTATAAAAATCTTAATGCGGTTCACAGAATACATCTACTTACCAAGCATATTACTCAACAGCATAGCTCTTGTAGTTTTGGAGAAAAGTGGCTGTGACATACGGACGGACAGACAGACAGACAGACAGACAGACAGACAGACAGACAGACATGACGAATCTATAAGGGTTCCGTTTTTTGCCATTTGGCAACGGAACCCTAATTAATCAGCGCTTGACGTAAATTGACGTAATTTTAGTAGGCCAGTTTTTAATCACGTCTAAACTTGTATGGAGTAGTGACAGGCGCTGATTAATTTGACAGGACTAAAGTAAAATTTTTCTTTTGTCCTCTTCTTAATGAAATACAAAGAAAAAGATGCACTGAACTTAAATTTAGTTTAGTTTGTGAACAAGGAAATCGGTACAAATGTCGACATTCATGCGAGGACTAAACGGTGCCAATGAGACTATTATAAAGATAATTGTTTTAAGGATAACTACCTGGTGTACCATAATGCTAGTTCCGCCTGTAACGAACACACTCGCGGCATGGTATGGATAAATTAGCGACAGATTCCTCAGAGCGGACTCCCGCCTATCACGTTTGACACGTCCCGCTTTCGTGACGTGATTTTCCTGCAAGATCTTAGGAGGAGATCTGTGGAAAGTTTGATTTGATTTTGATATCTTTTGTAAAATCCTTACCAGGTGAAATGACAGCTCACTTCATCTCTGTTTTCATAGTGAGATTGTACCGGTGGCTGTTACCCATAGGATGGTCATCACACAAAATCATGTATTCGGTGGGATTCGTAACTTTATTAATATTTTGTACATATTATCATCGAACAAGCATAAATTTACATTTAACAGTTAGCTAATAATTTGATCAAAAACGCCAATTTCTTCTCTATGGCAAACAAGTGTAGACGTAGCGGCAGCACGCGGCGCGGGGCGGTGCCGGAGCGGCGCTGCGGGCCCGCACCTGTGTGAGGTACACAATCAGTATAAGCGTCTGTCTTGCGCGAAAAATACGACCAATTTTCACAGCCCATAAAGTGATTTGTAAGCATTTAGTTTTTTTTTGGTGTTATAAAAAGTCTGTAATTATGAACAAAAAATATGCAGAATACCCGAAGGTGTGTCTGTACCGATGTTTACGTCCACATATACGTAAGTTCCGGACAAACGCAGGTTTGACTACTACGTGCGATGATATACACCATTTAGAGTTTTATCTATGACTAGTACTTCGCCCGTGACTTCTTCCGTGTGACCCACAGGAACTGTGCATTTTTTCGGTATAAAAGTAGCCTGTGTTACTCAGCGGTAATGCAGCTTTCTATGGGTGAGAGAATTTTTAAAATCAATCCTGTAGTTTGAGTTTATTCATTACTAATTTTGGTCGGTATTTCTATCAACTTTTAAAATGTAAAAAGTCAATAGTCATCAATAGTTTCCGCAGCGCATTCGACGAAAGATGTTTTATGGCATTTTTTTACACCTTGGGTTACGTTACTAAAGTTTTAGTAAGGATCCCTAATCTTTTCTAGCAATAAATATAGCCTATGTTACTCAGGGTGAATGTAGCTTTCTAATGGTGAAAGAATTTTTGAAATCAGCACAAAAAGTTTTTGAGTTTATTCATTACAAACATACCTACACACACACAAAAATATAAATCTTAACTCTTTATAATATTAGTATAGATTAGTGTAGATCTACACTGCGCTTCAAAACTTACTGTCACACTACTATCTTTTAGGTAGGTACGCGTAATATATTTTCGAAATAAAAATGATTTCACTACAAAAATCATAAGTAGATACCTAGTCAGTAAAACTATTTTAAGGAATGGCAGAAAAAAAGCTTGATTATCAAAACACTCCTTTTCAAATTACTATCTAACTTTGACTTTTTTGTTTCTGTTTTTGTTTTCACATCTATTTCTTGAACGATGAATTTTGTTTCAAGCCTAGGTGACGTTAGCAGGCCTGAAGCACCGAAATCCTTAATTCAAGGTAGGCGGGAATTTGGGGTCACGGGTGCTCAGAGTGTGGGCTCTGTCCGCCCACTGAGTGACCTTAGGGAAGAGGGCGCGCAGTCGTTACCACTGTGCGCCCTCTTCTCTGAGGTGCTGCCTCGCACACTTGTTTCGGGGATATCCTTTTACAGTTTCCCCAGAGTTGTGCTCTAACAGGCGTTGCACAGAGGGTGTTTTGAAAGGTAACGGTGCCCCTTCTATTAGCAGGTAGTGACCACCGGGGTCGTTTTAGTGACGTAAGAATCCCACACTCCAAGGTTTTATCCTCAAAGCCCGGGCGCCTTTTGAAGGTCCTCCAGTACCTAACCAAAAAAAAAAATATCTACAGCACGTAGGTAAACTTAACTTATCATGCCTTCTTCATCTGAAAAATCATGGGTTCTCTAGAACTTGGCAGCAGTATCTATCGTACTCCAAGAATGGTACCCACCACGTTAAGAAGGTCCGGCAAGTGAAGCGAAGGTATAAAGAAACGGGAAGCGATCTGAGGCAACCTTGTAATGGCAGACCCAGGTATACCTGCAAAGACCGCTTTTTTGACTCCACTGTGATGAGAACTCGCTACGTCAATGCCGTTAACATGGTGCTGTTCTTAGAGATATCATGAGCAGGACCCGCGCTCAGTATTTAGTTAAAGACTTATTAAATATTGTTTCGTAGTCTGTTCGCTATGATTTATAGTCGACGGTAATCCCCCTCTTAGTATAAAATTTGTAGCATAATATTGTTTGGCTTAACGTTTTCGCATAACATTTATTAGGATAATATTAGTAATACCGTGACATGATCCAAAAGTTAGCATAACTGTCACTTGGTTTAATTTGTTTTGGCATAACTTAGAGTTGCATACATTTTGAATCTTTAAAATAAAAATAGGTGTTATGCTATACGGTGAACCCACACGTTTCATAACATTAAGTAGGTTAAGCTACATCAGCGTTTACATACGTGCGATCATTTTACCAAACTGGCTAAGTGAAATAAACCAGTGATTTTACCACACTCAACACGGGCCGTTTAATTCTTCGTCCCCATGTTCCCATCAGCACAAATGTACAGATCAATCATTCGTACGCTTGCGCAAGGTGTAAAGACTATCTTCTTACATTTTTTTGGTCCTTCGAGCCGGATCTCACGGGTTCAGTGACCACGCGAAACAATATATCGAGTGTATAGATCAAGGTGGGTTGAAATCGCAGCCACACACTTGATTATATTCGTTGAGTATTTCGCGACAGTTCCGTAAATAGATCTCAGTCCATTCAGTGAACCATCACTGAATCGTTCCAAGAAGACATCACTGGAGCTGAATCTACATCTTCTGCACACGGCGTCGGCAGCCCACAATTGTTATCGCAACTCGTCAGTGTCCAAGTAAGATTGTTCCTTTTATTAGATCATAATGGCAGTTTCAAGCGCCCATCAATCGGAAATAGTAGAAGGGCTCATTAGGATAAAAGTCAACTTCGGTAAGGATCCGTTGTTGAGAAAAACACCGGAATACATCCAAAAAGAGAATTGAGTCATTGGATAACCTCTGTGGAGAGTTCGAACAAAATCACTTGAAACTCTCTGAGTTTCCGGATAAGGAACCTCAATATTTCGCATCTAACTTTTATCGACAGGGTAAGAGCGTTTACCAGTCAACTCGAACCTTACTTATTGCCTTTGGTTCGGATGAAAAGGGTACGCAGTCCAACCCAGAAGCCACTGAACTGTTGGCTCAACAGAGAACCAATTTTAGGTCGTTCAACAGGTTGGTGAGGAGCATCATCATAGATGAAATATCCGAAAAATGGGAACTTGACGACGAGCTTAGGGCTATACAAGCCAAGTGGAACACCATCGATACGTTAAATCTATGAATCGACCACATACTTCAAGGTGGAGATGTATCGTACGAAAATAAATTGAGCTTGTAAGAGCGTAGCTATAAAGATATAAAGCGTTCGTTAATTAAGAAAATATCGTCCTTGGTTCATGTACAACAGGCAACTCCGAAGCTCGAAATTCCGACTTTTACGGGGAAATACACGCAGTGGCCAACATTTTGTGAACTGTTTACAGAAGCTATTCACGACAACAACACAATAAGTAAGGCTTAGAACATGCAACACTTGAAAGGCAAGATGAAAGGCACGGTAAAGATATCTAAGACTAGATTTTTTTTATATACCTACTAGTACGAAATTTGTTTCTTTTTTAATTGGTAGGTATTTCGCTTTTTACGCCAAGTAAAATACCAGGATTATTAAATAAGTAAGTGGATAGGGTGAAAAAAGTGACAAACAAGTGACCTACCTACCCTCGTAGTAGTAGCAACTAGTTTCCTAACCTGGGGTGCCCGATCTTTTGATTTGAATCGATCTTTTCGATCGTAAATCATTGAATCGATACACGATCTTGATCGCAGGATTTGAATCGTCCAGGAAAGATCGTATCGGCATAAAAAATAAGTAAAAGTTGATATAATTTAGGTACATCTTCCACCCTTGTCACTTTTAATAAAAAACGGTCCAAACATTGTTTTTTTTTTTTAAATAAAATATAATATTTACAATCAAAGAAACTCAAGTAGGTTGATGAAGTCAAAATACTTTTTGCGGGCAGCCCTACCGGGTCTACCGCGTGTTTACGTTCCGCGCGCCTTATTTCTATCGTCAAGTCTCGTGTGAGAATTATCATGTAATAATATTAACCGAAACATGGTTAAATGATTCTGTAATGAGCTCAGAGCTATTTGATAATAGATATGTAGTCTATAGGCGGGATAAGAATAGTAGGAAAAAAGACGGTGGCGGAGTTCTGATTGCCGTACTAAAGGGAATAAATTTAAAACGCGTGACTCAATGGGAAAGCGATTGTGAGGATTTGTGGGTTGTCGTAGACATCTCAATTACAAAGTCTGTTAGTCAACTAGCTCTGTGCGCAGTGTATTTGCCTCCGCCTGTACTTCGTTCAACTCTAGAACACTTCTTGGACAGTTGTAATACCATATTTGAACAGTCATGTTTAAAGTCGTGTATAGTTGGTGACTTTAACTTAAGTAAGATTGATTGGAGCTTGGTAAGTGAGTTGGATAGTGGTTATGTGGCACCAGGTATAGGTCATTTGTTAACTGATTTCAGTCATATAAACAAATTAATTCAGCTTAACAATACAAAAAATAAGTCAGGACGCGTACTTGACCTTGCGTTAACAAACTTAACTTCCGGTATTGTATGTGCTGCTCTAAGTCCCCTTAGTATAATTGACCCTTTGCATCCCCCTATTGAAATTAATTTAAAATCATATAAGGACCAAAGACTTCCTTAAGACCAAAAGACCAAATTTTTACAAATTAGATTATGATACTGTTTGTAAACACTTAGATGAGATCGATTGGAACCTATTATTTGATAGCACTCACGATGTGAACGATAATATGCTCAGTGTATTCTACGGTAGAATTAAAAATATCATAGATATGCAAGGTCCTCCTACCACACGAAAACTTAAGGCACAACCTCCTTGGTTCGATAAAAATTTAATAAGAACTTTGAGAGAAAAAGAAAAGACGCGCCAGCGATACAGAACCTACAAAAACCCCATGGACGAGCTTGAATTGAAGCTGCTGAGTAAACGGTGCTCAGTTATGGCTGCCTCATGTTACAATAAATATATTAGCGATTTGGAAAAAGTAATAATTAAGGATCCAAAGCGATTTTGGGCTTATGTCAAAGGCAAGCGGGGTGGCACCAGTTCTTATCCCATGACAATGACAGACGGCACCACATCGTCCTCGGATGGCACCAATATATAAGAAATGTTTGCTGCTCACTTTTCTTCCATGTATAGTCAACAAAATATGACTCATCATGTATCTTCCTCAGAATAAATGCAGGACATGATAGCCTATAGTTTACCCCTGACAGCACCCACGATTGAAAGTGATGCCTTGTTCAATAAATTGAAATCACTGGATCGTCGAAAAGGCGCTGGGCCCGACGGAATCCCTCCTTATTTTGTCTCCATGTGTGCCAGGCCTCTTGTAGCTCCCTTATTACAAATATTTAATCGGTCCCTAGCGTCCGGCGTATTCCCAAATATTTGGAAGGTTGCCAAGGTAGTGCCAATTCATAAATCAAGTGATCGTAATTACGTATGTAACTATAGGCCAATTTCAATTTTATCTACCCTCGCCAAAGTCTTTGAATCCTTGATTTGTCCCTATATACAGTCTCATTTGAAGCTTTACCTTGCTAATTCCCAGCATGGCTTTGTGAGTTCCAGATCAACATGCACAAACCTAGTTACTTTCACGGAGACCCTCACAAGTGCCATTGACTCTGGGAAACAAGTTGACGTAATATATACTGATTTTAGCAGGGCATTTGATCGCGTCCGTCATAATATACTACTGCATAAATTAGCTGCTTACGGCATCACTGGCTCCCTCCTTAACTGGTTTAAATCTTATCTTGATGGTCGTTCCTTCCTTGTTGCCCTCAATGGCTATCAATTAAGCTCCTACAAGGTTACATCTGGCGTCCCACAGGGGTCACATGTTGGCCCGGTTTTATTCAACTTGTTTGGCAATGATCTCGCCAATGAATTGAAGTCTGAGTGTTTCATGTATGCTGACGATTTAAAATTCTGCAGAATAATTGAATCCGACCATGATGTTGAGTCTCTACAGAGGGATATCGACATATTAGTAAAGTGGTGTGACGAAAATGAAATGAGCCTAAATATCAGCAAATGCTACCACGTGAAATTCACCAGAAAAACTAAATTATCACAATCTGCTTATTACGTTAGTGGCAACTTAATACAGGAAGTGACACAGATAAGAGATTTGGGAGTTTTGTTCGACAGGCAGTTAACATTTATACCCCACATTGATAATGTAGTTAAAAAAGCATCTAGAATGCTTGGGTTCGTCATACGAAATGTTAGCTGTTTCCGTCGCAATAATACTAAAATTCTTCTTTATAATTGTTTTGTCCGCAGCTCGTTAGAATATTGCAGCACTGTATGGAGACCACACTATGCCACCCACGCACTAAGATTGGAAAGGGTTCAAAAACGATTTCTGTGGCATTTAGCCTACTCTTCCGGAATAGCTAAAAAGAAACGATCGTATAAAGAGAGACTCTTGCATTTCACGATGATATCCCTACAGAAGAGGAGAGATTTACTAGATTCGTTATTCTTATTTACAATTTTAAGAGCTAAAATTGACTGCCCCCAACTGTTGAGCAAGATTAAATTCCGTGTACCCACGAAAAGCCCAAGAGCTCCTATAACCCCCTTACGTCCTCCTCTGCGTAGAACTGTCCTTGGTGCAAATTCTCCAATCCCCCGCCTATGTAAATTATTAAATAGCTGCAGTGATCTTGTGGATGTACAGTCACGAGCAATAACATAGAAACGCCCTTAAAATTCAAATTTATGTAGCAACATTAAATCGCAAAAATAAGCATGCTAACTGTGGCCAAAAATTATGTAAACATTATATCGTGTCAAAATTAACTACACATTTTCATCAAATTTTCGTTAACAATAGATTACCAAAAAATAATATTAACTTTTAGTTACGTAATTATGAATCCAAGGAAATTTCAAAAACATGTTTACAGTACAGTTTCGAAATTATGTAAACAATTACAAAACAGTAGTTTCAAGCAGCTTGAGCTCGGAAATAAGTCGCAATCAAATTGTGGAAATAACCTAACCTAATTGCCAAAATCAGAGTACATAAATAGTTATAGGACCTTATTGTATTATTTATTTTTAGATTTTTTTATCATTAATTTGCGTTATATGTAGATATTGTGTCATAGTAAGGTAAATGTAGCCATCAGCGAGTGGCATGGACTCGTCCGTCGACTGTTTTTATTTCCGTGTACCGTCCTAACACTATTGTGCTATTAGATTCCTACTATTTAACCGACAAAAAAAAAACACGGAGGAGATTCTCAATTCGACGCGTATTTTTTTTTTGTTTTTTTTTTTTTATGTATGACCAAGCATAACTTTTTACACTTTTATAACTTTTTATAACTTTTTTTTGAGGAGTGGATAGAGAGGCGCCGTGGCGTCCTCACCTTCCACCTGACGCAGGTTCTCACCGGGCATGGGTGCTTCGGTGGGTTCCTGTTCAGGATAAAGTGGGAGGATACGTCCGGGTGTTTCCATTGCGAGGATCGTCTGGAGGACACGGTGGAGCATACGGTGGAGGTGTGCCCTGCCTGGGCCGGGCACCGCCGTGTCCTCGTGGAGGCGATCGGCGGCGGCGACCTCTCGCGTCCGGCCCTGGTGCGAGCCATGGTACGGAGCGAGAGGGAATGGGAAGCCGTCACCTCCTTCTGCGAAGCAGTAATGCTCGCGAAGGAGGAGGCGGGGCGCGTGAGGGAGTGGCAGTCTCTGCGCCCTCACGACCCTAGCCGCCGCAGGAGACGCCCCGGGCGTCGGGAGTCCATTGCGGACTCCCGGCCACCGTAGGCGCGAGCTTGCGGGTGGCGAGCAATGGGTAGCTCGCCGCCCGGTAAGGACCAAGCTCGGGTCGACGGCGCGCAGTGTTCCACGCGCGCCTCAAGAGATGTCAGCAGCAGTGTAGGGGTCTACAAGGACCGATGCCTGCCGGGGTCGCGTGATTGTTCGAAAGAGATACCGTGACCCTGGCACATGGGCAACTGATGGAACACGGGTGGGTTTTAGTCAGTAAAAGTCTGACACGCCCTCCCGCTCCGCCCAGAGCGGGAGAAGTCATTTGATGATTTCCCATACTGAAAAAAAAAAAAAAAGCATAACTTTATATAAATTACGTAGTAGTAGTCCGATTGTGATAATTCTTTTTTTTATTGGAAAGGGTAAAGGTACTCCAAAGGTGGCCCCATATAAATTTGGAAAAGAAAATTGAACCTTATGGATAGGAAAAAAGGGGATGATTGATTGTTCACTCACTGATTGTAATGTATGACCACGCATAACTTTTTACAGAGTAGTCCGATTTTGATAATTCTTTTTTAATTGGATAGTGTATACCTTGTCAAGTTTTATCAGTAGATTTTTTTTTGGGTGACAAATCATCTAATGACGTCTCCCGCTCTAGGTTGGAGCGGAAGGGCGTGTCAGACTTTTGCTGACTAAAACCCACCCGTGTTTCTTTACTTGCCCATATGTCAGGGATACGGTAACTCTTTCCGAACAGATCTCGCGGCCCTAGCAGATTAGTAGATTATAGCCACAAAAAATAATAAAATAAAAGCTTAACAAAAAAATTAAACCGCCGAAAAAACTGAAAAGCAAAAAATTATAAACCTTTCAGTCATTTTGAGTCGGCGTCAAACAATCAATGAACAAAGATCACTCAAAGTGCTGACTCAAAATGACTGAAAGCTTTATTATTTTTTGCTTTTCAGTTTTTTCGGCGGTTTAACCCGTATTAAATTGTGATTTAAAATAAATTATTATACAACATGTCCAGTAATTAACGCACACCGTCTTAAGGGGTCATTGAACTCATCATTATGAACAACTTTTACTATGGGACCAAACCTGAAATCGCGAAACAAAATCTGCTGTTTCATTCAAAAGTTCAATACTAATTCGATCAAAATGTATAATTTTGTAAGTTGTTTTGTAGGTTTTGTTTATTGCAGTAACCAACCCCTATTTATTTATAAAACTGTAATTATTACTGTAATAAACTTAACAAAAACAGGAAAAAGTAGGTATACACTTTCGATATCATTTTAATGTATCCATTACAATTCCTATAACACGTATACAATTGTATACAACGTTATTTTTAGTATATGCGAAACCTGAATATAGTTTGTTCAGAATGAGTAACTGAATCGATTCCAATAATTTTTACACCATGTTATATTTTGTCCCAAAAATATTTAATTACGCTTTCAAGTTGCACAAACTACATTTCCGCAATCATACGCACACAACAAAGGTCACGGGAGTTCATAGTGGTGGTACGAGGCGCGGGCGCAAAGCGAGGCGGCGCGTGGCGGCGTCCGAGTGAAACAACCCCTGTCAGTCGACCGATTGCTACGGATTGATGCGCATGTGTCACGCACGCGTCCGTTCTGTGCGACAATACGTGATTCGCGAGCGCGCGCCCGTTGCAGTGTTTTGTTTAGATTTTAAAATAGTGTAAAATGTCTTTCTCATACTCAAACGTCCAATACACGGAGATGGTTCGTACTTTAGCTGTTTGTGGTGACAATGTATCCCTGGCAGTGCGTCGGTTGTGCAACAAATAGCATTGATTACATTTTACCACTTACTACTGCATTTACGAATAAAGTACATAATAATATCTACCTACACTTGACCATTACGACAGTCCAAAGCCTGCAAGTGTGATGGAAAATGTTTATCACCAACTAATACATAAACAATCACTGTGGCAAATTATTATCAATGAGTGAGAGTGAGAGCAGCGCGCGCGGCTGGCGTGGTGCCCTCCGGTAGGCTGCATATGTTTTTGCGAGGACAATCAGTTACCGTAACAAGCTTATAACTTTGTGATTATTAATGATACAGTTTTGAAATTTTTTTCATAGATTCTTTACATAAAAATACTAGACCCGTGTTTCGGGTTTCGCATAAACAAAAACTAATGTTGTATATGTTATAGAAATTGTCATGGATAGTTAAAAATTACATTGGAAGTGTAAATTTTTTACTGATTTTGTTTCGTTTATATTACTGTGAAACCAATGTATACCAAGTTTTGACACAGTTTGATGGTTAGGTAATTTAGAAAAAAAATATCGTACACATATTTTTCGAATGTTAGAGGTTAAGATATTTTAGAAAATGTGACAATGTATATATATTATTGCTCGTGACTGTACACTCTGACTCTCTTGGTAGGTTCCGAAAAATTATGTACGAAAACCTATAAATTTTCTTTTAGTGTGAGTTAATTTAATTATTGATTTTAATTTCGATTTCAGTTTGAATGTTAGTGTTGATTTTGATTATAATCTGACCAATGTTTTTGGTTTTCAATTATAACAATGTTTTTGTATTCTAATTTTAATAAAGCTTTTGGATTTTAATTTCAACAACAATTTTGATTATGAATGTAATTATAGTTCTGATTTTATTTAGATTTTTAAGTTTGATTTTGTTTTAAATTTGAATTTTGGTTTGGATTTGAATCTTGATTTAATTGTTATTTGTATCTTGATTTTAATTGTATTTTGATTTTAATTTTACTTGTATTTTGATTTTAACTGTATTTTGATATTAATTGAATTTTGATAACAAGTCTGCTTTGATTTTAATTGTATTTAGATAGCAATTGTATTTTGATTTTAATTGTATTTGGATTTTTATTTTGGTTTTGTTTTTGATTGGATTTTATGAACTCATCTAATTTTAAAGTAGGCACCCAATTTCATTCAACAAATAAGTGATGCATGTTGTGCTTACCTGTAAGAAATTGGTACAATAGATCATAAGTTTACTGAATGTATTTGTTATCATTGTATCAGTGTATTCAATTGTTGGTAAGCCAAATAAATAAAAAAAAAAAATATCAACCCCGATTTCTTTAACAAAATCACTGAGCAGAACATCCAGTGGCACTTTTATGCGCCAGCCTGGCCTAATGCTGGTGGACTTTGGGAGGCGGCCGTGAAGAGCCTGAAATACCATTTGAAAAGGGTCATAGGCGATCAACGTCTTACGAACGAAGAGTTTTCGACGTTACTTTGCCAAATAGAGGCGTGTCTGAATTCCAGACCTTTATGTCAACTCACGGAAAACACAGACGACGACTGCCTCACTCCGGGACACTTCCTGACTGGATGTGCATCTGGATTGAGGGCACATTTTTTGAACCCTTGCGTACCGAAATAAGATTTATAGGAAAATTAGTTAAAAATAGTAAAAACTTAAAGCAAAGGGTCATAAATTTCTTAAACGTGAATTAAAACTGTTATGACGAAATAACTTGGGCCCTCAATCCAGACGCGTGCATAAAGTAGCATAGCCTAAATCTCAGTAAGTACTATCTCAGGGTTAATCATTTTTGTTTAAGAATTTAGTTAAGAATTTCTTAAATATTTTAAGAAATTCCCAAATCTGTAAAATATGACATTACCGATTTATGGCGGCATATCTAGGGCCCTCACTTCATTATTGTTTGTACTGAGGAATCTGCAAAACATGAATATATCTGAAGAAATACATAAATACGACTTTAACATGTTTTACTTACCTACCTATATGAATTAGTTAAGAAGAAATAAGGACAGAAAACTTAATTGTTAAGAAGTAAATGAAAGTCGAATTTTACTAAAAAGTCTGAACTGAGAGCCCAATATTTTCGGCTTTATTGACTAGGCTCAACCTCATAGATTAACGCAAATTAGAATAAAAGTTTTAACTATTTCTTAATTAAATTATAACATATCGTTCGTTCTTCTAAATGTCATACTTTAAGAGAAAATTGATTTTCAACTTTTTGAAAGAGAATTATTTGTAGGGTGACCATAATGTTCAAAGTACCTGTACATTTTGTAAAGTGCATTCGGCAAGTCATAATTTGCAGCTAAAAGTACTATATTACATTATTTTATTAAGTATATATATCATTACCTACTAATTACAATTTGGTTTTCCTTATTTTTAATGTAATTTCTATTTATGTGATGTTACTCTTTAAGGTAATACTATGAGCCCAGTTTCCTAAACAAATAAAAAAAAATAGTAAAAAAGAAACTAAAAACGAAAATGGAAATGATTTTTTTTTTAATCAGAGATATAGTTGCACTCATCACTAAAAATTACTTTGCTCTCTCGCAATTTCGTATTTTTAGGATAAGACTATTTTAAGGTAACTTTTATGTGAAGTAAATAGTTTTTTATAATTATACCGATCGTGTTTTATTTATCACAATGAATTTGTTTGATCTGGTGCTACAGTGATCCATAGATACGATGACTACTTAAATGTATAACATACTACTAGTCAGTTAGTTTGCCTTTCATTTTATGCAAACACTGTTGAAGCTAAATAAATGTTCTAGTTTTATTTATTTTTATAGAAATTACATTAAAAATAAGGAAAGCCAAATTGTAATTAGTATGTATATAGTACTTTTAGCTGCAAATACACTGAAAAAACACACACAAAAAATGCACTTTACAAAATGGACAGGTACTTACTTTGAACATTATGGTCACCCTACAAATAATTCTCTTACAAAAAATTGAAAATCAATTTTCTCTTAAAGTATGACATTTAGAAGAACGAACGATATGTTACAATTTAATTAAGAAATAGTTAAAACTTTTATTCTAATTTGCGTTAATCTATGAGGTTGAGCCTAGTCAATAAAGCCAAAAATATTGGGCTCTCAGTTCAGACTTTTTAGTAAAATTCGACTTTCATTTACTTCTTAACAATTAAGTTTTGTGTCCTTATTTCTTTTTAACTAATTCACATAGGTATGTAAGTAAAACATGTTAAAGTCGTATTTATGTATTTCTTCAGATATATTCATGTTTTGCAGATTCCTCAGTACAAACAATAATGAAGGGAGGGCCATAGATATACCGCCATAAATCGGTAATCTTATATTTTACAGATTTGGGAATTTCTTAAAATATTTAAGAAATTCTTAACTAAATTCTTAAACAAAAATTATTAACCCAGAGATAGTACTTACTGAGATTTAGGCTATGCCACTTTATGCACGCGTCTGGATTGAGGGCCCAAGTTATTTCATCATAACAGTTTTAATTTGCTTTAAGTTTTTACTATTTTTAACTAATTTCCCTATAAATCTTATTTCGGTACGCAAGGTTTCAGAAAATGGGCCCTCAATCCAGATGCACATCCTGACTGGGGCACCGATTTTATCACGGCCTCATACTGAACCGGAGTCATCAACGCTAAAAACGCGATGGCAACTCGTTCAAGCTATGACAAAGTATATCTGGCAACGGTGGTCATCGGAGTACCTATTTGCAGCAGCTACAAACCCGAACCAAGTGGCGACGGGCACAACGTAATCTTGAAGTCCATGACTTCGTCCTCATCCGTGAAAATAACGTACCTCCAGGTAAATGGCCAATGGGACGAGTGCACCTATTCCATCCCGGTAAGGACGGGTAAGTGAGAGTAGTTACTGTTAAGACAAGCAATAACATTACACAGCGTCCAGTCAACAAGCTTGTATACTTGCCAGTGAATGAGGAGGCATCCCCATCCCAACCTATAAACCAGTGTGAGGACGGGCCTTCCACTCCATCATCAGATCAAACAGAAAGCAAAAGGTGGACTCCACGACTACGTTCTTCTTTTATCAGATAACGATCTGAAAGCATGCTTCCATATATCGGTAACAATCGGCTACTGTGCTCTATTGAGAAACCTCTTTACAATCTGAAAATAAACAGTCGCTATGCGATATCCAGATTGTAAGTAACATGAGGAGCGCTTTTAAACAAGACGTGCCACAACTATTGGGTCAAATTACATAATTTGAACTTCTGGTTCTACACCTGTTGTGAGTCATGTGAATTCCTCGTTTCCTGTATTGCTGACACAAACAACAACGACCGTTATACGAGGCAGTGGTATCATTGACCTAGGTTATGGATGCACAGTGAAATCGGACTCGTACAGTATTCACAGTCACAACAATTACTTACGCTATTTGAACATGCGATTAAATATCGAAGTCCCAGAGGTTTCCATATTGAACTCTCTAATAAACACAACCTTGCCGAACGATTTCGATGTACCGATAAACCACACTCATATGTGGAATCAGCTTAGAGATCAAATAACCAATATAAAGGAACAATCTTCTACACAACTAAACGTCCACGACATCCATCATTATTCCGTCGTGTACATCACCTTGGCCTTGGTTATCGTCTTAGGCGGCATATGTTATACTTAATTATAGGAAGAAAGTGCTAAGCCGCACCAGCGCCTCAACAGCGTGAGATGTTGGAGGTACGTGTACCGGAGGGCGAGCGAGCCCCGGGGGTGGAGGCGCAAGCTGACCTCACAGGACCGAGATCTACTGAGTGCGCGCGTGAAACGGTTCCCTGTGCCAGTGATAAGTGAGTTCAGTGTTAAGACAACTGAAAGTGAAAAAAAGGGACCTCTCCTATGGTGAAATATTACTAGAGCAAAATCAGACAATTTAGTTTAGGCATACATATGAGTAGATATTGTTAAAATCACCTTGTATCAGCTTTCAACAAAAATTGAATCGTATTGTTTAGTCACCATTTTTATCGTATTTAGACACACTGGGTTCCACCTGGGTTCAACATATTCCCTCGTCTTTTCCTTTAGAGTTGGCAGTATGTAAGGTGAACCCGCACATTTCGTAACATTAAGTAGGTTAAGCTACATCAGCGTTTACATACGCGCGATCACTTTACCGAACTGGCTAAGTGAAATAAGTCAGTGATTTTACCACACTCAACAAGGGCGGTTTAATTCTTCATCCCCGTGTTCCCATCAGCACAAGTGTACAGACCAATCATTCGTACGTTTGCGCAAAGTGTAAAGATCATCGTCTTACATATGCATTATCTATACATATTATAAAGCTGAAAGAGTTTATTTGTTTGGTTCAACGCGCTAATCTCAGGAACTACTGGTTCGAATGGGAAATTTCTTTTAGTGTTGGGTAGTCCATTTATCGAGGAAGGCAATAGATTATATAACATCACACTATGATAAAAGAAGCGGGGCAACAATGAAGAATGTTGCAAATTACGGGGAAAAGTTATTCCTTTTGAGAGCTGCCGTTGCGTGAGCTGCGTAAACGATTAAAATAACTCAACAATAATGTAATGTAAGATGACGACGGCTAAAAATTGACATTTGAAATACAATAACGAATGTTAAAATGTGGTTCCAACCAATGCAATGGACAATAACCGCCAAAAATTAAGAGAGTATCTGTTTTATTATTAATTATTTTTAACATAGCCGATAACATTGAGTACCTAAGTTGAACTTTTAATCCTATTCACTAACTTGACAGTTCAATGCAAAATAATGATACCATTCTAAAACTAATAGTGTCGGGGTAGTGAACGATTTCGCATAAAGAATGAATGATAAAAATGTTTTAAATTAAATAAAACTTTAAAAAATCATTTTTAGGTGTGGATTATAAGAATAATTAATAATTTTTAATAACAGTTATTTCCTTTTTTTATTTTCTTCTGATAGAAACAAAACTAAATATAAAAATCATTTCATTTTGCTTATTTTTTTTACTAAAGTCATTTTATTTCCTCTGACAGCCATAGACTACATATATATCGATATAGTACACATCTTGTTTTAAGACAAGTTATTAAATTTAAATTACAAAGTTTGCATGTAAGTACATTATTTCAAGTTCATTCAATTTCATTCATTCTTGCACCACCTCACTATCTTTTTTTTGTCAAAACCTGGTATCCCTCTAATTGTCAAGTTAGTGAATAGGATTAAAAGTCGAACCTTAACAGACAAATATTGTACACCCTATGGGTATGTTTCTATGACACTATCAAGCTTATTATAAGAACTGTATTTTCACCTGTGACAAACAATAAATAAATGAATATGAATATGTATGAAGGAATTGTTTCTCTTAAAAGTTCAAAAATGTTATCGCTAGCATATGTTTATCTTTTAAGGTCGGCTCACTATAACTTTTTTAATTGTAATCTTAATCGAAAATGTAATTATTACCTATCAAGCTGAAGAGTTTGTTCGGTTGAACGTACTAGTCTGAAGAACTATGTTTAGTGTCTGATAACCTATTTATCGAGGAAGACTATACACTTATCACGTTAGGGCCCTTAGGAGCCGAGCAAAAAGAAAAATTGACACGAATACGAAGATCTCGCACGGGCAGGCGATTCAATGCGACGGGGTGGGTCAGGGGAGCAAGAAATTGAACGCGGACGAAGTCGCGGGCAGTAGCTAGCTGCCTTATTAAATTACACTTCATTTAATATGCCAACAGTATTTATGGCAAAACATTTATGCCTAATTAAATGATGTGTAGAGATCATTATTGTTCAATGCTCGATGACCTCAGTAGAGCGTCCGAAAGAGTGGGACTCAAGATGAACATGGACAAGACAAAGGTCATGTCCAATGCTCATGTGATACCCACTCCAGTGAAGATCGGAGGCGCTACACTCGAAGTTGTGGACGAATATGTGTACCTAGGACAGACTGTCCAGTTAGGCAGGTGTAACTTCGAGAAAGAGGTAAATCGTCGAATTCGTCTGGGCTGGGCAGCGTTCGGGAAGCTACGCAATATCTTCTTGTCCCACATACCGCAGTGTCTCAAGACGAAAGTCTTTGACCAGTGTGTGTTGCCAGTGATGACCTATGGAACTGAAACGTAATCGCTCACAATGGGCCTTATTAGAAGGCTGAAAGTCACTCAAAGGGCGATGGAGAGGGCTTTGCTTGGAGTTTCCCTACGCGATCGGATCAGAAATGAAGAAATCCGTAGGAGAACCAAGGTAACCGACATAGCCCGAAGAATTGCTAAACTGAAGTGGCAGTGGGCAGGGCACATTGCTCGCAGAACAGAGTTGGAGGGCCTCCAACAAGCTGGACCGATGACCTTATGAAGGCCGCAGGAATCCGCTAGATGCGGGAAGCACAAAAACCGGTCGAAGTGGTGGAGCTTGGGGGAGGCTTATGTCCAGCAGTGGACGTCTTTCGGCTGAAATAATGATGATGATGGTGATCATTATTGTGAATTTCGTTATGACAATGTAAACGGCAATATATTTTATGCTTATCCATGTTTAGCCTGTTGACTATGGATGGTAGTCAAGAAACTAAATGTGGAAGTCTGCACGACAAACAATATAAGGTGTATCTATTCATACACGAAATATTTTAAGGGGTACACCTGTAGGTGGTATAGAAGCTATAGAAGCAAAAAGAAATTTTTTATCTAAGCGTTTTTGAATTTTCGTAATTATTATAATTTGAAAACTGCTTGAGACGTTTTGCATCAAACCTTTACTCCAAATTCTATGAATGGCCCGCCTGACGCTGGGAGGGCGGCGACCGGACCGCACGAGCATGGCCGCGGTGTCTTGGGCCATAAAAAATAAGAACGAACCAGTATTTCTTATATGCGTCAAATAATGTATAAATATTAAATTTTGAAAAAAAAAAAAAACAATTTAGAAAATATTTTTTTTTCATTGCTGTAGCTTCTTTACCACCTACAGGTGTACCTCTTAAAATATTTCGTGTATGAATAGATACACCTTATATATATGTTTTTGTGTGAGGGTCCTAATCACCTTTAATGTAATGGGAAGCCTTTATAATTAGGCTGTAAGTAATCGTCTGAGCCAAGACTCGTCGTCCGCACCGGCGCCGTCCCGACTAGCAGTGGGCGGCCGTGTGGAGGCGCCGGCAGCCGCGTGCAGCGCCGGCGCGGGCTAGTAGCGCAGGCAGTGGTCGTGGTGCATGCCGTGGTGCAGCGGGGCCGCGTTCTCTTTGTCGCGCGCATAGTGCGGCGCGCCGGACGCCGCGGCCGGCGCGAACTCGGCCGCCATGGCCGGTGGCTCGTACTCGTCGCCCGAGCCGTCCGACGCCTCCAGGTAGCCAAAGAGCCGCGCCGCGCCAGCCGCGCGCACCTCCCGCCGCCGCCCCGCGCTGCCCGGCGCCGCGCCGGCCGGCAGCGCGTCCGGCGCCGGCGCAGCGCTCTGCCCGAACGAGCCGCCGCCACCGCCCGCGCGTGCTACGCCCGCGGGCACCTTCAGGTTGCGGCTTTCGATGTGGCTGCGGGGAATCGGACTATGTGTTAGATCGTGCCGGCTCTGACGTGCGTCGCGCGGCGTGTCATAGGGCGGGGAGGTACTGACTGTGCGTCGCGTAGATGGTGTGCCAGCTGGTGCTGGTCGTCGGCGAGGAAGGGGCACTTGGCGCACGCCTTCTTGTTGTGCACCTTGTGCACGTGCGTGGCGAGGCGCTCGGCGCGCGCCGCCTTGTACTCGCACAGCGCGCACGCGAACGGCTTCAGGTGCGTGTTGAGGTGGCGCTTGAGGCACCAGTTGTCCACGCCCGACCACGCGCAGTAGCAGCACGCGTAGCGTCGCTCGCCCTGCACGCGCCAATAAATATTAAATCAAAGTCACGTCTCCACAAATTCACTAAACTTTAACAAACATCCAAGGAGCATTACAGCGATCATTTGAGTCCTATTTAAAAAGTCAGACACGAAGTCGTTCATGGTTTTAGATCTCAGACAAAAGTTATCACAACTTTTTAAGTAGAACAAAGGTTTACTTGATAAGTTATTTCCATTGATATTACTAACACGACTTTTATGGTTATGGTTAAGGGGGCGCAGAGCGAAATAATTCAAAACGGTCGTCACTGTTAAAGAGATAAAATCAATACTTTTACTATAATTACCATAAAAAGTAGTATGTAGATATAATTGTCGAACCGTTAGTGTTTTGAAGTCCCTGTAAAGTTGCCGTTTTGGAAATCTAAAGGTCTTTTTAGAATTACTTTAATTACGGCTCCCTGGGCTCTTTCCACCTGTAGACATAATATCGGTTTTGGCGGCTCCTCACCAGACAGTGATGCAATAGCTCAGGACTGATTCAGCAAGTGCCGAATAAACAATTTTAAGGACTTTGCTGTTTGCCTTCAACTTCTTAAATAGAAAAATAAGTTTTCGTATTCGTGCGGACACTGTTTGTAGATGTTTTTTCTAGGATAAGCAGGCATGTAATTGAAGGCCGAGATACCGTACCACTGGTGCTCTAGTTATATCGGGGCATGTGCAGGGGGCGAAAGGGTTGGAACATTTGTGGGCTTTAAGAAGTAGTGAACCGTCTTGTGGTAGGGTGGAACGTCTTGATCCAAAGGTGATAAAATTAGTTTTTGCAACGTTTAGTGTGAGTCTGTTTTGCTCTAGCTATAACATCACTTCGCCAAGTGCCTTTTCTGCTGCCTCTTTAGCTGAGGCCCAGTCACAGCCATAAGGTAGAATTGCCGTGTCATCGGCGTTTTTGTAGATGAAAGGGACAGCTGACAGAGTTCGTTGACGTAGATCAGAAAAAGCAGAGGACTGAGCAAACTTCCTTGCGGAACTCCGACGATCACAGGACTTGCTTCGCTGACGTACTCCCCTATTCTAACGCACTGCATCCTATCAGTCAGAAAGCTTTTAAATAAGTCGTGAGCGATGCCTCGCACTCCGATGGACTCAAGTTTAGAAAGAAGTAGTGGAACAGACACTGTATCGAACGCCTTCGATAGGTCTAAGAAGATTCCTAGACACTTGAGCTTATTGTCGACTTTATTAACTACAAAATCCAGAAAATATGACACCGCATCCTCTGTGGATAATCCGCGTCTGAATCCGAACTGGTTTTGGGAAATTATTTTGTGTTTGTTTAGGTAGTTATTAAGGCGTTTGTACATTATTCTTTCCAGAATTTTGGAGATTGCTGGAAGGACTGAAATTGGGCGATAATTTGTGACCTTATTTTTGTCACCCGACTTGTGTACTGTATGTACGATGGCTTTTTTTAGAGCACTGGGAAATGTACCTGTCGATATGGCCAGGTTGCAAATACGTGTGATAGGTGGAACTAGAATGTGGCTAGCGTGTTTTAATAATTTTGGTGGGATACCGTCCCAGCCCGTAGCACTGTCCATCCGGAGGCTGTTAGTATAGATCAGCGCAATTTGCCAACACTTTATGCTTTACAATATATTTATGATTAAGCATATTGTCAACAATAACATATATATAAATAAGAAAGTGTTGGTCCAATGCGCTCGTATGTTACACATACATTATGTATGTGTACGTAAGTGACAATTTTTTTTTAAAGGAAATGTTTATTACTATGTACCAGATGTCGGTAGGTTATAAAATGTCGACATTTTCATAATTATTATGTTGACTTTTTGAATTTTAAAACTATTTGTATATTGGCAGTACAGTATCGGTTATGTTAGTGATACATTGATGCATATAACGTGTTGGGATCTACGTGGAAAAATCTATGTGCCTAGCAAACGAGTAGAACATTGTTTTTTTGTAACCTTAACTTTCAAACTCCATTTTCTCGAAACTAGTTTTTTCAGAATTTCAAATTTGGATGTCTGTTGTGGGATGTTAGGGTCAGGCTTCTTCAATGAACGTTTTTATATTCGTTGAGGTTTTAATGCGTTTATTATAAAGATTTACATGGATTACGTTATGAGTAAAATATCTGCTGGTGAACCGACTACCATACTTTTTCTTCTGTTCTTAACTGACGAATGAAGGAAACGTTCTTGAGCAGTTCTTCAGCGACGACCAATCAGCGCTCTCCATGCGCCGCTCCCGCTCCCTCACTCGTTCCGCCGAGCCTTCGGTCTACTCGATGCTAGTGTGAAATGTTGTCGAGTTTTTTATAATAGATGGCGCCAGGTGTTGTTGCGTTTTTGATAACAGGTGGCGTTAACATATGCCCCCGGCCTTGGAAGTTCCTGCTTCCAACGAAGTCCCGATGGCGTTGGCATTTATCAATGGAAAACGGATGATTATTGTGAATCCGTCTTCTCGTTCTCTTCTTGTGGTAGCAAAGGACATATTTTTGAGAATGCCCTACGCACCGTCCCGGTCGCCGTTTTGATGTCAGCGACTCGTGACAGGCCATCTTTCCCAGGGAAAGTATGAAGGATTCTTCCCAAGCGCCACTTGAGAGGCGGAAGATTATCCTCCTTGATGAGTACAAGAGTATTAGGTACCAATTCTTCCTTACTTGTCTTCCACTTTGTTCTGGTTTGAAGCTCCGCTATGTACTCCTTCGACCATCTCTGCCAGAACTGCTGTCGCATCTGTTCCACGCGGTCATAACGGGACAGGCGATGTGAAGCTGTAGTCGTCAGGTCCGGGTTGGCGTGTGCGGTGAGCGGTCGGCCAATCAGAAACAGAGAAGGGCTGAGGGGAAGAAGGTCAGTTGGGTCTGTGGACAGTGGGTACATGGGTCGAGAGTTAAGGACGGCCTCGATTTGAATTAGTATCGTGCTAAACTCTTCGTATGTTAAGTTCGCGTTGCCAATAACACGACGGATGTGATATTTGCAAGACTTTACTCCTGCCTCCCACAATCCCCCAAAATGCGGTGTGTATGGTGGTATGAAATTAAATTTTATATTATCATTAGCTAAAATCTCCATAATATTATCACTATTGTTCTTTAAAAATTGTGTAAGTTCTTTCATTGCCCCAACAAAATTTTTACCATTGTCTGAAAATATTTCAGCAGGTTTACCCCGTCGAGACACAAACCGTTTTAGAGCTAATATGTAAGCATTTGTTGTTAAATCAGTAACTAATTCCAAGTGAACTGCACGCGTTGAGAAACAGACGAATAAACAAATATAGCATTTCTCCAGTTTAGCGCCCCTCCCTTTACGGTTCAAAATAAACATGGGTCCTGCATAGTCTACCCCGCACCTCATAAACGGATAACCTGGTTCTAACCTTTCTACAGGTAAGTTACCCATTTGAACTGAAACAGTTTTACCTTTAATCCGTGTACATGTCACACATGTATGTACAATATTTCTAGCCAGATTGCGGCCTCTGAGTGGCCACCAATTTTCTCGTATACTAGCTAACAGTGATTGGGGACCTGCATGAAGCTGGCGCTTATGCTCATATTGAAATAACAAACGTGTAAAGGTATGCTTACTACACAACAGGATGGGGTGTTTTTTATTATATGAGAAACTTGAAGAATTATCTAACCTACCCCCAACTCTAATAATGTTATTATTATCAATAAATATGTTAAGACCAGAAATATTGCGGGTAGGTTTCGAGGTTACATTCCCCTTTGATGAAATATCAATATTAGGAAACGATTGGTTTTGTGACATTTGAGTCAACTTAATAATCGATTTATTTAACTCATCTACCTTAAGCGGGCCGTTTAAACGATTAATCTTTATTTTATTGCGTGCGTTTTCAATGAAACGTAACATGTAAGCAAATACACGCTTCATGCGAGTAAACGACGAGAATCTCTCGAATGGAAATGGTTTGTTATTATTTTGTTGTAGTAAAAGTGTTGTAGTCAATTTAATTTCTGGTAACTCGTTAAAATTTACATTATGACAACTATGGTCATAAGTAAAATCACACAGCCGTTCGTGCAAAAATGCCGGGCCGTGCCACCAAATATCGGCTGTACGCAGCGCGTCTAGCGTGACCCCGCGTGACACTAAGTCAGCTGGGTTAAATTTACTTCCTACATGTAACCATGGTAAACTACCAGTGAGTTCATTTATTTGAGCTACCCTGTTTTGCACAAATGTTTTAAGAGTGTTGGGTGACATTCGTAGCCATCCCAGCACAATTGTGGAATCAGACCAGAAATAAACATTAGTGAAATTAGAACGAAGCGAATTTATAATTTTTGTGTACAACTTTGCACCTAATAATGCCCCACATAATTCTAAACGCGGTATAGTTATCGGTTTGACAGGCGCGACCTTCGACTTAGCGCATAACAGGGCTACGGATACATTGGTATTGTTATCCGAGTACATACGCACATAAGCACAAGCGCCGTAAGCATTTTGAGAGGCATCAGTAAATACGTGCAATTCTATATATTGCATTTTGCTATTTATAACCTGACGCGGTATACGTAATTTACACAGATAGTCGAGAGTGTCAACGAATTTTTGCCAATTAATTAAAATATCATGAGGCACCGGATCGTCCCATCCGATTTTATATGTCCATAATTTCTGTAATAATATTTTTGCAAGTATTACACTAGGCGCTAATAAACCTAACGGATCGTAAACTTGTGAGATTGCCGATAACATAATGCGCTTAGTCACGTGACTCCCGGTTAATTTAAGTTTAGTCGTATAATGTAACTCATCTGTATTTGCGAACCAACCTAAACCTAAAGTTTTACTTTGACAGGATTCGCCTAGAGATAAATTCTTTGACGCATTCAAAGTTGACAAATCGAAGTTGAACAACCATTTTCGTAAACAAAAACAACCCGATTGTAATACAGTAGAAACTTTATTACAAATGTCTAATAATTCCTTTTCATCATCACAACCCGTTATCAAATCATCTACGTAAAAATCTTTGTAAATGATATTAGCGATGTCATTATCAGTGCATTCCGACGCCAGCTGTTGTAAACATCGCATACTTAGGTATGGCGCGGACGCCGTGCCGTAAGTAACTGTGTTAAGCCGGTACACACCGAGCGCATCTAACGGGTTTTCTCTCCATAAAATTAGTTGTAAATGTTGTTGATCGGGTTGAATTAATATTTGTCTGTACATTTTTTCGACATCTGCACAGGCAATATATGTGTACTGACGAAATCTTAACAGAATGGCAACAATATCATTTTGTAAGGACGGGCCAATCAGTTGGATGTCGTTTAGCGATTGACCGGAAGTAGTTTTAGCGCTAGCATCAAATACTACTCGTAATTTCGTAGTTGTACTATTTTCTCTAAACACACCGTGATGCGGTAAGAAATAATGTGGAGATATATAAGTATCAATTTTTGTCATATGACCGAGTTCTAAATATTCACGCATAAAATCTAAATATAATTTTTTGTAACTCGGTGTGCAACGACCTAACTTGCGTTCGAGCGCGAGGAACCGACTCTCGGCTTGTAAGTACGAATCGCCTAGTTGATCAGCTGATTCGCGTAGTGGAATACGCACAGAGAAACGACCATGATTATCACGTGTAGTTGTTTTTATAAATAAATTTTCACAATCATGTTCTTCTTTAGACATATTATCTGTTTTTGAACTTATCTCCTCTAATTCCCAGAATTTAGTTAATTGAATATCTAAGTTGTCGTATGTGTGCGTAAAATTGCATTGAACTCGGTTAATGGATGAACGTTTTGTATCATGTATGACACCAGATACAACCCAACCTAACTTAGTATTTTGTAGGTATGGGCCATTAGTAAGTCGAATTAATCCTTCACTCAAAAGTTCCCAAAATTTATCTGCGCCGATTAATAAATCGATTCTATTAGGCATAAGAAATTTAGGATCGGCGAGTGATACATTTCTCGGAATCATAAATTTGGCGATATTATTAGTAACGGAAGGTAACGTTGCGGTAATGCAAGGTAGGACGAGACAGTTTAAATGCGTATTAAAATCGCTATTTTTAGATCGCAATTGCACTTTGCATGATTGTGTAGATTGGGTTACCGAATTACCTACCCCTGCGACTTGTACTGTGGACTGTATCAAACGAATTTTTAATTTATCGCGTAATGATTTTGTGATAAACGAATGTTGACTGCCATTATCTAGAATAGCACGAATAGTGTGATACTTGTTATCGCGGTCTAAAATGTCTAATAATGCAGTCGAAAGAATAACGGGTTCTTGAAATGTATACCCATTGTCAACTTGTTGACGCGTTGAAGTTGACGCGCTGTGTAGCGCTGTACTGTGTACGCTGCCCGTCGCTTCGGACTCGCGACACGATGTGGACGCCGCCGGCGCATGCGCGTCGTGCGGTCCTGCAGACTTTGACGTGCTGCCGTTATCACAGCATTCACCATGAAGAAGCGAATGGTGTTTCCGATTGCATAGCTTGCAGGCGCCGAACCAGCAATGTGACACTGTATGTCCAGCGCGCAAGCAATTTTTACAAAGTTTGTTTTCGTCTACGAATAATATTTTGTCCTTCATAGGAAGGTCATTGAACTTACTGCACGAATACAGCGGATGATTCTCTTTGCACATAATACACCTTTGGTAACGTTTTGAATCATTGTTCGAGTTATGTTTTTGTGATGATTTTGACGAATTATTATTATTATTACGTGTTGCAACGTAACTATGTGAGCTAGCATGCTTTGATTGATTAGATGATGATGATTTCCTTACGGAACCATCGGACGTTTGCTTACCGGAATCATGTGTACCTTTAATAGATTCTAACATATCCGCCCTGTCGGTAAGAAATGTGATCATATCGTTTAGTGTTAATTTTTTATTAGCGTGACTTGGTAATTTCGAAAGTGCACTTTTATGGTTTTCCCACTCTTTCTCAGTAGTTGAGTCCATCTTAGTAACAATAAGGAATATGAGTAAAGTGCCCCATTGATCTGTGGGCTCATCTAGACCTTTAAGAGCACGAATATTTTTGAGTATATTATCTATCAACTTCCGAATATGAAATGCAGATTCTTTGTGCATAGACTGTAATGAGAACAGAGCTTTAACATGGTTTTGAACGAGTAATCTATTAT
Organism: Aporophyla lueneburgensis; assembly: GCA_932294355.1. NCBI lineage: Eukaryota > Metazoa > Arthropoda > Insecta > Lepidoptera > Noctuidae > Aporophyla > Aporophyla lueneburgensis. The sequence continues at coordinate 619,951 of OW028745.1, read as the reverse complement.
TATTAAATCTATTCTCCAATAAACTCCAGGCTATTGTGTAGTTTTCAGCAGTAAACTGCAACGATTTTATTATTTGACTAGCAGTGCCAGTGAGCGCGGAACGCAAATAATGGAATTTTTGAATATCATCAATAGTTTTTGAATTATGAATCAAGGATATGTAAGTATCTCTAAACTCTAACCACTGTTCAAATGAACCGTCAAAGGAGGGCAATGAAATGGTGGGTAATTTAATGCTAGAGGTCTTATTGCAGACTTCAACATCGTTATCAATAATTTCTTTACTCTTTAGCGTGCATTTCGCCTTAGATGTGATCTCATAAAATAGATTTTCAAAGGTTTCTCTTTCAATTAATTGTTTTTCTAAGTCTAGTTCAGAATCCTGTAGGTGAAATTCTATATCATCCTGAATGGTTGAGAACTGTTCTAATAGTGACATAATATTATGACAACGATCTTCTAGAGCTATCTTTTGAGAATCTGATATTTCTACGTCTTGTAACGATTGCACATATTTAACGAATACAGTAAACTTTCCTTTCACTACACCCCTTTTCTTAATCAAATCTTTATATTCCTCGAGTGGCATTTTGGGAGATTATAAGAGACAAAAGAAAGTACTTACAGGTTTTAACTTGCTCGACCGAACTCGAAATCACGCCGCTCAATATGGCGGTAGGTAGGTATTTCAAACGCGGGCTCGCGGCACGACTTGGTTACTGGAATTTTGCACAAAAAATACACGATATTAGCCCAAATGATCCTTTAGGATGGGTTTGGATAGGAACACTGAATGGCCTGACCGTTTTATATTCTGCTGGTTGCAGACTTCCACCTTTACTTCTTCTTGAAGCCGTTCCGATCCAGTTCGAAGGTCCAATATGTTGTGGGATGTTAGGGTCAGGCTTCTTCAATGAACGTTTTTATATTCGTTGAGGTTTTAATGCGTTTATTATAAAGATTTACATGGATTACGTTATGAGTAAAATATCTGCTGGTGAACCGACTACCATACTTTTTCTTCTGTTCTTAACTGACGAATGAAGGAAACGTTCTTGAGCAGTTCTTCAGCGACGACCAATCAGCGCTCTCCATGCGCCGCTCCCGCTCCCTCACTCGTTCCGCCGAGCCTTCGGTCTACTCGATGCTAGTGTGAAATGTTGTCGAGTTTTTTATAATAGATGGCGCCAGGTGTTGTTGCGTTTTTGATAACAGGTAGCGTTAACAATGTCTAAAGGAAGTAGTATAAAGGGAATCTTCTAGATTCTACATCCGGCCTAAACTCAATGCCTCCCTACTGGTACCTTTATGCGCCGAACGCCACATAGTGGAATTTTGGAGTATTGTTTCCCAAAACTTTTAAAGCGTCCAAAGATGTGCCCAAATCCAACTAACAATCTTTGGGTATTTATTAAATAAATAAATGAATAAAAAGGTATGTGTGCGAATCGCCTTTAAGAAAAATGAAATACACAAAGAACGTTTACAGAAACAAACTTACAGATTCTCATCTGGATGATGTTATATGAATAGGTAAAGCGACAAGGCAGATCTTGATAAAGTTTTGAAAAAGTGTTCGCAGTATCAAAAATCGAATTAAAACATATAAACATCTTTGTTAAAACTTATTTTTTCATTGATAAAGTAACTGCATCGTTAACTTGGAAGTACGTTTTAATTAAGAACTAAATAATTTTTATTGCGGCCCTCGACACTATGACTGAAACGTGTTTGTGGCCCCTATAAAAAAAAGGTTGAGTATGGCTGTTCTAGACGATTCCATGCATTATTGTTAATTTAGCATTCTGTATTCTAAATTTGGATGAAACATTTTTAATCACTATCCTAAAATTACCCAAAGTTGATAGCTATGCCCACTTTTCATTTAAAAAATTAAAATATTCGGCGTTTTGAATGAAAAACTTGTGGGGTCGGTGGACATCCCGTCAGGAAGTATGTTCCAGTGACTCCGAATGTAATTTGTATGGAGTTTTCGGCTTCAGCACCTTCGAAAATATTGAAAACAACACCCATGATGAAAACTTTGAAAATTTTCGCAACCGCCATTTTTTTATTTTGATTTTTACCTCACAATCGGTTTCAGCACCCTTGTTTACCCCTACCGCAAGCTACATTAAAAAATTTCATTCCAAAAATGGACGAAATTTACATAATTTAATTACCACATTAAAAATAGATGTTCATTTAACTTTTTATTGAATAATACAACATATTCATAATCATCACTACTCCATAATTCCTAATAGAATTTAAGTTATTTATTTTTCAACCAAGTTCTGAGTTTGGTACTCATACTTTTGGTCCGAAAAGTATCAAGATTTTTCAACCGCAGTATACAGGACGGCACTCACTTTATTATTATTTTGATCGTATTTATTTCGTACAAAAAAGCGATACGCCCGTGCTTCCTAGGGCGCGTCTGAGCGTGGAATGACAAGCCGCGAGTAGAAAATGTATGAAGAAATTTGAGGGCGTTCTTTATTTTTCTCATAAATAAAAAACTTATGTATTTAATTACAAAATATTCAAGTAAAACGTAGAAGATTATACTAACCATAATTTCCTGTCATTTTGAAGTAAAAATATACAGTTGATCTCACTATACAGGTATCTATACAGACCCCATTATTTTTCATTTTCTTCGATTATTGCGGTGGAGAAAACGTATTTTTGTGAAAATATTGTATGGGACTATACAATTTTTATGGTTTCATCACGGAGATGATTAAATTATCTTTAATTTAAGACATAATTGACTTCACAGTTGTGACTCCTCTTGATTTAGTTGGCACCGGAAAACCACCGATATTTGTACAAAAATGTTATAGCGTCTTGAAGCAAACTGACTCTAAAAAAATCATTGTTAACCCAAAAATAGTTAATGAACACCAAATTATTAAGGGGGCGCAGAGCGAAATAATTCAAAACAGTCCTCACTGTTAAAGAGATAAAATCAATATTTTTACCATAATTACCATAAAAAATATGTAATAAACACCACAATGAATGTGTTAACCGATTATAGTTGGCAAAAATTAAAAATATTGTATAGTTTAATAAAGAAGAATTCGTAAAGATTGCGTCCCTCACACTATCTATCAACGCAGGCAACGCTTCCATTTTTGCTGACAAACGCTGAAGCTCAATCACGATGGTCTCTGAGTTAGCTGGTGATGCCCTCAAACAGCCCGTTTGAGGACTGGCAACCGGGGTACTCTTGCAGCTTTGACATTTCCATGTCGATTTACGCTCGCCAAGTTTTTTCCGTCCAGCCTCTGGTATCCCAGCACAGGGAAAGTCAAATTTCGCCTTACAGGCAACACACGTAGCACCATCCCGCGATTCAGTGTCACAACGTGTACAGGTAAACATTTTGATTGATATCGATAGAAAGTTTGAGAAACAGTGAGAGCGACCGTTTAGAGCAATAAATAAGTAATTAGAAAGCCCGTGTACTCGTGAGTTCGGTACACCGACTACCGTCGAACTGGTTAGTCAACTATGTCGAGAATAAGTGTTGATGTTGATGTCAACGTTACATTTAGGACGATTTGTCGGGCACAAACCATATATAAGGTGTATCTGTTCATACACGAAATATTTTAAGAGGTCCACCTGTAGGTAGAAGCAAAAAGTTTTTTTTTATCTTAGCGTTTTTGAATTTTCGTAATTATTATAATTTTAAAACTACTTGAGACGTTTTGCATAAAACCATTACTCCAAATTCTATGAATGGCCCGCCTGACGCTACGAGGGCAACGACCGGACGGCACGAGCATGGCCGCGGTGTCTCGGGCCGTAAAAAATAAGGAGCCAGTATTTCTTATGTGCGTCAAATACTTTATAAATATTAAATTTTGAAAATAATACATTTAGAAAAAACATTTTTTCGTTGCTGTAGCTTCTTTACCACCTAAAGGTGTACCTCTTAAAATATTTCGTACATGAATAGATACACCTTATATAATAAGTTTCTTTTTTATATTTCTATGGTCCAAACTAATATTTCAGAGAAGTCGTAGTAGTAAGCCAAACGTTGCTCTAAGTGTGCATAATATACGTAATACTAGCTTCTGCCCCCGGCTTCCTCCGCGTGAATGTCGAAAATTATCCTACGGGAACTTGTTACCGGAACAAAAGGTAGCTTATATCCTTTTCCGAGGTCTAGTCTATTTCTATATCAAATCTCATCAAAATCGGTTCAATGGTTTAGGCGTGAAAGCGTAACAGACAGACAGAGTTACTTTCACATTTCTATCGCTTCGATCGCGTATTATACATATAAAACTTCGCCTTAAATTACTCTATTTATTGATGAAAAGCGCATTAAACTCCGCTGCGGAGTTTAAAAGATCTAAGCGCGGGAAGCAACTTTGTTTTATACTATGTAAAGGTCAACCTTTACGCAGTACAGTAGAATCCGGGCAAAATAATCTATACTTCTATATTCAACTATAGAAGTATACCTAGATTGTTTTGCCCGGATTCTGCTCCAACAATTAAAAATAATTAACATTATAGTGATTCAGTTACATGTCCAGTATCGGATCGAACGTAAGTACGAGTGTCGTAAAGTAGGTACTACTACCTTGCGTCTGATGGCGGCGGCGGCGGCGGCGGCGGCGGCGGCGGCGGCGGCGGCGGCGGCGGCGGCGGGCGAGGGCGCGGCCGGCTTGTGGTGCGCGGCCGCGGACGCCGGCTCCGTCTTGCCCAGCGGCGGCCGCTCTAGCTTGACGATGGGCGGCGGCCGGTACTCCGGCTGCGGAGCCGACGCCGGCGGCGGTGGTGCCGGGGCCGGCGCTGGCGCCGCCGCGGGTGGAGGCTCGCCCGCTGGCTTGCTGTAGTAGTGCAACGCTGGGGGCGTCGTACTCGGCTTCACAATCGACGCCGAACGCCGGATGCGATTCAAGTCATAAGGTTGATCGCGATGCATGCGCAGGAAGTGTTTCTTCACGTGGTCGGCGCGGTTGAACTGCTTCTGGCACAGGTAGCAGTGGAAGGGCTTCTCGTCGCGGTGGATGTTCTCGTGGCGCGTGAACAGGTCGCGCCGGTCGGTGGCGTACGGGCAGGCCGTGCACACGTAGCGCTTACCACCGTCGGCCGCGCCCCCCACACCCCCCACACCCGCCGCCGAAACACCCTCCACCGCCTCGCCCTCCGGCGCTTCGCCCGTGCTCGGCCGACGTTCATTGCGCATAGCTTCCACCTGATCACAAAAAAAAAACTCTTTTTAAACTCTTCCGTACCTATAGAGGATAGTCTCAGAAGGGTTGTTCCAACAACCCTTTTCTTACTCTGATGGCCGTTCGGTTAGGTGCTAGAAGTGAATGAGGATCAATTCGACAAAAGGATATATCAATTTTGTGTACTACATCGAATACAATATAAATATCTGAGTACATTTCTTTTTGAATCACTTAAATCCATTGAGAAATTACTAAGATATTAAAGTTTTCCAGAAACGGAGTTTTAAAACGCACGCCGGCCGTCTGCGCGGCCGGCGTGCGTTTTAAAACTCCAATTATATTATAGCCTTCGCAAGTTCTAAACCTATTACTTGTCGGTTCTTATTTTATTATTCCGAAACTTTAGCTTGCTGGTAGAAACTAGCCATCGAACATAATAATTCGTATATGAGAACTAGCCAAGTCAGACTTTAGGCTACAATATATTGTCCTAAGTTTTAAGAAGAAATGATATTTTATGTAGTTATAAAAAATAAATTTCAGGACTGACCATTAAACTTGGCACCCATTTAGATCTCACTTCTTTTGTCGTTGAAGTCAACAACCAAGGCATATATCATAATATTGAACTTGGCTCTCATTTCACATTTATGTTTTTGATGGGATTATTTCTTACTTGCTTCTGCCCGCGACTTCGTCCGTGTAAAATTTCCTGCTCCCCCAACCCATCCCGTCGCATCGAATCGCCTGCCCGTGCGAGGTCATTGTATGCGTGACGTTTTCTTTGTGCTCGGCTCCTAAGGGTCCTAGCGTGATGTTCTATTCTATTCTATTCTATAGCCTCCCTCGATAAATGGGATATCCAACACTAAACGTACTGAACTGTTCAGCTTTTACTTGTGTGCGCTACGCAATGAATTTTTTGAGAGACGAAGGCGCGCGCAATGGGGCAGCCTGGACGTGTTTTATATGGAATTTTTCACTTTTTATTCGAAAAAAAAAAGAAATAATTACCCACGTGTAGAGTTTATATGTGTGGGGTTTTGTGAAGGGGGTCGAAAATTTCATTATTTTTGCGATAGGAAACGCTATTTTCGAGATAAAAATACAGTACTGTTTTTGCATGTGAAGGCAAGGCGTTACCCCGGTCACGAGGGGGAATGGAACCGGCGAGAGATGTCGTGCGGTGTCCCACAGGGATCGGTCCTGGGGCCGCATCTGTGGGACATCGGTTACGACTGGGTGCTGCGCGCCGACAGCCCAAGCGGCGTCAGCGTAGTTTGCTACGCTGACGACACGCTGGTCCTTGCGCAGGGGAGGTCGTACCAGGCGGCGGCCGAAATTATGACACGCGGGGTTGCGACAATCGTCGATAGGATCCGGCAATTGGGACTCGAGGTGGCATTGCACAAGTCCGAGGCCATGGGTTTTCATGGTCCTCGGAACGCGCCACCTGCGGGTTCCCAACTCACGGTAGGAGGGGTTCACATCGGCGTCGAGTCGACGATGAAGTACCTGGGACTTGTCCTCGACAGCCGGTGGAACTTCGTTGATCATAATCATAATCATAATCATAATCGTTTATTTGCTAAGATAGTAGGTACATAAAATAAGATGGTTACAAAATTGTGATCCTGGTACTATCTACCTTAAATTAGGCATGCAAATATTGACAAACAATTTTAAATAATATCATATAGAAACATGTCAGTAAAATTATAAATGTCAAGAAAAAATTAAAAATAATTATAAAATAGAACAGTTTTAACCAAGCAATGTCCAATAATAAATACAATGTCATCAATTAAATCTAAAGAGTATTGTCAATTAAAAAATCATTTACAGAATAATAACATTTATCAAGTAATAGGGCTGTCAATTTCTTTTCAACCGACGAAAAAAAAACGGAGGAGGTTCTCAATTCGACGCGTATATATTTTTTTTTTTTTTTATGTATGATCACGCATAACTTTTTACATAGTGGTCCGATTGTGACAATTCTAAATTCGAAATTCGGAAAACAAAATCGAACCCTAAGGGTTGGAAAACAGGGGATGATTGATTGTTCACTCACTGATTGTAACGTATAAACACGCATAACTTGTTACATAGTGGTCCGATTGTGACAATTCTTCTTTTATTGGAAAGGGTATACTCCCAAGGTGGTCTCATATAAATTTGGAAAACAAAATCGAACCCTAAGGGTTGGAAAACAGGGGATGATTGATTGTTCACTCACTGACACTCACAACTTTTTACATAGTGGTCCGATTGTGAAAATTCTTCTTCTATTGGAAAGGGTTTACTCCCAAGGTGGTCCCGTATAAATTTGGAAAACAAAATCAAACCCTAAGGGTTGGAAAACAGGGGATGATTGATTGTTCACTCACTGATTGTAACGTATAAACACGCATAACTTGTTACATAGTGGTCCGATTGTGACAATTCTTCATCTATTGGAAAGGGTTTACTCCCAAGGTGGTCTCATATAAATTTGGAAAACAAAATCGAACCCTAAGGGTTGGAAAACAGGGGATGATTGATTGTTCACTCACTGACACTCACAACTTTTTACATAGTGGTCCGATTGTGACAATTCTTCTTCTATTGGAAAGGGTATACTCCCAAGGTGGTCCCATATAAATTTGGAAAACAAAATTGAACCCTAAGGGTTGGAAAACAGGGGATGATTGATTGTTCACTCACTGATTGTAACGTATAAACACGCATAACTTTGTACAGAGTAGTCCGATTTTGATAATTCTTTTATTGTTGGATAGGGTATACCTTGCCAAGTATTATTAGTACATTAAAGCCACAAAAAATCATAAAATAAAAACTTTTTAACAAAAAATTAAACCGCCGGAAAACTGAAAAGCATAAAATAATAAACCTTAAAATTTTGAGTCGGCGCTGAAAAATCAATGAACAAGGAACACTCAAAGCGCCGACTCATAATTTTAAGGTTTATTATTTTATGCTTTTCAGTTTTTCGGCGGTTTAATTTTTTTTAAATATATGGATTGGATCATTTTTTATAATATCGGGTATTTTGTTGTATATAGTGGGGCCCATGCCGAACACACTTTTCTTAAGTAGAGCTGTATTGTAGCTAACGTTTTGCAATAAGTTCCTATATTGGCTTCTGACAGGCCCTTTTCTTGTTTCTGACACTGTTAGAAAGTAATTTTTATTTTTCCTTACAAACATAGCCATTTCTAAAATGTATAATGACGGAAATGTTAAAACTTTTAGGGACTTAAACATAGGTACACAACTGTCTGTCATTTTCAGGCCACACATTGCCCTTATACAACGTTTCTGTGCCTTAAAAACCTGTTCTCTCATACTGCAATTACCCCAGAATATAATTCCAAAACGCAGAATTGATGCCACCAAACCGTGGTACGCTACCAATGTTGTATTTGTACTGACTTTCTTAGTAAGATTGAACAGCAGATATGCAGAGGTACTTAGTTTATTACACACCTCTTCGGCTTGAGGTTTCCATGTTAATTGACTGTCTATCAATATTCCCAAAAATTTCGCCACTTCTACTTTGTCAATTTTTTGTCCGTCGTATTCTATAGTCATATGTGGTACTTGTGAGCGTTGATAAAAATGCATAATATTTGTTTTCGATAAATTTATGTTTAAATTGTTAATGTCAAGCCAATTTACTATGTCCTTAAGTGTATTATTTATATCACATTCATATTGATTTGCGTCAGTGCATTTTATTAATGCGGTGCTATCATCAGCAAATAAAACCATTGGATGCTGGATGTAACGTGGCAAGTCATTTATATAGAGCAAGAATAGTGGTGGGCCTAGTACACTACCCTGTGGGACACCATATCTGATAACTCTATATTCAGATAGATATTTATTTTCACGTTTAGACTTGACGCAAATATTTGTTATTTCCGTGTATTGTTTCCGGTCACTAAGGTATGATTTTATGAGGTTCAGGACGTTACCTCTGATACCATAGACATTGAGCTTACTAAGCAGGGTTTCGAAATGGACACAGTCAAACGCTTTGGTCATGTCGGTAAAATATGTATTTTATTGTCTACGTTTTTCATAATAGTATTTAGTAATTCGAATATCGCCGTATTTATATCTTTGTTTTTCCTAAAACCCTTCTGTTCATCACATAAAATTGAGCATTTCAGAAGTTGAGCATTTCCGACGTTTGGCTCCCAGACTGGAGCGGGCTGGGGCTGCCTTAAAGCGGCTCCTGCCCAATCTGGGGGGTCCAAACGCCTCCTGCCGGAGGCTCTACACGGGGATCGAGCGGTCCATGGCCCTCTACGGGGCACCGGTGTGGGCGCCCTCATTGAGGCTGCGCCCAGCGCGCCGGTTGAGTGCAGCCCAGAGGGTCATGGCCATCCGGCTAATCCAAGGATACCGCCAGATCTCGTGCGAGGCGGCGAGCCTCCTTGCCGGAGTGCCGCCATGGGATCTGGAGGCAAAGGTCCTCGCGCACATGTGGGAGTGGCGCGAGGAGGCGAAGCGCCGCCGGGGCGAAACTCCGCTGCCGCGACAAATCGCGGCACGGCGGACAGAGCTCCGGTGTGATCTCATGGCGACATGGCGGGTACGATTGTCGCAACCCAGTGCTGGGCACGCCACAATTGCGGCGGTAAGTCCCCTCTTTGAGGAGTGGATAGAGAGGCGCCACGGCGTCCTCACCTTCCGCCTGACGCAGGTTCTCACCGGGCATGGGTGCTTCGGTGGGTTCCTGTTCAGGATAAAGCGGGAGGATACGTCCGGGTGTTTCCATTGCGAGGATCGTCTGGAGGACACGGTGGAGCATACAGTGGCGGTGTGCCCTGCCTGGGCGGAGCACCGCCGTGTCCTCGTGGAGGCGATCGGCGGCGGCGACCTCTCGCGTCCGGCCCTGGTGCGAGCCATGGTACGGAGCGAGAGGGAATGGGAAGCCGTCACCTCCTTCTGCGAAGCAGTAATGCTCGCGAAGGAGGAGGTGGGGCGCGTGAGGGAGTGGCAATCTCTGCGCCCTCACGTCCCTAGCCGCCGCAGGAGGAGACGCCCCGGGCGTCGGGAGTCGATTGAGGACTCCCGGCCACCGTAGGCGCGAGCTTGCGGGTGGCGAGCAATGGGTAGCTCGCCGCCCGGTAAGGACCAAGCTCGGATCGACGGCGCGCAGTGTTCCACGCGCGCCTCAAAGAGATGTCAGCAGCAGAGTAGGGGTCTACTAGGACCGATGCCTGCCGGGGTCGCGTGATTGTTCGAAAGAGATACCGTGACCCTGGCACATGGGCAACTGATGGAACACGGGTGGGTTTTTGTCAGTAAAAGTCTGACACGCCCTCCCGCTCCACCCAGAGCGGGAGAAGTCATTCGATGATTTCCATCCTGAAAAAAAAAAGGCAAGGCGTTTGTTGGTGTGAATTTTAGTTCATGACCATTAGTTTTAATCCACACCTTTTTAATCGCGATTAAACATAGTCAGATTTAGTTAAAATAAATTTTTATTATCAAAATTTTGGTGAAAACTGGATATAACAGCAAACAACAAACTCAGAATAGCAAATTTGTCATTTTCACTAAACTAATAACTCAGTGCAATCTTAGTGCTGTCAATCTAAAATATAGTTAAGTCACTTTAGTCTATTTCAAAATAGGAAATCGTCGTTTAACAGGAATAAGCCAAGTTTTGGTGATTTTTAGTTTAGTTTAGAGATTTTTTTGACAACAGAATCAGCACCAATATCTTTCCGGACAAATTTTAAATTGAAATGATCTTTACAGCAGTATAAATTACTTTTAGTTAAGGGGACATGGGGCGTCGCTCCTCATTAAAGTACACCAGTTCTTTCTATTTTTTGGGTCTTTTGGGACACAAAATAACAGTTTGTCCGGTGGAGCAACACTTGATTTAGTTAAAATAAATTATTATAGTCAAAATTTTTGGTGAACACCGGCAAACTCAGAATAGCAAAATTGACATTTTCACTAAACTAATAACTCAGTGCAATCTTAGTGCTGTCAAACTAAAATATAGTTAAGTTGTCTCACTTTAGTCTATTTCAGAATAGGAAATCGTCGTTTGACAGGATTAAACCAAATTTTAGTGATTTTTAGTTTAGTTTAGAGAATTTTGTGACAACAGAATCGGCACCATTATTCGTTTAAATATAGTGCGAGTCACGTAACTAAGAGGCGGAAAGAACGTGAGCGGCGGTGCCGCGGACGCGAACGTAACAGATGACGTCATCAACTAATTGTGCATATTGGCGAGCGTTTTTGAAAATGCTAAACTAAAACCGCTCTAACATCGTAATTTTTGGTCAAATTTTAATAATTCTTTCACTGAAATGATTGTTATAGGTATAACTGTAATCCTATATATTTAACTAAAATCGTCGCTGATCCTCATTGAGGTTACCTTGTTCTTAAGGCGCTGCAGGTAGCGCGTGAGGTCGTCGAGCGCGGGGTTGTCGCGCAGCAGGTGGTCGGCGGCGGCGGGGTCGGAGTGGTGGTCGCGCGCCAGGTGGCTGCGCACGCCGCGCGCCCAGCCCGACGCGAAGCCGCAGCCCGCCAGCGGGCACTGGAAGGCGCGCGCCTGCGAGTGCGTGCCCAGCCAGTGCTCGGCCAGGCGCGCCAGGAAGCCCACGCACTCGCAGTCGGCGCACTTGAACAGGCGCTGCGCCGGGTTGTAGGACGCGATGCGCGAGTGCGCCCACGCTAGCGGCTCCTCCGCCGCCGTCCAGCGGTCCTCCGCGCTCGGATCGATGCGCGGCGTGAAGTTCGCCTGCGACGCACAAACGGACATTAACGTAAAACAGATGACATAGTGCTCACTCCCAGGGCTCAGTTACATATATTTTGATACACACTTCTCATCAAAAAATCGAAACAGTACAGGAAGTAGGGTAGGGTGGGGCTAGAAGTCTGGTGGGTAAGAAGTCCCAACATACATATCACAGTATCTAACCGCGCTAGAAACAGACGGTCTACGTGACCTGGACTGGGGTAAGGGTCGATGACGAAGCCGCGAGCTGCTAGTCGTCGCAGAACGCACATGCGGGTATCAAAGCTATCGGAACTTTTCGTGCCCAAAAGTAAAAAAAGTTTTTGTTTTCGTTTCTTTCATAGATCCACATTGACTGTAAAGAAGAGATTAAGGTAAGTTCAGACTGCAGCCTCATTATAGGTATACATTAGTAATGCATGGTAATAAAATGTTCTTTTTGTAAACCGATTTTGTTTTATAACCTTGCAAATCACTGGACGTAGGTAAGGGGCAAGAAGTACACCGATTGGACTTCTTTTCAGCTCTTTCATCTGTTAATATTATCAAGGGGTTTCAGGCAACAGGTATTTCTCCATTTCATCATCATCATTTCAGCCGTAAGACGTCCACTGCTGGACTTAGGCCTCCCCCAATTTGGGGGGGCTTTGCCATAATCACCACGCTTGGCAGGCGGGTTGGCGATCGCAGTATGGTGGTAAAATGCATAGAGAACACTGCTGCCCATTCTCTAGTAAGTCCCTTAGTCGCCTTTTACGACACCCACGGTAAGAAATGGGGTGGTGTTATTCTTTACGTCCGGCACCACACGGTCCTTTCTCCATTTAATCGCGAAATATTCACAGATGTAAACTACGCTGCAAATAGTGTTACAGATCGTCCCAGTAATGTTAATAACACTGAAAATATACCTCCAATTATAAATGAGTCTGAGTAAACTCAGCCAGCACAATCGAGCATACAAAAACCGAGAGTAAAACCTTGTCAACCTCGAACGTCTAAAGCAGCATTTTCCTCTGTAGCCGTTCTACCTGTGCTCAGAGCCGGACACTGTGAAACCTCAAACACCAGAAAACGTTGCAATGCAACAATTTTAACTGACACTCCAGAAAAAAATGAGTTCAAAATAATTTACGTTTCGTTTTATTTAATTGATTTCAAGTTGGAATTGAAAGTTAAACTATACTAAAATATTAAGCTTGGGGGAGGCAGGTCCAGCAGTGGACGTCTTTCGGCTGTAATGATGATAATGATGATGATGATGATGATGATGATGATGATGATGATTAAGATTATGTTGATTATATTGGAATTTAAATAAATAAAATATTTATAAACGTTGATTTCAAAATAATGCATTTTAATTTACTGTAATAATTGACAAATATATTGTATGATCTCTTGGTAGACCTATATACATTACTTTTAGATGCGGGTTGATTGCAATGAAAGATGTTAAATTACTGAAAACACTGTATTGACTCAAAGGTGGAATGAGCTTAATGAACTGCTGCTATGTGTGCAATGAAGTGAGTGACGCGGCCCTTGTTGGCTGTAACGAGAACGCCTGGCTGACTTGATAGCCTAACGCGAACTGAACTTATTATTGTGTGTGAAAATGAATGTGTGGCGCAAACTGCTGAATTGCAGAATGTGCGGTTGCACCGTACATGCTCCCGAGCGGAGAGATGAACATGAAAAGATGAGTAACAAGGTGATGCCAATTAGTCCTTATGCTAGATGATTGACAAGGTGATTCCAATTGGTCCTTATTCTATGTTTAGAGTCTCTACTTGAATTCTATTTTACGGGACATAGGTACTGTACACTTGTCGCACTGATTATGCGCACTAACACTATAGCTCACTGAGGACGATGAGTTAGAGGCCTCAGCCTCTGCCCGTGCCAGTGTCGCGTGTTGCGCGGTTTGCAGACTTCCCAATGCGGCCCTTGCCACCTCGAGAGATGCGGTACGCCTGTTACGCAGTCGTCATACTATGAAGACTGCTCCAATCACTAACACAACTCCGATAACTGCATAAATTGCTGAGTAGTGATGGATATCGTGATACGAAATTTGATTTGGCAAACTCTCACTTGCTTTAAGAATGCGGAGTTGCTTCTTGATTTCGTCCAGCTCCTTGTGGCTTGAGAGGAGTGTATCGTTTTGTATCAGTGGAGTTGGGATGCCTACGACTATGATATGATTGATTGATTCTATCTCTGGCAGCTTGAATGTTGGTTTTATTTCTAAAGTGCTTAAACCTTCATTATGTGAGTAAACCGTAAAACTTTCGGTTTTAATTAAACAGTCGTGTTCAACTCCCAATATGCCTGCTTTTACTAACTGCCCCGATGACACATTGTCGTTGCATAGATATCTTATTTGACACTGACTACAGCAGAAAAATGCATAATATGTTTATTTTGCTAACTGCTGTCCATTGATTCGAACAAATCATAATGCTGATTTTGCATTTGCTGGAATCAGGTTCCACTTCACACAATTTTTCATCATTCTTGAGATGATAAATCGGCTTCTCTGTATGACATAGATAATTATCGACATCTTCACGAAGACATCTCTGGACGTTGTAGGTAGACATCGGTAAATACGAGTCCTTCTTCAAATTGATTGCAACATGTTCGGCAATCGGAGTTAAAATAGCCATGCTTGAGTTCCCTACAAGTTGAGGTATTGGAATAATTTTCATGATTGAAAATGTATCTCTTGACACCAAAGGCATTTCAATTCGAAGATTAAAAATTGTTCAGTCATTCTTGCTTTGACTGTCAATAAATGATAAATGTTTCTAAAGTTCACTTGTAAGTTATTGATTGGTAACGTAAGATCCTTTGAAAGATGACTCGATATTGTATTCAGAGTGTCCTTCAGTTGTTCTGGTGACAATAAATTAAAATTGAGTCTCCCGTGATAAACCTCTGTTATGGTATCTAATAAACTTGTTTGGATTGTTTCTAGTTGTCTTAAAACATTGCTTGTAGCAATTGCTCCCGTACTGAAATCGTTCATGTCTCGATTTCTCTCTGATTCATTCAATAAAACGTTCTCGATCTTATCTAACTTGATTGAAAATGAATTAAGCATCTTGTGTTGCTTATTAATTGCTTGCCCGTTCCTTTTCAAAATGTTGTATTCCGCTTCAATGATCGTTGTTTGTTGTTTTAAGAGCCAAAGCAAATGATTTTCATTGTCATGTATAGACTGAATATCTTGTTTATATTGTTCTGCGAATCTCTCATCAAGTACACCGAACAAGCTGTTTACTAGATAGCCTATCCCGTTGATAAGGCCTCGCTTGCGTCGGCGCAGGATTCGTGTTCGTCGCGTGCTGGAATGCTGACTCAGTAGCAGGTGGTTATAGTACTCGAGTTCTGAGAATTCTTGCTGCAATTGACCTTGTATGACGACACAATGTGACGATTCTTTAAACTTGTTGCATAACTGATCCAAGTAGCTAAGGTATTTACTGCATGCTTTTGTACCTTACCAAAATGAATTCATGTCATAGTACGTGACTATCTTCCATTCATCTCTGATTAATTGCATGTTTGCAATTTTGTCAAAATAAAGACCTTGATTGTCTTTTAGCTGTATAACATTGTATGCACAGTGAGATGTCGTCAAAATGAAATGCTCATGAAATACAAAAGTAACATTACCAGTGATGAGAACGTTGCTGTGGATAGCTTCCACAAACAAGTCGTTGAAAGACACCCAATTTTGATAATTGCCATTGAAGAACGGGATGTTAATTTTTGGTGTCCAATTCTCCTTGTGAACTATGGACCCCAGTTTTCTATTAATTGCATTTTTTAATTCATTGTAAATAGTTTCTTGCTTTGTATAAGACACCTCATATTCTTGATTCATACCTTCCAATTCGCTGTCTAATTCCCAATGTAAGGAATCTATGATCGACCATCGAGACTGTAGAGTACGTAAGGCATCTTTCAACTCCCACTTTTCGGACATAAAATCCAAATTTATCCCTGTCACAGTGCGTTGCAGCGCCCTGAAATTGCTTGCTTGATTTTTCAACTGTTCATCAAGCTTGCTAGATGAACCTCTGGAGCATAACTCGAAGGGCGGCGATTGACGTCCCAACGGATCTTCGTGCTCAGACCGTGTAGGACCTTGTTGCTCCTGTGTAGAACCTCCCTGTTGAGCTTCTTTCATCTTTATCAACAAAACTTGATATTGTTGATTGATGAGTGCCTTGGTCGAGATGTATAGCTCTTTTGTCCGTTCGTATGCACGGCCAGTAAAATACGGATGAGACTTGCTTTCTTCCGTAAGAAGACGGTCGTGATTGTATTGGTAATCGGACCAACACTGATTCAAGTTCTCTAAACGTCGCTTGAAATAGTCGACAGTCTTGCGATCTGCTGAGTCCTTTTTTATATTTGTAGCCAACTTTAGGATGGCTGTGTAAAGTTCGTCCTGATTTTCATGTATGGCCTCCATGTTGAGGACTTATTTGAGTAAGAAATAAATGGAAAGATCTTACTTGAATGCTCTTGATGACTGCTTATGGATCCTTGGTGATCCTCTGAGACACCTGCTAGCCTAGCTCTCGATGATGAAATGCTTCCTGAGACACCTGCTAGCCTCAGCTCTTGATGATGAAACTCTGAGACACCTGATAGCCTCAGCTCTTGATTATGAAACGCTCCCTGAGAAACCTGCTAGCCTCAGCTCTTGATGATGAAACTCTGAGACACCTGATAGCCTCAGCTCTTGATTATGAAACGCTCCCTGAGAAACCTGCTAGCCTCAGCTCTTGATGATGAAACGCTCCCTGAGACACCTGATAGTCCCAAAGTCTAAAATTCGTGCACTGATCTCCTGATTGTTTAATGTTTACGGCTCCTTGTTGACCCTGAGACACTTGTTAGTTCCACAGTATTATAGTCACTCAACACAGCACACACTTACGAGTCACTGGATAGCTTCCCGCTACACTGTCCACGCGCGCGAATGGACTATATAGCGTGCAATGTTCACTGTCGAAGGACCAAAAAGAATGTATGATCTCTTGGTAGACCTATATACATTACTTTTAGATGCGGGTTGATTCCAATGAAAGACGTTAAATTACTGAAAACACTGTATTGACTCAAAGGTGGAATGAGCTTAATGAACTGCTGGTATGTGTGCAATGAAGTGAGTGACGCGGCCCTTGTTGGCTGTAACGAGAACGCCTGGCTGACTTGATAGCCTAACGCGAACTGAACTTATTATTGTGTGTGGAAATGAATGTGTGGCGCAAACTGCTGAATTGCAGAATGTGCGGTTGCACCGTACATGACATGGATGACCGAGCATTGCTCGGTATTTTTTGGTAAATTGTGTTTAAAATAATAAGTTTATGTTCAAGTTGATATCGATAAAGTTGGTTCTCCAACACAACAGGCAAAATCAAAATACAGGGAATGAAACGTATATACGACGGCATTATGAATAATATTTTAATTGATTTGTGCTTATTTGGACATTTTGACATAACAGTAAATAATAGTAAAAATATCTGGATTACCGAGCTTTGCTCGAAAATCGTATATAGATATATACATATATATATAGGTATATATTCAGATATATATATATCTGAATCTCGGAAACGGTTCCAACGATTTTCATGAAATTTAGTGCACAGGGGGTTTCGGGGGCGATAAATCGATCTAGCTAGGGTTCTTATTTTTATACAATGTCGTTTTATTCGTGTTTTCAATGACCAACTTTATCGATAATCAACTTGAACATAAACTTATTATTTTAAACACAATTCACCAAAAAATTATATATATTAATATACAAGAATTGCTCGTTTAAAGATATAAGATAAATACCTAGTTAGCAAGCCTTTAGAATGTTTGGACTTCTTACCCCCTAACCTGGGACTTTTTATCCCGTGAGTGGGGCAAAAAGTACAGAATTCCATTTTGCATTTGTCGCTAAAGTTTTCGCAAATTAATTGATTATTCACATTTTCGACTATTTGAGCATTAAGCTGAATTGTGTAAAGTTTCATACAGCATTTTTAATTAACGGTAACGGTACGAAAGAGTTACATGAAGTTGGCCGTGGGAAAACCAACCAATACTAAGGTCCACCCCCGCAACGGACAGTGTCTGGCCCTGAGCTTTGGTAATGGTCATGGCGTAACATAGGCTGACCGAGAATTGTACCTACACGTTTAAAACTAAATGGGAAATTATTAGGAATGAGCGGAATTCTGGGACATAGCCAAGCAGTGGCGTGGTTACCGATATCAGTGGGATTCCCATACACAGAAGAAATGAGGTCCAGCTGTGAAATAACATAGGTTCTCTAACAAAATTACTTTACCATCTTGTGTGGGATATGTGCCGTCACCAATTTTTTAATAGTAAATTTGCGATCTCTTGCGCGTTTGGGTTACCTCCCAGATGTGCTTGCATATTTAAACTAAAATTAGTTGATAATTATGACATTGGTGCCGATTTTGTTGTTACAAAATTCTGTAAACTAAACTAAAAATCACTAAAATTTGGTTTATTCCTGTCAAACGACGATTTCCTATTCAGAAATAGACTAAAGTGACACAACTTAACTATATTTTAGTTTGACAGCACTAAGATTGCACTGAGTTATTATTAGTATAGTGAAAATGTCAATTTGGCTATTCTGAGTTTGCCAGTTTTCACCAAGAATTTTGACTATAATAATTTATTTTAACTAAATCTGACTATGTTTAATCGCGATTAAAAAGGTGTGGAATAAAACTAGTGGTCATGAACAATTTTCACACAAACACCTCACCTTCACATGCATTTTTTTTTCCTTTTCTTTTGCTTATATCTCGAAAATAGCGTGTCCTATCGCAAAAATAATGAAATGGTCGACCCCCTTTAATAAACGTGGGTAATATATTTTTTTTTTAATAAAAAGTGAAAAAATCCATATAAAACACGTCCAGGCTGCCCCCTTGCGCGCGCCTGCGTCACTCAAAACATTCATTGCGTAGCGCACACAAGTACTACGCTGCGAAGCCAAAAGAAAAAGACAATACCACGTTGATTCGCGATTGTTAAATCCGATTTTAGTCGTGTCAAAATAATTTTTAATTTAGAGATTTTTCTTGTAGAATAGCGTTACAATTCTCATAGCCAAAATTAAGGAATTTTAGAGATAGTTTAGTTAGTTTCGTTCGTGTACAACAGAATCGGCACCATTGTGCCATAGAATTGAACTCTTCAGACAGGTATTAATTTCATCGGCTCTTGATCCTCGGGCTATAGGTAATCGGTAGTGTCTGTCTAAAATCTGTTTTGCCGTTGATGTCTCAAAAAATCTTTAGCATACTTATCTTGGTATTTCTGCCACAACTGCCCAGCATCCGCTAATCCACAAAAGGTCAGAAAGATGGCAAACCAATGACGCAAGCGATAAGGACTATCGTTGACGCGTGCCTCGGCTAAAGCATCATCCCAATGTTCATCTCCATCTTATAAATGAAGTGCGCGGCAAGCAGCCTGGTATGTGGGATTTTCAATATCATCCACTTTACGGAGCTCCGTAAAGGAGGTAGGCCCTCGCACCACGTGCAGAAGGAGGCGTAAATAATAACACTCTGGATTATTTGGGTGCACAGTGTACACTCGTCCAATCACGTGTTCCTTGAAAACGCCTGACTCGCCTTCCTCAGCAGTTCCACGTCTTCTACGATTAAAAACACCTTGCTGCTTGTTGTACGTGTAATAACATGGAACTTCGTTATATAAAATATTTTTGGCGTAATCATCTGTTTGGCAGAGGTGAAAGAATGCCATTAAGGTGGTTCGTCTCGGATTGTGTACCCTTTCTGTGACATTTACAGATTGAAAATATACTCGTTGCCCGCCCTCGAGATGTACATCGAGATGGATGACCGGCGGATGTCTCTCATGTATTGGGAAACTTAAAATGTGCCAAACTGCCTCCGAGGAGCTTATGTATCGGCCACATGGATATTTTGTGACTTCGTCATATCCATTGCGTTTTCTCAGCGTGATTGTAGCTTGGTCACTACCTTTATTCACATATTTACAAATATATTTAATGGACTCTACGTTATTGCACATTTCAACATTGATGTGAGCTTGAAGAGTTTTAGATAATACTGGCGAATACGGCACCACCCATCTATTATCTTAAACAATTTCTTGCCCACGGAACCTGATCGAAGCTGTGAAACCACCTTGCGAAGGTGACCTGCGCCGATACAACGGATACCCATTATCACCCAACATGTTTCGTGCTGGGATTGCTCTAGGGTATTTTGTAGAACACTGACCATTTTGCATGCATGGTGATTCTCTCTTTGAACACCACATAGCCCGTGAACCATGTGCATCTTAATTATGGCATGCAAAATTGGATCTTCATTTTGGTCTGGAAATTCAGCCCTTATGACATTGTCAACAGTGTCAGGACGAATATTGTTTTCCAGCCATAGGAGGACGTGCGCGTGAGGTAAACCACGCTTTTGCCATTCGACGCTGTAACAAAGAGCTGGACCGAATAGTTTCTCTTTGGTAAGGATATGAATCATTACTCTGAGCTTCAAATGAAAAACCCTTGTAATTATTTCATGCCTATCATAAGACGCCTGTCCTGGGAGAAGTTCCTGACAAATGTCAGTCCACTTTGGATTTGTTGTGAACGTTATAAAAAAAAGGTCCGGGCGGCCGTATTTACGGACGTAGCAAAAAGCATCTTGTGTTTTTTCGTGCATGTATCGCGGACCGCCTGTAAAACTGGATGGCAAGATAACCTGACGTATGTCAGCCTAGTTTGTGACGTATGTCAGCATAGTTTGTGACGTATGTCAGCGTAGTTTTCAAAGACAATTTTTTTGCTATCCTGGTAACCCCGGCAAGGATAATGACATAAATGTATAAAAATATTATATTGTCTTCGGTCCTTGATATGTATGCAAAATTTCAAGTTAACCCGGCGTTTTTAATGGGGTCAAAATTATTTTAAAAGTTTCCGTTATGAAGGCACATTCTAACATATATTTGATGCTAAGTCGGTAAAACGACTGATTATTTACGTTTTTTTATGTCATGTCCTGCTTACGAAGAAAGAATCCCACCTTTTTAATCGACGAAAAAAAAAACGGAGTAGGTTCTCAAGTCGACGCGTACATTTTTTTTTATGTATGACCACGCATAATTTTTTACAGAGTGGTCCGATTTTGATAATGTAAATTTGGAAAAAAAATCCAACCCTAAGGGTAGGAAAACAGATATTATTGATTGTTCACTCATTGATTGTAAGTATTACCACGCATAACTTCTTACAGAATAGTCCGATTTTGCAAGCATGTATTACGATAGTTAGTAGATTATAGCCACAAAAAAATTATAAAATAAAAACGTTTTTTACAAAAAATTTAACCGCTGAAAAAACTGAAAAGCAACAAATAGAATCAATGACCAAGGATCACTAAATTACCTTAAGTTTATAGAAATAACCAAACCAAATTAGTTAATTAATTTGCTTGTTTGGCGCCGACTCAAAATTACTTAGGCTTCTTATTTGTTGCTTTTCAGTTTTTTCGGCGGTTTAATTTTTTTACTCAAAAGGATTCAAAGTCCCGCTTTGCCAGAAAATAAATCTGGAAACGCAGGTTCCTATGTATGTACTTAGTGACACTGAATGACGTAATGAAAGCCCAAAGAACGCCTGTGGGCGCCGCGCGCCGGGCGGTACGCGTACGTCGTGCTGTGGTACATGCCTGCAGTATGCCGGGCGCTATGCGTACGTCGTGCTGTGATACATGCCTGCAGTATGCCGGGCGGTACGCGTACGTCGTGCTGTGGTACATGCCTACAGTATGCCGGGCGGTACGCGTACGTCGTGCTGTGGTACATGCCTGCAGTATGCCGGGCGGTACGCGTACATCGTGCTGTGGTGCATGCCTGCAGTATGCCGGGCGGTACGCGTACGTCGTGCTGGGATACATGCCTGCAGTATGCCGGGCGGTACGCGTACATCGTGCTGTGGTACATTCCTGCAGTATGCCGGGCAGTACGCGTACGTTGTGCTGTGGTACATGCCTGCAGTATGCCGGGCGGTACGCGTACGTCGTGCTGTGATACATGCCTGCAGTATGCCGGGCGGTACGCGTACATCGTGCTGTGGTACATTCCTGCAGTATGCCGGGCGGTACGCGTACATCGTGCTGTGGTACATTCCTGCAGTATGCCGGGCGGTACGCGTACGTTGTGCTGTGGTACATGCCTGCAGTATGCCGGGCGGTACGCGTACGTCGTGCTGTGATACATGCCTGCATTATGCCGGGCGGTACGCGTACGTCGTGCTGTGGTACATGCCTGCAGTATGCCGGGCGGTACGCGTACATCGTGCTGTGGTACATGCCTGCAGTATGCCGGGTGGCGGGAAGCCATTCTGCATGAGCGCAGCGAGCCCCCATGCCGTGATGTGCTCCTCGGGGCGCAGCTCGTCGTCCAAGTCACGCTCGGCCGCCGGGAACTCCACGCCAACCACGCCCACGTTCACGCCCACGCTGGTCTCCTCGCCGTACAACTTCTTGGTGATCTCCTTGAACATGTCCTCGCAGTCCAACGTCAAGGACGCCACGCTGCCCACTCCCGCCCCACCTTCCATTGTTCTGCAAAGTACTACTCACATTTTAGTATCTACATCACGGTTATATTATTCGGATGGAATTCACCCAAAAGGAGCGCCTCTGAGTTCAAAGATTCTTGACAATCACATTAATTTCTCATCATAGGCAAAATTAAATGAGTTCTAATTGTTCGCAATTTAATTTGAACAGTAACTCTTACTTCAGCTAAGGCAATAGACTACACAGGCTAGATTTTTGTGACGGAGCCGTAAAACCATAAACAAAAAATAAATTATTTAGGTTTCTTACTGATTGTTTTAAAATATTTTATTGAAGTGATAACACTTCTGTGCGCTAGTCTAAATATTAGGGGAAGGTGGTACAAAATTATCCTCTTAAGGGAAAATAGCTGTAACACAAGTGTTTACAACTTTTTCTTAAACTTAAAACATTTAATGAGTAGCTATTTAATCGAACTACAAATTGAGTATGCGTTGAGTCGCTTAAGCTATAAGGAATAGTTCTTATTAATATTTTCGTAAAGGTCTACATAAGGATCATTTTGTACACCCCTGTGTCCAAAATGATCCCCAGTGTGCGGGTAAAATGATCCGGGGATCATTTGACCCCATCATTTAAAATTCAAGAAAGAAATGAAACATAAGTTAAATAAAAGTAAAATAAATATAAGTTTCGAATAGTTTTATTGCAAAATCAGTTTTAGTATCAAAAACAACTAAAAATTTGTTTAAGGGGCCGGCGACGGTCAATCTGTCCATACAAACGTAATACCAAAATCATTTGCAATTGGAGCATATTTCCACCATTTTAAGATGATATTCGGCTTTAGACAGTATTTATCTAGGTTATGGTGACGTTTTTTTTAAAAAAAACTGAGCTAAAACGAAGTTTGAGCGAATTGCATTTCGCACATTTTTACAACATAAATGACATGTTTTCTTTTTGTTTTTTCTGCATTAAAAACAACAATATCTGTAATAATGTTTTATCCATAACACAGCTTATATTATCAAGATACTAAAACACGAAAACCAATTTAAAAATCATTAAGTTTTCATTCATCATTTTTGGTATTACGGAACACAGCCAAATTATCATACATTTTCAATAGCTAATAGTGCTATCGCGTCTCACAAAAATGTCAATGTGTGCACGGTTGCGTACGGCTCGCGGTGGGTGTGTTGTGTATCGCTCGGACATAGATTCACACTAACGCAACATGCATTTTGGGTAGCGGGAAGTTCACTCGGGGTGTTTGTTGTCAGTGCGAGACGATTGCCTTACGGTGCGGAGCATACTTTTATTTGTTTTTCAATTGTATTGTGATATTTCTGACAATATTATTGACCTATGCTATGAACTTGGATTTTGATTTTTCTTGTGACTTGGTATCGAGTACTCTACATTCTGACGAACTTTGCTTTGTTTACGGACCTGGATTTATTGTTTACGATTCGGTTTGGCTGCCAACATGGACTCCGAACGTTGGGATGTGTCTCACAGATATTATAAGTTACCTGCCTAATATTTTCTTGGCTACTAATTCATCATCATTCATTCATCATCATTCATTCATCATCATCATTTCAACCGTAAGACGTCCACTGCTGGACTTAGGCCTCTCCCAATTTGGGGGGCTTTGCCATAATCGCCACGATTGGCAGGCGGGTTGGCGATCGCAGTATGGTGGTAAAATGCATCGAGAACGCTGCTGCCCATTCCCTAGTAAGTCCCTTAGTCGCCTTTTACGACACCCACGGGAAGAAACGGGGTGGTGTTATTCTTTACGTCCGGCACCACAAGGTACAAATACTTACACTATTTTAACCTCGGCCCAATAAAATAAAGATTTTTTTGTGGTCCGAGTTAGTAGTAAGTATACCTAACTAAGTATATCTAATTATAAAATTCTCGTTACAGTTTTCGTTGCCATACTCCTCCGAAACGGCTTGACCGATTTTGATGAAATTTTTTGTGCTTATCCGGTACCTATCTATGAGAATCGGCCAACATCTATTTTTCATCCCCCTAAATGTTAGGGGTAGTCCACCCCTAAATTTTTATTTTTATTTTTTTATGATACAACATACAAAAATACATACATCTTTAAATTTTCACTTTTTTTCACCCGGCAAAACAACGTTTGCTGGGTCAGCTAGTCTATTTAAATAAAAATCTATGCCACTTTTCGTTGTAACTGAACCTCCTAAACGGCTGGACCGATTTGAATGAACTTTTTTGTATGTGTTTGGGTGGCACCCTGGATGGTTTAGATTAACTATTGGACCCGGTAGGTGGTGCTGCTATCGAGTTCTAGGAAACAGGACAACGTCTGTACGGTCAGCTAGTTTTGTATAAGTGTATTTACCTACCTATCTAGGTAGATATGTAGGGACGGAACAAACAAAGCTTTATAGGTAGGTACCTATCAACTTTTATTTCTTCCCTTTCTTTTCTCATGTCACCGACCGGGCGTAGGTAATTATCTCAAGGACTGTCCTCAGACTTAGTTTGCTTTTCCACCAGAGATGTGCTATGCTACGTTGCCATGGATGCGTTTGATATTCACCAATCATATTCATTGGCCCCCATAAGTAGTACTGGTGGAGACGGGTTCAACTAAGCTCTGTTTTTACATGGAAGGGTGCGTGTTATGGATGGAAGCTATGGATGCGCGAGTGGTGTAGTTATGTGCAGAGTTCATACAGTAGGAGCGCGTTTGTCACCGAAAGTAAACATGCCGCCATCCATCGTGAAGGCACAAAGTTATTTTATACCTCGCCATGCCCCTACTAGCGAAGCATCGCATACCTATACAGAGAGTCAGCTGTGCATCGACGCGGAAACTGTTACCAATTACCATAGATCACTTCAAGATTCTAAATCCATCTGTGATCCGGTTATTAAAAAAAATGAGCAACCCATATAGTGGTCGAATATGATGTGTAAGATCTGACCTCTTCCTTGGTAAGGGACCGTTCAAGTATTACGTAAGCACATTTATTACAATTTTTATAAATAAGGTTTACAGTTTTCGTGATCACTAAACACATGACATGGGCTATTTAGTAAATCTTGTTTTAAACTATTAATTTTTTGGGTCGTGGTCATATTTGGAAGTTTCGTCGTATAATCGACGGCCCCTTTTATAGCTTTTCTCAAAATATTCATATCCAGGGTTTTTCTTAGTTTTATTGGGACCAAACCCAATTTATTTTCTGTCTTTTTAACGAGATTTTTTTAATTTTGAGCAATAATTTCGTAGCAAATGATTGCTACATTCAATTTTTTTAATGGTAGTGCAGTGTCCGTACGGCAAAGATTCGTTGAGAGCGCTAGTAACGCTACTATCACCATCACCGATCATCGTTTTATATCTTAATTGATGCATTTCAATGCTACATTTGAATCCCTCTACAATGCCATCTGCTTCCATAGCCGTCGAGCTTTTCGACCAATTTTTAAAGCAACGGTGAACTTTCGGATCTGTATTTTTATTTTTAGCTAAAGCACATACGCAACAATATGCATTCCTGATGCCCTAAAATAAGATTTTTTTAGTTTCAAAACCGATTATGCACGATACTCTAGATAAAGAGTTATAATTAGTCCTATACGATCGTTTAGCCCATAAACCGTCTACTACAACTGTAATATAAGGAATGCCGTCAGGATCCAAATTACCATTAGCAATGGCAATTTTTTTTTTCTTCTACACCGGCTTGGTGCATACTTTATTATATCGCCAAAAAACACTACAAGTGAAAAATAACTTTAATTTCGGAAGTCAGTGATTTTTATTTTATAAGGTTTTTTCGTCAGGGGAGTAACGTGTAAGAACATTACAAATAAATTTTACTTAAAAGTCCTTGTTTTTTACTTATCCTCTTTTATATCTGCACATCGCGTAAATATGTAGAAACTATTGGAATATTTGTCTGTTACTAATATTTTGCGTAACACTCTTAGTGACATTTATTCATTATAGCTTCTGCCCGCGACTTCGTCCCCGTTCAATTTCTTGTTTCCCCGAAATGTTGCAAAAAACGGGGAAAATCGCCTACCCGTGTGCTTTTTCTCCGTTTTTGCAACATTTTTCATTACTGCTCCGCTCCTCTTGGTTGTAGCGTGATGTTATATAGCCTATAACCTTCCTCGATAAGTAGGCTACCCAACACAAAAAGATTTTTTCAATTCGGACCAGTAGATCCTGAGATTAACGCGTTCAAACAAACAAACAAACTCCTCAGCTTTATAATATTATATAGTATATAGATTTATAAGTAGTTAAGTTTGCCGGTGGCTTCGCCCGCGTGGAGGCTGGAAAATGCATCTAAAACTTCCTCATAAAACACTCTATCTATTGGTGAAAACCGCATGAAAATCTGTTCAACATTTTTTGAGGTCTTCGCAAGTAGACAGACAGACGCGGCGGGGAACTTTGTTTTATATTATGTAGTGATAACATTTTTTTAAATTGGTAAAAAGAATACTTATTTACGTAAATATGACAGAAAAAGCCTTCGTTTTTAGGGTTCCGTTGCCAAATGGCAAAAAACGGAACCCTTATAGATTCGTCATGTCTGTCTGTCTGTCTGTCCGTGTATGTCACAGCCATTTTTTTCCGAAACTATAAGAGCTATGTTGTTGAAACTTGGTAAGTAGATGTATTCTGTAAACCGCATTAAGATTTTTACACAAAAATAGAAAAAAAACAATAAATTTTGGGGTTCCCCATACATAGAACTGAAACTCAAAAAAAAATTTTTCATCGTACCCATACGTGTGGGGTATCTATGGATAGGTCTTTAAAAATGATATTGAGGTTTCTAATATCATTTTTTTCTAAACTGTATAGTTTGCGCGAGAGACACTCCCAAAGTGGTAAAATGTGTGTCCCCCCCCCCCCCTGTAACTTCTAAAATAAGAGAATGATAAAACTAAAAAAAATATATGATGTACATTGCTATATAAACTTCCAACGAAAATTAGTTTGAACAAGATCTAGTAAGTAGTTTTTTTTTTATACGTCATAAATCGTAAACCGCAATTTACCTTTCATTCAATCAACTCAAATATAAAAATTAAAAAAATAGGATTTAATTTCATAAACACAAGCCTTATGCATAAACCGTGAATACCTACAGGTTTGTACGGAACCCTCGGTGCGCGAGTCCGACTCGCACTTGGCCGGTTTTTTTAAAGTTGAGACCACTCCTGTGATGTGATTTGTATTTGATTTGACTCCAAAGGGAATGAACAAACATAAATAGGCTTAAAATAAATGAAGGCAATAATAATAAACATCCCTATCATTTATATTTACGCAGCGTGCGTGTGACAATTTTTGCGCCGTGTGCCGCCGCCATCAACTGTTCATTTTCTGCCTAACGGCCGAAGGCTCGCTGCGCTGCCGTTCACTATTTGGCGCGGTAACGATACATTGCGTATTATGAGGTAATAAAACTAATCGGGTTATTGGACTCACAACGTTCATGTATTTATTTATTGAAGAACACAAACAGTATAATTATACATTGGTTTACAAGTACCAAGTTAGGAAAGGTATGTAAGCCCTAGATCTCGAGATATTGTAATAATTTGAGATATGGACATTGTAAAGAAAATTCCACAAAACGCATTACTAGTCTGTACATTTACTAACGATTCCCCAAAGCAGTCAACAAAAATAAAGCAAATAACGAACATACCTAATTACAAGTAAATAAAAATGCGTCGAGTCGTTATGAATAAAGGGTAGGTACTATTACTCACTCACACACGGCTGCACACCGCGTCAGCATTGGCCTTCTATTGTCAAACAGAGATAGCAATATTCCGATCGAGTTTTGCCCTTGTCGTCGGCTCGTGGTTGCGAGTTTAGGGCGCCGCGTTCTTAATTTTCGTAAACCTCTACAACAGTAACTCCAGCTTTATTGTACTTATAATATTATTTTTACTATAACATAAACTTTAGTTATATCTATAGTTGTTTAGTATTTGAGAAAGCAATCAATAATTGAGTATTAGGAATGTTTTTATTAAGGAATTTGCTAGTTAAGTTTGTACCAGAAAAGGTGGGTAAGTGACGCTGATACAGATGCAGAGGGTGGGTTCACCTGTGTAATAACACAGGTGAATATTGAAAACAGGTACCCCTTAGGCCTCTTGTTAACTGATAAAGGGTAGTCTCTTGCGCTGTGTTCATTAAATTTAATCTTTTGTAACTAAGCGTGAGCCCACGGCGCGTATTAAGCGGACGCAGTGCGTGAACAAATGATCACACTCATTTAAAGAACACTGCACAACCTGACAACGGTCCATTGTGAAAATTCAAACCCAAGTAGAAGACTTAATAAAACTTGCTCAAGGTTATAATTTTGTTTTAATTTCGTCTAAGGGCAATATAATTTTTATAAACTATACGTTTATAAAACTCCTATGTAATGTAACCTCGACTTTATAGATTTTTGCTACTATTTTGTGCCACTATTGAGTCACCGTAGTGTAAATTTATGTGCTACTTTTGTGTCACTGTCGCACAACATTTTGTGTCACTATTGTGTCATTTGCGTCAATATTTTGGACTTCACCCATATACACCTATTTATTGAAAGTTAACTGAACACAATTGGCACGGGGTAAAATGATCCTGGGATCATTTTGCCCACCCAATGTAGGGATAATTTTGTCCCAAATGCCTTATTAACGAAAAACATGAAAACATAATCTATGATTTTTAAATACTGTAATGAAAGACGGGTAATTCGATAGCTAATGATAAATGATAAATGATTTTATTTCTGTAAGTAGGTTTGTACAAATACTTTTACATGTTAATGATATTTTTTTAAACTAGATGAGTTCGGCGTTTCTTAACTGACTACTCTGAAATGAAATGAAATGAAATGAAATGAAATTAATTTATTTGCCAGAATATAGGTACATAATAGCGTGGTAAAATAATTTTAGTTTCACTATACTCGACTTATCAGTCGTGCAAATATTTGTCGTACATGCATAATACTATTATGAAAATACAAGTCATAAGTCATTCATTAGTCATACATATTAAAATCACAATTAAATTTACAGGTTTTTTTTTCGTTAGTATGACCTAGGCACATTAAATTATAGAAATATATTAAATTATTTTATTAGATTATTTCTCGCAGCTAAGACAGTGCGTCAATGTAATAATTATATTTATAAATAATGACAATAATTATAATTTAAATAAGTGTTCGTAAATAGATAGTTGTATGCAGCTTATACATTATGTCTGTTTAAAATTTAAATAATCATCTATAGAATAAAAACATCTGTCACAAAGCCAATTGTTTAAATAATTGTCTGAGAAGAAAGGCCGAAACAAACTCAGAGGTCACAGTCTCTTTTAAAGTCCAGACATAATCTTGTTCACATCATGTGATTGACAGCAAAACCCGAGACAAACATACCTGTCACATAATATGTACATAGACTAAAGGTACATAATGTCAAATAACAGCTTATCTTAGATTGAACACAGGAATTTTGAATATTTTGTGATAAAAACTTTTCTACAGCGAAGAACGCCATGAAACTAACATAGATTGTACAGCTAGGCCGTAGGAACCAGAAATTCACATAAAATATCCTAAATGGCGCTATTAAGTCGGTAAAACTGTCAGGGATCGGTTTACCTCGAGGGATCATTTTGTACCACCTTCCCCTACTATCGAGGGATAAAGCTCATGTTACATAGTACATAGTATGAAGGTATGGGAGAAAGTAATAGAGAAAAGACTGCGAGAGGAGAGTGAAATTACCCAGAACCAGTTTGGGTTTATGCCAGGACAATGGACGCCACTTTTGCACTCCACGTATTGTACGAGAAGTACAGAGGTGCACACAAGGACCAGGCCAGCTACACGACACCTTTTTTTTTATGGGAAATCATCAAATGGCCTCTCTCGCTCTTGGGTGGAGCGGGAGGGCGTGTCAGACTTTTACTGACTAAAACCCACCCGTGTTCCTTCAGTTGCCCATGTGCCAGGGTCACGGTGTCTCTTTCGAACAATCTCGCGACCCTGGCAGGCAGTGGTCCTGGCAGACCCCTTCAGTTCTGCTGACATCTTTTTGAGGCGCGCGTGGAACACTACGCACCGTTGACCCGAGCTTGGTCCTTACCGGGCGGCGAGCTACCCATTGCTCGCCACCCGCAAGCTCGCGCCTAAGGTGGCCGGGAGTCCGCTATTGACTCCCGACGCCCGATGCGTCTCCTCCTGCGTCGGCTAGGGACGTGCGGGCGCAGAGTCTGCTACGCCCTCACGTGCCCCGCCTCCTCCTTCGCGAGCATTACTGTGTCACAGAAGGAGGTGACGGCTTCCCATGCCCTCTCGCTCCGTACCATGGCTCACACCAGGACCGGACGCGAAAGGTCGCCGCCGCCAATCACCTCCACGAGGACACGGCGGTGCTCTGCCCAGGCAGGGCATACCTCCACCGTATGCTCCGCCGTGTCCTCCAGACGATCTTCACAATGGAAACACCCGGGCGTTTCCTCCCGCTTTATCCTGAACAGTAACCCACCGTAGCACCCATGCCTGGTGAGAACCGGCAGGCGGAAGGTGAGGACGCCGTGGCGCCTCTCTATCTACTCCTCAAAGAGGGGACTTACCGCCGCAATTGTGGCGTGCCCAGCGCTGGGTTGCGACAATCGTACCCGCCATGTTGCCATGAGATCCTGCCGGAGCTCTGTCCGCCGTGCCGCGATTTGTCGCGGCAGCGGAGTTTCACCCCGGCGTTTTGTCTCCTCGCGCCACTCCCACATGTGGGCGAAGACCTTTGCCTCCAGATCCCATAGCGAGCTACACGACACCTCGCAGCGTAGCCCCGGTCGGCTGCTGGCAATACCGCTGAGTTCAATGTGGATGTAGGCTTGCACCAGGGGTCGGCTTCAAGTCCTTACCTCTTCCTATTGATCATGGACGCTCTGACGTCGGACATAGATGAAGAGGCACCCTGGTGCATGCTGTTTGCCGATGACATTGTTCTTGTCGGTGCAGATTTATCTGAGATCCAGAGCAGATTGGAAAAGGGGCAACAGAAGCTGGAAAATGGTGGCTTGAAAACCAGCAGAACCAAAACTGAATAAATGTTCTGCGATTTTGGCGTTCTCTCCAGTTCTGGAGCCATAGCGCTTGATGGTGCGCTTCTCCCGGTCTGCTCCGACGTTTGATATCTCGGTTCACTCGTGCAAAGCGATGGCGAAGTAGATCGGATAGTTAAGCACAAAAAAATCAACCTGGTAACCTTGGCAAGGATAATGGCACAAATTTATGAAATTATTGCATTGTCATCGGTCTTTGTCACGTGTGCAAAGTTTGAATGAAATCTGGTCGTTTAAAGTGGGTCAAAATCGCGCTATAAGGAGTCGGTTACAAACAAACATACAAACAAACATACAAGTGAAGCTAATATAAAGCGTGTAAAAACGAAAGACCATAGGAGCGACGCGGATGCTCTTAGTCCTGTTCCTTCGGGCAGTAGAGTACAAATTGAGAAACACGAAAACAAATTGAGTCATCTGTAGATCTTCAATTTGATTATTTTATACGACCTGAATAAGATCAACTTGATTTGTACTTAAAATATCATCCAAACCGGGCACCGATTACTTTTCCGAATTATTTTTGTTCGAATTTCATTTCACCGAAAACTATTGACCGACGTCTTTTTTGTTATAATAATATGCATTATTTGACATATTTTTAGATCATCGAAGTACCATGTGTCATAAGTATTATTTTACCGAACTATGTTTTGCCGATTTACAAAATAACTTTTTGCTATTGGAGAGAGGGCGTTGCTGTGCGCTTGTTTACATCGGCTCCGCGATTTTTTAACGATTAAAAGTAGAAATAACGTTAGATTCAACGCAAAACTGCAACGACCGTGTGGAATTAGTTGTGAAATGCCAGGATTATTGTTATAAACAGTGAAAGTGTCATTAAAATACACGAAAATATCGATCAAAATAGCTGCCGGGGATTTCTTCGAATCGCAGTTCGAATTTCAACAAATCGAATGAAGTGGAAAGTTACAACACGTTAAACAGAAGGTCAGTCAACAAAGAAGTGCAAAGAAAAAGCAGAAAGCGTTATCTTTGGATAATTTTGACAAATTGTAACCTCAAAAAAACGAAAACAAAAGTCATTACTGGATAATTGGTTAAAAAAAAACGCCTAATGGAAAGTGGTAGCAGCACCTTGTCGGTGAACGAACTTCATTCATTGAATATAAGTCACCGCTACTTAGTTCGGCTAACTACTAACAGAGGCCTGCACTTTCCGGTGTGATCTCATGGCGACATGGCGGGTACGATTGTCGCAACCCGGTGCTGGGCACGCCACAATTGCGGCGGTAAGTCCCCTCTTTGAGGAGTGGATAGAGAGGCGCCACGGCGTCCTCACCTTCCGCCTGACGCAGGTTCTCACCGGGCATGGGTGCTTCGGTGGGTTCCTGTTCAGGATAAAGCGGGAGGATACGTCCGGGTGTTTCCATTGCGAGGATCGTCTGGAGGACACGGTGGAGCATACGGTGGAGGTGTGCCCTGCCTGGGCGGAGCACCGCCGTGTCCTCGTGGAGGCGATCGGCGGCGGCGACCTCTCGCGTCCGGCCCTGGTGCGAGCCATGGTACGGAGCGAGAGGGAATGGGAAGCCGTCACCTCCTTCTGCGAAGCAGTAATGCTCGCGAAGGAGGAGGCGGGGCGCGTGAGGGAGTGGCAGTCTCTGCGCCCCCACGCCCCTAGCCGCCGCAGGAGGAGACGCCCCGGGCGTCGGGAGTCGATTGCGGACTCCCGGCCACCGTAGGCGCGAGCTTGCGGGTGGCGAGCAATGGGTAGCTCGCCGCCCGGTAAGGACCAAGCTCGGGTCGACGGCGCGCAGTGTTCCACGCGCGCCTCAAAGAGATGTCAGCAGCAGTGTAGGGGTCTACTAGGGCCGATGCCTGCCGGGGTCGCGTGATTGTTCGAAAGAGATACCGTGACCCTGGCACATGGGCAACTGATGGAACACGGGTGGGTTTTAGTCAGTAAAAGTCTGACACGCCCTCCCGCTCCGCCCAGAGCGGGCGAAGTAATTTGATGATTTCCCATCCTGAAAAAAAAAAAAAAAAGGCCTGCACTTGTATCAAAACAAAACAAAATATAAAAATCTTCAACTATGGAGGAAGTAATGACCGCACTTCGGAAAATTCAGAATGAGTTAGATGAACAGAAGAAAATGATCCTTAAAACCGGAGAAGACGTAACTTAAAATGTAACAAAGAACATAAATATAATTTTAGAAGAAAAAATCAAAACATGGGAAGAAAAACATAACAATCTCAAAGAAAAAGTTGAAAATCAAGAGAAAAGACTTTATTTTCTGGAAAAGCAAGCAAGACAGAGAAAAATAGTATTCTTTGGTATAGAAGAAAAAGAATCTTCCTAAACAGATTTGGAAAATATTATTATCAGTTGATAATAATATTTTCCAAATCTGTTTAGGAAGATTCTTTGTCCAGTTTTATACAAAAGTGTGAAGTTTCACAGACAAACACTTTTGTATAAAACTGGACAAAGGAGATCTACAAGCGATTACGAGATTAGGGAAAAAAGGGGAACGGTCTCGGCCCATAACAGTAACTTTCTCGACACTTGATAAGAAAATCGAAATATTCAAACAAAAAGTGGTATTAAAGGATACTGAGTAGTACATAAAAGAGGATTATCCAAAATACGTTTTAGAAAGGAGGAAGATTTACAGGAAATAGTTAAAATCGAAAAAAAAGCTATTATTAAATATGATAAACTCATTATAATAGAAAATAAATCAGATACATTGTTTCGGAACGAACCTTTGTTACTCTATGCGCTTTCGGAACGCGCCGCCCGAACGGAATGACATCTGACTCGTCAAGTTTGATTTTGACACTTGTCACTTCTTTTTCCCACCTTTTTAGTTTGGTCTTCGAAAGCGTCGGACAGAATTTTGCTTCCGAGAGTTTTTTGTAAAGTAATCTTTTCAAATCGATCGTTTTGTTGGACAATTAGTCGTGATCGTATTGTTGATTGTTAATAACCCCTAATTTGACATATCACGGGTTCATTTGTTGGAAATATCTCGATAAATAGTTTGAAGGTTAAGCAAAGTGTGACCTTATTGGAGACCGCATGTCTGGATGGCAGATCTTTTGGAGCGGCGGAGTGTAACCTGAAGAATACTCGTAACGTCACAACACAATACAGATACACTCACTTACATACACAGATCCAGGTAATCCCAAGAAGCCGGTGGTCGCCCATCAGGTGAGTTATTTGAATTATATTGTCTGCTCCGCGTACGGCGGACAGTACGCTAGCCACTCTTGTCTCTAGAGCCCCACGATTAGCACGCTTCCACATAATAATTAAAACCTTATGTGGGCCTAGTCTGGCAGCGTACATTTTGGTAGCAGAGGCGTGGTTTTAACCTACAAAACCACCAAATTGGTAATTTACAGTAGGCTAATTACTTGGCAGTCTCTATAAGGGAAGTAGTAATTCGCTGTAAATGTTTGTTAATGGTGATTAATTGTTATTAGAAATAATTTGTTTAAATTTATTGAGTCGAGTAACTCATGTTGTCGGGTAAACTGAAGTTACCATAGTCAGCCTGGTTATATGCTTACAGTGTTGATTGGCATTATTGAGCATTAACATTGAAAGTTGGAAGAAAGGTTCATTGTTGTTGTACCATTAACAAAGTGGTTTGTTAACTTAACATTTGGAATTGGATTAGAATTTGAATATTTGAATTGAATTTGAAGTTGAATGTTGAACGTTGATATTGGTTTAAAATTAAAATAAAAGTGTATTGTTGAATTGAAAAGAAACCAATACTTTGTTACTTAATTACCTTTTGCTTGGCTTATTTTATTTGATTGTTTGCGTTGGATTTCCTTGTTATTTATTGTTTGAACTTTGTTACTTAATTATTTGTTTGGTATATTGAATTGTAATGTCTGTGCAATGGCACACAAAGCGGTGAGAGAGGCAATCAGTGGATTGACCACACAGCTACGGTGGTTCACTTCAGCTGCAGCGACTGCTGAGCGCCAGGATCTTGAGGGGATCACTCTTGCTCGGTTCGAGCAGTTGAACTTGAGACTCGGCAACGTTGATGCTCTGCTTACCCGCTACAACGAGTACATTTGTGATGTGGCTCTGGAAGTGCTGGATCAGGCAGCACGTGACAAGGTCCTTGGTGACTACGACCAGATCTTGGACCTGGGGGATGTCATTGGTCAACGTGCTCGGGAAATATTGGGGAGCCGGACACCTGTCCAGGTCAAACCGGAGACCTCGGTTGTTTCAGGTCCCGGACTATTGAGTAGACTGCCTACCTTGGAACTGCCACACTTTAACGGTAGCTTGGACCAGTGGTTAAGTTTCCAAAACCTGTTTGAAAGTTTGGTTGATGCACGCTCGGACCTCAGACCCGCCCAAAAGTTGGCCTATTTGTTGTCTGTCCTGGAAGGTGAGGCCCGAGCCTTGGTGCAGCATCTGTCTTTGACTGACTCAGCCTACCCTACCGCTGTGGAGTTACTCACCCGGCGGTATCAAAACAAGCGTTGTTTGGCTGATGTTCACATCAAACAGATTTTGGGGTTACCGGTCATTACAAGATTATCAGCATTGCGTACTGACCTGTTGAACCCGTTGGTGGCAGCGACCAACGCTTTAAAGCGATTGGAGTTGCCGGTGGACCATTGGTCTTACCTTTTGGTACATGTGGTGCTGCAACGTCTTCCAGCTGATTTGAGGGCTCGTTTCGAGCAGAAGTATGGTGGGGATAGTGTCACACACCTCCCCCCATTTGGTGACCTCGTCAAATTTTTAGAGGATGAGTGTCGGTTTATGGACAACTCTAGCGTTGCCACCGAGTCACGCCAACCGTCTTCCCGGCCACGAGACCAGGGACGGACTAGGGCTCGCGGGCCTGTTGATGGTCGCCCCGCCGCTCGTTTTGCTGCCACCCAGAGTCGTCCTGGTTGTGAGTTCTGTAAGGACACGGGGCATGGCATGGCAACTTGCGCGGCCTTTTTGAAATTGCACGTGAGTGCCCGCCGCCGAGTTGCCAGTGCACGCCGTCTGTGCTTCTCATGTTTGGGGGCTCACTTCCATCGGGACTGCCCCAATCCCCGCCCTTGTGGAATTTGTAGGGGGTCCCATTTGGACATATTGTGCGCTAACGCGAACCACGCTGGCAGACCAGCCTCTGTTGAAGGTTCGCGTACGAGGGGGCACCATGGAGTTGGTCACCGGGCTTCTGCCTCGCCGGTTCAGAACCGGGGAGAGGCCCGCAATTTTGAGCGCCGCACTCCACCCCCCGCGCAAGTTGATCGGGAGCCGCGCGATCGCCATTTGGTCTCCCTACGTAAAAGTAGTTACGTAGCTGTTGCTAGGCAGCGCTGGCCAGACCAGCACCGCCTTCCCTCCCCTCCTTTGGCGGAACGTCCCCGGTTGGAGTCACGCCCCCCGCCATTCAGGCATCCGGTGGGATATGCCCTTCCAGCGATGGCGCGTGGCTCGGGACACCGCGCGGACGAGGAATTTGATCTTTATCCTCGTCGGGAAAGACTTGAGCCTGGGTGCGGCGATCGGTCGCCGCCCAGGCATTGTTAGGACATTGGCGCCTGCCCCGCTAAGGAACCCCCTCAGATCGAAACGGTTTTGTTGCCAACGGCATCGGTCAGGGTCTGGGGGCCCACGGGGAATTCTGTTGTGGTCCGTGCCATTTTGGACACGGGAGCCCAGGGTTGCCTTTTGTCATCTTCTTTAGCAGGACAGGTGGGCCTTGATGTGCGTGACTTTTCACGCAAAATTAGGGGAGTGGGCGAAACAGAGGTCACGTCCAAGGGACTGGCTTGGTTTGAGGTCACTCCTCTGAATTGTATGGCACCTAAAATTGTTGCTTCGGCCGTTGTTCTGACGAATATTTTGGGTAGTCATCCACCATGTCAGCTGTCTTCAGAAATCGTCCGGTTGACGTCAGGCCTGGAATTGGCTGACCCCCGGTTTGATTCCCCTAGGACAGCGCATTTGTTGTTGGGTTCCGATGTACTAGGGAGAATACTTTTGGGTGATATAAAGGTTCTGCAGCCACGCGGTTTGGTGGCTGTCTCGACCATCTTTGGCTTTGCGGTGATGGGACCAGCGTTGTGGGACCTCCCTACACCTGAACCTGATTTTGGGTTGTCATCCGGCTCCGCCCTCTCTGACGCCGTTCAGAGGTTTTGGGAGGTTGAAGAGCCCCCTCAGGTAGCCCGTTTGAACCCGGAACACGAGGAGTGCGAGTTGTTCTACCAGAACAACACAGGTCGACTCCATTCCGGCCGGCTTGTGACCAGGTTGCCTTTTGTTGCGGTGCGACCACCTCTCGGCGAATCCAGACCTACGGCCGAGAAGAGATTGTTGGCAATGGAGCGCCGCATGAGCAGGGACCCAGTGCTGCGGCAGAAATATTTGGATTTCATGCGGGAATACGCAGATTTGGGACATATGTCGGTGTCAAATTTGGATTGGCGCTCAAGTGAGCATTATTTCCTGCCGCATCACGCGGTCCTCAAGCCATCCACCGGTAAGCTGCGCACGGTGTTTGATGGGTCTGCGCGGACTTCGTCTGGTGTCTCCTTGAATGATTGCTTGCATCCAGGCCCCAAATTGTTGAGGGATCTTTGTGACGTCATTACCTCCTTCCGTCGTCATCAGGTAGTTTTTGTGGCCTACATCAAAATGATGTTCCGCCAAACGGTTATTCACAAGGATGACCGACGTTATCAGTTGATCCTGTGGCGAGAGAATCCCCAGGACCCCATGATTGTGTATGAGCTCAATACGAATACGTACGGCCTCCGATCGAGCCCTTTTGTTGCTATTCGTTCCCTTTGGGAGCTCGCGGACCGAGAGCGTTTGAAGTTCCCTCGTGCGTCCGCCATCTTGAAAACGGACTTGTATGTTGACGACGTTTGTACTGGAGCTCCCACAGTTGGGGAAGCTGTTCTGTTGCGTGACGAATTGATTGGTATTTTGGCTTCCGCTGGCTATGAGTTGCGTAAATGGGTGTCCAACTCGCCAGCGCTATTGGAAGGTTTGCCGGAGGATCATAGGCAGGACCCGCTTTTGTTTGAAAATGTTGACAACCCTGCTATGATACCAGTTCTCGGCGTTCAGTACCGACCAGTCCAAGACATCTTCACATACGATGTCGACTTGGAGTCACCTCACACTTGGACTAAACGACTGGTGTTGTCTACTGTCGCGAGGACCTTTGACCCGAATGGTTGGATATGCCCGGTATTGTTTTGGGCGAAATGTTTTCTTCAGCGCCTTTGGACTGCGGGACTTGGTTGGGACGAGCCACTTCGGGAAACCCTGTTGGAAGATTGGCTCCAATTTGTATCCGCACTCCCTGCAGTCAACGAGGTCGTGTTACCCCGCGCTATCCTCCCCCCTGGGAGCTACACTGCTACCCTTCATGGGTTTTGTGATGCATCTTCGCACGGTTATGCAGCTGTTGTTTATCTGCGCACCGTCAGCGCGACAGGCCAGGTGAAGTTGTCACTGGTCATGGCCAAGAGCAAGGTGGCCCCCCTCCGGACGGCACTGACCATCCCTAAATTAGAATTGTCAGGGGCGGCGCTTCTTGTGCGTCTATTGAACCACGTTGCTCACACTTTGGGTGGAACTGTGGACATTCGGGCTTCTTACGCCTGGACGGACAGTCAAATTGTTTTGTGTTGGTTGAAGACGTCCGTCCACTCTTTGGAGGTCTTTGTTGCGAACCGAGTGTCCCAGATTCAAAATTCTGAAACGCCTTTGATTTGGAGGCACGTGCCTGGAGATTTGAACCCGGGCGACGTGGCCTCACGTGGGTGCATGGCACCCCGCCTGATTGCTCACCCCCTATGGTGGGGACCAGACTGGCTGACTCACCCCGAGGATGATTGGCCTCGAACGCCAGTCTTGATGTCGGGTCCTTTGCCCGGGCTCAAGGTGCTCGCTGTTGGAACGAAGGACCCTCCGTTTGACCCTGAATTTTTGTTGAATCGATACAGCTCCCTCGACAAATTGTTGAACGTTACCTCGTGGATCAGGCGTTTTGGTCATAATTCTAGGAACTCCGGGAACAAACGCCTGTCTCTGGTTCTCTCTCCTCAGGAGCGACAGGAATCACTCCTCCTTTGGGTCCGCTCCGTGCAGGCTGCACACTTTGAGAAGGAGATTGAAATTTTGAAGTCTGGTAAGGCTAAATTGTCGGGAGCCATTAGCAAATTGAACCCCTTTTTGGACGATACGGGTCTCTTGCGTATTGGGGGACGGTTGAGGCACTCTAGCCTTCCTTATGGGGCCCGTCACCCCCTTTTGTTGCCTAAGGAGGGCCATTTGGTTAAATTGTTGGTGACTGATCGTCACATTAAGAACTCGCATGCCGGTTGCAATGCGCTGTTGGCCATTCTGCAGCGAGAGTTTTGGATATTGTCGGCCCGTCGTACTATTCGTAGCATCGTCTTCCGTTGTTTGCCGTGCTACCGGACTAAGGCCTCTACTATGCAGCCAATGATGGGAGACTTGCCGGCTGATCGTGTCAATGAGGCGAGACCCTTTGCAGGCGTCGGAACGGACTTTGCTGGTCCCTTTTTGGTGAAGACGTCTCCTCTTCGGAATAGTAAAATTGTTAAGGCTTATTTGTGTGTGTTTGTCTGCCTGTCAACTAAGGCAGTGCACTTGGAGTTGGTAACTTCCCTCTCGACGGAGGCCTTTGTGGCGACCTTGGATAGATTTGTGTCTCGCCGTGGGTCACCTACTTTGATCAGGTCTGATTGCGGTACTAACTACAAGGGTACAAGTAACTATTTGAAGGAGGTATACGCCTTCCTTGCTGAGAACCAGGTTGACATTGGTAACAAATTAGCCCGCCGAGGGGTCACTTGG
Organism: Aporophyla lueneburgensis; assembly: GCA_932294355.1. Lineage (NCBI taxonomy): Eukaryota > Metazoa > Arthropoda > Insecta > Lepidoptera > Noctuidae > Aporophyla > Aporophyla lueneburgensis. Next base: position 579,297 of record OW028745.1, on the reverse strand, counting down.
TTGTTTGACCCGCCAGCCTACCCCCATTGGGGGGGTATTTTTGAAGCCGCGGTGAAAGCGGCAAAGGGACTCTGGCGCAGATCGTTAGGAGACACCGTTCTCACCTTTGAGGAGTTAGCTACGGTATTTTGCCGCATTGAAGCTGCACTGAACTCGCGTCCATTGTGCCCGCTGTCTTCGGACCCGAACGACTTGGAGGCCCTGACCCCGGGCCATTTTTTGATTGGACAGCCACTTGTCGCCCTGCCCGAGTACCCTCTTGTCGATGTGAGCCAAAATCGGCTATCGCGGTTTCAGTTGGTGCAGCAGCTCGCTCAGAGTTTTTGGAAGCGTTGGAGCTTGGAGTATTTGCACATCCTCCAGCAGCGCGTCAAGTGGACTGATAAAACGCATCCGCCCAAAATTGGAGACCTCGTCCTGATTAAGGATGCCAACCTTAAGCCGTTGTATTGGCGCCGGGGGCGCATTCTCAATCTGGTGGCTGGCACTGACGGGGTTCCTCGTTTTGCAGAGGTTTTGGTGGACGGATCGGTCGTGAAGAGAGCGGTCGCAACCTTGTCAAGATTGCCAATTGATTAGCGGACGGGAAGGCCCGTCCGGGGGGGGTAGATGTTTCGGAACGAACCTTTGTTACTCTATGCGCTTTCGGAACGCGCCGCCCGAACGGAATGACATCTGACTCGTCAAGTTTGATTTTGACACTTGTCACTTCTTTTTCCCACCTTTTTAGTTTGGTCTTCGAAAGCGTCGGACAGAATTTTGCTTCCGAGAGTTTTTTGTAAAGTAATCTTTTCAAATCGATCGTTTTGTTGGACAATTAGTCGTGATCGTATTGTTGATTGTTAATAACCCCTAATTTGACATATCACGGGTTCATTTGTTGGAAATATCTCGATAAATAGTTTGAAGGTTAAGCAAAGTGTGACCTTATTGGAGACCGCATGTCTGGATGGCAGATCTTTTGGAGCGGCGGAGTGTAACCTGAAGAATACTCGTAACGTCACAACACAATACAGATACACTCACTTACATACACAGATCCAGGTAATCCCAAGAAGCCGGTGGTCGCCCATCAGGTGAGTTATTTGAATTATATTGTCTGCTCCGCGTACGGCGGACAGTACGCTAGCCACTCTTGTCTCTAGAGCCCCACGATTAGCACGCTTCCACATAATAATTAAAACCTTATGTGGGCCTAGTCTGGCAGCGTACATACATCCAGTAACAAAAAGAGAACGCTTTCCATTTCCCCTGAGGCTAACCAACTGAACCCCTACTAACTAGCAGATAGAAGACCACAGGAAAAGAGGAAAAACAAACCGAAACCTGCCCACCCATCACTGCAAAGATCACCTAGCATAACAGAAGGAGTTCTTAAGCCGAGTATGCTTAACTTTTTAGTAAACAAGAATACGAATAACCCGCCAAACCAACAAGACAACCAGGATCCAATTGTAGTATAGCAACCAACGCCTCCTCCTCCTCTAACAAATGGAACAAAGAATAAAAATATAGAAAGAAACATTGAACTACGTCCCCCAATACGGCTGGTCACCGCGGGGGCGAAAGACTATAACCCTCCAAACTTATTTTTTTTTTATAAGCTCTACGTTGGCACTTTCAATGTAAGGTCTCTAGCAAATGAATTGAGAAGACAGAGGCGAATACTGCCTCTACAACTACGGTCATATTAAAGGCAAATATGGAATAGGATTCCTAGTCAAAAAACAACCGTCAATTGAGGTCCTTGATTTTATTGGAATAACAGACAGAGTCGCCTTAATTCACATCAAGATGTTTGGTAAATTATACAGTATTGGGCAAACTTACGCCCCTACCCAAAAAGCAAGTGAATCAGAAATAGAAGACTTTTACAACAGCCTAGATATATTATTAGAAAAAAGCAACCCAAATTTCATATTTCTTGGGGACATGAATGCTAAAATTGGACAACCTGCAGAAGGCGAGAATAGAGTGATGGGCAGCTATGGATACGGTAACAGGAACAAGAGAGGTGAGAGATTTGTCCAATTCTGTCTTGAGAATAATTTGAAAGTAGCTAATACTCTCTTCTGAAAACCTGAAAAAACTAAGGTGGACTTGGCTGTCACTTGATGGTTTTACTCGAAACGAAATAGACTTTATTGCCACAAACAAACCGAACATCCTAGAAAATTGTAGTGTGATAAACAGCATGCACCACCCAAGTGACCACCGCCTGGTTAGAATAACCATCAACATTGAGCGCAGATACTTACCACGTAAAAACTTATCTACAAAAATACCCAAACAAATTGATTACAAAAGATTTACAAAAGAAATCAACAACTTAATAGAGCCAGAAAACATAACAATATCTGTGCAGAACTGCTACGATCTTATTGAGAATACAATACTCCAAACCTCGGAACGTGCTAGCATCCAGTTTGTAGCAACAAATTACAAGAACAGAAAGAAAGCAATTATTACAACAGAAATCATTGAACTTAGTCAACGGCTACACTATTTAAAACACAAACAAATTAAACAAAAAGAGAAAAAACACAACTTAGCAAGTTATACAGATAAATAAATAAAAAGATCAAGAAAAATACGAGGCAATACAGACTCGGTATAATTGAAAATCACATTAAAAAATCTGGAGCTGTTAAAAAGGCGTATAAACATCTGACCAACTCAAAACAAGTGATGAACCAGCTACAAAATGAGAAAAAATCTACGGTTACGAGCAGAGATGAGTTCATGCAAATAGCAACAAACTTCTACCAGCAATTGTATGCATCACAAGAAATCACAAAGAAAGAAAAACTAGCTCTCTCCCCTGAAAATAACGACGGGGTACCCGAATTTAACAAAAACGAAATCCAATGTTCCATAAAGTCAATTAAACCAGAAAAAGCCCAGGATCTGATGGAATTACAAATGAAATGATTATAGCCGGCACTAATGCTCTGATTCCACCACTTACAAACCTATTCAATTTAATATTATCAACAAAAAAAAAAAATACCTAAACAGTGGACATGTTCAGATATCGTTTTGCTGTTCAAAAAAGGAAACCCGAAACTAATATCAAATTACAGACCAATCAGCCTTACGTCGTGCCTCTACAAAGTGTTTGCAACGACTCTACTTCGACGTCTCACTAGTATCTTAGGCGAACACCAGCCAGTAGAACAAGCAGGTTTTGTAAAGAGGTTTTCGACAACAGATCACATTCACACTTTGAAACTGGTCATTGAAAAATACAAAGAATACGACCTACCTCTCTACATATGCTTTATAGATTACAGTAAAGCATTTGATTCTATATACCACAGTGCAATTTGGCGAGCTCTATCAAGTCAAGGAGTTAATAACGAATATATCAATATATTGAAGGAAATATACAACACAAGTACCGCTAGAAATAAAATAAATGCGTATGGCTCAGCCTTTGAAATTGGTAGGGGAGTTAAGCAGGGTGATCCTATATCTCCAAAACTCTTCATTGCAGTGCTCGAAGAAATCTTTAGAATCACTCGACTGGGGAAATAGAGGGATAAACATTCATGGGAATCGCCTCTCGCACTTACGATTCGCAGATGATATAGTGCTACTTTCAGAGGAACCAAAAGAAATGGAATACCTGATAGAGTCACTCAGCAAAGAGAGCAGAAAAGTAGGTCTAGAAATTAACCTAGAGAAAACGAAAGCAATGACAAATAGTAAAACTATACCACTAAAGACAGAGTCAATAGAAATAGAATACGTCGAAGACTACACTTGGGTCCACCCTTTATGGCAGATTTTTTTTCGTCATAATATTATTATTATTATTTTGAGACACTATTTCATTTTATTTAAGGTTAAAATGCAATTTAATAGAAATGAAAATATGCCTAACAAAATTATTCTAAATGAAATTCTGCCATCTTCATAGTATGCCAAGTGAAATTATGCCAAATAATCATTGCTCTAAATAAATGTTATGCTAAACGAAATTATGCGAAATTTTAAGTCTGCCAAAGGTAATTATGCGAAATAAAATTCTGCCGTCTTAAAAGGGTACTCCCTTTCTTCTCCTAAAATTGTTTGCCCGAAAATCATTATCCATAACACGTTAGCTATAAACGGCAGTAACCATAATATTCAAAAAGTCGAAATTTTGTTTTACATAATTATCTTTGCTTCTAAAACTATTCTGTCATAATATCAAATACTATAATGGTTAAATCTCCTAAATTTGCATGTTATAAAGTCATATGTCCTAAGTATTGTATTATATAAATTGTATTATGCCGAATGTTCATTTATAATTAAACCGTTAGTAGTAAAAAAATGCTACAAGTTAGGTTTTAGTGACAGAAAAGCGGATCGTTAAACCGTCTGCGACGATAAGCTCGCGTGGGACCGCCTAAGCCCCGCAGTGCCGGAGCCGTGACAGAAACTATGCCTGCTGCATGATGCATGCTCGCTTGCATACTGCATGCTTGCATGCATGCTCGCTTGGATGCTGCATGCTTGCTTGCATGCTACATGCTTGCTTGCATGCTCGATTGCATGTTGCTTGCTTGCATGCATGCTGCATGCATGGTGTATGTTTGTTTGCATGTTTCTTAGAGGGAAATAAAATCACATGTTCACAATCACCTGTTTTATTGAGTGATACTGTATTTATTGAGTGATAATACATGCAGCGCCATGCCAGGCCTTGATAAATGCCATAATGCTTTTGTATCTTTACTATTTATGTATTGTATCAGTTGGATTTGATAAAATAATGAAATTCTTAATGAACTCCGTATTACTTTGTTTTAAAAATATAATTAGGATAAATGAACATAAAATAATTTGAATTTAGAACTTATAACTTTTATGGAAAACAGTTTTAAGTCTTTTGTATATTATTGATAGTAATATTTATGACAAACGGATTTAGGGCATATTGTATTTAGGGATTTCAATTTTATGGCATGTGATATTATGTGACATTTAGTTCGGGCAAGTTATCATTCGGACAAATGATGATTAGGACAAAAAAAAATATGGCTCTTTAGATTATGGATAAAAAAGTTAGGTCACACAATAGAGAACCCTTAAAAGTATGCCAGCGTAAAGTCGGACATATAAACATTCGGCCAAACAATGATTATGCTAAACATTTTTTATGCTTTACAAATATTCGTTTAAAGAAGATTATGCCAAGTGTGTTATGCCATGTAGGGGTCTATTAGGACCGATGCCTGCCGGGGTCACGTGATTGTTTGAAAGAGATACCGTGACCCTGGCACATGGGCAACTGATGGAACACGGGTGGGTTTTAGTCAGTAAAAGTCTGACACGCCCTCCCGCTCCGCCCAGAGCGGGAGAAGTCATTTGATGATTTCCGATCCTGAAAAAAAAAAAAAAGTGTGTTATGCCAAATAAAATTCGGAGCATCAAGTTTCTGCCAGATAGAGGGAACCCACTACACTTACTTGGGCCACTTAATATCTTTCAAGTCATGCAAAGATAAAGAAGTAGACCGGAGAATCAAAATGACATGGAACAAATACTGGGCATTATAAGATGTATTCAAGAGTAGTCTCCCTGTTACACTGAAAACAAAAGCCATGCAGACGTGTTTAATACCCTGTCTCACTTACGCTTCGCAAACATGGCCACTCTCAACAAAACAGACTCACAAGGTTAAAGTGTGCCAAAATAGCATGGAAAGGAGTTTGTTGAGCCTAAAACTAAGCGACGAAGTCAGAAATAAAGACATCAGAAAAACCACCAAAGTAAAAGACATAGCAAAAACCATAATAACACAAAAATGGAAATGGGCTGGACATGTCCAAAGATCAAATGAGAACAAATGGGCCAAAATTGTCACGAATTGGTACCCAATATACAAGAAAAGACGTTAGGGAAGGCCATTCAAAAGATGGAGTGATAACATAGTTGCCACGGCTGGAATCACTTGACAGAGACTGGCAAGAAATAGAGAAAAATGGAAGGAAATGGATAAGGCTTTCACCGCCAGAGCGGTTCTTACAACAACACATACATAGGTATGTCGACGCGTATTTTTTTTTTTTATGTATGACCACGCTTAACTTTTTACATAGTGGTCCGATTGTGACAATTCTTCTTCTATTGGAAAGGGTATACTCCCAAGGTGGTCTCATATAAATTTGGAAAACAAAATCGAACCCTAAGGGTCGGATAACAGGGGATGATGGATTGTTCACTCACTGATTGTAATGTATAAACACGCATAACTTTATACAGAGTAGTCCGATTTTGATGATTCTTTTTGTGTTGGATAGGGTATACCTTGCCAAGTATTATTAGTAAATTAAAGCCACAAAAATATAAAATAAAACTTTTTAACAAAAAATTAAACCGCCGAAAAACAAAAGCATAAAATAATGGGTCCACCCTATATGGCAGAATTTTTTTCGTCATAATATTATTTTGCATAACAGCGGATGGCATAAACTTCATTTCACAGACAATCGTTTGGCATACACTCATTTATCGTATATTCACAACGCATAATTTTATAAGTCAGAATGATCTTTAGGCATAAATTTTATTCCATGATAATTAGAACCATCATATCGCAGAAAGTTCGCAGTCAGAATCGTCTCTTGGCATAATTTCATATCGATAGTTATTAAAAGGCAGAACTATCATATCTCAGAAACTTTAAACTAAGAATCATCTTTTGGCATACATTTCATATCCATAATAATTGAAACACACATTCACACATTCTGCATGTAGGAATATTCAATAAAACATTTGATTGTCAACATATAATATGTGGTTTTTATTTCTTTATCAGAAGCATGCGAATATGCAGACAAACATACACTATGCATACAGTTAAAACCCTACATGCAGACATTCATACAAGCAAGCATACACCATGCATGCAGCATGCAAGCAAGCATGCAGCATGCAAACAAGCATGCAGCATGCGAACAAGCATGCAGCATGCAAACAAGCATGCAGCATGCAAACAAGCATGCAGCATGCAAGCAAGCATACAGCATGCAAGCAACCAAGCATGCAGCATGCAAGCAAGCATGCAACAAGCAAGCAAGCAGCATGCAAGCAAGCTTACAGCATGCAGGCGAGCATGCAACATGCAGCATGCATGGTTCCTGTCACGGCTCTGGCGCTGCGGGGCTCCGCGCCTACGCGGGCTTAAATTACACTCTAGGGGTAGGGCAGACAAGACTACGTGAAGTCGGTTCTACAGCGATTCGTTTCTGTCAATAATTATTGTAGCACAACATATACTGACTTTTTGAGACAATATTTCATTTAATTTAAGGTTAAAATGCAATTTAATAGAAATGAAAATATGCCTAGCAAAATTATTCTAAATGAAATTCTGCCACCTTCATAGTATGCCAAGTGAAATTATGCCAAATAATCATTACTCTAAATAAATGTTATGCTAAACGAAAATATGCGGAATTTTAAGTCTGCCAAAGGTAATTATGCGAAATAAAATTCTGCCATCTTAAAAGTATGCCAGCGTAAAGTCGAGCATATAAACATTCGGCCAAACAATGATTATGCTAAACATTTTTTATGCCTTACAAATGTTCGCTTGAATAATATTATGCCAAGTGGGAACCCTAAAATAATAAACCTTAAAATTTAACCTTAACCTTAAAAATCAATGAACAAGATGGGTTCCCTCTATCTGGCAGAAACTTGATGCTCCGAATTTTATTTGGCATAACGCACTTGGCATAATCTTATTTAAACGAATATTTGTAAGGCATAACAAATGTTCATCATAATCATTGTTTGGCCGAATGTTTATATGCTCGAATTTACGCTGGCATACTTTTAAGATGGCAGAATGTTATTTCGCATAATTACCTTTGGCAGACTTAAAATTCCGCATAATTTCGTTTAGCATAACAATTATTTAGAGCAATGATTATTTGGCATAATTTCACTTGGCATGCTATGAAGATGGCAGAATTTCTTTTAGAATAATTTTGTTAGGCATATTTTCATTTCTATTAAATTGCATTTTAACCTTAAATAAAATGAAATGGGTTCCCTCTATCAGGCAGAAACTTGATGCTCCAAATTTTATTTGGCATAACACACTTGGCATAATCTTATATAAACGAATATTTGTAAGGCATAAAAAATGTTTAACATAATCATTGTTTGGCCGAATGTTTATATGCTCGACTTTACGCTGGCATACTTTTAAGATGGCAGGATTTTATTTCGCATAATTACCTTTGGCAGACTTAAAATTCCGCATAATTTCGTTTAGCATAAAAATTATTTAGAGCAATGATTATTTGGCATAATTTTACTTGGCATACTATGAAGATGGCAGAATTTCATTTAAAATAATTTTGTTAGGCATATTTTCATTTCTATTAAATTGCATGTTAACCTTAAATAAAATGAAACAGTGTCTCAAAAAGTCAGTATATGTTGTGCTACAAAAATTATTGACAGAAACGAATCGCTACAGAACCGACTCCACGTAGTCTTGTCTGCCCTACCCCTTTTTTTTTTTTTTTTCAGGATGGGAAATCATCAAATGTCTTCTCCCGCTCTGGGCGGAGCGGGAGGGCGTGTCAGACTTTTACTGACTAAAACCCACCCGCGTTCCATCAGTTGCCCATGTGCCAGGGTCACGGTATCTCTTTCGAACAATCACGCGACCCCGGCAGGCATCGGTCCTAGTAGACCCCTACACTGCTGCTGACATCTCTTTGAGGCGCGCGTGGAACACTGCGCGCCGTCGACCCGAGCTTGGTCCTTACCGGGCGGCGAGCTACCCATTGCTCGCCACCAGCAAGCTCGCGCCTACGGTGGCCGGGAGTCCGCTATTGACTCCCGACGCCCGGGGCGTCTCCTCCTGCGGCGGCTAGGGACGTGAGGGCGCAGAGACTGCCACTCCCTCACGCGCCCCGCCTCCTCCTTCGCGAGCATTACTGCTTCGCAGAAGGAGGTGACGGCTTCCCATTCCCTCTCGCTCCGTACCATGGCTCGCACCAGGGCCGGACACGAGAGGTCGCCGCCGCCAATCGCCTCCACGAAGACATGGCGGTGCCCCGCCCAGGCAGGGCACACCTCCACCGTATGCTCCACCGTGTCCTCCAGACGATCCTCGCAATGGAAACACCCGGACGTATCCTCCCGCTTTATCCTGAACAGGAACCCACCGAAGCACCCATGCCCGGTGAGAACCTGCGTCAGGCGGAAGGTGAGGACGCCGTGACGCCTCTCTATCCACTCCTCAAAGAGGGGACTTACCGCCGCAATTGTGGCGTGCCCACTGCCCTACCCCTAGAGTGTAATTTAAGCCCGCGTAGGCGCGGAGTGGCGAGGCGGCCCGCGAGCTGAGGAGCAGGTGGCTTTCGAGGTTCTCTATTGTGTGACCTAACTTTTTTATCCATAATCTAAAAAGCCATAATTATTTTTGTCCTAATCATCATTTGTCCGAATGATAACTTGCCCGAACTAAATGTCACATAATATCACATGCCATAAAATTGAAATCCCTAAATACAATATGCCCTAAATCCGTTTGCCATAAATATTACTATCAATAATATACAAAAGACTTAAAACTGTTTTCCATAAAAGTTATAAGTTCTAAATTCAAATTATTTTATGTTAATTGTTTTAATTATATTTTTAAAACAAAGTATTACGGAGTTCATTAAGAATTTCATTATTTTATCAAATCCAACTGATACAATACATAAATAGTAAAGATACAAAAGCATTATGGCATTTATCAAGGCCTGGCATGGCCCTGCATGTATTATCACTCAATAAATACAGTATCACTCAATAAAACAGGTGATTGTGAACATGTGATTTTATTTCCCTCTAAGAAACATGCAAACAAACATACACCAAGGAACATGCAATCGAGCATGCAAGCAAGCATGCATCATGTAGCATGCAAGCAAGCATGCATGCAAGCAGGCAAGCAGATTGCAAACGAGCATGCAAGCAAGCATGCAGTATGCAAGCGAGCATGCATCATGCAGCAGGCATAGTTTCTGTCACGGCTCCGGCACTGCGGGGCTTAGGCGGTCCCACGCGAGCTTATCGTCGCAGACGGTTTAACGATCCGCTTTTCTGTCACTAAAACCTAACTTGTAGCATTTTTTTACTACTAACGATTTTATTATAAATGAACATTCGGCATAATACACTGTATATAATACAATACTTAGGACATACGACTTTATAACATGCGAAATTAGGAGATTTAATGATTATAGTATTTGATTTTATGACAGAATAGTTTTAGAAGCAAAGATAATTATTTAAAACAAAATTTCGACTTTTTGAATATTATGGTTACTGCCGTTTATAGCCAACGTGTTATGGATAATGATTTTCGGACAAACGATTTTAGGAGAAGAAAGGGAGTACCGGTTTTCGACGGTCGCCACCGCGGCTGAGGCTGGCCGGCAGAGCCGGCCAGCAAGCCGAAGCCGCGGTGGTGAGCGTAAAACCATCTGCGACGATGAGCTCGCGTGGAACCGCCGGAGCCCCGCAGCGCCGAAGCCGTGACAGAAACCATGCATGCTGCATGTTGCATGCTCGCCTGCATGTTGTAAGCTTGCTTGCATGCTGCATGCTTGCTTGCATGCTTGCTTGCTGCATGCTTGCTTGCATGCTTGCTTGCTGCATGCTTGCTTGCATGCTGCATGCTTGGTTGCTTGCATGCTTGCTTGCATGCTGCATGCTTGTTTGCATACTACATGCTTGTTTGCATGCTGCATGCTTCTTCGATATGAAATGTATGCCAAAAGAGGATTCTAAGTTTAAAGTTTCTGAGATATGATAGTTCTGCCTTTTAATAACTATCGATATGAAATTATGCCAAGAGACGATTCTGACTGCGAACTTTCTGCGATATGATGGAATAAAATTCATGCCTAAAGATGATTCTGACTTATAAAATTATGCGTTGTGAATGTATGATAAATGAGTGTATGCCAAACAATTTTCTGCGAAATGAAGTTTATGCCATCCGCTGTTATGGAAAATAATATTATGACGAAAAAAATTCTGCCATAAAGGGTGGACCCAAAATGAAATAGTTTCTCAAAAAGTCAGTATATGTTGTGCTACAAAAATTATTGACAGAAACGAATCGCTGCAGAACCGACTCCACGTAGTCTTGTCTGCCCTACCCCTAGAGTGTAATTTAAGCCCGCGTAGGCGCGGAGTGGCGAGGCGGCCTGCGAGCTGAGGAGCAGGTGGTGAGCGTAAAACCATCTGCGACGATGAGCTCGCGTGGGACCGCCGGAGCCCCGCAGCGCCGAAGCCGTGACAGAAACCATGCATGCTGCATGTTGCATGCTCGCCTGCATGCTGTAAGCTTGCTTGCATGCTGCATGCTTGCTTGCATGCTTGCTTGCTGCAGGCTTGCTTGCATGCTGCATGCTTGGTTGCTTGCATGCTGTATGATTGCTTGCATGCTGCATGCTTGTTTGCATGCTGCATGCTTCTTCGATATGAAATGTATGCCAAAAGAGGATTCTAAGTTTAAAGTTTCTGAGATATGATAGTTCTGCCTTTTAATAACTATCGATATGATATTATGCTAAGAGACGATTCTGACTGCGAACTTTCTGCGATATGATGGTTCTACTTTTTAATTATTATGGAATAAAATTTATGCCTAAAGATGATTCTGACTTATAAAATTATGCGATGTGAATGTATGATAAATGAGTGTTTGCCAAACGATTTTCTGCGAAATGAAGTTTATGCCATCCGCTGTTATGCAAAAAATATTATGACGAAAAAAATTCTGCCATAAAGGGTGGACCCAACAAGGATCACTCAAAGCGCCGACATCGCGATATCGATACTCATTAAAAGGCAGAACTATCATATCTCAGAAATTTTGCAGTTAGAATCATCTTTTGGCATACATTTCATATTCATAATAAATAATTGAAACACTCATATATTACATTACAGAAAAATCATAGTTAGCATGCTGCATTCAGACATGCAAACAAGCATACACCATGCAGGCGAGCATGCAACATGCAGCATGCATGCTTTCTGTCACGGCTCCGGTGCTCCGAGGCTCCAGGTTCGGCTTGCTGGCCGGCTTCGCCAGCCAGCCTCAGCTGCGGCGGCGCGCGTCAAAATCACCTGCTCCTCAGCTCGCGGGCCGCCTCGCCCCTCCGCGCCTACGCGGGTTTAAATTACACTCTAGGGGTAGGCCAAGTGTGTTATGCCAAATAAAATTCGGAGCATCAAGTTTCTGCCAGATAGAGGGAACCCGTTACAAAGATCTATGCGACGCAAAGATGGGTTCATACGCAAGTGGCTCCTGCCGGGGTCGCGTGATTGTTCGAAAGAGATACCGTGACCCTGGCACATGGGCAACTGAAGGAACACGGGTGGGTTTTAGTCAGTAAAAGTCTGACATGCCCTCCCGCTCCGCCCAGAGCGGGAGAAGTCAATTGATGATTTCCCATCCAAAAATAAAAAAACCCAAGTGGCTAGCCGAAAAAGTATTTTTGATTGAATAATTTTATTTTTTCCTGACACCGCTAATAAATATACTTTTCATCCCACCATCTCGGAAAGAGTATTTTTAATCTTCAATATCTGAGTGGAAAAGCCGTTTTTATTCTCTAGAGGATAAAGTAAATTGAATTTAGAACATCGTGTGCACTAAGTTTGTGATAGTGCACACGATGTTCTAAATTCAATTTAATACTCTTTCCTCGCTGAGGTGGAATGAAAAGTTACGTGTTGCACTCGAGTGCAAAGATTTTTCACCTCGTGCTCTTTTGATTCCCTCGCTAACGCTAATTTTAGAATCCTTCGCTTGCTCGGTCATCAAAATTGAGCACGCGGTTAAAAAGCAACTTTGCACTCTTGTATAACAAATAACTATTTCATCCCACCATCTCGGAAAGTGTATTTTTAATCTTCAATATCTGAGTGGAAAAGCCGTTTTTATTCTCTAGACGATAAAGTAAATTGAATTTAGATCATCGTGTGCACTAAGTTTGTGATAGTGCACACGATGTTCTAAATTCAATTTAATACTCTTTCCTCGCTGAGGTGGAATGAAAAGTTACGTGTTGCACTCGAGTGCAAAGATTTTTCACCTCGTGCTCTTTTGATTCCCTCGCTAACGCTAATTTTAGAATCCTTCGCTTGCTCGGTCATCAAAATTGAGCACGCGGTTAAAAAGCAACTTTGCACTCTTGTATAACAAATAACTATTTCATCCCACCATCTCGGAAAGTGTATTTTTAATCTTCAATATCTGAGTGGAAAAGCCGTTTTTATTCTCTAGACGATAAAGTAAATTGAATTTAGATCATCGTGTGCACTAAGTTTGTAAATTCAAAACATCATTTAACCTATTTACTTCTACCTCCATGGTGCCGAATTTATCATACAACCTTTTTCTAATTTGTTAAAAACTCAGACTCGGAACCTTATTGGTGTACTTTTTTTTAATTTACTTTGCGCGCCCCATTTTCTTTTCACGTCACTAACAAAAATATTACACTCTACTTAGGCAGCTGTAGCAACTTTACTTTAAATTTTTCTTAATTATACCTAAGTATTATTTGAAATAATTTAAAGATAATTCTGTAATACTTACCTATCATAATGTAGTACCTAATAAATATTAATACCTAAACTGAAATAAAAGTATCTTGTGATTGTAAATGCTTTTTTTGCATTTAGTCATTTCCTCGCTGAGGTGGGATGAAAAGTTACGTGTTGCACTCGAGTGCAAAGATTTTTCACCTCGTGCTCTTTTGATTCCCTCCCTAATGCTCAGGATTCTAATCTTAGAATCCTTCGCTTGCTCGGTCATCAAAATTGAGCACGCGGTTAAAAAGCAACTTTGCACTCTTGTATAACAAATAACTATTAATATGGCATTTTGACATAAAAAGAAAACTATTTTATTAATTTTGTAAGTGTATAATCTGTGTAGTTTTTCGATTTCTCTTGCTGTTAATTTTTTAATGTTTTAAATTATTTTTATGTATGAAAATATTTTTATGCTGATACTTGCTTGCTTTAATTGTTCATGAATAAATTAAATTGAATTGAATTGACTTACGGCTAAACATGACTGGACTCTAATAATGTAATATCTTGCATGCTCTTGTATGTATACAGTGTTTAAACGAATAGGTAAAGAAATCTTATGTTATAGTATAGAAAAAATTGCTTTATTTGGTTCAGTTTGTTTAGCTTTTTCTACAACTTCCGACACTGTAAATTTGTGTCCATTTTTACGAGAAATGAATGACAAATAGAAGACATTCATCAATTCATGTCAGAGACGAAGAACACAAAAAAAACTGAAACACACCGTGCTTGTGCGGAAGCTTACTTTTTGAGATCCAAGAATGCAGATATTAATAACTCACTTTTTTACAACCAAATGTCTGGTTGACACAGTTTTGAAGTTGTCTGATATAGATACCTACAACAAAATGTATCGAAAATTCGACTGATGGAGCGCTAACATGCAAGGCCAATACAGCGGTTTTTCTTCATGGCTTTCAAAATAGTCCGGGTAAATTCACGTCTTGTGCTACGCACATACATATATTCAATTTAGTACTACAAAAGCAGTTCTTCAATGTGCATCGTTATTTAGTTTGCTCAATGATGTGGTGGTATTTCTTCGCGAATCGTACCAACGCATGAGAGTTTGGGAAGACACAATAGAAGACGGAACCAAAAAAAGACTCTCTACTATTGGAGGCACAAGATGGTGGTCAAAAGATGTGGCCTTAAAGAAGATTTTTGGTTCGTTAACAAACGTCAGCTTTGTACGTTATGGTTTTAATAACTTTGGGAAAAATACAAGAAAAAATAAAATTCAAACCGGAAGTCCACGTCAAAGCAAAAGCCTTTTAGACCCTTTGTGCAAATACGAAACTAATGCAACTACTCTTAAGGATATTCGAAGTTACCACACCTCTCTCAAAGTATCTACAAAACCTCAATCTAAGCTAACCTCAAGATATGTATATTAAAAGCGTATAATATGCTATCACAAATCTGTTTGGAATTGATAAAAATGTTGACAGATTTTCAAACTGTGAAAGAAGTTTCAAATGATTTTATATCTTGGGCCAACACACAGTGAAATAAAAATGACTTCGATATAGAAATTCAAAAAACATTTCCCGTAAAAAGGGTAAGAAAAAAGTTAATGCCAGGCGATATCGCACAGGATGAAGTTATCTCTGATGCAGTCAATGCATATAAAGTAAATGTTTATAACATATTTTTGACAGATTTACTCAAAGCATGGATTGCCGTTTTCTCGCAAATGGATATTTTTCATATCTGGACCCAAAACATTTCTCAAACATTCGTGACAATAAACTGAAAGGTGGAGAATTAGATGAATTAAACGAAAATTAAATGAAGTTTAATAAAACCGCTACCGGTGAAAATTTACGACCTGAACTGAAAAATTTAGCTTTACACTGGGATAGTATTAAATCTACTGACTTGGAACCATATAAAACATTTGAAAAATCGCGGATGACGAAAGGGAAGAAAACGATGAAAGTTTTAGGACACGAAAAAGAAAGATTCATTGTATGTTATACTTCCATCCATGCAAAAATTGCACAGTTTGCTGCTTCAAGATTTTGTATAGATATAATTTCTTTACTAATGCATATAATTTGCTTGCATTAGCTTATAACTTCCTGCGTACTTGTCAATGAGTCAAGTTGTATATGAAAAATCTATTTCGACCTTAAAAATTATAAAAATCGCAGAGCACTATATAACAAAAGATATTTTAATGAAATTAGATTCCGACGACATTACAGACAAATTAGCCGAAAGCAGCGAACTGCTTCGAAAATCATTAAATCAATAAATGACTAAAAATTTACGTTGGTAAATTTTGTTTTACGAATGGTAGACGGCCGGTGGTTTATGAAATGCCCGGACCGATTTAAAGCCCCAGTTCAGCCCTGTGCATGTCATAACGTTAACTAACCGCCACTTACATGCGGTCACCAACCCGCATACCCAGCGTGGTGACTACGGGCATTAAACCTCGCATGATGCTAAAGAAAGAGCCAAAACAAAGGCCCCCAGTTCCCGTTGGTGCCACTTTTCCTGGTCAAGGTAGCGGTCACGGTAGCGGCGGGACGAGGGTGCGAAGACTCCCCGGGTTACGGCAGGCTACCAACGACGACTACAACTCACTAGCAGCATTGTGGAAATCAGTAGTGAGTCGACACGGGTAGCGTACCTTGTACGGAACCCACTGACAGAAACTACCTGAAAGTGGATCAGGTATACGCGCCGAGGAAGCAGCCGAGGTCACGTACAAAGATATCATCATCAGCCTCTAGCAGGCCACTGCTGGACATAGGCCTCTCCAATTGCACGCCATTCAGCCGCCAATGTACAAAGATATTGCTAGACAATACACAGTGGAGTTGCTTGATTGATAACGTTCACTTAAGTGTCTAATTTTGTCTATCTCGCTTCCAATTATATTCCCTATAAATAGAGAGGTCTGGCTCTTGTGATACAGGAATTCCTAGTACAAGAGCCAGGGCTACAATGATGTCTGTAACCTGAAGTGAAAAATATAAATAAATAAAAGTTTCACTGACCTTTTGCCTCAAAGTTCGCGGTGGTTCACCCAGCACGTGGTACTCCTGAAACATATTCGATTCAGTCATGGATCAACGTTGTGAAAAGTGTGTGTGGAGAGTGTCCGGAGTGGAGATAAGTACTTGTACTATTTTCACTGAAGCTAGTTTTTAGGCAATGTCTGTCCAGCCTACAAGTACGTCGGCAGGTAGGCTATGTAAGTACGTGTTAGTATTGTTTTCTTTCTCAAGTAGGTACGTACTTATTTCAACTTTTATAATAAAATAAAATAAATAAATAAAGAACATTTATTTCAGAATTTCTTCCATAAGTGTTAGTTTTCACTGTTGTGAAAACTTATGAACTAATGTTAGTAACATTTATTCTTAGCTGTGTGGGACTCGCTGATCCTGGGGAAAGTCTAATTGACTGCGTACAGTCGTATCCACCCCGCCCCAAGATCGGAGAGTCCCGCCTATCAGCCAACGCTCTAAGAATACTGTTGGGGCTGGCGCGTACACGGCGAAGCAGAGATGCCCATCTCTTGCGCATGACGGCCGAAAAACTATCGATATCTGCGTTGGCAAACATGCCGGACGCGCTACAAAAACGCGGCAGCCCCAACACCCGGAACGTGATGTCCGTTTCCACCGCGCGGCCAACACTTAAAATTTGATGAAATTTTGCCAGGAATTAGTTGTAATTTGTTACAAAACACACCTTTTTTCCTGAATTTGTTACAAAAAAAACTAAGACGCTATGACCAAAAACAGTTGGCCGCTAGAACCGCCATTTACCGTAGTGATCGCCCGTGATTACACAGAAACTAAATAATGCAGATAGGCGAATGATACATCAAAAGAAAGGTCTTAATTTGTTGTATTTGTTACAAAAATAAAAATCATCAAAACTTAAATATACAAAAAGTTATGCTATATTTCGTTTTCAGGTTAAGTGTAGGTACGTATCTCACCATAAAATCAAATTAATAGCTAATGTGCATGGACATTAGTTGCTAATTTGTTACAGCAAATAAACAAGAAAAATACTAGAAAAAAAAGGTTCAATATTTTTTTACAGTCGATATTAGTTGGCCGCGCGGACGGCAATATGCCTAAAATACAATGGCGTTTATTTCGTTATTAATAGTAGGTTCAAGCTTAGTTCTAGTACTAATCGACAGGTATCGTAGCCTAGTTTGGATAAATGTGGCGAATATAACTACAGGCTTTATATTTTAGGAGATATTCACTAAAATATAGTAGTATGAAACTGTATTAGAGTAGAGTGACCATAAATTAATAATAAAGTGAGACTGAATCGCCATTATTGGAATGTTCGGTAGTCTTATCTTAATTTTTTAGGGTGAAACTCTTTAAGACATCCTATAGCATACTTTATAAAAGTAAAATTCACAAATCGATAAAAATAGCTTTATTCAAAATCAGCATACAGGCAAAAATCTAGTAATATAAGTCAACAATTTTTTTTTTATTTTTATAAACTACCATAACATTTATAAATTAACTGAAACTAATGTAAGACATAGAATGTAGACACATTTTCTTACAGGTACTTATTTCAATTTTAGAATAATTTTAAAAATATAGTGATTTTATTTAAAAAATGACATAGTGATCTATTTTTGTGCCTGCTATAAATTCTATAGCACTAACTAAGAAAAAATCTTTAATGTTAATACTAATCGGTACTTCAGTGAGTAAAACTGAGGGCGCTACATTGCAATTGCAGTCTTTATTTTAGAAAAAAGTTTTTTTTTATTTCAGTTGTACAGATTAGAATTTACCTTTTTCTTTTCGATAAATATTTTTAGTCAGGGGCCTAGTCTAGATTTTATTTATTATTATTTAGTTGTTTAGATTTTAATTAACTTTGATGTTTTGAAGTTTTTTGGAGTAACAAGGCTAATGTGTATGGACAATAAGTTGCTAATTTGTTGCAGTAAATAAACAATAAAAATACTAGAAAATAGGTTCAAATATATTTTTAGAGTCGGTTTTAGTTGGCCGCTCGAACGGCAATATGCCTAAATTACAATGGAGTTTATTTAATTGTTAAAAGTAGGTTCAAGCTTAGTTCTAGTACTAATCGACATGTAACGTAACCTTGTTTGGATAAATGTGGCGTAAATAAAATTACTATATTTTTAAAATTATTCTAGAATTGAAATATGTACCTGTAAGATAATGTCTACATTCTGTGTCTTACATTAGTTTCAGTTAATTTATAAATGTTATGGTAGTTTATAAAAAAATATTTTGTTGACTATAAGGTGTATCTATTCATACATGAAATATTTTAAGGGGTACACCTGTAGGTGGTAAAGAAGCTATAGAAGCAAAAAGATTTTTTTTATCTAAGCGTTTTTGAATTTTCGTAATTATTACTCCAAATTCTATGAATGGCCCGCCTGACGCTGCGAGGGCGACAACCGGACGGTACGAGTATGGCCGCGGTGTCTCGGGCCGTAATAAATAAGAAGAAGCCAGTATTTCTTAATTGCGTCAAATAATTAATAAATATTAAATTAAAAAAAACCCTTCGATTTTTTTTTTATTCATTGCTATAGCTTCTTTACCGCCTACAGGTGTACCTCTTAAAATATTTCGTGTATGAATAGATACACCTTATATTACTTGATTTTTGCCTGTATGCTGATTTTGAATAAAGCTATTTTTATCGATTTGTGACTTTGACTTTTATAAAGTATGCTATAGGATGTCTTAAAGAGTTTCACCCTAAAAAATTAAGATAAGACTACCGAACATTCCAATAATGGCGATTCAGTCTCACTTTATTATGAAAATTTATGGTCACTCTACTCTAATACAGTTTCATACTACTATATTTTAGTGAATATCTCCTAAAATATAAAGCCTGTAGTTATATTCGCCACATTTATCCAAACTAGGCTACGATACCTGTCGATTAGTACTAGAACTAAGCTTGAACCTACTATTAATAACGAAATAAACGCCATTGTATTTTAGGCATATTGCCGTCCGCGCGGCCAACTAATATCGACTGTAAAAAAAATATTGAACCTATTTTCTAGTATTTTTCTTGTTTCTTTGCTGTAACAAATTAGCAACTAATGTCCTTGCACATTAGCCTCTATTAATTTGATTTTATGGTGAGATACGTACCTACACTTAACCTGAAAACGAAATATAGCATAACTTTTTGTATATTTAAGTTTTGATGATTTTTATTTTTGTAACAAATACAACAAATTAAGACCTTTCTTTTGATATATCATTCGCCTATCTGCATTATTTAGTTTCTGTGTAATCACGGGCGATCACTACGGCAAATGGCGGTTCTAGCGGCCAACTGTTTTTGGTCGTAGTTTTTTTTGTAACAAATTCAGGAAAAAAGGTGTGTTTTGTAACAAATTACAACTAATTCCTGGCAAAATTTCATCAAATTTTAAGAGTTGGCCGCGCGGTGGAAACGGACATGGAACGTGTTGTTATACTGTGTGCGCAGGCCATTGTATGCCCTCTGCGTGAAGTTGACCCACAGGGAGCACGTGTAAAAGGATTGGCAGTAGGCTTTGAACAGCGTCAACTTAACCTGAGTCGTACAACGTGCAAACCTGTGGGCCAACATCCCACATCGACCAGCCAACGACCTGCGCTCCCGTTCAACATCTAAATTGTCACTCAAATCGTCTGAGACCTGAGACCCAGTGAGCCACAGATATTTCAAATTTGCAACTCTTGTAAGAGGTTTGCTACTAAGCATTAAGGTCATGGCACATTATACCGGAACCGCAACGGCACGGCTCCAAACCAGGAATTAACTTGTCGTTCAATTTAGAGCATTAAATCGTGTGTAGTATAATATATTTCATAATGTCAATATGAAAAAGCCAACGGCGGGCAGTCAGCGCGCTTGCCGCTATCATACAACTCGACGCGCAGCCCGCGAGCTGCAAGCGAGTCAACCATGTGTTTACAGCGCGCCGACCGCATACTTACTACGCGCCGACTCCGAGTCGCCAGCGAAACCGCCAGATTTAAGACAGTGGATACGCTTTGCTACGGCTCTAACATGAATAAAGAGAAACTAATAGAGGAAGTTCGAAGATGCCATATGACAATTATGTTCGCGGTGACAGCAAGCTTGCACATCGCCGCCAGCGCGCGGCCTGCGAGCTTGCACCTCGCGGCCAGCGCGTGGACTGCGAGATTGCACCTCGCCGCCGACGCATAGTTAGCGCGCTGGCAGCTAGCTGTAGCCTAAATTCGAGGGAACGCTATGCTGCTGCTGTGCAGTTGCGGTGCCGGTATAATGTGCTATAACCTTTAATGGTAGAGTTGTGCTATAGCATTTTCGCCCTGCTTTGAATACCATAAATTCACTCTTTGTTGCGTTATATTTAAGCCCATGGGTGTCAGCATACGATTCACACACCTTAATCAGTTTAATAAACCGGCTCTGAAAACTTTGCGACTTGTCATGGTTGTAGGATTACATCCGTGACAAGTCCCAAAGTTTTCAGAGTATAGTCGTATGTATAAGACAACTTTTTAACAAAAAATGATAATGGTGCCGATTCTGTTGTCACAAAATTCTCTAAACTAAACTAAAAATCACTAAAATTTGGTTTATTCCTGTCAAACGACGATTTCCTATTCTGAAATAGACTAAAGTGACACAACTTAACTATATTTTAGTTTGACAGCACTAAGATTGCACTGAGTTATTAGTTTAGTGAAAATGTCAATTTTGCTATTCTGAGTTTTCCGGTTTTCACCAAAAATTTTGACTATAATAATTTATTTTAACTAAATCTGACTATTTTTAAGCGCGATTAAAAAGGTGTGGAATAAAACTAGTGGTAATGAACTAAAATTCTCAACAACGCCTTGCCTTCACGTGCAAAAACAGTTCTGTATTTTTTATTTTCTTTATGCTTATATCTTGAAAATGGCGTGTCCTATCGCAAAAATAATGAAATTTTCGACCCCCTTAGTATACCCCGGAACATTTAAATATCAACACGTGGGTAACATTTTTTTAATATTTTTCAAACAAAAGTGAAAAATTCCATATAAAACAACCGACTTCCTTAAAAAACACTACAAAGTCAAAAATAACTTTAATTTCGAAAGTCGGTGTCTTAGGCTCTGTATTTAAGGTTTTTGCCACCGACTTCCGAAATTAAAGTTATTTTTGACTTTGTAGTGTTTTTTAAGGAAGTCGGTTGTTTTTTTTGTAAAAAGTTTTTATTTTTTGACTTTTTAGTTGTGGTAGATACTCCGCACTAATCTAATCGCGTTATTCGTTTATTTGTCGCGCAAATACGTAATGAAAATTTAAGACTTATATGGTTTTCACATGGACCCCATTGTCCAAATAGAACCAAATTAAAATGAAACCATTCGGAAAGCACCAGCTTTCAAATAAAAAAAGAATCATCAAAATCGGTTCACCCAGTCAAAAGTTATGAGGTAACAAACATACGGTATTCGTTCATTTGTCGCGCAAATACTTAATGGAAATTTAAGACTTATATGGTTTTCACATGGACCCCATTGTCCGAATGGAACCAAATTAAAATGGGACCATTCGGGAAGCACCAGCTTTCAAATAAAAAAAAAATCATCAAAATCGGTTCACCCAGTCACAAGTTATGAGGTAACAAACATAAAAAAAAAAAATAAAAAAAAAAAAAATACAGACGAATTGATAACCTCCTCCTTTTTTTTGAAGTCGGTTAAAAACACGTCCAGGCTGCACCATAGCACGCGCCTTCGTCTCTCAAAAAATTCATTCTACGCAATGCACACACAAGTAAACGTTGCGAAAACAGAAGAAAAAAAAAATACCACGCTGAGTCGCGATTGTCAAATTCGATTTTAGTCGTGTCAAAATAGTTTTTTAATTTAGAAATGTTTCCTTGCAGAATAGCGTTACAATTCTCATAGCCAAAAGTAAGGAATTTTAGAGATCGTTTAGTTAGTTTAGTTCGTGTACAACAGAATCGGCACCAATGACGAAAAAAATAAACTAAAACGCAAAAAATAAATAAACCTGTTAAGTCTTGAGTATTGAGCTGATACCGTGAGCATACCGGGTGGTGCCGGACGTAAAGAATAGCACCATCCCATTTCTTCTCGTGGGTGTCGTAAAAGGCGACTAAGGGACTTATTAGAGAATGGGTAGCAGCATACTCTAAACATTTTACCACCATACTGCTATCGCCAACCCGCCTGCCAAACGTGGCGATTATGGCAAACCCTCCCAAATTGGGGGAGGCTTATGTCCAGCAGTGGACGTCTTTCAGCTGAAATGGTGATGATGCTTTCGACATAAAACAAAAAAAAAATTGAGTCCGCGCCAAACAACAAACTGCTCAACAATCTAAATGTTATATGTACGTGGAAATGGAGTAGGCTCTATGTAGGTAATTAATCAGTTTAATATTTGGCGCCGACTCAAAGTAAATAATGAAATCGATGTCGAATCAAAGATTCTTTGTTACTAGATAACGTTATATTAGTGGAAAGTGTTGGGTGAGCAAGTGTGAATAGAACGCGCAAGCAGGAGCCGGGCGCGGCTCGAGCGAGTCGCTCCTCGTCGATAGCGATGTTTCCTATTGTTACGTGAGTTGTACATGCTGATCAGGTCATCGTTTAGCTCCAGGGACAGCCGACTTTACAAACATTCCCGAGAACTACGCAAGGGCGCGCGGAGCTTATGGAATGGTGAGGCTGTCTGCGAAGGCAACGGGACTGCAGGGTGATATCTATCGCACATTAATGGGGTCCTATGATGTTCCGCGAGGCGCCCCCTCCCTGCAGCTGCAGCAGTGCGCCGCGCCCCCGCCCCGCGCCCCGCGCCCCGCCGCCCCGCGCCCGCCGCCCGCCGCCCACGTACTCGCCTCACACACCAACACACACCACACTAGCCACCTGCCTCTCGTTGCTAGACACTAACACTCGCCTTCCAACCTCACATTTGTTAGTCAGCTCTAAATAGTTGAGGAGTGAAACTACTGAGCTACAGAATCTAACTGAAATCCTAATACTCGATGTGCATACACACAGTACGTCATGGGGAGCGGTGGGGCGCGGGTGCCGGGGGCTGGAGGTGCAGGGGGGGAGCTGGAGGGTTGGGGGGGTGCCCTGTGGCCGGCGCCTGGCGTCGCGCCACAGGTACATGTGGCTCAGGGCCGTCGATCCTTCGGGACGTGTATTATGCCCACCGTGGCTCTAAGATGCTGAACTATATAGATTCTATTGATAAGCATTCGCTGGCAAGATCCGATAAAAATACCTCATCTGAACTAAGTCATATATAATCATTGAAACAGCTGATTACTAGGATCATCAGCCGGTACGTTCCGGCTGATACAGCAACTGCATGCGTGTTTGGAGTTATCGAGCGCGTATCCTAGTGGTCGATGTTCGCGATGGGAGACGCGGCACGGCGCGGCGCGGCGCGGTGCGTGGGGGTATCGATCGCGCAGGGGGGCTCACCTGCGGGTTGGCCGGCGGCGGTCGGCAACGGTCGGCGGCGGTCGGCGCGGGGGCGACACCTCAGCACGGCGCGGCGCGCCGGCCGCGACTGACGCCACCCGCCGCCCATCGATCGCCCCCCCTGCGCCACCCGCGCCGCCCGCCGCCCGCCGCCCGCCGCCCGCCTCTCCATTCACTGGCGGTATTGACCCGGCGCGCGCTGTCTACGCGCGCTCCGTCGATACCGTTCCGCTTTGTCTACTCACTACGCCTACGCGGCCACTTGGCCACCGCACCGCTGCGCGCTGCCCCGCGCTACTCACTACCACAGAGCTGCCGGGTCCCCTGGACACACGCCGCAGTGCACAGAGGGTCCAGTTGCGTGCGTACAGTGCTCCTTTGCGACTCACTTCCACACTTCAGCAGTACAGCATGCTAGATAAGTAGCTGAGGTGTATCGTCTCGCTCGCTGGTCGATACTGCAACGTCCGCGGGCTGCTTGCATTTTATTGTTTCTTCACTTATCAGCACGAACACTGGTCAGCGACCTATTTATTAAGTGACATAGAATAATTGAAAACGAATCCTTAGGTATAATTGGTACCTGCAACCCTCTGTGGCGATGAGCCTACTGACATAGTATTCGGTGTAATCTAGTCCTTCGACATCAGTCACATACACGAAGCTCATTGCCACCACGCACAGTGGTCTGCGTGCCTTTGTAAGGCGGTCATAATTATTTAAATATTCAAAAGTTTGTTTTTTTTTCAAATGAAAATGCAATTAAAGTATATATAGTTATAGGATGTTTTAATGAAAACCCAATTTTAGGTTTATATCATAAAAAATGTATGAATAAAATTGGTAAATAAAAATTAAAACAGTTGAATTCTTGGTCTCCTTAATGAACTGAAAGCGGATTGGTTGGCAATATCTTGTAAATGATGGGCGAGGGTTCTTCCACAGTACAGTATCTTCTGAAAATGTGTCCGTCGAAACCAATCTAAGCGGCACATACGAAGTCACGAATAAGTTTCCATCTTCAGTAACGTCCGAGGTAGCAAAGTTTTGTTTGTATTCACTATGGCCAGTGCTGCCATCAAAACTCCACTTCCGTATTAAAAATACATCACCTATTGATTCTTGAGGGATGGCAGACAACACTTCTTTTTATAATTCGATTATACGAGCCGCAGTATGATCCAGCAAACTTTGCAACTCCACCTCCGCTGTCGACTCGGTAACTGACAACTTTAGGATAGCATTTTTTCTTTGCTACTAACACTTTGTTGTACGATGGTAAAATTGCATTGCTTTGAGAATTTTTGAAGTTGCGGAGTAACAAGTATTAGTGCTTCGTAAGTGCTGATAACAGAAGCTAACTTCTGTTATCAGAGAGGGCACATCGTCAGGGTTTACCGGGATCTGATGTTTCCATTAGATTACTGACGGCTGACTCATCCAACTTAGATAGTGTTGCAAGTCTTCTTCGTTGTGACCGCTTACTGCAAGTTGCAAAATCTTTTTTGGTTGTCAAATAGCAGCCGACGTCCGCGATGATGATGATTGATCGAGAATATCGTGCGAAGTGTTTTCTCTGAAAGTTGATGTTCGGTTGTTGCGTCCTGTTCGATTAGTACTCTATGCGCCTTCGGAACGCGCCCGAATGGAATGACATCTGACTTGTCAAGTTTGATTTTGACACTTGACACCTATCTTGGTTTGGCACTTGAAAAATGGAGCACGTCGCCGTGTTGAATTCCGTGACCTTTTTGTAAATTAATCCTTTTAAATCGATCCGTTTGTGACAATTAGTCGTGATCCAATTGCTTTGATTGTTAATAACCCCAATTTGACGTAATAATACGGGTTAAGTTTGTTGAAACTGAAACTTTGAAGTGAAAGTGACCTTGAAGCCGCGTGCCATCAAAACATCTGGCGGATTGTTGCGGATTGTTCCTGAGAATACTTACTCATAACGTCACAACACGATACATATACACTCACTTACATACATAACTCCAGGTAGGCACCAGAGCAGGTGTTCGTCTACCACAGGTAAGTTCTTTTGTTGTATTGTAATTGTTTGATTTGATTGTTCTGCTCCGCGTACGGCGGACTAGTTTCGCTAGCCACTTCTTGTCTCCTGGACCCCACCATCATAACTTCCACTGCGCTATTGAAATGCTATTGTACGGGTCTAGCCTGGCAGTGAACATCGGTATATTGATAATTTCTTTCTCACTAAGCTACATAGAATATTTATTGAGGACTGTGCTTTTCTTCCGACTACTTGATTTCCAGAAAAAAACAAGTCGTTCACAGATATACTTCAGAACGTTCTCCAAATTGCTAACATCGATATTATTTGCATCCAGCAACATGTCCATTAGTTGCTGCAGCACTTGAATGAAATAAAATTAACTTTTGCAATACTTTCGTAGCTTTCGCCTACGCAGGCGTAGCACGCTTATAACTATCCAATCCGCAAATTTCCGCAGAAAATAACTTCAGGCCGTTAGTTTAGACACGTGGCTTTTTAATCAAGAAAAAGTTAGCGTTACGTATGATTCAGAACATAGTTAAAAGTCTAAGTAAAGAATAATTCTACAGATTTTTAAAACAAAATTTGGTCGTCACGTAGACGCATCGTTATTTCAATATTATTCAGAATAATGTCAAAACGAGTATACAAAGCAAAACAAAATACCTGATTCTTGAAGCTTTATTGTAAAAAATATCACTTAATTAACAGGTTTCTGAGAAAATAGCCTCTACTTACCGTTCACGTAATTAGTCGCTAATAAGGGTGCACGTGCAACGGCAGTTGTGTCAACTTTTGGGTTTCACTAGAGAATAAAACTGATTAGTTATCCGAGATCTATTTATACTTAATTATAATATATGTATCGGCCAACGACATGACAGTGCTTAAGATGTGAAAAAACTATATGCGTTTTTTTGAATTTCGACCTCTAGCGGAACCACCGTGCCACGCCGCCGCCGCCGCCGCTAAGCCTGCGACGCGCGACGGTTAGCGGGCACGCTCAGAAGTTTCTTTTGTAATGTTCATTCCCAGAAGTACCTCCGCGCTTTGTATTAACATTCTCACGGGTAACATTTTCTTATCGAAACAGTTACACTATGCTTTGTGATTGGCGACTCCTTTTATAACCGTCTTCAAAAGAAGGAGGATCTCAACTCATCTACTTTTTAACCGACTTAAAAAAAAGAGGAGGTTATCAATTCGAGTGTAATTTTTTTTTTTATGTTTGTTACCTCATAACTTTTGACTGGGTGAACCGATTTTAATGATTCTTTTTTTATTTGAAAGCTGATGCTTTCCGAATGGTTCCATTTTAATTTGGTTCCATTCGGACAATGGAGTCAAAGTGAAAACCATATAAGTCTTAAATTTGCATTAAGTATTTGCGCGACAAATGAACGAATAACGCGATTAGATTAGTGCGGAGTATCTACCACAACTAAAAAATTAAAAAGAAAAACGTTTGCCAAAAAAAAAACGACTTCCTTAAAAAAAAAAAACAACAAAGTCAAAAATAACTTTAATTTCGAAAGTCTTAGGCTCTGTATTTAAGGTTTTGGCCACCGACTTCCGAAATTAAAGTTATTTGGTGGCTACAGGTGTACCTCTTAAAATAGTTCGTGTTCGTTCGTTAAATTATCCTGTATATATATATATATATATATACAGGATAATTTTATAACAAGTGCGCAAATTTTTTTTTTGGTGGTTCGGTATCAGTAATAGAACACATTTCAACCATTTTTTCAATACTTTTTTTAAAATTTTTATCCGACCTTAAATCAGTAAACTGTGGACACCCTACATATTTCGTACCTAATATGATATCGACAATAGGAATAGGTCAGTAACCGCGCGACGGCGTAGGTACTTCGAAATTCTTAGAATTTTGACAGATCGAACATTTGGTAGGTACTAATAGGTTAGTAACCGCGCGCCGGCGTAGGTACTTCGAAATTCTTAGAATTTTGACCGATTGAACAGGTGGTTGGTCGTTTACCTTCGCTGCCGCGCCAACGCCGCGCGCAAGTTACCATCAAAACCGGTTTCAAAATAGACATCTTTCGTTAACGATAACTTCATTGTTTTGAACTAAGATATATCAAAATAAAAATTGCATGATTATTATAACTCGTTTAAGTTTCATTTGTTAAAATTTGCGCACTGGATAAAAAACTTACCTTGTATATACGGTCGAATTGAGAAACCTACTCCTTTTTTTGAAGTCGGTTAAAAAAACTTTTTACAAAAAAAACAACCAACCTTCTTAAAAAAAAAACACTACAAAGTCAAAAATAACTTTAATTTCGGAAGTCGGTGTCTTAGGATCTGTATTTAAGGTTTTTTGCCACCGACTTCCGAAATTAAAGTTATTTTTTACTTTGTAGTGTTTTTTTAAGGAAGTCAGTTGTTTTTTTAACCGACTTCAAAAAAAGGAGGAGGTTATCAATTCGACTGTTTTTTTTTGTTTTTTTTTTATGTTTGTTACCTCATAACTTTTGACTGGGTGAACTAATTTTGATGATTATTTTTTTATTTGAAAGCTGGTGCTTTCCGAATGGTCCCATTTTAATTTGGTTCCATTCGGACAATGGGGTCCAAGTGAAAACCATGTAAGTCTTAAATTTGCATTAAGTATTTGCGCGACAAATGAACGAATAACGCGATTAGATTAGTGCGGAGTATCTACCACAACTAAAAAGTTAAAAAGAAAAACGTTTGACAAAAAAAAAACGGCTTCCTTAAAAAAAACACTACAAAGTCAAAAATAACTTTAATTTCGGAAGTCGGTGGCCAAAACCTTAAATACAGAGCCTAAGACACCGACTTTCGAAATTAAAGTTATTTTTGACTCTGTAGTGTTTTTTTTAAGGAAGCCGTTTTTTTTTTTGTTAAACGTTTGCAATTTAAGACTTATATGGTTGTCACTTGGACCCCATTGTCCGAATAGAACCAAATTAAAATGGGACCATTCGGAAAGCACCAGCTTTCAAATAAAAAAATAATCATCAAAAATTGGTTCACCCAGTCAAAAGTTATGAGGTAACAAACATAAAAAAAAACAAAAAAAAAACAGTCGAATTGATAACCTTGTCCTTTTTTTGAAGTCGGTTAAAAAAAACAACTGACTTCCTTAAAAAAACACTACAAAGTAAAAAAATAACTTTAATTTCGGAAGTCGGTGGCAAAAAACCTTAAATACAGATCCTAAGACACCGACTTCCGAAATTAAAGTTATTTTTGACTTTGTAGTGTTTTTTTTTAAGAAGGTTGGTTGTTTTTTTTTGTAAAAAGTTTTTTAACCGACTTCAAAAAAAGGAGTAGGTTTCTCAATTCGACCGTATATACAAGGTAAGTTTTTTATCCAGTGCGCAAATTTTAACAAATGAAACTTAAACGAGTTATAATAATCATGCAATTTTTATTTTGATATATCTTAGTTCAAAAAAATGAAGTTATCGTTAACGAAAGTTGTCTATTTTGAAACCGCTTTTTATGGTAACTTGCGCGCGGAGCCGGCGCGGCAGCGAAGGTAAACGACCAACCACCTGTTCAATCGGTCAAAATTCTAAGAATTTCGAAGTACCTACGCCGGCGCGCGGTTACTGACCTATTAGTACCTACCAAATGTTCGATCGGTCAAAATTCTAAGAATTTCGAAGTACCTACACCGTCGCGCGGTTACTGACCTATTCCTATTGTCGATATCATATTAGGTACGAAATATGTAGGGTGTCCACAGTTTACTGATTTAAGGTCAGATAAAAATTAAAAAAAAAGTATTGAAAAATGGTTGAAATGTGTTCTATTACTGATACCGAACCACCAAAAAAAAATTGCGCAATGGTTATAAAATTATCCTGTATATATATGTATATATATATATATATATATATATGAGGTGTATCTATTCATAAATGAAATATTTTAAGAGGTACACTTATAGGTGGTAAAGAAGCTATACAACATTATTTTTAGTATATGCGAAACCTGAATATAGTTTGTTCAGAATCAGTAACTGAATCGATTCCAATAATTTTTACACCATGTTATATTTTGTACCAAAAATATTTAATTACGCTTAAAAGTTGGTATCCGCAATCATCTGTTTGCACACCGGGGTCACGAAAGTTCATAACGGCCGCGTACGGTGGCGTAGGCGCGGGACCGCGCGACGGCGCCCCCCCTTCCTTCAGTCGCCCGAATGCTACGGACTGATGTGCACGTATCAGTCACGTCACGCAACAATACGGGATCGCGAGCGCGCGCACGCCGAGGCCCCGGGGCTAGTGTTTAGATTTTAAAATTATCATGTCTTTCTCGTACTAAAACGTCCATTTATACGGAGATGGTACGTAAACTAGCTGTTTGTGGTGATAACATTTCCCTGGCATGGCAGTGCGTCAGTGCATAAAAGAAAGTTTCGAACAGTTGCTTCAGTTTGTAAATAGTGATTACGCCAATTATTGTAGTTAGTGATGATTAACATTTTTAAACACGCAAAGATAGTCAAAGGTACAAATTTATTATTTGTTTACAGCCTGCTGTGGTTCAGTAATGCGATGTTTAACAATTTTCATCCATTTTGAACTTTAAGTTGTTGACATAAAGTGCAACAAATGGCATTGATCACATTTTACCACTTACTACTGCATTTACGAATAAATTACATAATAATATTGTTGTATTTAATGAAAATAAAAAGCTTTTGGAGCAGAGCGTGGTTTTATTTTGAGAGATTATCAAAGACACAGAAATGACAGCTTGATATCATTTAAAGTTTTCTTCTTTGAAGTATGAAGTAAAACCTCATTATGAATATTTAAATTAGGGTTCAATTTTCTATTTTCAACACTCTAACCAAATTTGAACCCTTTGACTTAAATACATACTTAACTTTAAAACATAAACAATCTGAACTCAAAAATCTTAAAACACAGCTAAGTTACCAAACTCTGACCAAAATTAATATTAAGTTTAATACAGTAGTCACAAAACTATTTTAATATCTTAATACCAATTTTACTTCTAAGATACTGAAACTTATCTCTAGGCAGAGCTTTAGTAAATATATCAGCATATTGTTCTTTAGTACAAACATACTTTAAATCTATTTGTTTTTCATTATACTTTTCTTTAATGAAATTATACTTGACATCAATGTGCTTACAACGTTTGTGATAATCAATATTTTTAATTAGACAGATCGCACTTTGATTATCAATATTTAAGCATATAGAATTCTGATTAAAGTCACCAATATCTAGTAACATTCTTTTTAACCACAAAGATTCTTTTGTCGCAGAACAAGCAGCCATAAATTCTGCCTCTGTGGTGGATAAAGCGACGCTTTGCTGACGTTGTGTTGCCCATGTTATGGCGGCTCCATTTTTTATGAACACATACCCAGTTAATGACTTTCGAGTGGCAGTGTCTTTGGCAAAATCTGCATCACTATAAGCTTCAAATTGATTGTGCTTAGATGATGTATAACACAGACCATAGTCTTTGGTTTCCTTTAAATATTTCATTATTTTCTTGACAACGTTCCAATGAGTGTGGTTAAAACAATTGAGATATCTGCTCACCAAACTAACTCCATACATGATGTCAGGTCTGCTTACCACAGCCAAATGCATTAGTGATCCTACTGCCTCTCGGTATGGAATATTCTTGTCCATGGGTTCAGTGCTCTTCTCCAGTGTGGTGTGTGGGTCTACTGGAATATTGTTGCAGTTAGCTTCTTGCATGTTATATTTATACAACAGTCTCTCAATATATTTTGACTGATGAATAAAGATTGACCCTTCAGATTTTTGAAATTGTAATCCTACAAAGTTCTTCGGATCACACTGTTTCATTTCGAAATGTTGCTTTAATTCATGCATTACTGTATTTAATGAATCCTTTGACTTCGAAAGCAGAAGCCCATCATCAACATACAATAATAAATAAACTTTGTTGTTTTTTACATTTCCAACATACAAACACCTATCTGCATGACTATTGTTGAAACCAAATTTCTTCAGTGTGGTGTCAAACTTTTGGTTCCAACACCGTGGTGCTTGTTTAAGGCCATAAAGAGAACGATTGAGTTTACAAACCATATTTGGATTAGCATCCAAACCTTCAGGCGGTGACATATATATGTCTTCTTTGACATCACCATATAAGAATGCAGTTTTGATATCAAACTGAATAATATTCAGATTATGTTGCGCTGCTTCTGAAAGTAAAACTCGTACTGAATCGTACCTCACTGTAGGAGAGTAAATCTCTTTATAATCAATGCCTTGTTTCTGACTACATCCTTTTGCACATAATCTTGACTTATAACGCGGACCAGATGGCTCATCTTTTATTCTGAAGACCCATTTACAGCCAATCACGCGCACCCGTTCAGGTTTCTCAATCAATTGCCAAGTTTTATTCTTTTCATGTGCCTGTAGCTCTTCCTCAATTGATAGCTTCCATTTGGTAGCATTAACATTATCATTAGATATTGCTTCATCATATGTTTGTGGGACATTTTCCTGTCCTACAATTTCTTCTGTACACATATAGGTATTTTCCTGCAGTTTACACAATCTTGCTTTAGATCTTGTAGTTACATTTGATATTAATTCTGTATGATCTATGTTAACCTCTGGTACATACAAAGATCCTTCATCTGAGTAAAAATCATCACTGGATTCTTCTTTAGTATCTTCAATGCTTTCAGATAAATTATGTGAAGTTGTATCACTGTCCGAAATACTTTCTACACATTTAGAAGTATTTTCACAGGTATTTGGGGCTGACTCTGATAATGGTACCACAGCATAATTTCTTTTTACTGTGCTTTCTAGAAAAATCACGTCTCTACTTATAATGAGTTTTCTTGTTTTGGGATCTATAAGCCTGTATCCTTTGGTTTGTTCACTGTATCCAATGAATATCATTTTATTTGTCTTTGAGTCCCACTTCTTAGCTTTTTCTTTTGGAACATGTACCAATGCTTCACAGCCAAAGATGTTCATATGTTTGTTTGTTTCTGGCTTTTTACCACTCCACATCTCTTCCGGTGTTAAAAAGGCTAGAGCCCTTGTTGGACATCTATTTGTGATGTAAGCTGCAGTTGACACAGCTTCAGCCCAATAATACTTCTGTAGTTTAGCATTTAAGAGCATATATCTGGCTCTTTCTAACAATGTACGGTTCATCCTTTCCGCTAAGCCATTTTGTTGTGGCGTGGACGGAGTGGAGGTTTGATGTACAATACCAGATTTCTTAAGAAAAGCTTGAAATTCATTGCTTAAATACTCAGTCCCATTATCTGTGCGGAGAGTTTTTATTGTCAAATCAAGTTGATTTTCAACTAATACTTTAAATTCTTGAAACTTTTGGAATACTTCAGATCTTCTTTTTATTAAGTACACAAATACTTTCCTGGTAAAATCATCAATGAAAGTAAGAAAGTAGCGGGCTCCTCCAAGAGATGGTATCTCCATTGGACCACAGACATCGGAGTGGATAAGTTCTAGCTTTGCTTGTGCACGGGAACCTTTTGAAGGGAATGGTAATCTTGTTTGCTTCCCTTCCAAACATGAGATGCATATCACTTTGTCTGTATTTTCTAGTTTGACTCTTGCACTTTCTGACAGTTTAATCAAGTCTTCAAAATTTAAATGTGCCATTCTCTGATGCCATAAATAAGAATCATTCTCTGTTGAAGCAGATATGTATGCTAGAGTACTGTGTGTAACTAGCCTGTACATATTATTTATCTTTTTAGCAGCTGCAACTTGCTTGTTTGTTTTATTCAAGATTTCAGCCTTGCTTATCAAATTGTACTTGACAGCCACTATTTATTATTTGACTGACAGAGAGGAGGTTGGTAGCCAACTCAGGAACATAGAGAACATTCTGTACCTTGATAGTTTCCAACTGGCCTTGCATATTGACAACATTAAGATTTACCTTTCCACAGGCCTTCACAACTAGGTTCTTGTCATTAGCTACTCTTATGGTAGAAATTGGAGGTGTAATTTCATCATAAAGCAAGTCGTGGTTCATAGTCATATGCATTGACGCTCCAGAATCAATGTACCAATTATTGTCGTTGTTTTTTGTTGCAGAAAACACCGCGACATAACCAGTATCTGTGTTCTCATTAGACTTTTGTTCCTTTTTCTTATTGCGGCAATTTTTACTTATGTGCCCATATTTATTGCACACGTAGCACCTTGGACCTTTACCAGTTTTATTTTTACCTTGAGCTTGTTTGACAATATGATTCCCCTTGCTTTTAACGTACAAAGCACTAGACTCAGAGTTTCTTACATCTTGCAGAAGCTTAGTCTTCACGGAATCAGCTGTTTTTGTCACACCGGAGCTTTCAAGTGCCATGATCATTGGTTGATACATATCTGGTAAACCGGCAAGTAATAAAGTCCCGAGCCATTCGTCATTGACTTCAAAACCAATGTTTCTTAACTTATGAGCAGTGGTCATGATCTTGTTAACATAATCTTCAATGTTCAGACAATTTTCAAGTGATGTATTGATCAGATCTCTCAACAAACCAACTCGGCGTGTCAAACCTTCGTCATCGAAAGCTTTGGCTAAATTATTCCAAACTTCTTTAGCTGTTCTGGCTTCTTGTATATGTAAATAATTGATGGGATGTGCTAACAAAATAATTTTGGACTTAGCTTTTGTATCGAGTTTGGATTAAATTGTTTCATTGTCTTTCGCGGTGACACAACTCTATAATTCTTCATGTTCGAGATATGTTTGCACTGCAAATCTCCAAGTAGGATAGTTTTCTCTTCCGGTCAGCTTTTCAATCAGTGCCATCGTATTATTTGACGACATTATTGCTGATGAAGAATACTGAAAACGCGTGCCGAGTTTTGAGGTAATACTGAACTGCTTTTGTTTTTTATTGATTTTAGCAATTTAGCACTTTTCACTTTCAATTTCACTTTCTTTCAAGTTTTAAGCGAAAAAACAGGCGGCCTGGGCCCATAACCTGTTGTTTTTAATGAAAATAAAAAGCTTTTGGAGCAGAGCGTGGTTTTATTTTGAGAGATTATCAAAGACACAGAAATGACAGCTTGATGTCATTTAAAGTTTTCTTCTTTGAAGTATGAAGTAAAACCTCATTATGAATATTTAAATTAGGGCTCAATTTTCTATTTTCAACAAATATCTACCTACACTTGACCATTACGACAGTCCAAAGCCTGCAAGCGTGATGGAAAATGTTTATCACCAACGAATACATAAACAAACACTGTGGCAAATTATTATCAATGAGCGCAAGACGACGCTGACGGCACGCACACGGGTGGCGCGGCCCTCCGCCCTCCGTTAGGCTGCATATGTTTTAGCGTGGATAACCAGGTAACGTAACCAGCTTATAACTTTGCGATTATTAATGATACAGTTTTGAAATTTTTTTCATAGATTCTTTACATAAAAATACTAGACCCGTGTTTCGGGTTTCGCATAAACAAAAATTAATGTTGTAGAAGCAAAAAGAAAATTTTTATCTAAACGTTTTTGAATTTTCGTAATTATTATAATTTTAAAACTGCTTGAGACAAACGCTTTTATTATTTATTGCATAAGTATGTATGTATTTGCATGCCAATTTGGCTATATTACAGATTTCAAGTGAGTGAATGAAATGATAACGATTGAAAAAAATATATTTATTTTATAATTGTTCAAAACTTTTCTGTTAGGTAGGTACTATATTAGATGTAATGTTATTATTTGGTACCAAAATATATTGTCTTTCAGGAGTTCCAACCCAAGATTAGCCAACATATATCTGCCCGTGGGGAAAACAGTGCTTCCTCAGGTCAATGGTTTTTTTTTTACTTTATATTCATTGTTAATTTATTAAATTAAACATTTATGAAATTACTAGCCTGAATCCCAGGTTCAACCTAGTTCAGGCAAATGAAAAACTATGCTCTATTTATTTATTAAGTAACTTTGTAAATGTGCCCTTCAGAGTGAATGTTTGACTCTGGGACTTATTAATAGTGGGGACAAAAGAGATCTTGACGGGATACTGTGGCCTTTTAAACGGTATGGTTATATCGCTGGCCCCGAGCAATAAAGCGGTAAACGCCGGTTACGCCCTTTTTAATGTTATTTGATTTTTGGCTTCTCTGAGTATCAGTGTATCGCTCTTATTTTTTTTATTTTTTTATATTCATATTTTTTATAATAAATGACAATAACAGCTTTATTGCATGGTAAATTTTCTTACCATTAAAAATTTAATATTGCATTACTCTATGAAAGATAACACAAAAAAATCGGTGAACATCTTTACACTACATTTCTGGACAAAGAGTAACAATCATATTATTGACTAGCTTCTGCCCGCGACTTCGTTCGCGTTAAATTTCTTGCTCCCCCGACCCTTCCTGTCGCGTCGAATCGCCTACCCGTGCGATTTTCCCCGTTTTTGCAACATTTTTCATTACTGCTCCGCTCCTCTTAGTTGTAGCGTGATGATATATAGCCTATAGCCTCCCTCGATAAATAGGCTACCTAACACAAAAATAATTTTTCAATTCGGAACAGTAGTTCCTGAGATTAGCGCGTTCAATCAAACAAACAAACAAACAAACTCTTCAGCTTTATAATATTAGTATAGATAAAGCTGAAGAGTTTGTTTGTATGTTGAGTGTTGTTGATTTTTGTGTAGAGTAGCCTATTTATCGAGAAAGGCTATAAGCTATATAACATCACGCTACAACTAAGAGAAGCGGAGCAGTAATGAAAAATGTTGCAAAAACGGGGAAAATTTATTCCTTTTGAGAGTTTCCGTTGCGTGCAATTCAATTCAATTTATTTGCAATAAGCGTTGGTACAATTACGGTCTTAACATAAATAATAACAGATCCAAAACACTTAGTCATAATACTGTGACATGCAAACATTTGGGTTTATACAAGTCATGATAAATTATATTCATAGTTAAAATTAAATTAAACTCGCAATATTATTATAATTATTAAACACATTAAAAGGGAAAAAAAAATGTCAGAGAAATGTCAGATTGTTATTAATTTTTCAATCTCTTATTAAATATGTCGTTTACTGAGTAGAAATTATTTTCCCTTAACCATACTTTAAGACTCCTTGTAAATTTATTAACCGGTAAGATTTTAATGCTGTCAGGAATAGCATTAAATATGCGACCACACATTGCATAGCTATTCTTACTATATAATGCTGTCCTGGGCATGATGGGCAGAACTACTCTATTTCTGTGTCTAATGCTTTTTGTAAACACTTCATGAGCTTTTTTAAATAGCTCTGGGTGCATTTTGACAAATCTAGCGCATTCAAAGATATATAAACTTGGAAACGTTAGTATCTTGAACTTTTTGAAAAAAGGTTTGCAAGATTCCCATGGGCGTATTCCCGCTATGGCGCGGATGCATTTTTTCTGTGCGATGAAAACTCGTTGACTGTCTGTTGAGTAACCCCAGGTAATAAGTGCGCTGCGTAAACGGTTAAAGTAACGCAAAAATCATGTATGACGGAATTGTTTCTTTTAAAAAGTTCTAAAAAATGTCTATCTTTTAAGGTTGACTCACTATAACTCAAAAGGAGCGAGCAGCAACGAAAAATGGACGAAAACTAGCAGGCAAATCGATGCGACGGGAAGGGTCAGGGGAGCAAAAATTTGACGCGGACGAAGTCGCGGGCAGAAGCTAGTAATACTATATGTAGTATATATAGTATAGATAGGATTCTAAAATAGTGATTAGTGGATGACACAGCTAAGCTTTGGCTATAAAATTTCCCTGATGAAGGTGGTAATCGGCTGGTACACACAGCGTCATTATGTGGTAGCCCCGTAAGTTTTAAAATGTTACACCGCAACAACATTGAATTTCTTACGAATAATCTAAAGAATATTTCAAAAAGAGTTCAGTGTTTCGACTTGGATTCGAACCGTCGCTTCACCGATCTTCGTCATATTCATAGCGGCAGTTTGACGAACTAGCCAGCGAGCTCATGTGAATTGTGATGAAATTGTAATCCACTGTCGTCCGAGTCACTTTATCTTTATGTCTCTATCTAATCGATAGATGTTATAATTTGAGGGTATTAACTTACATTTTCATTATAAATTTAATCCGCACCCTCAATTTACAACTACAACGTTTGATTTAATATGTTACAGTCATAGTGATTAAACAGCTATTATACATAACGACTGGTTATTATATATAATGACTAAATTATCTAGACAATGTGATAAATTAATCACTTTATCCGAATATTATTCATAATAGCAGGTCAAAGAACAGTGGCGAACTCCCGAAAAAATTTTTGTTGACATTTTTTTTAGCGTCTGCCTATGAAAAATATGTAAAAGTATAGAGATTGAATTGCTGAACAGTTTTGTTTTCAGTTATACTTTTATAGGAAGTCAGGAATTTAAGATATTTCAGGTTGAAGTTTTAGAGGTTATGTCTCGTCAACAACAGACTTATCGAAAAAGATATACCTACTTATTGCTCAAAATATCATTGATAGAAATGCATTTTAAATATAAAATAAACTACGGACTACGTATTCTGAATATTAAGTCCAACCGACGTGCGTAGGTCTGCCACATGGTCCACGTAAGTAAGTAGGCAGGTACTTACCTACTTAATTATATGTTCAGAAGAATATTTATTTAATAATCTTAGTCAACTATCTTTAGAGCAGTTAGTTATGGATATAATATGATTCATTACATGGTAAGGGTAGGTCATTGGTAGGAAGGTATAGAAAAATAAAACAACTTTTTTTTTTAATATTTATTCCTCTTCTTCTCTATCCACAATGTCATCAAGAAAACCTGCGGGTGCTGTGATATATGGTTGATATCTGGCCCATCCTAGATATCATACTACAGTCATTGTATGAGCGCAACATCAAACTCTCGAGTTAAGTGCCAATGCCAAATATCGGCGCATTTTATTGACACATAATATGTTGCAGTTGACACACATGATGCGTGTAGGCCTTACACGGCTACTCATCGTGATAAACAAATCGATGCACACATAACAAAATCCAAGGTATCAGGCAGAATCAGAATCCAGAGTCACAGAAAAATGTCGTCGTATAGGCAAAGAATCAGAATCCTTAGGCAGGCACTAGCCACACAGGGAACCGTAAATCTCAGAGTCCATAAGCAGAAGCAGTCGATGAAGTAGAAAATCACGGAAAATCGATGGAAAACAAAATAACGAGACGCAGGCGAAGACAATGACAAGTTATCAGTGCTGGCCGATTGACAATTGAAATGTCATGTTTTTTTTGCGTTGTTGCCATACTCGAATCGCACTACGATGTCATATGTACGTATTAAAAAGTTATGACCGCTATAATCTTTAGCACAAGCAATCATTTTTATTTTTACATTTGTATTGTGATGCAGAAATACATATATTTCCTAAGTATATTAATGCAATAAGTAAAGCCACAGCGTATGTAACTTGACTAAGATTTATATTACATGGCAACATTAAAAGTATCGCTTAGCCAAAAGTCATGAAGTCGAGCAAGAAAGAAAAAAAACTAAGCAATGATTATTTCTTAGCATCAATAATCTAGTCAAATAAGCTCTTTATTATGATGATTTTT
Source organism: Aporophyla lueneburgensis (assembly GCA_932294355.1). NCBI lineage: Eukaryota > Metazoa > Arthropoda > Insecta > Lepidoptera > Noctuidae > Aporophyla > Aporophyla lueneburgensis. The sequence goes on along the minus strand of OW028745.1, from coordinate 539,475 downwards.
TTTCAGACTTTGATAGTACTTATATTTGATTTGATAAAACTTAGTAAATTATTTCGTTGGTATCTAGTAGGTTGACATACGTAGACGCTTAATAATTTCATCAACAATTATCTCGCCGGTATCCTTTAGTCAAAGTAATAAATACGGTCCAACTTGCTTTCCCTCCTTCTCTTTCTGTTAACTTACACTAGAAATCAGTTCACTGTCTGCAAATAAATGTTTATTATAGTTTATATTGTTCCTGAATATGAAGTTACCATCCGACAATATCTAAATGAAGAGTTACATCTTGGCGGCCGAGGATTTCAGAATTGCAACTCAGGTACTGGCAAATGCGTTTCTATTAGATGCAAAAGCAAAAAGTCAAGCCTGTTGTGTAACACAAATTGTAACAAGTCTCAAAATGTTCAAATTGGGGGAGCCCTATGTCCAGCAGTGGACGTCTCTCGGCCGGGATGGTGATGAATGCTGAAAAAAAAGCTTATACACAGGTATGGGCTTATGGCTTTCAAATTAGTTTTTTTTTTAATATTTTCTATTACTATGTTTTGAACATAATGTTTTGAAAACTTATACTAAACATTATTATTTGTATTTTTTTCTAATCTCCACTGTCCCTCTGCTGGGCTAAGAGCTCCGTCCACTCTTTCCGTTTTTCACTAGCCCGCGCGTCCGCCTTCCAGTTTTTATGGAATCTATCCAGCTAGTTCCACCATCTCCTACGTGGTCTGCCGTGATCCCGCCTCACTTGGTCTGGGCACCAGTTTCATGCTACTTGGGCCCACAGTTTATCGGCATGCGACATGCGGCAAACATGTCGTGCCAAGTCCCTTTTGAGCTGGGCAACCTTTTGAGCCATGTCAGCTATTTTTTGTTTTGGAGAGCAATATTGTGTTTCGGACACGAACCGGTAATTTAACGACCAGTAAGATATGAATGATAATTATTACTATTAAAAATAACACCAATTGTTGCTACACATAAATATTTATGCTTAAGGCAAATTGAAATAAAACTTTATAACCTTCACCAATACTTGTTTTATTACTTTATCCAACTCTTCCAAGACATTATATAAAACTAGCTTTTGCCAGCAGCTTCGCCCGCGTGGAGGCGGAAATTATCCCGCGAGAGCATACTACCGGGATAAAAAGTAGCCTATGTCCTTTCTCAGGCTCTAAACTATCTGTGTACCAAATTTCATTTAAATCGGTTCAGTAGTTTTAGCGGGAAAGCGAGACAGACAGACAGACAGACAGAGTTACTTTTACATTTATAATATCAGTATGGATAGTATGGAAGTATGGATTTCTAGTTAATGTGATTAATTCTGTGTCAATTATCACTTTGTGTAAATTGAGTAGATATTATACATAATGGCTGGATAGTATGTATAATATCCGGATTTATTACTTTTGCTGTAACATATACATTAACTTAAAACGATGCGACGACGATTTACACAATATTTTATAAAATGATTACTTAATTTACGAGAACAAAAATAGTGGTTCTGTATGAACAAAACGTGACCATAAAGGGAATTGCGAGACAGCTTGGTATAGCAGTAAGTTAATTATAATGACATTTTTGACATTGTATTATATTTTATCTCAACTCTGTGACTAATTTCTATACATTTCATTATTTTCTGCTACAGCATTGTCACATTTTAACTTATTTTTTGTAATATGGGTTGTTATGCCTGAAATAAATGAATTTTATTTTATTTATTCATTTATAATATAATTTGTGGTCTCCGTTTTTTTTTGTTGAGTTACTTGCGGCATCCTGTGAGTGGTATTTAATAACTTATTTAAAACTTTTGTTTTCTATAGGCAGACAAAGGTGCTTTTATGGGTGTGCAGATGCCAAGAAACCGGCGATGTTAAAACAAAGTCCATCTATCGTTCAAGGTTGGAGGACTACTGGGATCTATACGGATCAATCTGAACGTCATTGGGATATAGTTAAGGTTCACACGACATCGCAGTTCACATCCACTTTACATTGGATAAGTTACCTTTCAATAAGTAAATTAATATGTATATTCCACCCCATTTAATTACATAATATTGTATTTAACTAATATAAACTTACATATATAACTATTTATTTATTATAATATTAACACAGTAAGTATATTTAATTTTTATTACATAAATAATTTAATAAAAGTATTAAATTCTTATATACTGTGTTATAGATTTTATTATATTTTGAACTTTATGACAACTGTTTGGAGACAAATGTCTAAAAACAAAAAATAAACCTTTGTTGTTATTTTCAGGGTAATAGGGATGGCTTTCGTCTATGGGACCGAGAGAATTAGTAGAAGCAAGTGGGCACATGAACGGCCAGACCTACAATCTGCAAATTTTGCAAGATGTTATGATGCCAACAGTGCGAGTTGCTTACCCAGAAGGACAGATCGATTTTGTTCAAGATAACTATTCGGTCCATCGTTCACGTATAGTGATGGAATGTTTAACTACTCAGGCTGGTATTGTTGGCCATCGAAAAGTCCGGATTGAAATCTAATAGAAAATATGTGGGTTCAAATGGTTTTAAAATGGGATTCAAGTGAAGTGAAGTCCAAAATGAATTTAAATTTAATAAAATTGTATCTGTAATGAAAAAAAAATTGTTCGCTAAATATTATAACAACGAAGACATTAAACTTATTTGATCCCACTATTTTACTTGAAAACAAAATGATCTAAGTAGATATCATGACTTAATAAGAGATGTTAATTGATTGTCTATGGATAACACGTTTATTCACTTATTATGCTCATGATTGTAATCCTGCTATATAAAGTTTTAGGTCCTAGACAAGTTGCAAACGCTTCCAACATTGGCTCTTTTGTTGTCGTTCGTCAGACTGTCAAATGTGTTTGTATGCAGAGACGACAGGACAGATCAAGTGAAATTTCGTTAGCATGTCAATCTAAAATATTTCTAGTGCTTCCTATTTTATCGTTTATATTAATACGCGGATGTCACTTGTCTAGGGACTTAGGGCTCACTTGTGTCAGTTCGCAAAATATTATTTTATCTGTAAATTATCAAATCATATTGTATAATTTATGTTTCTTTGTAGTAAAATAATACCAATAATTTGTTAAGTAATAGCAATAATAAATATTATCAAATGATGATTAAAGTATTTTTTTCTTGATTTTTAAATTCTTTATTTAAAATATTACGAAAAAAAGATAAAAATGTACGTTAAATAAAAATTAAAAAATCCATAACACAAAAAGTAATGCTTCGTGCTTGTGATTTGAACTTGCAATCTTATACACGACGTGCGGCCTTGAAACCTCTAGTCTATTTAAACAATGATTAAATTATTGTAATATTAACCGTATTGTTGCTTGTCTTATTATCCACTAAAACGTTAATACTTTTATTATTACGTATACGTAATAATAAAAGTATTAACGTTTTAGTGGATAATAACAATATTAAAAACAGACTTAAAAAAAGAAATGCTTACTTAAACTTATTTATTAACAAAAACAATACATTAACTATATTATAATGTTTTTAACCCCGACGCAAAAAGAGGGGTGTTATAAGTTTGACCTGTCTGTCTGTCTGTCTGCCTGTGTGTCTGTCTGTCTGTGGCATCATAGCTCCCGAACGGATGATGCGATTTCAATAAAAAAAATATATGTATTAAAGGTGACTTATCTGCGAGTGTTCTTAGACATGTTTGATGAAAATCGGTTGAGCCGGTTAAAAGTTGTGGGGGGGAAAGTGGGGAAGAGTAACCGAATGTCAGCAAATATACTCGAGTGGGGTCTCAAATGAAAGCGCACTAAAAGAGAATATTGATGAATTAATCGACAGTGTTCTTAGCTTCATTTGATTCTACTTTATATTAAGTATGTACCTATAAAAAGTACAAAATAAAAAATTAAATAAAAAATTTAAAAACCCCCGACACAAAAACCTAATTTCCCTTTAAAAAGTAAAAAATAATAAAAAATAACTCAATCTTAAAGTACCTAAGAATGTATTAATAATTAAAAAAAAAACGTCGCGTTGGGGGACTGCTCCGCGAGTGCAGACGTCGTTGACTGCTTAGTTAGGTAATAAGACTATTGGTAATTAAATTGTTAGGCTTGAAGCGGTCCCCCAACGAGGCGTATTTTCTTTTAAATTATTAATACATTCTTAGGTACTTTAAGATTGAGTTATTTTTTATTATTTTTTACTTTTTAAAGGGAAATTAGGTTTTTGTGTCGGGGTTTTTAAATTTTTTATTTAATTTTTTATTTTGTACTTTTTATAGGTACAGACGCCACCAGATCAAGATACCCCAATCTGTCAAATTTTACCAATCGAAAATTAACCTTCCACTATTGTGATATAAGGTTGAAAATCTATTAAAGAAATTTGACAGATTGGGGTAAGTTGATGTGTTGGTGTCTGTACATACTTAATATAAAGTAGAATCAAATGAAGCTAAGAACATTGTCGATTAATTCATCAATATTCTCTTTTAGTGCGCTTTCATTTGAGACCCCACTCGAGTATATTTGCTGACATTCGGTTACTCTTCCCCACTTTCCCCCCCACAACTTTTAATCGGCTTAACCGATTTTCATCAAACATGTCTAAGAACACTCGCAGATAAGTCACCTTTAATACATTTTTTTTTTATTGAAATCGCATCATCCGTTCGGGAGCTATGGTGCCACAGACAGACAGACACACAGGCAGACAGACAGACAGACACGTCAAACTTATAACACCCCTCTTTTTGCGTCGGGGGTTAAAAACATTATAATATAGTTAATGTATTGTTTTTGTTAATAAATAAGTTTAAGTAAGCATTTCTTTTTTTAAGTCTGTTTTTAATATTGTTATTATCCACTAAAACGTTAACACTTTTATTATTACGTATAAAGACAAGCAACAAAATGCAAAAAAAACTGCATGCTTGCATGTAATTTTAAAATAAGCTGTTGAGTTTCCTAATAAATAAATAAATAAATAAACAATACGGTTAATACTTACAATAACTTAATCATTGTTTAAATAGACTGGAGGTTTCAAGGCCGCACGTCGTGTATAAGATAGCAAGTTCAAATCACAAGCACGAAGCATTACTTTTTGTGTTATGGATTTTTTAATTTTTATTTAACGTATATATTTATCTTTTTTCGTAATATTTTAAATAAAGAATTTAAAAATCAAGAAAAAAAAATACTTTAATCATCATTTGATAATATTTATTATTGCTATTACTAAACAAATTATTGGTATTATTTTACTACAAAGAAACATAAATTATACAATATGATTTGATAATTTACAGATAAAATAATATTTTGCGAACTGACACAAGTGAGTCCTAAGTCCCTAGACAAGTGACATCCGCGTATTAATATAAACGATAAAATAGGAAGCACTAGAAATATTTTAGATTGACTTGAATCCCATTTTAAAACCATTTACTTTAAGATTGAATTATTTTTTATTATTTTTTACTTTTTAAAGGGAAATTAGGTTTTTGTGTCGGGGGATTTTTAAATTTTTAATTTATTTTTTTGCTAAATATAAAAAGCAACTTGGGCTTATCACGAATTTGAACGCATATGCCTATTGGGGGACAACCACATAATGAAGCTACGTGTACGCTCGCGATCTAAAGCGGAAAATACGTCGTATTATATTCTTACAGTCCTGAATCTCAGTGGATGGTGTGTTTATAAAGTCATTAATGATGTTGCAATTGAAACAATATCGTCTATAATTTGTATTATAATTTTTTTCAATTATTTCATTAAATATTTATGCCATTACAATTATTTTTAAAAGGTTAAATTGGTAATAAAATTAACTTTCATTTGACATTTTGAACGCCTGTTTTGTGTCACTGTACGCTGCACTATAAACAAATTAGCTTCTTTTATTTTTCCTGTAAAAATCAATTTTTGATATTACCGCTTCATTGCCCGGGGCCAGCGATATCCGCCGGAATCATGGGTATTCGCGGAATATAAGTCAGTTGTCCCACAGCTGGCCCTGTGGGAATGGTCGCTGCGATTATAATTCTCCCGCAACTCTTTTAAGCAGCCTTGTGCCGTTACACATGGGTGCCATAAGTTCGTGAGGAGGTAAGCCAGAAGGGCTCAAAGAAGTTAAAAATTCTTGAGGAAAGTGCACTGTATCCTCAATATTACACACCGTGTTAATGGACTTATAGTGTTTGACTAGAGCGGGAATTTTCTCTAAAATCAGTTTATTTATCTAATTCACTGTATCGTTTCTGGGTGACACTATTACCCTAGAACAAAGCCAATGATAATATCTTTCTCAAGTTTAATGTCATTGCTAGTACTGTTGGTGTTAGGACATCACATTTTTCCGTCTCCAAGATTCAGTAGTTGATGCGGAAAGTCATTATCGTGGTTATCGCGTTAATTGAGAGTTTCAACGGAACTCCATAAGTGATGACATCGGCATCGGCGCGTGTTCCTTTTGTTATTACAGGCGGTGTTTGCCGAAAATCGCCCGCAGAAACAAAATAAATAGAAATATCACTTAATAGATTACGACACGGTCGCGGTTGCATACCTATCTCGTATTATCTCTTCAACCATTCGTCCAAATAATATGCAGTACCTAATAGACAAAAGTCTTAAACACAGGAGTATTAAACACTTGAGACGATAAGTTTACTTATTTTGATACGAATTCATAATTCTTGATAATATGACCAATAAACGTGATCTAACGATTTAAACATTTTTTTTATTTAAAAAATACTTACATATACTAAAATATTTAATACTTTTTGTGACTAAAATATAAAAGTTAGACATAATTATTATGCTTTCGCTGACTCTTTTGTAGGTATTATCAAACTCTACAAATTTTCTCAATCATAATTATATCTCTCATCATTAAGGGTGCTTTGCGAATAAGAAAATATTACTCACAGCAATAATTTGCGATCCGATTTGGATATCACGATTATGACAGCTGACAACTGCCAACAATTCGGTACGCTCGTGAACGCGCTAACAGTGCTTTCTCAACGTCAAACTTCAAACTTCACATTCACAATTCACAACTCGCTTTGCACCTGAGGAAGAACGATTGCATATTGATTTTGAAAATGGAAGAACAAGAACAGTGTAATCTTACTTACATATTAAGATTCAATAAATGTTGATTTAATTATTGTTTCTATTTTGTAGTTTTTCTTTTAACATTCTGTAAAATAACTTAAGATCTAAGTTTTTAATTACATACAACTTAAGTTATACACAATGTAACTGAAAGGTAAATGTGTGTACGTTGCCAGGCTAGGCCTCCCAATACGATTTCAAGTGCGCAGTGGAAGAGTTATAATCGTGGGGCTCTAGAGACAAGAGTGGCTAGCGTACTGTCCGCCGTACGCGGAGCAGACAATACAAGTACAAGGTACAATATACAAACAAAAGCACTTACCTCATGGTTGAAGGACACTGCTCTGGTGCCAACCTGGAGATATGTATGTAAGTGAGTGTATGTGTATCGTGTCGTGACGTTATGAGTATTCTCCTGGTAACAATCTGCTTCCAATTAGGCTGGAGGAGGTCACAGCATGCGGTCTTCAAATCACTCATTCACAATAGCGTCACACTCAACCATCGGGTCATGACAGATTGTCCACAAAACGACCGGTTAATTAATACAATTGGATCACGACTAATTGTCACAAACGGATCGATTTAAAGGGATTAATTTCAACAAACGCGTCGCGGGGTTTCAACAGGCGACCGACCTATTTTAGCGGCAAAACGACAGAGCGCTGTCAAGTGTCAACGTCAAAAAAAAACTTGACAAGTCAGATGTCATTCCGTTACGCGTTGCGTGCGCATAGAGAAACTATTTCAGGACGCAACATCTACCCCCCCCGGACGGGCCTTCCCGTCCGCTAATCACTTGGCAATCCCGACAAGGTTGCGTTTTATCAGTCCACCTGACGCGCTGCTGGAGGATGTGCAAATACTCCAAGCTCCAACGCTTCCAAAAACTCTGAGCGAGCTGCTGCACCAACTGAAACCGCGATAGCCAATTTTGGCTCACATCGACGAAAGGGTGCTCCGGCAGGGCGGCAAGTGGCTGTCAAATCAAAAAATGGCCCGGGGTCAGGGCCTCCAAGACGTTCGGGTCCGAAGACAGCGGGCACAATGGACGCGAGTTCAACACAGCTTCAATGCGGCAAAATACCGTAGCTAACTCCTTAAAGGTGGGAACGGTGTCTCCCAACAATCTGCGCCAGAGTCCCTAACCGCCTTCACCGCGGCCTCAAAATACCCCCCCAATGGGGGCAGGCTGGCGGGTCAAAACAATAACAAACAACAAACAACCAAACAACAATAACAACCAAACAACAACAACAACAATTTAAGCAAATGGCCCTCCTTAGGCAACAAAAGGGGGTGACGGCCTCATAAGGAAGGCTAGAGTGCCTCAACCGTCAACAACAAACAACAAAAGACCCGTATCGTCCAAAAAGGGGTTCAACTTAATAACGGCTCCCGACAATATCCAAAACTCTCGCTGCAGAATGGCCAACAGCGCATTGCAACCGGCATGCGAGTTCATAATGTGACGATCAGTCACCAACAATTCAACAACAAAAAAAAAACAACAATTCAACAATTTGTCGAGGGAGCTTTATCGACTCAACAAAAAATCAGGGTCCTTCGTTCCAACAGCGAGCACCTTGAGCCCGGGCAAAGGACCCGACATCAAGACTGGCGATCGAGGTCAATCATCCTCGGGATGAGTCAGCCAGTCTGGTCCCCACCATAGGGGGTAAGCAAACAAGCGGGGTGCCATGCACCCACGTGAGGCCACGCGGCGCCTGGGTTCAAATCTCCAGGCAAGTGCCTCCAAATCAAATGCGTATCAAAATTTTGAATCTGGGACACTCGGTACGCAACAAAGACCTCCAAAGAGTGGACGGACGTCTTCAACCAACACAAAACAATTTGACTGTCCGTCCAGGCGTAAGAAACCCGAATGTCCACAGTTCCACCCAAAGTGTGAGCAACGTGGTTCAATAGACGCACAAGACGCGCCGCCCCTGACAATTCAACTTAGGGATGGTCAGTGCCGTCCGGAGGGGGGGGGGGGCACCTTGCTCTTGGCCAAGACCAGTGACAACTTCACCTGGCCTGTCGCGCTGACGGTGCGCAGATAAACAACAGCTGCATAACCGTGCGAAGACGCATCACAAACAAGGGTAGCAGTGAAGCTCCCAGGGGGGAGGATAGCGCGGGGTAACACGACCTCGTTGACTGCAGGGAGTGCGGATACAAATTGGAGCCAATCTTCCAACCGGGTGTCCCGAATTGGCTCGTCCCAGCCAAGTCCCGCAGTCCAAAGGCGCTCAAGAAAACAATTTTGCCCAAAACAATACAAACAAAACAATACAAATAAAACAAAACAATAGACAAAAGGCAACCCTGGGCTCCCATGTCCATAATGACACGGACCACAACAGAGTCCCCCGTGGGCCCCCAGACCCGACCGATGCCGTTGGCAACAAACCGAGTCGATCTGAGGGATACCTTAGCGGGGCAGTCGCCAATGTCCTAACAATGCCTGGGCGGCGACCGATCGCCGCGCACCCAGGCTCCGCACCCAAGCTCAAGTCCCTCGCGACGAGGATGGAGGCCAAACTCCTCGTCCGCGCGGTGTCCCGAGCCACGCGCCATCGCTGGATTGGCATATCCCACCGGAGGCCTGAATGGCGGGGGGCGTGACTCCAACCGGGGACGTTCCGCCAAAGGAGGGGAGGGAAGGCGGTGCTGGTCTGGCCAGCGCTGCCTAGCAACAACTGCGTAATCGCCTTTACGCGGGGAGACCAAATGGCGGTCGCGCGGCTCCCGATCAACTTGCGCGGGGGGTGGAGTGCGGCGCTCAAAATTGCGGGCCTCTCCCCGGTTCTGAACCGGCGAGGCAGAAGCCCGGTGACCAACTCCATGGTACCCCCCCGTACGCGAACCCTCATCAGAGGCTGGTCTGCCAGCGTGGTTCGCGTTAGCGCACAATATGTCCAAATGGGACCCCCCACAAATTCTACAAAGGCGGGGGTTGGGGCAGTCCCGATGGAAGTGAGCCCCCAAACAAGAGAAGCACATGCGGCGTGCATTGGCAATTCGGCGGCGGGCACTCACGTGCAATTTCAAAAAGGCCGCGCAAGTTGCCATGCCATGCCCCGTGTCCCTACAAAACTCACAACCAGGACGACTCTGGGTGCCAGCAAAACGAGCGGCGGGGCGACCATCAACAGGCCCGCGAGCCCTAGTCCGTCCCTGGTCTCGTGGCCGGGAAGACGGCTGGCATGACTCAGTGGCAACGCCAGAGTTGTCCACAAACCGACACTCATCCTCCAAAAATTGGACGAGGTCATCAAATGGGGGGAGATGTGTGACACTATCCCCACCATACTTTTGCTCGAAACGAGCCCTCAAATCGGCAGGAAGCCGTTGCAGCACAACGTGCACCAAAAGGTAAGACCAATGGTCCACCGGCAAGTCCAATTGCTTTAAAGCGTTGGTCGCTGCCACCAACGGGTTCAACAGGTCAGTACGCAATGCTGACAATCCAGTAATGACCGGTAACCCCAAAATCAATCCAATATGAACGTCAGCCAAACAACGTTTATTTTGGTACCGCCGGGTGAGTAACTCCACAGCGGTAGGGTAGGCTGAGTCAGTCAAAGACAGATGCTGCACCAAGGCTCGGGCCTCACCTTCCAAGACAGACAACAAATAGGCCAACTTTTGGGCGGGTCTGAGGTCCGAGCGTGCATCAACCAAACTTTCAAACAGGTTTTGGAAACTTAACCACTGGTCCAAGCGACCGTTAAAGTGTGGCAGTTCCAAGGTAGGCAGTCTACTCAATAGTCCGGGACCTGAAACAACCGAGGTCTCCGGTTTGACCTGGACAGGTGTCCGGCTCTCCAATATTTCCCGAGCACGTTGACCAATGACATCCCCCAGGTCCAAGATCTGGTCGTAGTCAGCAAGGACCTTGTCACGTGCTGCTTGGTCCAGCACTTCCAAATCCACTTCACAAATGTACTGGTTGTAGCGGGTGAGCAGAGCATCAACGTTGCCGAGTCTCAAGTTCAACTGCTCGAACCGAGCAAGAGTGATCCCCTCAAGATCCTGGCGCTCAGCGGTCGCTGCAGCTGAAGCGAACCACCGCAGCTGTGTGGTCAATCCACTGATTGCCTCTCTCACCGCTTTGTATGCCATTGCACAAACAATACAATTCAATATACCAAACAAAATAATTAAGTAACAAAGTTCAAACAATAAATAACAAGGAAATCCAACGCAAACAATCAAATAAAATAAACCAAGCAAAAGGTAATTAAGTAACAAAGTTCAAACAATCAAACTACCAAACTGACTAATCAGCAACTCAAGAAATAACAATATATTGGTTTCAGTTCAATTCAACAATAAACTTTTATTTTAATTCTAAACCAATATCAACGTTCAAAACTGTCAATATGATATTCAATTCAAATATTCAAATTCTATCCAATTCCAAAAGTTAAGTTCACAAACCTCTGTGTCAATGGTACAACAATAATGAACCCTTATTCCAACTCAAAACAATGGTAATACTCAAAAATGCCAATTTCAAATATTAATATTCACAAATAACCATATCAACGGTACAAACTCAACATTTTAATGTCTTCCTGACATTCAATACAAGACAGAGGTCAAATAACAACAACAAGAGGTTATAACATAGCTCAATCTGGCCAACTCTGAAGCATATGCAAACCTGGTTGACCCCCGGCAATATGAGTTACTCAACTCAATTAATTCCAACAAATTATTTCAAATAACAATAAATTATAGTTATCAAATATTTACAGCATATTACTACTTCCCTTATAGAGACTGCCAAGTAATTAGCCTACTGTAAATTACCAATTTGGTGGTTATGTCTTATAACCGCGCTTCTGCTACCAAAAAATGTACGCTGCCAGGCTAGGCCTCCCAATACGATCTCAAGTGCGCAGTGGAAGAGTTATAATCGTGGGGCTCTAGAGACAAGAAGTGGCTAGCGTACTGTCCGCCGTACGCGGAGCAGACAATACAAGTACAAGGTACAATATACAAACAAAAGCACTTACCTCATGGTTGAAGGACACTGCTCTGGTGCCAACCTGGAGATATGTATGTAAGTGAGTGTATGTGTATCGTGTCGTGACGTTATGAGTATTCTCCTGGTAACAATCTGCTTCCAATTAGGCTGGAGGAGGTCACAGCATGCGGTCTTCAAATCACTCATTCACAATAGCGTCACACTCAACCATCGGGTCATGACAGATTGTCCACAAAACGACCGGTTAATTAATACAATTGGATCACGACTAATTGTCACAAACGGATCGATTTAAAGGGATTAATTTCAACAAACGCGTCGCGGAACTCAACACGGCGACCGACCTCTTTTAGCGGCAAATCGACAGAGCGCTGTCAAGTGTCAACGTCAAAAAAAAACTTGACAAGTCAGATGTCATTCCGTTACGCGTTGCGTGCGCATAGAGAAACTATTTCAGGACGCAACAATGTGTATTTCATTTTTGGCAACTAAATAAGACTTACATGCCAAGTAGTAAAGGATACCGGCGAGAGAATTGTTGATGAAATTATTAAGCGTCTACGTATGTCACCCTACTAGATACCAACTAAACAATTTACTAAGTTTTATCAAATCAAACATAAGTACTATCAAAGTCTGAAAAAAAAAATCATCATAATAAAGAGCTTATTTGACTAGATTATTGATGCTAAGAAATAATCATGGCTTAGTTTTTTTTCTTTCTTGCTCGACTTCATGACTTTTGGCTAAGCGATACTTTTAATGTTGCCATGTAATATAAATCTTAGTCAACTTACATACGCTGTGGCTTTACGTATTGCATTAATATACTTAAGGAGATATATTTCTGTATCAGAATACAAATGTTAAAATAAAAATGATTGCCTGTGCTAAAGATTAAAGCGGTCATATTTTTTAAGGGTTCCCTCTATCTAGCAGAAACTTGATGCTCCGAATTTTATTTGGCATAACACACTTGGCATAATCTTATTTAAACGAATATTTGTAAGGCATAAAAAATGTTTATCATAATCATTGTTTGGCCGAATGTTTATATGCTCGACTTTACGCTGGCATACTTTTAAGATGGCAGAATTTTATTTCGCATAATTACCTTTGGCAGATTTAAAATTCCGCATAATTTCGTTTAGCATAACATTTATTTAGAGCAATAATTATTTGGCTTAATTTCACTTGGCATACTATGAAGATGGCAGAATTTCATTTAGAATAATTTTGTTAGGCATATTTTCATTTCTATTAAATTGCATATTAACCTTAAATAAAATGAAATAGTGTCTCAAAAAGTCAGTATATGTTGTGCTACAAAAATTATTGACAGAAACGAATCGCTGCAGAACCGACTCCACGTAGTCTTGTCTGCCCTACCCCTAGAGTGTAATTTAAGCCCGCGTAGGCGCGGAGTGGTGTGGCAGCCTGCGAGCTGAGGAGCAGGTGCAGACGCAGGTGGCGACCGTCAAAACCATCTGCGACGATGAGCTCGCGAGGGACCGCCGGAGCCCCGCAGCGCCGAAGCCGTGACAGAAACCATGCATGCTGCATGTTGCATGCTCGCTTGCATGCTGTAAGCTTGCTTGCATGCTGCATGCTTGCTTGCTGCATGCTTGCTTGCATGCTGCATGCTTGGTTGCTTGCATGCTGTATGCTTGGTTGTTTGCATGCTGTTTGCTTGCTTGCATGCTGCATGCTTGTTTGAATGCTGCATGCTTCTTCGGTATGAAATGTATGCCAAAAGACGATTCTATGTTTAAAGTTTCTGAGATATGATAGTTCTGCCTTTTAATAACTATCGATATGAAATTATGCTAAGAGACGATTCTGACTGCGAACTTTCTGCGATATGATGGTTCTACTTTTTAATTATTATGAAATAAATTTATGCCTAAAGATGATTCTGACTTATAAAATTATGCGTTGTGAATGTATGATAAATGAGTGTATGCCAAACGATTTTGTGCGAAATGAAGTTTATGCCATCCGCTGTTATGCAAAATAATATTATGACGAAAAAAATTCTGCCATAAAGGGTGGACCCATTTTTTAATACGTACATACATATGACATCGTAGTGCAATTCAAGTATGGCAACATCGCAAAAAAAAAAAACACGACATTTCAATTGTCAATCGGCCGGCACTGATAACTTGTCGTTGTCTTCGCGTGCGTCTCGTTATTTTGTATTCCATCGTTTTCCGTGATTTTCTACTTCATCGACTGCTTCTGCTTATGGACTCTGAGATTTACGGTTGCCTGTGTGACTAGTGCTTCCCTAAGGATTCTGATTGTTTGCCTATACGACGACATTTTTCTGTGACTCTGGATTCCGATTCTGCCTGATACCTTGGATTTTGTTGTGTGTGTGAATCGATTTGTTTATCACGATGAGTAGCCGTGTAAGACCTACACGCATCATGTTTGTCAATTGCAACATATTATGTGACATTAAAGTCACAACCGCCGAAAAACTGAAAAGCATAAAATAATAAACCTTAAAATTTTGAGTCGGCGCTGAAAAATCAATGAACAAGGATCACTCAAAGCGCCGACTCATAATTTTACGGTCTTATTAATAAAAATCGCCTTCTCTAAAGGTAATCCGACGTTACCCTTAGATTTGTTAATCCGATAGTAACAAAGTATTAACTTTGTAATTAGAACGTTATTAATAAACATAGAGTAGCTTCGGTTTAACAATACATTCCTTACACCGGGATTATTACGAATGTTCTGGCAACACAATTAATTTAAAAGTAAAAAGAGTGAGTTATTGAATGAAATAAGAACGAAATGACAAATAAAATGACAGAAACTGTCAACGTGACAACTGACAAGTCGCTGTTTACTTGAAATTACTTGTTCTGTAAGTTTGTGCGCGATTTTGGATTTCTGGTGGATAAAAATATAAAAGTAGTCACATATTAATCTTTATTACTGTTTTAAATTAAAAATGAGCCAAAAACGCATTCGCTCCATAAACTGGGATGAAGAAGAAAAGGTAAGCCATGTTGTGAGTTAATGCGTGGTCTTTATTTATTATTACCTACCGTGGTTGTTATTGATTTAATGTTGTATTTTACTGTTTCAGCAATTATTTCGTTCAGTTTTTAAAGAATATGCTCAAATTATTGAGAACAAATTGCTGGACACAAACACAAACAAGATTAAAACTAAAGCATGGGAGCAATTTCACTATAAGTAAGTCTTCTTCTTTAAGTACAGTAAGTTAGATAGTGTTTGTTTATATTTATGTCATGTCGAAAAAAGGATTAATCTAGTTTTATTGTTAGGTTAGTAATCCATAGGTATATCAGAGCCACATGTGTACATACAATTACATATCTTGAGACACATTTAAAAAGATTGTGTAATTTATTAGCCACTGATAAAATTTTAAATAAAAAATAACCCATTATTTATCTTATGTTTTAGGTTCAATCAGCTAAATGGCCGACCTCGTGAACTTTCCCAGTTAAAAATTCAATGGAAAACCATGAAAATAAATGCCCGAAAAACATATAACGCCTTCAAAAAGGAAACAAATAAAACAGGTGGTGGAACAAGACCACCAACTCCAAATGACACCATAATTGAGATTAAAGATTTATTAAATCCTGCGGAGCTGTTAAGGGATGATAATTTATATGACTCGGACGGAGTCATAGTTGGAAATCTTGAGTTTCCAACTAATAATGACACAAATTATAATAACACACACGTCAGTACCCATGCGATTTTTTGTGTATAAACACAAAACAATAATAACTTTCTGGAAATTATAAAATATTAAGTTAACATATTTTTACTCTTTCAGAATATTGCATGTGTAGAAACCATAGAAGATGTTCATGATCAAGAATCTTGTCAGATATTAACCCCTGTGGGGGTGAGCTAAATAAAAACAGTAATCTTCTTTGTATGTCTGTAAAATCTATAGTGTATTTAATGTATAATTTTATTTTACAGATCTCTCAAGAAAAACCAAAACTAATTAGGACTATGTAAATAGCATGATAAGTCATAGCAGAATGTTAAAGGATGAGGAGCATATGAGACGGATGGAAATGATTGAAGAAGAACATGCAATCAAAATGGAAATACCCAGGGAAACAATGAAAATACAAAAGGAAAAATTAAAGTCTGCAATATTAGAAAGGGAAATTTTAGAATTAAAAAAACAATGTAATTCTTTATTAAATAAAATAATATCAAGTTAACTCTATACTCAAATCTTTTATTTCGTTGATATTTAGTACATACAAATGCATATATGAATAATATCTCTTTAAAAATTTTCATTAATAAATGCTGCCCGTGCAGAACTACCCCTGAGCGAGTTGTTTATTGCTTGTGTTACTGGGACAATGTCATAATCCTCTTCACCCTCAATGAAATCTTGTCTGTGCATTGCAATATTGTGCAGTACTGCCAATGCAACAATATACAGTTTCGTATTTTCTAATTTGGTAGTAAACCCTCTCAGTAAACAACGGAACCTTTGCTTCCACAAGCCAAAGCATCTTTCTACTACATTGCGGGTCCTTATATGTGCCCGGTTATATATTTCTTCTTTTTCTGTAGTAGGATGAAGGACAGGGGTAAACAAATATGGAGTGCAAGCATATCCCGAATCTCCTAAAAGCCTGCCTTTAAATTCTGATTGTTCAAGTCTTTGTTTTAAGCGACATTCATTAAATATTCTTGAATCGTGTGTACTTCCTCGCCAGTGAGCTACAATATCCATAATCTCCAAGTTAGCGTTTGATACAACCTAAAACAATGTACATATATTTTAAAATATGACTAACAGGGTGTTTATAAGATTTAATTACTTGTTTGTTACAAGCATAGGCTACCTAGGTACTAAAACTTACTTGTACATTTATTGAACTGTATCCTTTCCTGTTGATATAATATTGTCCAACTTCTCCACCAACTTTTGGGATCCGAATATGTGTGCAATCAATAGCACCAATCACTTGCCGGAACCCACACAACGAATAAATACAACAATGACATTATTCTGTTCTGCATCAGTTTGTGGCATTCTGATCCATTGTGTCCTTTTTGCCAATATTGCTGAGGCAACTTGTTTACATACAAGTGATATTGTTGGCTGACTCATTCCACTAAGATCTCCTGCATCATCTTGAATCTGTTGACATGAAAAAATTGCGTTACAAATTGAACATAAGTAGGTAGGTACCTTAACAGGCACAACTTTGATAAAGTAATTTATATTGATCTGATCTCACCTCTCCACGGGCCCATGTTCTTATTGCTGTTAGAACTTTCAGATGGGGTGGTATAAAGCCACCTCTTGCATCACCAGCTAAATCATTTTTCACCATGTCAATTATAAACACAGCAGTGGATCGAGAAAACCGATACTTAGATTTAAACTCGGTTTCTTGAAGTTCTTTTAGTGGATTTTTCCGTATTTTATACAATTTGACACGTCTCACTAATGCCGTCTGGTTTTCAATCTCATTTACTTCATCTAACACCCTCAAATCATCAATAAAATAATCTCTTTCCATTTTATAAACACAATAAACACGCGTGAAAGAAGCACAAACGACCAATGGTTAGAAATACAAAATAGGTTAGGAATTTTGTGAAATGTCAAAATACCTACACCGTTACTCTATGCTTAATCAGTCGCTAAACTATGTTGTGCCAATGATTAACTTTTATTCCGAGAGTAAGCTCGGATTCGCTTACTCTCTCCTTACTTCCCATTTATGAATACTAAATTTAATTACTTCAAACTTTAAATTTGGAGTAAAGTTATTCTTGTTCTAGTCGACGTTTATTAATAAGACTGTTTAAGGTTTATTATTTTATGCTTTTCAGTTTTTCGGCGGTTTAATTTTTTGTTAAAAAGTTTTTATTGACAATTTTTTGTGACTTTAATGTACTAATAATACTTGGCAAGGACCCTATCCAACAAAAAAAGAATTATCAAAATCGGACTACTCTGTATAAAGTTATGCGTGGTTATACATTACAATCAGTGAGTGAATAATCAATCATCCCCTGTTTTCCGACCCTTAGGGTTCGATTTTGTTTTCCAAATTTATATGGGACCACCTTGGGAGTATACCCTTTCCAATAAAAGAAGAATTGTCACAATCGGACCACTATGTAAAAACTTATGCGTGGTCATACATAAAAAAAAAAAATATACGCGTCGAATTGAGAACCTCCTCCGTTTTTTATCATCGGTTGAAAATGCGCAGATACCCGGCATTGGCACTTAACTCGAGAGTTGGATGTTGCGCTCTTACAGTGACTGAAGTATGATACCTAGGATGGGCCAGACATCAACCATATATCACAGCACCCGCAGGTTTTCTTGATCACATTGTGGTTAGAGAAGATGAGGAATAAATATTTAAAAAACAAAGTTGTTTTATTTTTCTATACCAATGACCTACCATTATCATGTAATGAATCATACTATATCTATAACTAACTGCTCTAAAGATAGTTGACTAAGATTATTAAATAAATATTCTTCTGAACATAAAATTAAGTATGTAAGTACCTGCCTACTTACTTACGTGGACCATGTGGCAGACCTACGCACGTCGGTTGGACTTAAGATTCTGAATACGTAGTCCGTAGTTTATTTTATATTTAAAATGCATTTCTATCAATGATATTTTGAGCAATAAGTAGATATTTCTATATATCTTTTTCGATAAGTCTGTTTTTGACGAGACATAACCTCTAAAACTTCAACCTGAAATCCCTTAAATTCCTGACTTCCTATAAAAGTATAACTGAAGACAAAACTGTTCAGCAATTCAATCTCTATACTTTTATGTATGTTTCATAGGCAGACGCTAAAAAAAAAATGTCAACAAAAATTTGTTTGGGAGTCCGCCACTGTTCTTTCTTGCAATTGTATACCATTGCGCCATGTATTGGGATAGGTATGTAAATAATGTTGAACACTAATAGTAATAAAATATTTTTATTATCATTAAATTAGAATCACAGTTTAATCAAACTGAACCTCAGGTACCCCGCTTGACCTTCAGGCCACATTTTTCTCCTAATTATAATATTAATATAAGACACATATCAAACAGTATATAAGGTGTATCTATTCATACACGAAATATTTTAAGAGGTACACCTGTAGGTGGTAAAGAAGCTACAGCAACGAAAAATTTTTTTTTCTAAATGTATTTTTTTCAAAATTTAATATTTATACATTATTTTTCGCACATAAGAAATACTGGATCCTTCTTATTTTTTACAGCCCAAGACAGCGCGGCCATGCTCGTGCCGTCCGGTCGCCACCCTCGCAGCGTCAGGCGGGCCATTCATAGAATTTGGAGTAAAGGTTTGATGCAAAACGTCTCAAGCAGTTTTAAGATTATAATAATTACGAAAATTCAAAAACGCTTAGATAAAAATTTTCTTTTTGCTTCTATAGCTTCTTTACCACCTACCCCTCGTAAAATATTTCGTGTATGAATAGATACACCTTATATAAGTGTAGAGTAGTATAGTCTTAAGTATTAATATATCAAATCTGTATCAATTCTAGTAAATATGTAAATCACAGACATACAGTACAATTAACTGCTGATAAAATTCATTAATAAAAACCACAAATAAACAACATTTTAAGGAATATTTGGTCACAAATATACAGCCGATTACTTGGTAGCGGTTTCAATATAAAATTGAAATATACGTAGTGTCATAAAAAGTCAATATATTCTACCACAAAATTTAGTGAGAAACGAATCGCTGTAAAACCGACTTTACGTAGTCTTGTCTGCCCTATCCCTAGAGTGTAATTTAAAACCGCGTAGGCACGGAGGGCTAGCGCGGCCCGCGAGCTGAGGAGCAGGTGGTGAGTATTAAAACAATCTGCGACGATAGGCTCGCGTGGGGCCGCCCAACCCCGCAGCGCCGGAGCCGTGACAGAAACAATGCTTGCTGCATCTTGCATGCCTGATTGCATGTTGCATGCTTGTTCGCACGCTCCATACTTGCTTGCATGCTGCATGCTTGCTCGCATGCTGCATGCTTGCTCGCATGCTGCATGCTTGCGCGCATGCTGCATGTCTGCTTGCACGCTGCATGCTTAAAGCAATCATGCTTGTTTGCATGTTTCTTAGATTTACGCTAAGTGTAACTTCGGTAAAAACTTTTTCGACCAAATAAAACGTCGGAGTAACGAAAAAAGTCGAATTGATAATAGGTCAACTGATACAGTGGCAGACGTGACTTCGATGAAGTAAAAAAAAAACGAAACCATAATAGTTGAAAAGTTTCAGGTGAAATGAAATTCGGTCAAATAATTTTCAAACTTATGATAGGTAACCCAGTTTTCCCTATACTTCTTCAAATATTTTAGTATACAATCAAATTTTCTTTTCTATCGTTCTGATTGTTGTGGACTATCACTTTCATTTGGTGGAGGTCCAATTTCTGACGCCAGCGTTACAGGATTAGCCCAATAGCTGTTGAGTCAAATAACTCATTCATTACCTGTAAAAAAAAAAACTATATTAACACTACACTACAAAAACCGACCGACACCGACACCGACATTTGATCATAAATTAATCTATTTTTAACAGTGACAAAATGTTATAGGGTTTTTCTTTCTGCAATTATTCAGTAGCAGTCTGGATTAGTGCCCGGTTGATGTCAATAAGCTCGCCCCCTATACATTGGACTTAAACATAACTGGTGAAATGTCGGTGTACTATAACTACACATCTGCCTAGCCCTTCAGAGAGACAAGGAGTGATGATATGTTCTTTTCATCATCATCATCATTTCAGCCAAAAGACGTCCACTGCTGGACATAGGCCTCCCCCAAGCTCCACCACTTCGACCGGTTTTGTGCTTCCCGCATCCAGCGGATTCCTGCGCCCTTCACAAGGTCATCGGTCCACCTTGTTGGAGGCCTTCCAACTCTACGTCTTCCGGTACGCGGTCGCCACTCCAGAACCTTTCAGCCCCATCGGCCGAAAGGTTCTGGAGTTAGTTTATGTTCTTTTAACAAAATATTATTATTAACTAGCTTTTGCCAGCGGCTTCGCCCGCGTGGAGGTCGGAAATTATCCCGCGGGAACGTACTACCGGGATAAAAATAGTAGCCTATGTCCTTTCTCAGGCTCTAAACTATCTTTGTACCAAATTTCATTTAAATCGGTTCAGTAGTTTTAGCAGGAAAGCGAGACAGACAGACAGACAGACAGACCGACAGACAGACAGACCGACAGACAAACAGAGTTACTTTTGCATTTATAATATTATATATAATATATATATATATAGTAATATAGTATATAGTATGGATAAGTATATAGGTATATAAGTATGGAAGTATGGATATGGATAGTATGGATAACTTTCTGCGCCATTAAGGCGTCTGATTACACGAAGTTGGTAATTCTAACATATTTACATAATAAAGAAATAAGTAAAATAATAAAATTATCTTGTATCGTGTGGTGCCGGACGTAAAGAATAACACAACCCCATTTCTTCCCGGGGGTGTCGTAAAAGGCGACTAAGGGACTAACTAGAGAATGGGCAGCAGAGTTCTCTATGCATTTTACCAACATACTGCGATCGCCAACCCGCCTGCCAAGCGTGGCGATTATGGCAAAGCCCCCCAAATTGGAGGAGGCCTGAGTCCAGCAGTGGACGTCTTGCGGCTGAAATGATGATGATGATGATGAAAATTATCTTACATCAAAGTACGGCCATGTTGCCTATCATTTCTAGATGTGGCATTATGATCCACTATATTTTTAAATGGTTTTTTAGGCTATTAATTTTTGACCGGCACTGGGTACCATTAACATTATATTATTGTGTGTCGCACATCTTTGCTATGATGATATCACATATCATCGTATGACTCATTTTTTCAAAAAGTTCTCTATTTTTATTTTACCATAAAATGTGAGTACATCAACAACAAAATGCATCCCTCGTTCCATATAAATGGTGACGGTGACTCTTGATCTACTGAAATAAAACAAAATAAAAATAAGCACTTCTTACTAATAGTACATTAATTGTTTGTGAGGATAAAACAGGATATTTTTAATATAAGTATTAAAGAAAATGCTTTTTTTAAAAAAAACGGAGGAGGTTATCAATTCGACGCGTATATTTTTGTTATGTTGGTAATAAGGTTGTAAATTGCTTGTAAGGATTTTTTTGAGAATGAAATGCATGCTTTCTTGACGACACCTTTATTGCGACTAAAAAAATGGACGGTGGCTTATGCCTTTATACAACATAGATTCAACATACCGGCCCCCAAAGGACTATCATGTCCTTTTTAAGAACAGAAAATAACATGCAAAATAGTTTTATTAACAAAGGCTGGTATCGTGATTGGTAACTCAATTATATAAACTTAGATTCAACTTTATGGATTAATAAAATATCAGTAATCAACAATTCGTTACAGTAGTTAACGATTCAACTTCACAGGTAAGTATACAAGTGTAGTAGTGTAGTTTACATTAAGTTTCTTTAACAGGTGAGAATGTTATACAAAACAGTGCAAAGTAAGGTAAGTAAATTATTAGAAATATTAAGAATCATCATTACAGTCCACAGGTAAGTGACACAGTTTAGTGATGCATCTTTTGATGACACTGTCTCCACTTTTTACACTATATACTCTGGTCAGACCATCTGGTCCAGGGTGTTTTTCAATTATTCTGCCTAGATGCCATTTTCCAGGTGGTAAGTTATCTGTTTTTATAAGTACTATTTGTCCCTTTTCTAATTCTGTCTCTCGTTTTATCCATTTAGGTCTTTGCTGCAGACGTGTTAAATATTCCATTTGCCACTTTTTCCAGAAATCTCCCAGCAGTTTCTGCGTGTGCTGCCAACGTGAAAGGTAAGTGAATTTTATATTTTCCAGGTTTGGATGTGGCACTACAATTGGAGATTCTCCTATGAGGAAGTGACCTGGGGTTAACATTTCCATTGCATCGATATCTGACTCATCTGCAGGTGTGAGAGGGCGGGAATTTAAGCAGGCTTCAATCTGACACAATAAGGTTGTTATTTCTTCGAAGGTTAGGTTACTCGTAAGAACTCTCTTCAAGTGGTGTTTAATAGATTTCAGTCCAGCCTCCCAGAGACCGCCGAAGTTTGGACTATACGCAGGTATGAAATGCCACTGGGTTCCATCCTTTGCTAGTGAGTCTGCTACGTCTCTCGGGAGCTCGCATTGCGCGTCTTGTAATGCAGCTATGAGATCCTTACTACTCTGCCGACAAAGTTCCTGCCTTGATCGCTCCATAAGTGGGCGCATTTGCCTCGTCTAGATGTAAATCTTTTGAATGCACCAATAAACGCTTCTGCCGTTAAATCGCCAACCAATTCGAGATGTATTGCTTTGAGTGCCATATATAATTATAAAAATGGCAATATATGCTTTGTTGGTTCTGGCTCCTCTCTCTTTTGATATCAATACTTGCAATGGCCCTGCAAAATCAACTCCACTATGAAGGAACGGTCTGGCTGTAGTAACGCGCTGTTTCGGTAAATCGCCCATTAATTGCCTCTTTGCTGTGGCATTATGTCTAGTACACACCAGACACTGTCGGATACATGCCTTCACAACATCTTTGGCCCGTAATATCCAGTATCTGGATCTAAGATAAGCCAACATCAATTGCCCTCCATGAAGTGTCTCTGCGTGTGCATTCTTCACAATCAAACGAGTCAATTCGTTTCTGTTTCCAAGTATGATTGGGTGTTTACTTTCAAATGCAATGTCGGCGTTTCTCAATCTTCCTCCTACTCTTATGACTTCATTGGTATCGAAATAGGGGTTCAACGATTTTAAATGGCTACTTTTCTTTACTTCATTGCCGTTTTTTAGTAGTTGAATTTCTTCTTCAAAATCGTTTTCTTGAGCCATTTTTATACATCTATGTAGTGACTCTTCAAGTTCTTTTGTCGTGATATGTTTCTGGGATTCAGAAATAACTATGTTGCTTTTATAATGTAGGAATCTCCGACAGTAGCAGACGACTGTAAGCAGTTCCTTTAAATTATTGAAATTTTTAAATTGTTCTACAAATTTTGTGTAATCATTGTCCATGTTATTAAGTTTTAAGTTTGAATGTAGCTCTTTGATTGTTTTCTTTTCTTCATCAGTTTGTGTGTTGTCCAGCCGACTAAATTTGATTTTTTCCGTGCTTAGCCAACTTGGCCCTTTCCACCAGAAATTACATTTTTTTAATTCTTCTACTGGTAACCCTCGAGAAGCAATATCGGCGGGATTTCCATTGGTTAACACGTGATACCATTGATTGCGATCTATATTGTCCAATATCTCCACCACCCGGTTCGCCACAAATGTCTTCCACCTGAGGGGTTCACCAGACAACCACGCCAAAACAATTGACGAATCCGTCCAAGCGAAGATTTGTGGTTTTGGTATTTTCATTACCCTGCTTACATGATTTAATAATTGTGACAACAGTAAGTAGTGCTCCACACAATTCGAGTCTGGGGATGGAGATAGTTTTTAATGGAGCAACTCGTGTTCTAGCTGCCATCAGACTGGTATGAATTTCACCGTTGGGACAAGTTACTCTCACGTACATAACCGCTGCGTAAGCACGTGATGATGCATCGCTGAATCCATGCAATTGAATGCATTCTTTGTTTTCGGCTGTTGTGTGTATCCATCTATCAACACAAATGTCATTAATATGCTCAAAATCAGATCTTATGTGTAACCATTCATTTTCTAAGTCTTGACAATTTTTTTCATCCCAGCTGATTCGTTCCAGCCAGAGCTTTTGCATTAGTAACTTAGCTGTAATTATGCTTGGGGACAACCATCCCAAAGGATCATATAATTTTTGCACATCTGAGAAAATGCTGCGTTTGGTTGTATCACCTTCTACAGTTTTCACGGTAAATTTGTATTCAAATTTGTTTGTTCTCAGGTTCCAAAGGATTCCCAGCGCCTTAACCTTTCCAGCCATGTTCAAATCAAGCAGTGCGTTTTGAGATCTCTCCTCTGGTGGTATGGATTTTATGAAGTCCACATTGTTTGACGACCATTTCTTTAATACGAAACCGCCCCTTTTCATTAACTCTTTCAGTTGATGACTGGCTTCAATAGCCGTTTCTAGCGTGTCCGTTCCAGACAAGAGATCGTCGACGTAAAAATCTGATATAATTTGTGCAGCAATAGGGTAATTTTGTCCTTCATCATTTGCCAGCTGGAGTAAGGTGCATGCTAAGTAGGGTGCCGGAGCTGTGCCAAACGTTACGGTAAGTAAACGGTAATCTTTGACAGGTTTGGATGGGTCTTTTCTCCACAGGATACGTTGGTAATCCGTTTGGTTTTTGGACAGCCCCACCATTCTATACATTTTTTCAATGTCGGCTACAAAGGAAACGGCGTGCATCCTCCATCTCATTATAATGCTGTGAAGGTCATCTTGAATGGTCCAACTAGTAATTCGTCATTGAGTGAGACATTATTAGAAACTTTGCAGGAAGCATCGTAGACAACTCTAGTTTTGGTAGTCTCTTTATCACTTCGGACAACTGCGTGGTGAGGTAAGTATACAGATCTCTTTGTATTCAATTCTTCTGCAGGTACTTCTTCTAGGTGATTTAGCATTCCGTAATCTTCTGTGACTTTCTCATATGCCTCCTTTAAGTCTGGTTGTTTTGTAAATTTTCTTTCTAATTATAACAATCGACTCATTGCTATTTCTCGTGTATTACCGTCTGGTGATTTAGGGTTTTGTGTTTTGAAAGGTAAGGTAACTATGTATCTACTTCTTTGTTCCTTGTATATGTTCTCTTGTAAATATCTTCACATAACTGCTCTTCTTGTGTATATCTTCTTTTCGATTCAGTATCTATTTCCCATAGTGTTTTTAACATATTATCCATATCTATTTGATGGTGCATGACAAGAAAAAAGTTGTCTTCATCTTTGTTCAGTGTCTCTTCAAATAAAATCCAACCCAGGCTGGTTCGTTGTGCGCATGGTGTGCCTGGTGTACCTTTAATTAGCTCCGGTTGTAGAATGTCTGCATATTCCCTCACTCCTAGCAGAAGATCGATCGACCCTGGTAAATGGTAAGTCGGATCTGCCAGGCTCAGACATTCTAGGTGCTTAACATCGTTGTATACAGCGAGTTTTGGTAGCTTAGTAGTCAGCTGTTTATTCATCACATAGGCTTGTATGTTAAGACAGAAGTTGTCTTCCACTCTTAATATAACCTGTAGCTGAACTACTTGCTTGACATCTGTTTTAGTAGATCCCACTCCGATCACGCTCCCTCTCGCTGACTGCCTTTTGAGTTTCAGAAGCTGAGCCACCTTTTCACTAATGAAACATGCTTGCGATCCTTGATCGATAAGCGCTCTTAGTACAATGGTGTGTCCTTCTTCTTACATTTCACCATTGCAGTTGCTAACAGTGCCGTCACCTTTGTATTGTTGTATTGTGCCGCCATGGTTATTGTTGTGTTTTCTTCTATGGTGTGGTTCACAGACACACTTGACGTTGAAGAAGCAGTCGCTGTTTCATTCTGTGCTTTTGAAACATCTTCCTTTTTCTCATGAAGAAGAGAATGATGACGCTTGTTGCAGATTTGGCAGTTAATAGGGACTCGGCATCTGAACACTGGGTGGCCTGGTAACAAACAATTAAAGCACAATCTATTTTTCTTCACATATTCATTCCTGTCTTTCACATTCATGTCCGTAAACTGTTTACAATGACACAGTGTATGTTGTTCTTCGCACTTAACACACGCTTTTTCAGTTGACGTAGTAGCAGTGGCCGCAAATGCCTTTTCTTTCGATTTTTCCCGTGCAGGTGCAGCTGTAGCTGATGACACAAGCTCAAGAGTGCGGAACTTTGACTTGAGAAACTTCTTCAGGCTCTCCCATGAAGGTAACTCCTCTAAATTTTCTTGATATGAATACTCCTCCCAGTCTTTATGAGTTTCTTGGTCCAATTTCTGTACAACAAGAAATATTATCATAGGATCCCAAGACTCCGTGGAAACTTTCATATTATTGAGGTTATTAAAGCACTCGTGAGTTGTATCTAGCAAGGATTTTAACTGACTGGAACTTTCCTTTGATTAAACAAGCGTTTAATAACCGCGTTCACTATGAGTCGTTTATTTCCATACCTTTGCTTCAGTGCGGTCCAACCTTGCGAATAATTGCCTGTAATTGCCGTAATCTGAATGTGTTTGAGTAGCACCTCTGCTTCGCCACCGATACTTGATTTTAAGTAGTGTAGTTTTTGTACGTCACTTATTGAGGTATTCTTGTGAACGAATGACGTGAATAAATCGTGAAATGAGGACCATTCTTCGTAACGTCCCGTAAATTTTGGCAGTTCAACGTTCGGCAATCTAAGTTGTGATGTAAATGTCCCTGACGATTCACATGCACCTGCACTACGCGACGGGCTTACGGACGACATTTGTAAACATAAGTCTTTCAGGTCCGCTTGCATGGATAAGTAAAGATCTTCGCATATATAGTAATCTTCGTTCACAAAATAGCCTATAGTATTTCGACTTTCGCGCGTCGTACATTTTATTAATTATACTTCGTTGCTTCGTCCTTCGAGATTAGATAACATTGTAGTAATACGTCTAAGATATCGCCTTTCACCCACTAAGTTTGAGTTTTTTTTTTTTTTTTTTTTTTTTTTTTTTTTTTATGTGGGTACTTTGCCTTCCTGTTGGTTATGCCTGTAGTGTCATTCATTCGCGTTTTAGTGCGTCGCCGATCACCACTTATTTTCTACTTTTCGTTGAAAACCGATAAAAGATGCCGAAACGTAGTCACAAAAACGACGACAGTGATTATTTGAGAAGGAAGATTCGAAAACTTGAAAAGAAAATCAATAAACGTGCCAAACGATCGCGAGTTCGAATATGTTCCGAAAGCAGTAGCTCATCGGTGAATATTATAAAATCACCTGAGCAATCGGACCATGAAGGTAAGCTGAAAGGTGTTCATATCAATGTTAGCAAAAAGAAAGATATTGTGAATAGTTACTAGGACTATATCCGTATCAAAATTTTGATATGACGCCATATTCCAAAAGTGATGTGAACATCTTAGGGGGATGTTACCTTCACAAAATTTTGGATTCCCAATTTATTGGGAAAATTATTTACCTACCAACAAATTAGTGGTTGTGTACATTTAAAAGGAATGTTACCTTCACATTAGTTGATGACCTACTTAATTTTTATGTAGGTACGTAGTCGAAAATGAAATATATTTCATAGTGTTGTGCATAGTTTTCAAGGACTATCGCCGCTCTAAATCTTAGTAGGTACCTAGGTACTACATATGGGTAATGATCAGTGTGTGATCACACTGATGTTTATTTAAATACTTACCCAAATTCATTTTCATTCATTTGATTTTACATTAATTTGTTATGGACAGTTTTAAGGGCTAACGCCGCGCTAGGATTTTCTCTGCAAGACCTACATCTGGTGCTTATTGTATTCCAGAGGAGATGGAAGTTGTACCCGATACCGAGTTAGTTCCGATTATTGAAGAGCCGCAACCGGGAACGTCCGCCTCAACTACACATGTCCCTGCCACAGATGCGGTACAGACAGTGCAGTTGGAACTGCCTATTGAAACAGCGCTCGATCCCCCTGAACTAGGTGAGGAGATTCTGAACCTTTTGGGTGAAACACCTTCAAAGGACAAAAAATATGGACCGGATATTAGAGATGAATTATGTGTTCGTTGGGAACATATCGCAACGACTGGCTTGACAAAGGATAATAGAAAAGAGCTCCTAGAAAAGCATCTTGTCCCAAAAAATTGCACAAAAATTGACGCGCCGAAGTTAAATCCGGAAATAAAGGCCGCTTTATCCGATGTGCTCATCAAAAAAGACAAAGCACTGGAAAATAAACAGGTGCAGGTCGCAGCAAGTATATCTTGTATTAGTGAAGCTCTCAATACATTGTTTGCTTCGGATCACAAAGACCAGACAGTGATAAAATTACTGATCGAAGCAGGTCGCCTGATGTGTGACTCACAACACACTGAGTCCATGACGAGACGTAGTTTCATATGTTCTACAATCAAAAAAGATATTAAAGATCATTTATTTAACACAG
This sequence comes from Aporophyla lueneburgensis, assembly GCA_932294355.1. NCBI lineage: Eukaryota > Metazoa > Arthropoda > Insecta > Lepidoptera > Noctuidae > Aporophyla > Aporophyla lueneburgensis. The sequence continues at coordinate 510,136 of OW028745.1, read as the reverse complement.
AAATCGATCATTTCTTATTTGGCGAACAGCTTACCGAAACTCTCAGAGCAGCAAAAGCCATATCCAAATCAGGTTCTGAAATTAAAATAAACACACCATTCAGAAGACCTGCACCAGCGCAGAGACTAAGACAACTCTCTACTCAGCCTTTAAACCAGAGGCCTCCGTTCCCGCCGGCGCGGCAAGCAGGAGCAGTGAGGAGGACCGAGCCGGCGCCGCGCCCGCGAGCGCTGCAGCAGCCGCGACGGCCGCCGCGCTTGCAGCAGCGCCCAGGCCCCCGGCGCTAGACTTGGTACGTTCCGCAGGACGAATATCATATTTTTATGATCAATGGCAATTGATAACTAATGATCCTGTTATATTATCGTGGATAAGGGGCTACGAGATACCGTTTACAAAACCGGTTTATCAGTTATACGAACCTAGTTCACCTACATTATCTTCATCAGAATCGCTTCAATATAGGGTGGCCATCACTGATCTTATAAGCAGTGGAGCTATTTCACATTGCGAGCCATGTGAAGGACAATTTCTTTCTAGTTATTTTCTGATTAAAAAACCTAGTGGTAAAAACAGATTTATATTAAATTTAAAGCCTCTGAACAAGCACATCATAACAGAACATTTTAAAATTGAGGATCTGAGAACAACTTTAAAACTAGTATCTAAAAACAGTTTCATGGCCACCCTTGATTTGAAGGATGCGTATTTTCTTGTATCTATACATCCGAACAGCAGAAAGTTCTTACGATTTAAGTATGATGGTAAAATTTACCAATTTAATGTTTTGCCGTTTGGTCTAAACACAGCCCCTTTTGTTTTTACAAAATTATTAAAACCGGTAATTTGTTTACTGAGATCATTAGGTTATTTGTCATCTGTTTATCTAGATGACATTTGTATTATTTCGAATAATTATCAGGATTGTCTAGACAATATATTACAAACAAGAAGTATTTTAGAGTCCTTGGGATTTATTATTAATATAGACAAGAGCTGTATGGTTCCGAGTAACGTATGCAAATACCTTGGTTTCGTGATAGATACAAATAAATTACATGTTAGCCTACCTAAGGAAAAACGAAATTTAATTAAACATGAATTACAAGCTTTCCAATTCAAACCTCGTTGTAAAATAAGACATTTTGCACGCTTGGTAGGCCTCCTCACTTCATCTTGTCCCGCGATTCAGTACGGCTGGCTTTACACTAAGCAAATGGAAAGATGCAAATACCTTGCATTGTGCCAAAGCGATACTTACGATAGTCACATGTCCTTACCACAGTACTTGCAGGATGATTTCTCCTGGTGGGTAAAATCAATTGATGTCGCAGTCAATCCCATTAGACAAGACAGCTACTCGCTCGAAATATTTTCAGATGCTAGCAAAAGAGGGTGGGGGGCAGCATGCGGTGAGGAGACCGCCAGTGGCCAGTGGAGTAATTCAGAATGTGTGAGACATATAAATTATCTAGAACTCCTAGCAGCATTCTTAGGCTTACAAAGTTTCGCACGGGGATTTAAAAATTGTCAAGTTTTGCTACGTATTGACAACACAACTGCTATTTCGTACATCAACCGTATGGGTGGAATAAGATTTCCACATCTCACCGAAATCACAAAATCATTGTGGCAGTGGTGTGAAGCTCGCGGTATATTTGTGTTCGCTTCATACATAAGTTCAGAAGATAACGAAATAGCAGATGCGGAGTCTAGAAAATCTCACCCCGACACCGAATGGGAGATCAAAGATCATGCTTTTGGAAAGATTGTCCAGGCCTTTGGTCAACCTAAAATTGATCTTTTCGCATCAAGGTTAAATTATAAATGTGTTAAGTATGTATCATGGAATAGAGACCCTGGAGCATTCGCTGTGAACGCTTTTACTTTAAGCTGGAAAAATCTTTTTTTCTACGCATTCCCTCCTTTTGCGGTTATACTAAAGGTTTTAAGAAAAATAATAACCGATCAGGCTGAGGGTATTGTTGTGGTCCCATTTTGGCCCACGCAACCTTGGTTCCCACTGTTTCAAAAACTTGTCTGTTCCGAATTGATTCAGTTTGCACCCTCTGATAATGTGTTGTTGTCTATTTCCAACAGTCTTCCGAAGCTCAAGTTGATTGCAGGGAAGTTATCAGGACGGCATTACGGAACAGGGGAGTACCACCATCAGCTTTAGATATTATGACAGCGTCTTTGTCTGAAAACTCAATAAAACAGTATGACGTGGCAATAAGACGTTGGATAAGCTTTTGTAATGCTCAGAATATTGAAATATATGAGGCGTCAATTCCGATGGTAATTTATTTTCTGACTGAATTATTTAATTTTGGTTTACAATACGGATCTCTAAACAGTCATCGCTCCGCTCTGTCTTTGATCTTAGGATCGAGAGTAGGGTCTGATGACCGTGTTACGAGGCTATTTAAAGGTTTCTACAGACTTCGTCCTCCAGCCCCCAAATACAATATCACTTGGGACCCCTCAGTAGTTTTAGATTCATTATCGAAATTGTACCCAAATCGTAATTTAGGTTTAGAACAATTGACCAAAAAGACTGTAACTTTGCTCATGCTAATAACTGCACAGAGAGTACAAACGATTGGCAAAATAACTCTAGACAATATAACTGTGCATGGTCAGCATATATTAATCAAGATTAACGATTTAATAAAATCATCTCGCCTAGGTTCAGCTCAGCCTTGCCTTAATATTCCATTTTATAATCAACGTCCGGAAATATGTCCAGCTGAAGCGCTGTTAGCTTATATAGATAGGACAAAGTCTTTGAGAAGCAATGCCAATAACCTATTTCTAAGTATTAAAAAACCACATAAACCGGTATCCACAAATACTATCAGCCGGTGGATAAAAGATATGCTATCAATTAGCGGAATTGACACCTCAATATTTTCTGCTCACTCCACCAGGCACGCAGCCACCTCAGCCGCTCATAGAGCAGGTGTTAATATTGACACGATACGAAAGACCGCTGGGTGGAGTGGAACCTCCAATGTCTTCGCTAGATTTTATCACAGAAATATACAATGTGAACAATCTGATCAATTTGCATTATCTATCCTAACTTCTGAATGATGTATTATGTTAAAATGTTATTTAAATTTAATTACACATATAAGTTATCCCTAATGAATGAGAAACTACATTTTAGTTTTAAAACACGGTAATAATACATTTTGTTGGTTCATTATACGTTTATTAGTTAAATATGAGTGTTTAATATTTCACTATCTTTCAAAATCTACAATGTTATCTAATCTCGAAGGACGAAGCAACGAAGTATAATTGGAGATTAAACGAACTTACCTGAAGTGAAGTTCTATCCAAATTATACGAGTTGCTTCGTCCGAAGAGATTAGTTCCCTCCCAACCCTATTACTCCCAATATCTCAGGTGAAATATTAAAAGATTCCAGGCTTTCAACTAAATGAATGACACTACAGGCATAACCAACAGGAAGGCAAAGTACCCACATAAAAAAAAAAAAAAAAAAAAAAAAAAAAAAAAAAAAAAAAACTCAAACTTAGTGGGTGAAAGGCGATATCTTAGACGTATTACTACAATGTTATCTAATCTCTTCGGACGAAGCAACTCGTATAATTTGGATAGAACTTCACTTCAGGTAAGTTCGTTTAATCTCCAATTCTTGGTGGGTAGTGGTAAAAATTTTCCAATATTCTTCTAAACATTTCAATCTTGTTTCAATATATATCCTGGCGTCAATCTCTGTTTAGGACATTTCTTCAGGTTTATTTGTGTTTTTTGTAATGTCTTCGCAATTTCTTCTAACACTCCTATTAATTGTTCTGACTGCGCCATCTTTTATAAACACAAATAACTTGATATTCTTCAAAACAATGTGATGTTACGATGCGTAGATTCGTTTGTAATATTATTGTTTAATAACTTGCACAAAAAAATCCTCAAACTCGCTAATGACGGTCCGGCCTCGCTTCTTATCTAAGGAATGCGATGTCTTTTGTTCTCGACGCTCGAACACGATCACTTCGGTGCACTGTAATCCGGCTCGATTTCGACCATGTTGTGTTGGTAATAAGGTTGTAAATTGCTTGTAAGGATTTTTTTGAGAATGAAATGCGTGCTTTCTTGACGACACCTTTATTGCGACTAAAAAAAATTTTTTTTTTTTTTGGCACTGACATCTCGTAGTTAGCCCGAAGGCTTTTACTACTTAAACGGGCTTTCCCTGCGAATGACTTTTGCCATAGGTGCCAGCTTTACGGGCACTCTCAACACCACTGTTTCGCGACCCCCAGGTGCGTCAAGTGCTTGGGGAATCACGGAACAGCGGATTGTTCCCGTCCCAAAGACCGAGCCCTCTGCACAGAGCCACCCAGCTGTGTTCTCTGTGGTGAGTCCGGCCACCCCGCCAACTACCGGGGCTGCCCCAAGGCCCCGAAGTCTTCCTCCTCGAAACTGGCGAAGCGCGCCAACGCTCGCCAGTTAAGAGAAGCCTCCTCGTCCAAACTCCCAGCGAGGCTGAGTCCCCAGAGACCCAGCCCCTGGAATCATTGGAACAAAGGGAACCACATGCAGGCTTTCCCTGCATTAGGTCCTCCCAAGCCCTCCCCTGCTGGGATCCCCGCGTTACTGGACCTGCGTCCTAACGCCCCAGCCCCCCCCCTGCGCCCCCCGCAAAGCCCGCTAAGCCCATGGCCGCTCCCGCCGCCAAAGCCGCACCCCCTGCTCCCCGTCCCGTAGTACCCACTTCAGGAACAACGGTGAACCCCCTTGATGCTTTCAATATCATCTCGGGTACGTTCACAACGTTCTTTTCCCCCAGAGCCCAACGTATGGCCCAGGAGCTAGTCGACGCAGCACGCGCCGGCAACCTGCTCCAAATCCAGGCCATCTACAACGCGTATCCGGAGATTACGCAAGCCCTTGTCTCCCTCTCTACTCAAGCCCCCCATTATGGATAGTCGAGTATTAGCGAGAACCAAACCCCGATCCCTAAAGTTAGGTTTTTTCAATGCCAATGGCATACTCAACCAACGTGATGAGATCGCCACTTTCCTCCGCGACCATCAATTAGACATTCTACTCATTCAAGAGTCCTTCCTTAAACCGAATCATCGCGACCCGAAAATTGCCAACTATCGCTTAGTTCGCAATGACAGGACGCGCTGCCACAGAGGCGGCACCCTCATTTATTATAGGAAGTCCCTGTACTGCATCCCCATGGACCCTCTCCCGTTTAGAAGTTTCGATCTGTCATTTAGGAATGACAGGTCATCAGCCGATCACTCTAGTATCGGCCTATCTTCCCCCTCAGTCCTCGACGGAGAACTACCAACTCCTCACGGACGACCTCGATTTACTTCTTGGCTTGAGTGAGTCCGTTATAATAGCGGGCGATCTCAACGCCAAACACCCAGCCTGGAACAGTTCCAGGACATCGACCAGAGGACGACACCTGTTCGACCTCTGTTCCACCCTCCACTTTGACGTCATCGCCCCGATGACCCCTACCCATTTCCCCCATGATCCCACCCACGTCGCAGACGTCCTCGATATAGCTCTTCTTAAGAATATCAGCCTTAGGCTGGATTCTATAGAAGCTATACCCGAGCTCGACTCCGACCATAGGCCGGTAGTCATGCACCTGGCCCCCCGCTTAGGTTCCCACGATCCCACCCAACCCCCCGCTACTAAAGTGATCACGCACTGGAGGAAAGTCAGCGAAAAGCTGAAAGCCACCACGTCCCCTCACTTAGACTCCATCCCGGATCACTTCGATTCGATCGCTGACACAACGGCCGCGATCGACTCATTCACAGAGCACGTACAATCGGTCTTGAACGAATGTTCAAGGGAAGTTCCAGAGTTGGGAGACCAACGCTGGAAACTTCCGGACGATGTACGGGCTCTGCTGAATGAGAAAAACGCGGCCGTTCGTGCCTACAGCAACTTTCCCTGCGACGCGAACAGGGCTCACTTGCGTCACTTACAGCGTGCTGTAAGGACACGCATTGAGGAGCTACGTTCCGCCGGTTGGGAAAAGATGCTGGGCGATTTAGAACCGACCCACCAGGCATTCTGGGAGCTTCAGAGGAAACTCAAATCCAAAGAAGTCACCACAATGCCCCCCCTGATCCGCCCCGATGCGACACTTGCATTCGAGGATGCCGACAAGGCCGAGTGCCTAGCCGACAGCCTCGAGGCACAATGCTCGCCTAGCTTACTGCCAGTAGACCCAGATCACCTCGCTGAGGTCGATGCTGAGGTCGAGCGCAGAGCTTCTCTCCCGCCCGTTGAAGACCCAGATGAGCCCTTGCCCCCCGTCACACCTGACGAGGTGCATGAGCTCATCAAAGGTCTCAAACCCCGCAAGGCCCCCGGATCAGACGGTATCACCAATAGGGTGTTCCAGCTGTTCCCCGCGCACTTGATCATGCTCATGTGTACCATCTTCAATGGTGCCCTGAGCAATAACATTCTCCCACAGGCTTGGAAGGAAGCCACAGTCATTGGCATCCCAAAGCCCGGCAAACCGAAGGCGGAGCCCTCGAGCTACCGCCCCATCAGTTTGCTCAACGTACTCGGCAAAATCTATGAGAGGCTTATTTATAAGCGTCTCAGAGATTACGCCGAGACAAAGGGCCTCATCCCCAACGAGCAGTTTGGTTTTCGAACCCAACACTCGTGTGTCCATCAAGTGCACCGTATCGTCGAACATATAAGCGTTGGTTTTCAACGCGGTATGTTCACGGGTGCAGTTTTCTTCGACATAGCGAAAGCGTTCGACAAGGTCTGGCACAACGGCTTGTTATACAAGCTGTACCAACTCGGAGTGCCAGACCGTCTCGTGCTCATCCTACGAGACTTTCTATCGAACCGCACCTTTCGCTATCGCATCGAAGGGGCACTGTCCTCCCCCCATCCTATCCGAGCAGGAGTCCCTCAGGGCTCTGTCTTGTCCCCTCTCATTTTACGCTATTTACTAGCGATATCCCCAGAAGTTTAAAGGCTCAGTTGGCTCTGTTCGCAGATGACACGGCCAATTACTTCACGGGGCGCAGTCAAGACGCCTTGATTCGCTACCTCCAGGCCGCAGTCGACGACCTCGCCGACTGGTTCAGGAAGTGGCGAATCGAGGTCAACCCCGACAAAAGTCAGGCGGTTCTCTTTACGAAACCGCGACTCAAACCCCGCCCCCCGACCCCCCTATCCATGTTCGGCAAGCAGATCCCTTGGGAGAAGCGAGCCAAATATCTAGGCGTGATCTTAGATCAGCATCTCTCCTTCTCTGAGCACATAAAGAAGGTCCGCTCGCGGGCCGCTTTCGCTCTCGGTAGGCTACACCCCATTCTCAATCCAAAGAGCAAAATGTCACTTCGGTGCAAAAAGCTCATCTATACCGCGTGCATAAGGCCAATTATGACCTATGCATGTGCAGTCTTTGCACACGCGAAACCCCACCACGTCCATAGGATGCAGACCCTCCAAAACCGTTTTCTCCGCAACGCCACAGGTTCGCCTTGGTACGTTCGGAATGCTAATCTCCACCTCGATCTTAAACTCCCGACTATCCATCAATTCATGAAACGCATCTCCAAGCGTTTCTTCGATAGGGCCGCAACCCACCGCAACCCTCTGGTTGTCGCGGCAGCCAACTACATCCCCTCCCGCATTAGCAAGACCCGCCGTCCGCGGCATATTCTAACCGACCCTGATGACCCCATTACCCTCCTCCAGGAGAGCAATAGGGCCACCAGCACCTTACTTAAACCGAAACGTCCGTCATACCGACCTCGCCACCGAGGTCCGTCGTCGCGACACTCCCGACTAGCTAATAGTCCCCCCCGACCCTTGCATGAGCCAGCCCGCGTCGCTGAGCCTTTAGTTAACGACCCCCCAGATCCAGCCTATCCCTTGCTGATCCCCCCCACCAGTGACTCCCTAAGCCGAGGTCCGAACCCCACAGGGGGTGCCCTTAGGTCTTAGTCGCTTAGTTTGTAGTTTTCCTTTAGTTTGTAAGCCCCTGGCTGGAGGCCTTAGATTCGCGTCTAAAGTCATTCGCAGGGAAAGCCCGCTTAAGTAGTAAAAACCCTCGGGTTAACTACGAGAAGTCATAGTCCAAAAAAAAATACGAATGACTTTAGACGCGAATCTAAGGCCTCCAGCCAGGGGCTTACAAACTAAAGGAAAACTACAAACTAAGCGACTAAGACCTAAGGGCACCCCCTGTGGGGTTCGGACCTCGGCTTAGGGAGTCACTGATGGGGGGATCAGCAAGGGATAGGCTGGATCTGGGGGGTCGTTAACTAAGGGCTCAGCGACGCGGGCTGGCTCATGCAAGGGTCGGGGGGGTAAAAAAAAAAAAAATTGGACGGTGGCTTACGCCTTTATACAACATAGATTCAACAATTTTATTTATTTTATGTTTTTTTTATGTATGACCACGCATAACTTTTACATAATCATCTGATTGTGATAATTCTTTTTTTATTGGAAAGGATAAACTCCGAAGGTGGTCCCATATAAATTTTGAAAACAAAATCGAACCCTAAGGGTCGAAAAACCGGGGATGTTTGATTGTTCACTCACTGATTGTAATGTTTAACTACGCATAACTTTATACGGAGTAGTCCTATTTAGATAATTCTTTTGTTTATTGGATAGCGTATACTTTGCCAAGTATTATTAGTACATTAAAGCCACAAAAAATTATAAAATAAAAACTTTTTAAAGGTTTATTATTTTTTGCTTTTCAGTTTTTTCGGCGGTTTAATTTTTTGTTAAAAAGTTTTTATAACTTTTTAATTGATAGAATCTGAGACAAGTTCTGGTACCAAAATAATTTTCTGTCAACATTGACCAAAGCATAGAACACTTGCATCTTTGTTATAGATTAAGTATTGGAATAAAACTGACCACATAAACGGTTACATGATATTTTACTGAAACAGATCAGGCACATTCAGATAATAAGTATCTACTCATAACCAGTTATAAATACTTACCATATTGTTCAGTTTGTTCATTCAGCAGTGATTCTGGTTGTTGGCTGTACATATTTGCATCAAAATCATGCACCAATTGCTGTACATATTCTCTATCTGTAAACAGCGAGTACCAGTTCAATGAAAATTTTTGATTGATAAGACATTGGTTGTAGACACTATAAAAACTGTAAGTTAGCTCTTGCTAACGTTGTGATGGGTAAAAAATTTGCATAACAATCGTTTGAGCAGTCGGTAGAACTGCAAGCAGGTTAGAATTCAGCACTTACCTCTCTGATATATGAGTCGTTTCACGTCAACTCTCCTAGCTCGGCGCGCGAGCGCCAAAACATCTACTTTTCAGCTCACGATTACTACAGAAAAATGAACTCATAATTTTATTTTGAAAATACGTTTCCGCTGTATTTTTTCCTCAGCTTTCCGATTCAATCATCCGTTTTAAAAAAAAAAAAATTAGTGCCTAACCTCAAAAAAATACAAAACATGTTATATCTGTTATATCTCAAAAACGGCATTTTACATATTTTTTTTTGATAGTCTAGGTCGAAAGAGCAGCTTTTTTTACATCGAAATAGCTATCTTCCAGAGAGGAGTTTTTTTTTTTGAGAGTAATACGGTGACGAGCAGTAGGTACCGCGCCGCGCGTCGGCAGCTAAGTCTCGTAAACGTTAGACGTAAGGTGTGATTTGGATAGTTAAAGGTATTATATAATGTTTTATATAAAGAATTTATTGTAGAAATTGATAAATATAATTTTAATACACTTTTTTTAGTGTATTATATATCGTTAGTTTGCCGCCGACGTGCGGCGCGGTACCTACTGTTCGTCACCGTATTACTCTCAAAAACAAAAAAACTCCTCTCTGGAAAATAGCTATTTATAATATCATAACATCATAGAGATACGATTTGCCCAAAACAGTATGTCAATTGGTTAAATAGTTTCGAAGATAATATAAAATTACTAAATCGCAAAATGCCGTCGTCCATTCACGAACCGCATTAGAACATGCTTTGTACGGACGTTTTATCCATTTACCCATAGATTGCATTGTGCAATTGCGTCATTTTTCTGAATCGCGGTGTTAAGATTTTTGGCGGATTAATGACCCTCTCCGGTTATTATTTAACTTTCGTCGTTAGGTTAGGTGAGTTGTACGCAGTTGGTTGGTTGTTGTTGGTCTTTAAAAGTGGTTTGGTTGTTTTTTTTTTTAAATTGTTTTGGTTGCTCGGTTTCTTAAAACAAAAATACTACATCGTTCTCATTCTTCGAGTTCGAAGCTGTGGTATTTCTGTTTTTGGGATATCGGACAGTTTCAGTGATTGTCTGTCATGCTTAAAAGGAAATCACTACTTTCCCGTCAGACATCCCAGACAAGAGAAGCTTAAGCAAGCCGTACGGAAGAGTCTGCTCTTGAAAATCATCAGCGCCTTTCGAGGAATAGAGTAAATATTTCGCAAGCACGCGCTGGGGAATCTAGCTCCGAGCGTTCACAGCGGCTTGTTAGCCAAAGCTGGAGAACATCGCAGGTCCGTGCTCGGGAATCAAGCGCTGAACGTGCGCAGCGTCTCAGTGATTTAAGGCAGCATGTCTCTGCAACAAGGGATAGGGAGACAAGCGCTGAGCGCTTGCAGAGGCTCGCTAGCCAAAGCGCGAGAACATGTCAGGCGCGTGTTCGGGAATCTAGCGCTGAACGTGCGCAGCGTCTTTCTGATATAAGGCAGCATGTCTCATATGCAATAAAACAAAACCCTCCTTTTGGCAGTCAGGAAATAACTCATAGCACTCAGTACTAACCGAACCACACTCATAATTTCATCACAAGTTAAAATGTTTATCGCCCAACGAAGTGGGCACGGGTCAGCTAGTTTAAATATAATAGTTTAAGTATGAAACTGCATATAACAAGGTATTCCCCGGTTAAATAGTTTCATAAACTAGTATTTATGTAAATGGAATTGGTTTTTATTACCTCGAGGTACCTGGTTTTTATTACCGTCGCACTATCTATTATTAAACACAATGGGCACGGATTCTCATCAAAATGTTATATAAAATAAAAAAAAATGGGCATTGTGGGTTATCCCTAAGAGACATATAAGTACAATAGCGGACTTTTTTGTAGACCTTTTTAAGGTGTACAATACTGTAGTACATTATATTGATCTATTTCATAGGGTTCAGCCAGCGTTCGCAATGTAAGCGTAAAAACCGGCCAAGTGCGAGTCGGACTTGCGCACCGAGGGTTCCGTACAAACCTGTAGGTATTCTCGGTTTATGCATAAGGTTTATGGTTATGAAAATAAATGTTTTTTTTTATTTTTATATTTCAGCTGATTGAATGAACGGTAAATTGCGGTTTACGATTTATGACGTTTTAAAAAAAAACTACTTGCTCAATCTCGTTCAAACCAATTTTCGGTGGTAGTTTATATGGTAATTTACATCATATATTTTTTTAAGTTTTATCATTCTCTTATTTTAGAAGTTACGGGGGGGGGGGACACACATTTTACCACTTTGGAAGCGTCTCTCGCGCAAACTATTCAGTTTAGAAAAAAATGATATTAGAAAACTCAATACCATTTTTGAAGACCTATTCATAGATATCCCACACGTAAGGGTTTGATGAAAAAAAAAACATTTTGAGTTTCAGTTCTATGTATGGGGAACCCCAAAATTTATTGTTTTTTTTTTCTATTTTAGTGTAAAAATCTTGATGCGGTTTACAGAATACATCTACTTACCAAGTTTCAACAGCGTAGCTCTTATAGTTTCGGAGAAAAGTGGCTGTGACATACGGACGGACAGACAGACAGACAGACAGACGGACAGACAGACATGACGAATCTATAAGGGTTCCGTTTTTTGCCATTTGGCAACGGAACCCTAAAAAATGTGTTTATTTATGACATCACATTAGAAACCTCTAAAATTATCAGCGTTTCTTTACTATATTATGCATGTTATATACATATAAACCTTCCTCTTGAATTACTCTATCTATTAAAAAAACCCGCATCAAAATCCGTAGCGTAGTTTTAAAAATCTAAGTATCTAAGTAATAAATCTAAGGATCAATCAATCAGTAAATTAAGATCAACACCACTATTTGTTAATCGACAATTAATAATACTAAAATTACAAAAACTAAAAATTGAATGAGTGTACGATTTAGGTACGAAAAAATTCTAGGCTTTCATGACTATTTGTGCAATCATTGCGCAAGTTGTCTTGAACATTGGACTGTTGCGCGTTATGTTGAACACGCTGACAACGCACCGGACGTCCGCGGAACTGCTGACGTTGTCCACCTGAGTTTTTACCTCGATTAACACTGTTTGAACTTCTTTGACCTGTGCTATTTCCGTTATTTCCATTATTGTTATCATAATTATGGTTATACGTTTTATTTCTGTAATAAAATTGTCTATTTCCTCGGCCTCGAGAACCTCTAAAGCTACCTCGTTTATAATTTTGGTTAGCCCTTAATTGCATATCCTGATCTTGTGGCTGGACAGACATGGATTGCTCATCTACCGCAGCCGTTATAGCATCAGACAATGATGCAAACTGACGTGAGGCAATGATGGTGCTGAGCCGCTTATCAGCCAAACCATCACTAAATCGTTTAATTGCAGTCTTCTCATTGAGTGGACGCAAAACCTCATATGCATCACTCTTATCGTTAGCCTGCGCAATCGTGAGATTAAGAAACAACTCTTCGATCTCCGTACCGAATTTTTCTATACTCCTACTGCCTTGAGTTGCCTTAAAAAATTGACTTTGTAAAGCTACAGACGATTTCTTTGGTAGCAAATAACTGCGAATATCTGTCAAACTTTCTATAGGTATCTGCGTAATTAGTTTTAAGACGCAATTTTGCACTAGGCGAAAGACGCGTTTTTAACACAAACTGTATCAATTGATTTTTACTGGTATTATTAATGAGCGAACTATAGAGCAAGATACCATCTATAAGCTGATTTGTCACCTGCTCCTGGCCATTCAATACTGGCAACAGGGAAATTGCAGTTTTAATATCAAACGCGTCAGCTATTTTTGTAAGACAATCAGTATATTCTATAAAATCTTCAGAACTAGTTTGACAACTACTATCTACTAAAGAAAGTAAACTCTTTATTTTCTGAAAATTTGATTGAATTTCATTAATTAATGTTTGGAAAACCTCACAAGCTTCTTTATCTAACTTGCGATCTATAACTTCTTGGTTCAACTGAGTCAAAATACAATCCAATTTACTATATTCTTTTTCTGCTTCTTCTAGTTTCTTAAAAGCTAAATCTTTTCTACGCCTATCTGGACCTAGTTTTACTTAATATTCTCTTAGATATTTTAATCTAGCGTGTAAATCTTGCAATTGTTGGGACATTCCTAATTCCAGAACAAAATATAAAATAATGCATGATCCAGTTACAATAATATGAAATATAGTAGAATATAAAAAAAATGCTAAAAGTGCAAAACTTACATTGCAGTAATTACTTATTTCACTGACAACGCTTATGTAGGTCACGACGTCTCACGTGGCGTGGATGAATGAACTTCTCAGCATTGGACTGGAACTGACTCCCAGCTGCTCCACATCGGACCCGTACAATTCAACTCCCGGCGCCCTGCATATCCTCTCATCTCATCATAAGGCTTGAGCATTCTCCCGGCACCCGGCAGCAACGTTCCTTTTCTGTCTTCTTATTTAACGATTGCACCTCTTCAAACAAATTCTTCTACTGGGATTCTGATTCTTCTATAATTTTCAAAATCTTCTTCGCTTTCTTTCTTCTAATTTTCCGTCTTCACAAACTTCTTGATTTTCATAATTGTTTCGTTAGTTGGTATAATCTTCATAATTTATTTGACTACGGCCGTTTATCGCGTGGGTTGCAAAATTTTAATTGCTGGCTAAGGGTCGCCATGTATTATAGTGATGTTGTCGAAATAAAAGAGAACTGTTTAGTTCGACGATTCGTATAATAATGGCCATAATTAGTGTGTGCAGTTACAAATATAATTAGTGTGTGCAGTTACAAATATAATTAGTGTGTGCAGTTACAAATATAAGGTTAGGCGAGCTGCACACTACAACAGACACACCGACAAGTGACTTGTGTTAGGTTTTTAACCAACTTCAAAAAAAGGAGGAGGTTATCAATTCGACTGTATTTTTTTTTATGTTTGTTACCTCATGACTTTTGATTGGGTGAACCGATTTTGATGATTCTTTTTTATTTGAAAGTTGGTGCTTCCCGAATAGTTCCATTTTAATTTGGTTCCATTCGGACAATGGGGTCCATGTGAAAACCATATAAGTCTTAAATTTGCATTAAGTATTTGCGCGACAAATGAACGAATAATGCGATTAGATTAGTGCGGGGTATCTACCGTAACTAAAAAGTTAAAAAGAAAAACTTTTTCCAAAAAAAAAAAAAAACAACCGACTTTTTTGAAACCTTATACAGATCCTAAGACACCGAATTTCGAAATTAAATTTATTTTTGACTTTGTGGTATTTTTTTAAGGAAGTCGGTTGATTTTTTTTTTAAAGTTTTTTTTCGTTACGGATTTTCTTGATTCGGTCGCCGCGCTCAAAGCCCGCGATAAAAGCTATGCAATAGCTTAAAATATTTTTCTTTCTATCAAAATACAAAATAGGAAGTGGTTTAGGGAAGTGTTGTCGTAGAGACTCGTGTGGGTACGTAATTGATTCAGGACTACCTGTGCTCTTGTGGATGACGCATGTGACCCACAGGAACGTGCTTCCAGGACAAAAAGTCTGTGTGACTAATTATAACATCAGTTGATTGTCTGTGAATGTTTTTTCCAAATTGGTCGTGCCGTTTCGAACATTAGCCGGTTGGAACGAATAGACAAATGCACAAACAAAAAAATATTGTTTTTGTGTTATGAAAACCGTATATACTTACATTTACATTTGGTAAAAGCTGTTATAGTAACAATACAGACAGACAATTCATTATGCTTAATTGAATAAATTGCCGTAGCGTTCTGTCGGCAATACAATGTCGTAACATCGTAGCTGTGCCTCGTAGGCTCCCCTGCGTAGCCGGAGGCGCGGCGTAGCAGCGCGTAGCGGGCGCGGTGCGGCGCGGCGTAGCGGCCCCTGCTACGATGCAGTCGTAGCAATTACATTTTAATGTGACATGGCACGCAACATTAATTATTATAGGTAGCCGTTTTCAGCCAGCAGTTTGAAAGTCGATCTGGAAAGGTACACTTGTGTTCAGAATAGACTGCTGCACAGAGTTCAGTGCACAACTGTACATTTCTAATTAAATCTTAAAAAAACAGTCTTTATCCAAGGTCTTGATCCAATGCCATTCCTTGGTGTTGGTCCAATTTTTGAATTGAGTTAACCATGTCATGTGGGGTATCGTATGAAAGGTCTTCATTGGCACAAGCTTAAAAAGATTTTTAATTATTTCTATGATGTATCAGATTCGATTAGGACGAAGACTGAAAAAGAAAAATCCTTTCTCAAAAGCTCGGAAAAAAGCTGTGAGACTCGATTCCAGAACTATTTCTAATATGTGTGCACCTAAAAATTTGTACGGAACCCTCGGTGAGCGAGTCGCACTTGTCTGGTTGTTTCTTTTTAGTTAATCACAATAAGTCCAGGAGTGGAGAGTACAACAGGAACCGTTTCAATGAGCGTCTCGAAGCACTGACCCCTGAGCACTGAACACTGCCTCCCGTCCTGTCTCGTGGTTCTGTTGCTGAAACTCTCACTAAGGTACGAATATATTCCTCCCTGCTCTAATGCTTGAGTGCTCGATTGCTCGCTTCTCAACTTAGTTTAGTGCTTTAAGTTCGTCAACGTACAACGTACTGTACTTAAATACTTATTTGCCGATGGAACCTTTTACCAGTAGTATGCCGACATATATGTTTGAAGTAGCTTCCTGAACACTGTCGCTGTCGCTGTCGGTGCCGGTGTGCGCGCTGCGACGGTCTTCTAACGGACTTTATGCTGTGTTCATCATCGTTGAGAGAATTTATTCTGGAAGGGTTTATCTTTAAATGACTTACTAAACTTACAATAAAGAAATCTCGATGTTTTGATAAGTGGTCAGAATCGAGCGAGCATTCAACACTAGCGCTTATCAAAGGTAAAGATGTGCAGACTGCCGGCGCCTCCCAGCGCAGCGGTCAGTGTGACCTGTGAGCCGAGTGCTGGCGTGGCGATACACTATGCTACCGGTGTCACATAATATTTATGTTACACCCTGTAGGTACCTACTGAAGGGAAACAATACTACACAAACAGTATTTATTGTTTGACGCATGTTCTACCAGCCAACCTTATATTAGTTTGCCTGCCGGGGTCGCGTGATTGTTCGAAAGAGATACCGTGACCCTGGCACATGGGCAACTGATGGAACACGGGTGGGTTTTAGTCAGTAAAAGTCTGACACGCCCTCCCGCTCCGCCCAGAGCGGGAGAAGTCATTTGATGATTTCCCATCCTGAAAAAAAAAAAAAAAAAAAAAAAAAAAAAAAAAAAAAAAAAAAAAAACCTTATATTAGTTGGCGAGTGTAGCCCTCAGCCTCTCAGCCCCCCAGCTAGTTCGAGCATTCTAATCTTCATGTTTGTTAGCCTGATCTCACTCAATGAGCTCTTTGTATTTTTGTATAATCAATTCAATTCATGCTTCCGCCTTCGTCATTCATTCATACGCCACAGAACAGCGCCGGTGACGTCCTGCACCACGGCCCGAGCGGCTGGAGCAACCGGAGCGACCGAAGCGAGCGAGGGGCGAGCGGTGGGCGCGGGCGGCCCGCAGGCGCACTGGGTGACCGCATTCGCGTGTGTGGACAGCGCGCAGGCGCGGGCGGCGCGCGGCGGGCGGCCGGGCGCGCCCGTCAGTCGCGCCCCGACCGCGGCCCGTCCCCGTGCAGCCCTCGCCGCCGCCTCGCCTCCAGCCGGCCGCGCGCTCGCCGCATGCCGCGCCCGCGCCCGCGCGCTCGCTAGCGCCGGCGTGGCCGGCGAGCCGCCCGCCGCCGCTCCGCCCGACGCTTGGGCAGGTGAGCCCGCAGCCCGCAGCCCGCAGTCCCGCAGCCCACAACGCTCGGCCGCACGCCCAGCCGCCATCGATCGACGCTCTGCGCATGTGTGGCGCTCACGTGCTGCGCGCGCCCTGCGCCCGCTCGGCGCCCGACGCCTGTATCTCCGAATTATGCAGCCGATATTGACCGGCTGTGGCCTAGCGCGGCGCGGAGACGCCTCGGTCGCCGGGACTCCGGGAGCAAGTAGTGCCAGTGTGTAGTGTGTCAATACAGCGGTCCCGGCTCGCGTGCCGGACTGCCGGCGCTACTCCACGACGGCCGCAGAGCTCGGCGCCGCGCGGGCCCTCGCGGCCGGCTTGCAGGTGTTATCGCAGGGCGTAGCAAGTGTCAGAATGTTCCGAATAGAAAGCTTCATAGTATGTGGACAATCGATAGAGAGTGTTCAGTGATCTAAATGTGTAGACGCCGATGCACCGCGCCGCTCGCAGTAAGCTCGGTGCGGCAGCGGGTGGCAGGCGACGGCAGGCGGCGGTTGTTTACAATCGCAGGCGGCGCGGCGCGCGCGCGGGCGGCGGCGCACCGATATAGCGTGGCGCAGTAAACACGCCGCGCGCGCCTCAATGAGGACGCGCTATAAATACTTTCCCCGCGCGCGCGCTGCCCGCGGCCGACCCTCACCTACTACCCTCCAAACTCTGTTTATTTTCGCGTCGTCGCTGATGCCCGCGTCTTCCGCGCTCAGCGGCCGCATGCCCATTGCCCACTGCCCACTGCCCGCCTCTACCCACTGCTCCCCTGCTACATAATATGATAACAGATGTCCCACTGTGCCCACTAGACAGGGATATTATTCAGATCACTTCAGCCGTGGAATCATCGTTGTTTGGCTTGTATGCCAATTTCCAATTTATTGTTCCATGTCCATTGGTAATAAATAGTAGAGATTCAGGACTAACATTCATAAAGCATTTACCCCTATAATACATTAATAGATCAACAGGGGTTTCGCACTCATGACAAAACTAAAGTGTGTGACACACAAACATGACAACACTGGTAGCGCAGGGCGCAGGGCGCAGGGCGTCGCCTGCTCCGCGCGCGGAGCGGGCGTGCCGGCGCTGAGCGAAGTAGACCTGCACACTATGCACAGTATAATTATACTGAATGATACTGACACATACATTCGACATCATTTTGAATGATAAGAAATCGTTGAAGGGTGTCAACGATTTCTGACTGACTGACTTTGACCGGTATTAACATAAATAGGATTAGTACGATTACGAGCGTCCAAGTGGGTTAATCGATAGGTAACCGAAGTGGCATCTATCATGGCGGTGCCGCGCGTGGCTCCTCTATCATGGCAGTGCCGCGCGTGGCTCGTCCATCATGGCAGTGCCGCGCGTGGCTCCTCCATCATGGCAGTGCCGCGCGTGGCTCCTCCATCATGGCAGTGCCGCGCGTGGCTCCTCCATCATGGCAGTGCCGCGCGTGGCTCCTCCATCATGGCAGTGCCGCGCGTGGCTCCTCCATCATGGCAGTGCCGCACGTGGCTCCTCCATCATGGCAGTGCCGCGCGTGGCTCGTCCATCATGGCAGTGCCGCGCGTGGCTCCTCCATCATGGCAGTGCCGCGCGTGGCTCCTCCATCATGGCAGTGCCGCGCGTGGCTCCTCCATCATGGCAGTGCCGCACGTGGCTCCTCCATCATGGCAGTGCCGCGCGTGGCTCCTCCATCATGGCAGTGCCGCGCGTGGCTCCTCCATCATGGCAGTGCCGCACGTGGCTCGTCCATCATGGCAGTGCCGCGCGTGGCTCCTCCATCATGGCAGTGCCGCGCGTGGCTCCTCCATCATGGCAGTGCCGCGCGTGGCTCCTCCATCATGGCAGTGCCGCGCGTGGCTCCTCCATCATGGCAGTGCCGCACGTGGCTCCTCTATCATGACAGTGCCGCGCGCGACTCCTCGCACTCAACAAGTACCTCGCAGCCAGTGTACCTACCTACTCAAAATCAATATCAAAAGTCATTTATTCAAACTAGGCTGAGAGTCAGCACTTTTTGAACGTCAAAGTTACACAAGACAGTCCCCCCAAAACGCCTGCCCTTCGACACTTCCTAGTGCTTTAGCTGGGAAGAAGAAGTGGCGGAACAAACTCCCCAGCAGTTACTCAATCATACTATTCTGTTATATGCATCGAAAGCTTCCAGATTGTCTCGTGCTGATGCTTATAGAAGCTTTATGTTAATATGCTCCACTACGGGTAATTAATTAACAATATCTTCGTGTTAAGTACTTATATAATCTTCTAGTAGTGTTCAGAGTTGATATTCTTGTCGAACACCACACCTCAGATGGTCGGGATTGAGTTGACGCCAGCAGGCATCTGATTATAAAATTCAAATTCAACAGCATTTTATTTCAGACCAGGGATCTAAAGTGTTAGTAAGAACTTAGTCTATGTTAGTAAACTCAAATTTAATACAATAAAATAATAACACATTAATTAGGTACGTGAACATTTGCACGCACGTGCCGGCAAGCCCAGAGCCTGATAAATGGACCATCAACCTTGTCCGCCAGTGTAGCTAATATACTATGTGTACTGTATATACTGTCTGTGTATCTACTGTGTGTATTATGTTTGCACTAGCTTCTGCCCGCGACTTCGTCCGCGTCAAATTTTTGCTCCCCTGACCCTTCCCGCCGCATCGAATTGCCCGTCAGTTTTCGTTGCTGCTCCGCTCCTTTTGATTGTAGCGGTGATGTTATATAGCCTTCCACAATAAATAGTTTACCCAACACAAAAAAGATTTTTTCAATTCGGACCAGTAGTTCCTGAGATTACCGCGTTCAACCAAACAAACAAACAAACAAACCCTTCAGTTTTATAATCGTACACTGACGAGGTTCAGAGCTCCCACCTCATTCTTGCTTTTATTGGATGGCTTGAGTGGAGATTCGCACGAGCAAACGTGCTCGGGGAAAGGAAGTATTCCAGTAAGTGCTCGTAGGGATCTTGACCATCTTCCGGGCTCTGGGATTGTTCTGAAAGCCGTGGAATACCTCTCCACTTCTCAAGCACCTCAGGAAGTGTTGCCCCCTTATTGCTGCGTCACTACGTGCGAGCGACGGTTTCCGGAGGCCCATTATCGAGTGTGCAAGTCACCCCCTGCCATTTAATCCGTGTATTTACAAAACATTGATGCGGCAGGGGCCATAGACCTACCATAGTTCTTGATAACCAGTCTATTTTAGCCATCCAAATACATAGTCCAACATCTTTGTTTCCATATCCTGCAATAGTCCAACACCAACCAGAGATTGTCCTTGGGTGCACTTGTACAGTGTATACAGGGATAATCGTCGGTTGGTACCTCACTTCATCTAAATTGTCTAAGGGGCCTACGAGTTGGCTTCGACCCCTCGTACGCCTTCCAAAGGACCGGGATTCGAGAATCCCGAGATATGTTAACATATATAAATAATAATAACTGCACGTACACGCGCACGTTAAATATCGCTGCGGGATATTTGTGCGCACTGGATCTTCAACGCACTGCTCACCGTGTATGTTTACGTGCTGGTGACCGTCGTCTAAGTATGTGACGTACTCCTGGCCGGTCGCGCGTCGCCCGTCGCCCGCTGTGTCACCGGCGGTGACACAGCGGGCGACGGGCGACGCGGGCGGTGACACAGCGGGCGACGAGAGACACCTGTGCGGTGACTCACCGCACAGGTGTCTCTCTCTTGTAGCTTGAACGCGTGCGAGCTGCACGCGGGCAGCGGGGACTTCAATAACAGCCAAGCATAGTACACAAGTTAACATTTTTATTATTTGATTTAAAGCATGGTACATTAAGGTCTTATTATTAAAGTAATGATAATGGTCTTTCATGTTTCGCCATGGACTGACATAAAAATATTTCAATACTTATGTTGAATGTAAGCAAAAATATACAACACATTAATTTGATAAAACTATTTGATTAAACTATTATTATAATTCTTTTATTTATTTTCATACATATTTCGTTACATTTTTAAATAGTTTTACAAAATAAATATACAAAAACATTTAAAAATATAAAAAATAGCGGTCCATCGGTAGCGGGAGCAGGATGTAGCTTATTATAATTATTAATAACAGGTCTAATAACATTGGAAGTTAGGGTTTCGTATCAATTTCAATCCTTAACAATAATAGGTAGGAATCAAGCAGAGATGGATTCAGAGAGCGGTACTTCTGGATACGGCTCGCATTGTTAGGAGGTTCCTCTCTCTTGAGCCCTGACCTGGCTACTATTTTTTAATATTTTTAAATGTTTTGTTTTTACTTTAATATTTAAAAATATAATTTATTGGTATGTGTAAATGAAATAAAGGATATAATAATAGGTAGATACATAAAATTATACTTCTATTAAAAACTCAGTATCATATTATCTAATACTTAGGAATCTGTTCCCTACTTGTTATCACAAATACTGTGAACCGCTCGTGAATCTGACTGAATGCTTGGCTCGTGTGTGCAAGAGGTTCTCTGTGCAACACGGTACCCTACCGCATGCTACTGTGTGGTATTTTATAGCAGAACCTTGAACCACCCATCGTGAGTAACTGTCAGGGTTTGTCTTTAATCTTAATATTAAAACTATTATGTTGTTTTTAGGGTTCAGAAAACCCCTCCGTGTCTCTCTGTGACGCATGACGTTGTCGAGACCCTTGTGCTCAGTTTCAAGTTGAAATTATTCTCAAATACGCAGCTCTGTGGTCACTAGGAGCTCAACAAAATCAGTCCTTGGAGTTCTCAGCCCGTTGTTCTCTATGAAGATCTACGTTTCGGGGTGGGCAACTCGACGACTCAACAACAAGTGAATGATCGCCGAAAGAACTTTGAACAGACCAGGCAGGTGTCGGGGTGTCCGTGATCTTCGAAGGAGTAGTTAACAGCTGTGCAGTTCGGGCCCCCTAATCTCTGATGGAGAATGCATTGGGTTGCCCACACGCTATGCATGCATTTCACGTAGTGTTGTGTGCGGCGTGTGTTTGTTCTAGAGCTGTGTAGATGTCGGCACCTGTTGATGTGCGCGTCATGGAATACGCAACTCAGTGTAGCTCCGCAGCTCAGGACACTCGACAACAACAGTAGGCCCCAAAATTTGGGGCCTCAATAGTAGGCCCCTAATCGGCAAAGACTGTCAGTCTGCAGGAGGTACTGATATATAGCCGGTTTTAGTACACTTCCACCTTATGGGGAATAACTAGAACCTACTTGATATTTTGTCGCTTGCTTATGTCAAACTAGCACCTGGACTGACCCGCCGCGTCGCTCCCATCGTCCGGGCGTCCGTCCGCGCTGTGACATTATATTCACTTAGCGCTATTCCGACCTTTTTGTTTTTCATCGGCTACTAAGCGCCATAATGGGATGATAAATACCATTTGTGGCGTTCCGCGCATAAAAATATCAGTAGGGAGGTATTGAGTTAAGGCTGGATGTAGTATCTAGAAGAGTCCCTTTATTATGCCGATTACAAAAGAAATATTTTTTCCTAATATTTTTTTTTGTAACAGACATCCAAAGTTGAAATTCTGAAAAAACTAGTAAACGAGAAAATGGATTTTGAAAGTTAAGGTTACAAAAAATCAATGTTCTACTTGTTTGTTACATAGATTTTTCCACATAGATCCCAACAAATTATATGCATCAATGTATCACTAACATAACCGATACTGTACTGCAAATATACTACAAATAGTATTAAAACTCAACTTAATAATTATGAAAATATCGATATTTTATAAGACGTACCGACATCTGGTACTTTTTAAAAAACATTTCGTTTTAAAAAAATGTGCTTAGAAATGTTGTCTGTAGAGGTTAATTGTATCAAATTTGTTGTAGAACAATATCAGTAAAAATCACAAAATGCCATATTTTCACCCGATTTTACAAAAACGCAAATAACTCGGAAACTAAATGCCGACATCTGGTACCTTTATGCGCTGAACGCCTCATATCGATCTTATTACACATATAGATCTCATTAATAATCTTCCTCAAAAATTGGGCTACCAAATGTAAAAATATGTTTTCAATTTTTCCTTTCCATTCCCTTCATACGAACTCACAAATGTAACCTCTTTGTAGATAATATTCATACAACACATAATGTATACATACCTTGAACTCCTTTCCCTCACTGAATAAATACCACAGCGCGCAGCGCAGCGGTAGGAATGTCAGGCGCAGACCGCGACAGCCCTCGACAGCTGTGGACTGTAGTAACGCCAAAGATCACGCTTTAAAGCGCTGTTGAATAATTTTAATCAAAAATAGGCGAAAATGCTATGTCAATAATATATTATTGTGATTTGAAACTTGTTTTCTATAATAATATCCATCAACATCAGCCTATATTATACCCACTACTGGAACACAGGCCTCCCTGTCGGCGAGGTGCAATCGGCCTTAATCTACCACGCGGGCCCAGTGCAGGCTTCACCGTTTTGAGAGCAGTGGTGCTGACATTATTTACACAAGGTAAAGCGTCTTTCCGTTACCACTGGAGCACCGCTGCTCTCACACCGTGAAGGTTTCATGTCAATTCTAAGTATCTATTACTATAAAACGGTAATTGCATACTCTAACCCCTATTACATTGTCGAAAAAGCTAAGCTCCGCTGCATACGTTGCAAACGTTGTTACAGGAATTAAATACATACGTAATTCAACTGACGTAGAGACAGCCCGTTTAGTGCACTTTAAGCTATTTTGATAGAATACCGTACGACATTACAACGGTATCGGCTTGGTCTTAATAATATTCGGACGGGACCCACGGGACCAAATGATAAGAGTTTCATTTCTACGTGCCATTTGGCTACGGAACCCTAAACACAGACGATTTGAGAACTTATTCCTTTTCGAAACTGAGTATCAAATAGATTTTGTAGAGATGCTATTTTTAAATCTAATAAATATTTGTCTAACACTGCATTCTTTACTACTCAGAACACCACGTCAGTTATAATTTTCACCGATTTTTATTTAAATTTTTTTTAGCGCCCCGAATTCACCACCTTTGGAAAGCAATTTGAATAACAACATAATAATTTTCGTTGCTTTTTGAAATACTTCAGACACAGTTCCCTTTATTTATTACTAGCTTTTGCCAGCGGCTTCGCCCGCGTGGAGGTCGGAAATGATCCCGCGGGAAAATACTACCGGGATAAAAAGTAGCCTATGTCCGTTCTCAGGCTCTAAACTATCTGTGTACCTACCAAATTTCATTTAAATCGGTTCAGTAGTTTTAGCAGGAAAGCGAGACAGACAGACAGAGTTACCTTTGCATTTATAATAATAGGTCTTTACCTATGGAAAATGCCGTTTTGTATGAAAAAAATGAAACTAATTTTTTTCATGTATTTTTTATTTGTATTAATCGAAATAATCACCCATGCAATCAATGCATCTTTGCCAACGCAGTGGCAATTTATTGATGCCCTTCTTAAAAAAATCAGCTGGACGGGAGGCAACATATTCTTCAAAGGCATTTTGTACTGCCTCTCGGGTATTGAATTTTTTTCCCGCCAAGAAGTTATCCAAATTCTGGAAAAAGTAGTAGTCTGTGGGCGCAACGTCTGGTGAGTAGGGCGGATGACGGAGAGCTTCCAACTCCAATTCTTGCAACTTGGAGACCGTCTGCTGTGCAGTATGAGGTCACGCGTTGTCGTTCAGGAGCAGCGGAGACGACCGATTGACCAATGCTGGTTGAAGATGTGCCAGCTTCTCCATCATTGAGTTCAGTTCTTCACAGTACACATCTGCAGTAATGCTCACCCCGTTTGGTAAGAAGTTGTGATGAATCACACCGGCGCTAGACCACGAAACAGTGACCATCACTTTTCTAGGGGTAAGTTTTCGTTTAGGGCATTGTTTAGGTGCTGAACCAGGATCCAACCAACTTGCTGAGCGCTTGCGGTTATCAAACAGAATCCATTTTTCATCGCAGGTAACAATGCGGTTCAAAATTCCTTCATTTGTGTGTCTGTTGAGCAGTGCAAGGCATGTCTCGACGCGTACTTCGCGCTGGCGATCATTGAGTTCGTGGGGCCCCATTTGTCAAGCTTTTTTACCTTGCCAATTTGACGCAAATGGACCAATATTGTTTTGACGCTAACGTCGAAAGCTGCTGCTAATTCAGCCGTAGATTGTGTATCATCAGCTTCCACAATCGCCTTTAATTCGTCATTGTCGACCAAAGTCTTCGGACGACCGCGAGGTTCATTTTTCAGGTCGAAATTTCCAGAACGGAAGCGAGCAAACCAATAACAGGTGGTGCGTTGGTTTGTAGTGTTAGCTCCGTAAACGTCGTTGATGTTGCGTGCCGCTTGTGCCGCGTTGCTGCTACGACGGTACTCATATTCCATAATTACTCGAATTTTTAACGTATCCATGATGACAAAAAAGATTGAAATGCGATGAAAATGGAACACTAATCAATAAACAAATGACTACTTTTGGAAAAAGAATTCCATGTTTTTAAAATAAAATTAATTTGAAATTAGAATTCTTAGACAAACAAAAATTATTTTGATTTGAAATGGCCAGTACTGCAGAATGGCAATTTCATAGGTAAATACCTAATATTAAGTGTGGATTATTCCCTTATCGCAGTTAACACATTTAAATACATTTTTAAATATTATAAATTTATTAAAAAATAAACCAGCTGCCTAAGGAGAGCCTCCTTTTTAGGGTTCCGTTGCCAAATGGCAAAAAACGGAACCCTTATAAATTTTAGAAATAAAAAACAATACATTTTGGGATTCCCCATACTTAGAACTGAAACTCAAAAAAAAAAAAAAAAAATCATCAACCCCATACGTGTGGAGTATCTATGAATAGGTCTTCAAAAATGGTATTGAGGGTTCTAATATCATTTTGTTCCAAACTGAATAGTTTGCGCGAGAGACACTTCCAAAGTGGTAAAGTGTGTCCCCCCCCGTAATTTCTAAAATCAGAGAATGATAAAACTAAAAAAAAATATATGATGTACATAACCATATAAACTTCCACCGGAAATTGGTTTGAACGAGACCCAGTAAGTACTTTTTTTTTTAATACGTCATTAATCGTAAACCGCAATTGTCCGGTTTTTTTTGAGTGTGGGAAATCATCAAATAACGTCTCCACTCTGGATGGAGCGGGAAGAAGTGTCAGACTTTTACTGACTAAAACCCACCCGTGTAACGAGTCTCCTGAGATGTTGATCGATGCTCATGGCTATTACCTACATCATTGGCTGTCACGACTATCGGCACAATGACTGCTGTACCCACATGGCAAATGTCGACAACCTCGCGAGCCAGGTCAATATCTGCTTATATTTGTCAGCTTTCATGCGGGACTGCTATATCAACTATCATTGTGCGACGCTCTAATCGATCTATCACCACTATGTCCAGCTTAGGGGCCATCCATAAATTACATCACACGTTAAGGGGGAGGGAGGGGGTCGACGAAGTGTGGCATTGTGTGACAAGGGGGTGGGAGGGTATAAAAATTTCGTGACGTCACCTTTCAAAATCTATTTTAATCTAAGTGTTAAGTAAAACACGAATTTTGAACTTTTCAAGAAAAACTCAAAAACATTTGCAACTCTATCTCTAGAGATATAAGGTTGAAATTGTATGGTCGACCACTCGCTCTACTAGTGTTACGCGCCGACCGCCTAATTGCGCTTTTATAAATGCCGCTAAATGCATCGTGCCTAGCAGTGATATTGTTTCTATTTCATTTCACAGCTGAATTTCGCAGATGAAACGTCGTTTTCTTAGTTCTGTTATTTTGAGATTATATTGTTATTATGATATCTACTCACTACACAAGTTTAATATGAATAAAAGAGTGATTTAGGTAATCTTTAACGTAAATTATGTGAAGCTTATGTTGTGGTCTATATTTTGCATCATACAAGGCCAGCAAACAAGACCAGCAATTACATAAGAAAAAACGTGAAGTTTTGCCCATCACGAAGATAGAATTGCTGCTATACGTGCCAGAGAAATACTTTGTTTGGATGATGATGATGATTCTGTATGGTTCGATGAAAAAGATGTTGACACAAAGAATGCTCCTGACATTAACAACCCAAACGAGAACGAAGTGGCTGCTATGCCAGTTATAAATAATTTAAAGGAGCCCACTCCTTTCAGAGTCCATGTACTCAAGATGATTAAGATGATCTTTAAATAAAATAATGAATTATTTTTTGTTTTGTTAATTTCTTGCAATGTTTGAATTGATGTTAATTTTATTTAAAAAACATTTAAATATAAATAAAACAAATTTTGGAACTACTGATTTAATTCACTAATTATTTCTAGATGTAAAATATGTGACGTCACACTAGGGTGGGGGGAGGGGGGGTTTAAAATCATGAAATTCGAGTGACTTAATTCATGGATGGCCCCTTATAAGCAACAATAGTCCTGTCAATGATGATAGATCGATCCCAATATAACGTGACATTGCCATTTTCGAGAACTGAGTCGGGCACATACCTATATTACAATATTTCTGATTCTAAAAGACTGTATTTCAGAGCAATTTGCTGGTGGATTATCCTGGCTACAAGGTTGTGTCTTTGCAAGTAGTCTCCGTTAGCCAGACGAGAACAGCCAGAAATAATGTCAGATTGATTCCCCCGGAGGGTGGCATGCCCGACAGATGTCAACCGTGCCATCCTTCACAATATATTTCCGGTAGTTGTGCGTTCTCATACCGTCGTCCATAATCGCAAAGATAAAACCTTCGGTTTCCCCAAATAGATCTCCGAATCGTAACTAGGATACGGACGCTAAGAAGTCTACTCGGGTCGGGTTCATGTAGCAGCCGATAAAAGCGCCCGTGAAGCTCTTTGCTCTGCCATACCTCCTTGCGGTCATTAGTATCCAATACTTCAGGTTTGCGCCAGTTCTCGTTAGGCAAGGAGAGCGAGGTAAGGCCCTTATCCACTCAGACCACATCTCGGTGAATCCCCGTGCGTGCGGTGCGTCGGCTTTTAGGAAGTAGTTCCTGAGACTGCATATCTCACATTATTATTATTATTATGTAGGTATGTACGTATAGATGTTAAGCATAACAGTATCAGGAAACATTCAAGTATGATGGTAACATATAAATTGCCTACAAACAGACCATTTTAGTAGAAGTTTAGTGATTAAAAATCTGTAATCGTTTTCCACAGTAATAAAATTATTTCATCCAATAACAATGGCAAAACATTGCTACCTATGTATTAAACATTTGACAGGAAGTTCTTTTAAAAAGAATTTGTGATGTTTCAAATTAAATTCAAAATTCAAATTTAACAAAAAACATTTTATTTCAGACCAGGAATCCATAGTGTTAATAAGAACTTAGTCTATGTTAGGTAACTCAAATTTAATCAAATAAAATCAAATTAATTAGGTACGTGAACATGTGCACGCCCGTGCCGGCCAGCCCAGAGCCTGATAAATAGACCATCAACCTTGTCCGCCAGTGTAGCTAATATACTGTTAGGGCTGCCCCTGAATCGCCGCAACATCGATGCACACCGTTTGCGCATAATGGCATGAAAGTCATCTATCCGCGCATCCGCAAACATGCCCGATGACTTTTATATTTAAATCAATAAAAATATGCGCTTCTAAAGCTGCAATCAATGTGATTGAAAGACTGAAACTTTTTATTGATTACTTGTAATGAATTCAACGTAAATACTTAAAAATAAGCTATACCTACGTAAGTCCTCATTTTTGGTGTCCATAATCAATACTGAGCAATGAGCATACATAAGTATACTAGTATATAACCAGCGCCTACTACAGGCGGGTCGTCGATAAGCTGCGCTTGGCTGCAGGCTACACACTGCATTTCTTTCCACGATTGATTTCTTTGGTAGGTACTATACATTTGTAGAACATCGCTGACGTGTTGCAGATGTGCAGTCTGGCAGCGTTGGCGCGCGGCTGCCGGCCCGCCGCCGCCGCCAAGCCCTGCTGCCTGTGCTGGTGCTGTTGTTGTTCGTGCTCCTGGTCAGTACACTCACACCGTCTCACTCACACGCATGTCGTTGTGCTGCTCGCCGCTACAGTACGGCTTACATCTCGACGGACTGTGCTCGTACATGAGAGCTTATCTCGGCTTTGTCGGCTCTGGAAGGCGCTGGAGAACTGTGTAGCGATGTTGATCAGTTGCTGCGGTGATCTTGCTAAGAAACACCTGTATTCTGTCGTTAATGAACTGCCATACTGCACGTTTAAAAAAATCTCCAATCTGATTTAATTTATTTTTTAGGTGATAACATATAATTAAAGGTATATCTACCTGCTTTTATCTCGCTCTGGTTCTCCTCATTAATCACGCCTTTAAAAACCTCTAGATCTTTATAATAATTGTTTATGACTTGTATGTTTGTTCTATTCCAGGGCTAGATGGTGAGTGCAGACAAGTCGTGCAAGCCCCCCCCGTCCCCCTCCTTCCTCTCTCATGTAGACGTAAGTCAAGTCACCCCGTCCGCTTCCGCCCCGGCCGGTCAGAGGCAGGCCAGACAGTCACGACCCAAAAAGACTTGTGATGGGCACAAGGCAGGAAAGTATGGCGCGGAATAGAGGAGGCCAGTTATATTTAGTATTCGATATCGAAAGTGATAAAAAAAGGAGGTAGCACTATCAAAGCACTGTTAAGCGTTGGCCACGCCGAATTTGTTTCTAGCTGTAGAAATCACAACACACGCCTTGAAAATAAGGGAGCATACGAGCACGCGCACTATACATATAGGCACACGACCGGCTCGCGGCTCGCGGCTCGCGGCTGCAGTATTAGCCGCAACAGCTCAGCCGCGCTAGCACTTACAGCGGCGCCGACACGTACCGGCCACTAACGGCAGTACAGACACTGCGCCCGACAAAAGCGCAACAAAACAGGTTATGTAGAGTTCCTTCAAAATTCGTTTATTTGTAGAGATATCCTTCACTGTACTCGTGAAAGATATCTGCCCACCACCACGAGAGTTATGATTTAGTTACCTCCCTCATCTCCTCGTGTTGCGAGGCTGTGCACTGAGCTAGTCGTGGGCGGCAGTGTGGGCACGCGCCGGCACCCAGCGTAGGGACCACGAGGCGGAAGGGCGGGGAAGGGGGCCGACAACCGTAGATGCAGTAGAACTTATTAGTAGAAAGGAGCAAGAGCATATTTAGTAAGCATCGCAGTGGAATGAACGTATACAATGTAGTGTATTGTGCAGCCTGGCGGAGCGCGGCTCGGACGGCGGCCCGGGCAAGAAGCCGGGCGAGTTCGGCCCGCAGGAGCGGCTGCTCAACGACGGCGATGCGACGTGAGTGCCCCTACTGGTTGTGAACGAATCGTACACGATCTTCTCAAAAAATATAACAAATATACTTGTTGCGTTCTGTCCACACAGGATCCCACCATCACCCACATCGAAGTTCTGTGGAACGTATACATCGTCACATTTTAATCGTCTTACTACATTATTCATTATGATGACGCATGATGTAGTTTGAAATTGATATTTTGTCTCATGGAAAATGGAGATGGAATGATCTAGTCGACTCGTGCGCTGGGTAGGTATGTTCTATACCGTCTGATACGTAAACATTGTTAACAGGATGTTTCATAATTCTAATGCATTATTTATTTTTCTTAGTGCCTAAGTTCTGAATTAATGGTATCAATTTTTTAATCACGCCCAGAGGTATATTATGTCGGATACATTGAATGGACAACGTTTGTAAGACGACTACAATGACACGATGTATAGGTTGTCTTATTTCATGATATTAACAATAAGTAGTAGCTCTGCTCGCGCGCCTCCTATGGCATCATAACACGGAGTGTTGTGTTGCAGGCCCACGCTGGACGAGATCCAGAGCTGGGGGCAGTCGTTCGACCGCCTCATGCGCAGCGCCGGTACGTGGCACGCCTATATATTATTGAAGCAGTAGTTATAAGTGGTACACACAAAAAAATTAAAAGGTGTTAGTAAACAAAACAACTTACACAATAATAAGTGAATCTATTTCTGTGCGTGTACACTTACCAAGTCCACAGTGAAAGGACTGTTTATTTTGCACGCTAACGTTCTGAGGACAGTGTGGGTGCTACCATCACGGACCCTGTTCATCATCGATGCAGTTCTTTTCCTAATGATGGAGAAGAAATCATCGATGGGAGCATCCGCAAGCATTGCGGAAGCACCGCAGTACCGGGGTTTTCTCAACACTGCCCTCAGAGCGTCATTGTATTGAACATGCTGGGTGCTGTAAGCCCGCCGCGTGTAGATGCCACAGACTGCACGTGTAGAATGACTCACAGAAGGCTCTAAAAAGTAACAGTTCTCCATCCGTGCGAATCTGCGGGCCAACGTATTGCAACGGACTGCCAACGCCCTCTTTTCCCTCTCTAGGTCTTTATCGTGTTGTAGCTGGTCTTTCAGAATGTGACCTAAATATTTTAATATAGTCACCCTCACTAGTGCCGCCCCACTGATCTTAATTGGCGGCCGCGTCGATGGCTAGTCTTCGTTGAGATTGGCCATGGCCATGGCCGAAATGCTTCGCATAGCATAAAAACACTCTTACTAGCATTATATTTGAGTTCATGTGACAGGGCATGTGATTCACAAATGCTCAGAAGTCACCTGAGCGCACTCACTCACTGAGTTTATCTACTTAACTTACGTGTTTCAGCCGGACGGAAAGTATTCCGCGACTTTCTGCGCGGCGAGTACTCTGAGGAGAATATAATGTTTTGGCTCGCGTGCGAGGAGCTAAAGCGGGAAACCGACCCCGACGCCGTCGAGGAGAAAGCGCGCTTCATCTACGAAGACTACATTTCCATCCTATCGCCCAAGGAGGTGAGGTTGCGTCCCAGCCACCCCACCCAGCTCTCTCCCTCCGGCCGCATACTGACCACCGCCGGTTGCAGGTGTCGCTGGACTCGCGCGTGCGCGAGGTGGTGAACCGCAACATGGTTGAGCCGACGCCGCACACCTTCGACGACGCGCAGCTGCAGATCTACACGCTCATGCACCGCGACTCGTACCCGCGCTTCGTCAACTCGCAGATCTACAAGAAGATGGCATGCCTGTTGAGCGCCGAGCCGCCGAGCGCGACCCCCGCCACCCCTGCGGCCCCCGACTCCGCGGGGACCCCAGCGTCGCCTGCGTCTCCCGCGCTGGTGGCGCTGGTCGCGCCTGTCGCTCCGGAAGAGCTCGCTGCACCCCGTGCGCTCCCCGTGCCTCCTGCGCTCTCTGCACCCCCCGCGCCACAGGTGACGGTCGCGCCACCCGCGCCCCCGGCGCCGGCCGCGCCCCCCACGCCCCCGGTGCCGGCCGCAGCCCCCGTGCTGCCCGTGCCGGTGGCGCCCTCCGTGCCCCCGGTGCCGGCAGCGCCGCTCGCGCCCCCCGGGCAGGTGCAGCCAGCACAGTGACGTCATCCGCACCCTCCCCATGTGTAAATAGACTCGATATACATTCATTTAAACGGGTACTAATTTTGTACATAGCTAGGTTAAGTGTGAGAGTAGGAGCGGCGCGCACCGCCGCGGCCACTTCGCTGGTCCACCGACCCGCGCGCCTCGCGCCCCGCGCCCCGCGCCCCGCCCGCGCCCGCGCCGCGCCCGCGCTCGCGAGTGCTGCACGTCGCGCGTCG
The DNA here is from genome assembly GCA_932294355.1 of Aporophyla lueneburgensis. Lineage (NCBI taxonomy): Eukaryota > Metazoa > Arthropoda > Insecta > Lepidoptera > Noctuidae > Aporophyla > Aporophyla lueneburgensis. The sequence continues at coordinate 477,355 of OW028745.1, read as the reverse complement.
AGCAAAGCGCAGCGCGCACCGCGGCGATCTGCGCGCATCTAGTTAGAAGCAATAAAGGTGGACCAATTAAGTTTGCCGAGGAGTCAACGAATAAATAAATCAGTTAATGTAATTATGCGTTTTATTTAAACACGATGGTCGCGGTCATATGTCACATAAAATTTCGGAAACCTGCCTTGTCGATGTGATCACGCGTTTCTGTTCGGCAAACGAAATTAACGCGACCTAAGCAAAAGTCAGGTCGCGAAAGTACGCGATCGACCGTCGCTATCGTCCGATTGTATGAATTAGCTTCCATCAACTCTCTCCTTCCCAAGTTGCGCCATAGCACTGTCTTCGGCCTTCCGCATCCAGTCTATCCTAGCCACTTTCTTAAGGTCGTTGGTCCATCTAGCTTGGAGACGTCCCACGCTACCCTTACGCGGTCTCCACTCCAGGACTCGTCTGGTCCACCAGCTATCGGTCCTACGACAAACTTGAGCCCACTGCAGCCCACTACCACTTCAGCTTACTCTGCAAACTACATCGGTTCTCCTGCGGTACATTTCCGAATGATTTCATTTCTACTTCTACCCTATTGCGTTATTAAATAGTTACTCAAATTAGAGTAAACACTGCCCAACACAACAGGGTCCTGCTATCGGCTTCTTTCTCTTTATGTCTACCAAGCTGGATGACTTGCCCTAGAAAAACATACAACATTATTATTTTTAGGTTATTTTTTCTCATGGCTTCACAAATGGCTACTTGGCATTTTAATTGATGCATGTGTGAAAAGTGTGTTTTCTTCAATCGAATCTCATAATAATGGTTTCATCGCATCTCTTTTATGTGAATATTTGAGAAACTCGCGCGATCAAGTCGCTTTTGTAGGTCGCAACATAATTAATTCTAAGCGTGTATGCACACATAATATAAATGTCAAATATATGGGCCCCAGTTCCCAGTGGACCCACTATTTTTGGTCAAGGTAACGTCATGGTAACGACGGGAGGGGGGTGCCATGAAACCCGTGTTACAGCAGGCTACCAACGACGACTACATCTAGCTACGTACAATGGACGTTCGATGAGGCTGGACCATCACCTTGCCGAACTTGAGGTAGAATATACTGGGGTTATCTGAAATACGAACACAGGGGCAGGATTCGATTAACCCCGGAGTCAGGCCGCCTATTCTTCTTCTGCGATGGTGATCAGCTCTCCCGAGGTGACATTGAATTTCTGGTCAATAAGGTACTCACTAGCAGTGTTGTGTAACCCCAAAAGAGGATCATGGTGGATAAGTTGCACATTAGTATTCAGATATGTCTCCGTGATCAGTAGATTTAATACCGGAAGCGATCACAGGCTTGTCCGACGCCCAAAATACCCGTACGATGAGGCCTACCCTCCGACCTACGCAGGTCCAAGCCGTTTTAGGGTCCGAAAAGTCCCAACTGGAAATTCATAATCAATTCGCTTGTTGACGTTTCGTTCATCCACAGGCAATATTGGTAAGAAAGCCGACGAGGTGGCCAAACTACTACGCGACTTGTCTCGCAGACTTTTTCCGCCGGCGTCGCAGCGTAAAAATAAGATGTCCAAACTTTCCTTGGCTCTAATGAGGGAAGGACGAGATGCCATCCCGGGGAACACCCAAATACTCCGAAATATTTTATTCCGAATTTCGATGTTCTGATTTTCAAAAGTCCGAATTTCAGAATACCTAAGAATTATAATATCTATTATTAATAAATAATAGTTTAAAAAAACTAACTCACGCTTTTTCCATTATTTTCTACTTTTTTTTAGGTATTTTTTATTGATGTCAAGCGTGGAAGCGTGTTTTGTATTTTTTTAAACTTTTATTTATTTTCTATTTTTTAGGGTGTTTCGAATTTTGAGACGTATGTCAGCGTAGTTTTCAAAGACAGTTTTTTTTTTGCTGTCCTGGTAACCCTGGCAAGGATAATGGCACAAATGTATGAAATTATTGCATTTTTATTGGTTTTTACAGGTGTGCAAAGTTTGAATGAAATCTGGTCGTTTAAAGTGGGTCAAAATCGTGCTATAAGGAGTCGGTTACAAACAAACATCCAAACATACAAGTGAAGCGTGTAAAAGACACGAAATTTATTTTACCGAAAGTCGTAAATGCGATTTGTTAGTTTCCGATTTTCATAAGTTCGAAGAATCAAAATCAAAAGTCATTTATTCAAATTAATCTATACTATATATATATTATATTTATGTATAATACCTATTGTAGCGAGACGGTTAAAGAAAAACACCATATTCACACCACTTTTATAATTTCAACGAAACATGAAGTAAAAAAATACAGCAGTAATATAAAAAAAATATAAAAAACAAGTATATGGTTGACTGCAGATGTGGCTATAAAAATATTTGGTTTCGTTTAAAAAGAGGGATGAGTCAAACTTAGTGGTTAATTAGATTTAACGGAAATTATCTTCGCGCACGACCTATCCCCAATACGATTGCAATCCATTAATAAAAACAGGCCTATGCACGTCGATTTATAGGTTTCTTTTTTATAACGAACACCTAGTTGAATCGTGAAATGCACATTACATCGGGATGCGTAAAAAATAGAAAATTATCTAGATAATCTATTACAGGAAAATAGAAAAAAATAGGTAAGTTAAAAGGTTCCTTATAACCAGCCGGGCGAAACAATCCAGAAGGACAGTCGGTGCTGCGTGCAGCGACGGCAGCAAGCAACCGTCTATGTGGGCGTCGGGCTCTGCGTCGGTGGCAAACGTCCGCAACACGCCGCTGACCTCAGTTTAATCCGACGGCTGATAGCCCGTCGGGGGGGAAAAAGCCGAAATTCGGCTTGTATGGTCGTCGTCTAAAGACAAATAAACAGGACGGTCAGACCAAGGTTACAAGCGGAATCTTCGATATAGCTAGCGAGAATCGCCGGTAGAACAGATTAGAATAGTAAAAGGAAAAGAAAAGACGTAATACGTACCAGTTAAATGGAAGAGTTGCACAAAGAACTTTATCAATATGAACAATTTTAAAAGTAGCACCAGATAGGACACACGTAGGTTTAGAAATATAATTATAGGGTTAAAATTGTTAATTTAAACTTTGGGAGTTCCGAAAATAAGAATATTGATGTGAAACGCTCAGCTCCCATCTGCAGTCTGCCAGTTGACAAGCAAAAATTTTGGCGTAAGATTATACAGGATCGAAATTTGAAATAGAACAAAAAAATATAAAGGCCAGTGTTTCTAAAAAAAGATTGATTTAGAAACCAAAAAGTTTCGTCCGCAGCGAATTTACGCTGCAGCACCCCTTTTCCAGCAAAAAAAAGAAGTGTGGTAACCCTAAAGGGAAATGACAACCCTAAGTGAGTAACCACATATGAGTACCAAATCTATAACAGAGTAAAATGTATAAGGAGGAGGCAACCCTAGAGAGGAAGACAACCCTGCTAAAATTAAATAAGCTAACCTAAATAAACTAACTTAATCAACCTATAAATATTATGACTAAGCAAACGAATTAAAGACTAATTAAATCTAATCAACAACATCGCAGTGCAGCTGATACAGAATAAAATTGAAAGTCGACTTTCACTTAAACGTTATCAGTGCGAGCTCCAGATGTGTCCACTAAACCTAACAATAACAAAAGTCAAGAAATCTAGGAATTAATTAATGAAAAATAAACGACCTAATTAAATCCTGGGGATCCCCTTTAATATATACAAGAACAAAGAATAATAAACGTCTTCAGTCAGATAAAGAAAATTAATATTAATAAGAAAGGTTAAATTAACGAAGTTAATTATTTAAGAATATCTTTTATATGATATTTGCTGGTATGAGAGGAATCACAGTCTTGTAGGACATATGTGGTCCTAGAGACGACCCTGATCACTTGGCATTTAATAAAGCGAGGAGCAAGCTTTCCTGAAAAATATTCACTAGCTGAAGACTTTGAAAAATTACGCCTCCATACAATGTCGCCAGTGTTAAGTGTAATTGCTGTCCGGTTTGTATTATAAATTCGAGAATTTCGAAGGAAAGCAGAAGAAAGGTTATCTGCCACTTTCGCATAAACCTCAGCCAGAGAAGTCAAATTCTTTGCGTGTTGTTCCCGACTTTCAGCTAAATTAGTGCTTAGAGTCTGGCTACCAGCGCGAACTGAATCCATGCAGACTTCTCTACCGAATATGAGGAAGTTTGGTGTAAAACCTGTCGCTAAATTAATACAGGAATTAAGATAAAGTTTGACTTTGGGTAACAATTTTGCCCAGTTTCTTTGGTTTTCACCAACCAATATGCTCAAACACGTCACGACACTTTGGTTATAGCGTTCTACCGTGTTGGCTTGCGGAGTATAATAAGGGGTATATGTTGGGGAATCAATGTGAAATGACCTAAGAAAATTTATAAACTGATTACTACGAAAAACTGTAGCATTGTCACAGAGTATAGACCGCGGAACTCCGAAATTAAAAAATACTTCAGATTCCAAGGATTTAATAACTGAACTTGCGTCAACCTTTTTAAGAGGAACAAGCCAGACATATTTAGAGAAAACGTCGACCATAGATAGAATATATTTATACCCATAATAAGCGATAGGTAAAGGTCCTATGATGTCGATAGAAATCATTTGTAACGGCAAGGAAACATCCTTGGGATAACACATTTGACCGCGTGGTTGAGTATTCGCGATCTTATAGGCTTTACATGTCACACATTGCCTTATTGTTTCCGTAACATCCCGATACATGTTCGGCCAATAGAAGACATCCTTGAGCTTAAAATAAGTCTTTGTGACTCCAGGATGTATGGAGTGAGGATTGTTATGGACCTCCCAAATTGCGGATGGCACCTTTTCAGCGGGTAACACCACGCGCCAAGGATCAGAACACAAAGGACTAACAATCGGCATGCGTCTTAGAAGAACACCGTTCCGAATGATGTACGCTGGAAACATTTGTGGAGTATCGCGAGCACCTAAATAAACCTTTTTATACCATCTGTCATTAGTATGGTCTGGACCTTGATCGAAAGTAACTGGACAAGCATACATTCTAGATAGAGCGTCTGGAACGACGTGTTGTGCACCCTTGCGATGAACGATATCAAAAGTATATTGAGAAATAATAGTAGCCCATCGAGCTAAACGTCCGGAAGGGTTATTCAGCGTAAGGAGCCATTTTAAGGCCATATGATCCGTAATAACAGAGAACTTCATCCCATCTAAATAGCAGCGAAAATGTTTAATAGAATCAAGAACAGACAAAAGTTCACGTTCAGTAGTACTATAATTACGTTCAGCTTTGGAGAATAAGCGTGAATAATAAGCAATAGGATCAAATCAAATCAAATCAAATCAAATCATTTATTCGCTTAATACAGGTAGGTATACACAGATGTTACAAAGAAAAATTAAGTGCTCTGTATCATTACCTAGTAAGGTGTGCAAATATTTATGTAATTGTTAATCTAATTAAATAATTATCAAATTAAAAATACAGAAAAATAAATCAATAATGAAATAAATTCAGGGTATTACAAAAGTTAGTTAAAAGATTTAAAAAAATGTTAGATTAATTATAGTATAGTACATGCCATATGAATAAAATCTAATAGATGAAATTAAAATATATGTCCAAAATAAAATAAAATTATACAAATGTCAAAATAACTAAATAAAGCATGTCACACTATTTGTATTGTCATCTTATTCCGTCAATAAATTACTCCTATATGTATCATCTATATTTTTATCCTGTAAGTACTCCTTGACATTATAATAACATTTATTTATCAGGAATTTGTGTAGCCTCGACTTGAATGGCTGAATAGGTAACTTTTTGACATCATCAGGCAACTTATTGTAGATCAATGATGCCATACAAAGAATGCTTTTATTTATTAGTGCTGTTTTTCCATATGGTATATCAATTTCTAATCTTTTTTTGTCACGTAATTGTCTATAGTAGCTTTTAAAAGCAGTCTTATGATAATTAGGATTCGATTTCACAAAAACATTTATTTCATATAAGTATAATGAAGGCAGTGTCAGAATTTTTAAGCTCTTAAAGTATGGTTGACAGCTGGTAGTATTGTCTATATTGCACATTGCTCGAATACATTTCTTTTGAGCTTTAAATACAGATTCCTTATCAACTGCATTTCCCCAAAATATAATACCATATCTTAGGACAGGTGCAACTAGTCCGTGATAAGCAGCTAATACGGCTTCTTTGTTAACAATTTTTGAGAGTTTGTACAGAGCAAATGAGGATTTATTAATTCTTTTGCAGATATATTCTAAATGTGTTTTCCATGTCAGTTTGTTGTCAATATCAATTCCTAGAAACCTTGTATCTGTCACAGAATGTACTATTTCGCCGTGGTAACTAACGTTTATATTTTTTGGTTGACTTCTCTGATGAAAGTGTATGATTTTCGTTTTGTCCATATTTATTTTAAGATTATTTTCGTTTAACCACTGTATTATTGTATTTAATGTGTGGTTGACCACATGTTCGTAATCATTTTCTTTGTCACTTTTTATAATAACGGTGCTATCATCTGCAAATAATACCATTTGTTGGTTGATATGTTTCGGAAGATCATTGATATATATCAAGAACAGTAAAGGGCCTAGGACACTACCTTGTGGAACTCCGAATTTTATAATTTTACAGTTTGACTTGTGTGTAATCTCCTTTCGTGATTTCTGACATATTTGAGTTATTTCTACTATTTGTTTTCTATTATGCAGGTATGAAAAGATGAGATCTAGCGCTTTACCTCTTATGCCATACATGTGTAATTTTTGCATTAGTATCGTGTGGTCAACTCGGTCAAAGGCTTTACTCATATCCATAAAGATAGCACAAATTGGTATTTTTTTGTCCAAGGCAACTAAAATAGATTTCAGTAGGTCATATATGGCCAAATTTATTGATTTCCCTTTGCGAAAGCCTTTCTGTTCATCTACCAAAATCTTATATTTTTCTAAAAACCTGTAAAGTCGGCTATATATTATTTTTTCAAATACTTTTGAAAAAATGGGGATCAATGCTATGGGTCTATAGTTTCCCATTTTTCGTTTGTCTTCCTTTTTGTGTAGTGGAATTACAATGGATGTTTTAAGTTTTTCTGGGTATATTCCGTTAGAAATACATAGGTTAATTATGTGGCATAGATGAGCTGAAATATCCGGCGATACATATTTAATGACTTTGGTGCAGACACCATCGTTGCCCACGCTATGGGTATTTTTTAGCTGCTTTATTTCTCTGTCTACCTCTGTAGGTGTTGTGGGAGTAAGAAAAATTGAGTTAATTTTTGTACCTATTTTTTGATTTGATTGTCGGGTTTTATTATGATTGTTATTACTTAAATTATGTGTTTTGTCTGGTTCTGAAGCTTGGTCAATGTAGTAGTCGTTAAAATTATTCGCAATAGTTTTAGGATCTGTTATCTTGATGCCATCTTTAAGTATTTCTGTAATAGGCTCTTTGGGAAAGTTAAATTTAGATTTGTTTATAATTGCCCATGTCGCTTTTGATTTGTTTTCTGATTTATTTATGTAATAATTGTTTTGTGACTTCTGAGTTAGTGATATTACTTTTTTTAATCTAGCTGCGTATTGCTTAAATATATTTTTATTTCTTTTTGTTGGATGTATCCTATATTGCCATAACATTTTCCTTTTCATTTTACTACAGTTTCTAAGACCTTTAGATAACCATTTAGATTTTTTGTTTAGTGATTTTGTTATAATTTTGAAGGGGAAGCATAAATTGTAAAAGCATAAGAAAAGGTCCAGAAAATAATTATAAGCTTCGTTCGGGTCATTTGTATTGTAAATATCAGTGAACGACAAGCTGTTTATGCAGTTTTTAAATTTATCCAGATTTTCAGCACTATAGCCTCGTCTTCTAATACGCCAAGATTTTAGCACACAGGATTTTTTGACGGGGCATTGTAACAATTGAGCTGTGTGATCGGACATACCAAATTCAATTATTTCACTTTTACATCTAGGAAAATTGTGTGCAAAGTTATCAATACAAGACTTACTGCTAAGCCTGGTAGGATGTCTAATTTCTAATTTTAAATTGTGGCTTTCCAAAAGATATTCAAAGTCTAGAGTATGGCGGTTCCGTTTGAGTATATTAATGTTAAAATCTCCGCATAGAACAATTTTCTTGTTAGTATTGTCGCATATCTGGCGTAATAATTTCTCTAAATTATCGTAAAATAGATTTATACATGAATTTGGCACTCTGTATATACAAACTATTATGAGTCTATGTTCATTTAATTCTATAGCACTACATTCTATAATACCTTTAATAGAACAGTTAGTTTTAAGTGTTGTATATTCATGTCCCTTTTTACGTCTCTAGAAAAACTTGTTGCCAGGCGGAAGTTAGGTATATTGAGTGTGTTTTCCTGGTCGGTCGTCATAAAGTGTTCGGTTATACAGATAACATCTATGGGTTTATTGTTTTGTGCTAATTCCTCTAAATGTACCGTCAAGATATCAGATTTATTTATGAGACCTGCTATGTTTTGGTGGAGAATACGTATATTATTATAAAAGAAAAAACTGTGAGTTTTGTCCATTTGCGTCACCGGTCAAGTCATCTGGAAATAATTCTATGTCAATTTTAATTCTATTCATAATGTCCCTAAATATGCATCGTATTCCACTTTTATTTAATTTGCCTGATATATTTGAAAACATGTCTAATGTTAATCCATAGTTGGAGTCACAAAAATATGCATACTTATGATCCTGGATGTCCATATAGAGTAGGTTATTAAACATTTCAACTTTATGATTATAAATGAGTGCCCCACAGATATATGTGGGTGCGCATATTATTATGTTAGTGTTTATTACATTCATTAAGTATTCTCTTATTAATTTAACTAGGTCAATTAGGTTATCATGGGCTGTAATGTCAGCCGCCCCTAAAATAATTATGCAGTAATCATTCAATGAAAAATGTTCTAACTTTGATTTTATACCCGCTAATAATATGTTAATGCTTGAATTTGGTGAAGTGTAATTACAATAATTAAAGACACCTCCAAAATTTTCTTCAATAGCATCTAGCATGCCTCGTTGTGTGTTGTTACTGAGGACGCAGAGTTTTCTATTTTTGGTATTCTCTCTAGTAATCTTCATAAAGGGTTGTTTATTCGTTTGCGTAAGCTTCGATGATTCATTTGATGGTGCTATAGGGGTAGGCATTATATCTGTCACTTTGTTTGGTGTAAAAGTATCTATAGTTTGTGTCTCTTTATTTTGTTGTTCTCTTATTCCATGCAAAGTTTTGTTTTTTCGTGTTGGAGTCACACTTTTTTTCTCTGGAGTCGAGCATATTTTTTTAAATGTGTTGACGGTCTTAATCATATTTTGTAGATCTGATTTGAGGCGAAAGTTCTCCGTATTTAAATCTTCTATTTCTTTATGTGCGCTTAATAATTGATTCTTCAGTATTTTGTTTTCTTCGGTTAACTCACGAACGTCGTCAATTGTGTCCTGGAAACTATCAGGAATGCTCATCATTGTTGTATCAAGTATTGTTTTCTCGCTGTAGTTAGTCATATTTTTTGTCAGATCAGTTAGCGAGCTTGATCTACACGGTTTACGATAGGTGATGTTGTTGCTGGAGTCCATCTTTAGTCCAAGCTGTCGTAGCGCCCTCTGGTGTGAAATTATCCAAGGAATAATTCTTCTAAGTGTTTGTTGATTTGGAATGTGGTCTTTGCTTTATTTTATTTATTTTATGAGATAATATGAAAATTTAGGATTCACAAAAAGAGGAGTGACTATGTGCTGTGGTTTGAACCGGCGATCTACCGATTACATAGTATCGCCTTCTATGCCTCCGAACCAGATGAACTTAAGTTAAGAGGTTGAAATTATGCTTCAAATAGATAAGTTCCAATATTTGAACGAAACAAAAGTGGTTGGAATGACTCATGCGATTGGAATTTTTTTCACTGTCAAACACTTTGATCACTTTGTTTTTGTTCTATAAGTTTTAGGTTTTCACACTATTTATGCACTTTCTTTATTTCTGTATTGGAAGCTGTTGATGTCTTTTATTAATTATTGTTTATATTATTCACGTTGTTATTGTTTTATTTATTTTGATCTTATCTCCACAGTTTGTGTATGGAACTCGTAGATAACACTGTTACGGAATCATTAGCCACTGTTTTATCGTTTGATTTATTTTTATTTACTTCTGCAGACAAATAGTATTTTTAAACTGATATTTTACACGGAGCGTTTTTTTCTCGCGTTAGTCTAGATGCAGCGCCATCTAGCGAGGATGTTCAACGTTATCAATTTTTTGTGAAAGAACTGAACCAAGACCAACAGATGATGCATCGCATTGTAAAATGAAAGGCTTCGAAAAATCTGGACATGCCATAACAGGAGTCTTAATTAGCGCCTCCTTTAATTTGGTAAATGCTTTATCGGCGGCATTATCCCAACTTATAGGGTCACGACCCTTCCTTTTTCCTATGAGGGCAGTGAGTGGAGCTATTATGGATGAAAAACCATCAACAAAACGTCTATAATAGGAACACATTCCAATGAAACCGCGCAGCGATTTGGCGGTAGTAGGAGTTGGATAGTCCCTAATAGCATCAAGTTTGCTGGGATCAGTTTGTAAACCCTTTTCATTTACAATATAACCCAAATATTTTAATTCACTTTTACAGAATTCTCATTTTTTTTAGGTTAATAGATAAACCGGCTTCCTTAAGGCGTTTTAGTACTTTTCTAAGGAGTGCGAGGTGACTGTTGAAATCTTTGGAAATCAAAATTAGGTCATCAACATAACCGAAAACAAAGTTATGAAGTAAATTCAAAATTGACAATCATATCCGTAAGACGCTGCATTTCAGAAGCTGCATTTGTGAGACCAAATGGCATTCTGACGAATTCGAATAAACCACGTTGAGGTACTATAAAGGCGGTTTTCTCACAACTCTCCTTATCGGCAAGGGGGATCTGCCAAAATGCGCTTCTAAAATCAAGCGAGCTCATATATCTTGCACCGCGAAGGTTATCAAGGATATCGTGAATACTGGGAAGAGGATAAGAATCCCTGATAGTAACGCTATTCAACTTCCTACTGTCAACGCAGAAACGAACAGAACCATCCTTCTTAGTAACCATTACCACTGGACTGGCCCAAGGAGAACGAGAGGGACGAATGACACCCATCTCCAACATCTTATCGATTTCCTCATTGAGAATTTTTAGTTTAACTGGAGAAAGAGGGTAAAATCGTTGTCTAATAGGTGGTCCTGTTGTGTTTATTTTGTGTGATAGCCAAGTAGTCTTACCAAGGCCAATTTTATCAGACGAAATATCTTCAAACTCATCAATGACCTTTTGTAGGCTTAGTTCTTGATCAGGTGATAGAATGTTACGAGGATGAATGTAACGAATCTCTTCAACGGAAGAAACCTGAGGAGGAGGAGAATGAGTATCGGAAGGAAGGAACATATTACCTTTGATGTTTTTATTAAATGCTCGGCTAAAAACGGAAGTTAAACCAAACTTATTCCAGAATTCAATACCTAAGATTACAGAAGAAGACATAGAACGTGCTACTAAAAACTCGTGTACAAAGGTTGTACCATTAAACCTAACTGGAAGATAAATAGTTCCCAAAATATCGATAGGCGAATTATTAGCAGAAATAACTCGAGGACATGAATCATTTGTGTTCAGTGAGATACCTAGTTGCTGAGTTAAACGATCACTAATAAGGGACATTTGTGCACCAGAGTTTTAACAACCTGGTTACACAATAAAATCTCGATAAAAGGGCGGTTATCAGACGAATCGGACGCTATCACCGGTGACACTGTACGGAGCAATGCGTGTCGCCGGTGGTTTAAACATTTTTTGGATTGCATTTTGGGCAATCACGAGTTATAACACCAGGGGTACGACACTTAAAGCATAGCATACCAGGAAAATTTGGACAAGTACGATAGGGGTGCCCGATTTTATTGCATTTTGGGCATTGTTGTGTGCTGGTAACGCTTGAAACGGATTTAGTTGGTTTGGTTGATTTTGTCAAAAAACTTTCGAAATGAGAAACTGTATCGACAAGTTCATCCAAGTTTTTAAACTTGTGAATCGATAGACATGGAAAATACTTATTGTGCATATTATGAATAATTATTTCTAATAAATCATCTTTACTGATCGGTTTGCGCAAGGAATCGTTCAATCGAGAGATTTTCCTAGTAAAATCTCTAACAGACTGATCAGGCGTTTGTTCAAGAGTTCTAACCTGTTGCTCAGTTTTGAACTCGAAATCTATAGGTCCAAATGATTTTAGAAAGTTTTGTTTTAATTCGAAATAAGACATATCAGGTCGGCGAATTGACCTGTAATACTCCAAAGCGTCGCCGGTCAAGAGTTCATAAAAGCGTTTAAGGAGATAACCGTCAGATATGTCGTCTCCCTCTTTTCGTTCCTCAATAGACGTGAAGAACTCCCTAACAGACGTATCGCCAGAGAAACTAATGTGCCATTTCATAAGCGAGAATCTCTTTTGTGGGAAAGGCGGACAATCTTCAGATTTCATAGGAGATGGAAGACTAGAACCTGGAGTTGCCCTAGGTGGAATCGGTGGCGGTCTAGAAATAATCGGACTTTCGCGAAGGGGTGTCTCACTAATAGAAGCTTCTTCTGCCATGTTTTATAACTCAAAAGAAAAATCAGGGATAAATGACAAGTCTGCTGAACCTAGCTGGAATGCGTTAGATACCGAGTGGTAAGATCGATAGAGAAATAGGACGACAAATAAACGACAAAGGAAACAGTTGGGCTAAGAATCAAAAAAAGAAATAGACACTAGCAAACCAACATTCAAAAAGCTTACCTTATTATCGCGACGCCTAAACATCCACACATCAAACACACACTACGGGAAGCTAACTACAGCTACCTACAGGAATAGAATAAAACACGGGATGAATATGTATTACATTGGGGGAGAAATAAAAGAGATAGATATTGGGTATGGTTACAAAGTTATTCTTTGAAATTATATTCAAAAACATCACATTAAAACAAGGAACACAAACTTCAGTAAGCAGTTCCGTAGTCCAATCGCGTATGAGGTATATTCAATGAAGCATGAGAGACACAAACTCCTTTCTAGTTCCACACCAGATTCTGTCTGATACTAAAATCTGAAACTCACAATGAAATTAAAATTTGCTCATATGGAGCAACCACACACGAGATAACAAAAAAAATTAAATTATTGGTAATGAACTTACCTTTAGTTCGGGCGCCATTTTGTAGCTAGACGGTTAAAGAAAAACACCATATTCACACCACTTTTATAATTTCAACGAAACATGAAGTAAAAAAATACAGCAGTAATATAAAAAAAATATAAAAAAACAAGTATATGGTTGACTGCAGATGTGGCTATAAAAATATTTGGTTTTGTTTAAAAAGAGGGATGAGTCAAACTTAGTGGTTAATTAGATTTAACGGAAATTATCTTCGCGCACGACCTATCCCCAATACGATTGCAATCGATTAAAAAAACAGGCCTATGCACGTCGATTTATAGGTTTCTTTTTTATAACGAACACCTAGTTGAATCGTGAAATGCACATTACATCGGGATGCGTAAAAAATAGAAAATTATCTAGATAATCTATTACAGGAAAATAGAAAAAAATAGGTAAGTTAAAAGGTTCCTTATAACCAGCCGGGCGAAACAATCCAGAAGGACAGTCGGTGCTGCGTGCAGCGACGGCAGCAAGCAACCGTCTATGTGGGCGTCGGGCTCTGCGTCGGTGGCAAACGTCCGCAACACGCCGCTGACCTCAGTTTAATCCGACGGCTGATAGCCCGTCGGGCGGGAAAAAGCCGAAATTCGGCTTGTGCTGCAGCGTAAATTCGCTGCGGACGAAACTTTTTGGTTTCTAAATCAATCTTTTTTTAGAAACACTGGCCTTTATATTTTTTTGTTCTATTTCAAATTTCGATCCTGTAAAATCTTACGCCAAAATTTTTGCTTGTCAACTGGCAGACTGCAGATGGGAGCTGAGCGTTTCACATCAATACTCTTATTTTCGGAACTCCCAAAGTTTAAATTAACAATTTTAACCCTATAATTATATTTCTAAACCTACGTGTGTCCTATCTGGTGCTACTTTTAAAATTGTTCATATTGATAAAGTTCTTTGTGCAACTCTTCCATTTAACTGGTACGTATTACGTCTTTTCTTTTCCTTTTACTATTCTATTCTGTTCTACCGGCGATTCTCGCTAGCTATATCGAAGATTCCGCTTGTAACCTTGGTCTGACCGTCCTGTTTATTTGTCTTAACTGACGACGACCATACAAGCCGAATTTCGGCTTTTTCCCCCCCGACGGGCTATCAGCCGTCGGATTAAACTGAGGTCAGCGGCGTGTTGCGGACGTTTGCCACCGACGCAGAGCCCGACGCCCACATAGACGGTTGCTTGCTGCCGTCGCTGCACGCAGCACCGACTGTCCTTCTGGATTGTTTCGCCCGGCTGGTTATAAGGAACCTTTTAACTTACCTATTTTTTTCTATTTTCCTGTAATAGATTGTCTAGATAATTTTCTATTTTTTACGCATCCTGATGTAACGTGCATTTCACGATTCAACTATGTGTTCGTTATAAAAAAGAAACCTATAAATCGACGTGCATAGGCCTGTTTTTTTAATCGATTGCAATCGTATTGGGGATAGGTCGTGCGCGAAGATAATTTCCGTTAAATCTAATTAACCACTAAGTTTGACTCATCCCTCTTTTTAAACAAAACCAAATATTTTTATAGCCACATCTGCAGTCAACCATATACTTGTTTTTTATATTTTTTTATATTACTGCTGTATTTATTTTTACTTCATGTTTCGTTGAAATTATAAAAGTGGTGTGAATATGGTGTTTTTCTTTAACCGTCACGCTACACTATATATTAAGGGTGTAAGGGGGAGCACACAACAATCGGTCTCCCCAAAAGTCAACCTCACCTGCACGCGGTACACCCTGCCACTGACAGACGAGGCGCTGGCGACCGACTGATGGCGGTATAACCATCCAGAAAGCCAACCTAAATTCTCCAGAGCGATGATGGGTAGCAGCGTCATCGTTGCGAAAGGATTGGCTCTGCGGTCACCAACCCGCTTGCCCAGCGTGGTGACTATGGGCATTAAACCTCAACATGTTGAAAGTGCCAAAGCAACGGCCCCCAGTTCCCGGTGGTCCCGCTATTCCTGAGCAAGGTAGCGGTCACGGTAACGGCGGGACGGGGGGTGCGAAGAATCCCCGGGTTACGGCAGGCTACCAACGACGACTACATCTGGCTACGTACAATGGACGTTCGATGAGGCTGGACCATCACCTTGCCGAACTTGAGCTAGAGTTAGGTCGCATTAACTGGCACATACTGGGGTTATCGGAAGTCCGAAAACAGGGGGAGAATACGATAACCTTGGAGTCAGGCCACCTATTACACCTGGTACACTGGCAACACTGTCCGAGTGACATGTCAAAATTTTGTTCCGTATTTTAAAATTAGTTTTATTTAATTTTTAAGTGTAATTAAGGTGTAATAATATAACTATATGTAAAATAACTGCCTAAATACTAAGGATTATTGTTTTCCTGCAAATTAACGAAGTAAAAGACAGTGTTTGGTTACTTAACGATACCGGTAACCTATCACGAACAGCTGATGTTTGACCTGCGGATTTAAACGGGAAGTATTGTTCACTTTGTTTTATAATTAGCAAACAATCGTCACTTATACTTAGTAACACATTTATCCAGTCTTAGTCTATTGGTTAATTGCAAACTTTAACTATGCAAAACTAGAACTAAACTTTTAATCTAGGCATCCTACCCACTTATGTAAAAGTAATATTAAGACAATAAAATCAATATATCTTGTACTTAATCTAATCTCAATAGTTGCATTTAGATAAGATACACCAGCCTATCTCATCAACCTTTACATTAACTATTATCTATTATCATTAATTTCTCCCATTTTCCCTTTCACTTCTAGCTTTCCATTTTTTTATTTATCTTTCTAAGTAGTTCTCACTGTTCCTTTAATTATCCTTTCAGTACTTACGCTTGAAACCATGCCTGTGATGACCCGTAAAGCTGCTGCTCAGGAATTGGAGCTTAAGTTGAGAACGACCCTTCACGAACTACAGGCTTCCAAAATTAAATGTCAAGAGCTGTTAGACGAGAGAGAGGAAAGTGAGAAGGAAGTCGAGAAAGTTGTCTACAAAAACACAAGCTTAAAACAGGAGCTAGTAGACCTACATCTCCAATACCTCAGTGTTGTTGCTGAACGGGATCAACTAAAGGCGGTTACAGATGGTTTCAACAACTGTAGTAATTTGTATGAGCAGGCTTTAAGTAAGGTTAGGGACCTAGAGGATGAATTAATCCATGCAAATGTCAAAATTCAACAGTTAGAAAAGGATAAAGAACGTAATCAGGTCAAAGAAACTGACCATTTGTTTAATGAATTGTTTAATACAAATTGTAACCCACACTCTATAACGACAATTGACCTAACCGAGGATTCCTTACTGAAACATAACTGTAGTCATAAAATAATTTTTTAATTTATTTAACTTGTTTTTTGAACCAACTAGGATCACAGCTTCTTCGTCAACTTGTCTTGATAATATATTTAGTGATGGTGATGCCAAAAATAAATTAGTGCTAACTGATTTAACGTCCGACCACTGTGGTTTGCTATCTAGCTTCCCTATGTCATTGTTTAAAAAGGCACATAAACTTGAATGCAGGCCTTATACAGCTAGTCGTTGCACCAAGTTTAAAAATAATGTAGCTCGTAGAATTACACCATCCATAGTAGAAAACGAGAATCCTAATGCAATTTATGAAGCCCTCTTTAATGTAGTGCAAAAAGAGTACAAATCTACTTTCAAGACCAAAACCATTGACATTAATGGCACCTCCGTCGGCTTTAACCAATGGGCTACTCCAGGTATTTATAAAAGTAGAGCGAGGCTGTACGAGTTATATGGTTTAAAAAAATACAGGTTTGATACTCCTTTCCTAGAGTATGTAAAAAAATATTCAAAATTATTTAAACAGGTTAGTGCTTTTGCTAAATCTAAATTTTTAAGCGATCAAATTAAAAATTCAAATAATAAAATAAAAACCACTTGGAAAATCATTAACAATGAATCAAATCAAATCAAATCAAAAATATTTATTTGCAAGAATATGGTGTAGAAGGTGTTACATACATTTTGTTTCAGCATATCCTGCCATAACCTGGCGTGCAAATGTCAATTAAAAAACGAAACGGAAAAAAAAAAATGAAACAGAAAAACAGAAAAAAATGAAACGGGTAAATCGGTTAAACAAGAAAAACAACTTGAAATTATGGTCGACAACAAATTAGTAAATACAGCAGCTGACGTAGCACAGGCATTTAATGAGTTTTTTGCCAACATACCTATAACTACGACTCGCTCCTTAAATTCCTCCCCGTCTAAAGCTGAAAACCTTTTGCATAGTAGTGTGCCTAAAAGTAGTTGCCTATTCAATTTTGAACATGTAACGCCTCGTGATGTAGTTAATGTTTTTAACACACTTAAGTCTAAAAACACTGGTGATTTCTGGGGCATTTCCATCAAACTATTAAGTAATATAATAGACATCGTAGCCCCCTCTTTAGCTGTTACTTTTAATAAATGTGTTGATGTCGGAACTTTTCCTGACCTCATGAAGAGTAGCAAAGTCATACCATTATTTAAATCAGGTAATAAAAAAGACGTTTCTAATTTTAGGCCTATTTCTGTCTTACCTGCATTTAGCAAAATATTCGAAAAGTTAATACTCAAGCAGTTGTTAAGACATTTTAATTTAAACAGCCTCCTTCATAATGAGCAATATGGCTTTACGAAAGGTCGTTCAACTACAGATGCGGGTGTTACTCTCTTGAAACACATTTTTAACGCATGGGAGAACTCGCAAAATGCTATCGGAGTATTCTGTGATCTCTCCAAAGCCTTTGATTGCGTGCACCATGACACGCTTTTGCGTAAACTACGTCATTACGGTGTCCATAACGAAGCTTTAAACGTAATAAATTCTTATTTACATAATAGGTTCCAATGTGTAGATATTAATGGTGTAAAATCTACCGGGCTACCGGTTCAGTTAGGTGTGCCTCAAGGCTCTATACTCGGCCCATTCTTGTTCTTAGTGTATATCAATGACTTACCATTCTTTTTAAAGGGTATTTGTGACGTTGTACTGTTTGCAGATGATACTTCTCTTATTTTTAAAGTAGATAGGAACAGACAAGATTTTGAAGACGTAAACAGTGCACTCTCAATGGTTACGGATTGGTTTACGGCAAATAACTTAGTTCTCAATGCCAAGAAAACGAAATGTGTAAAGTTCGCCTTACCGAATGTTAGAAATCTAGGTCCCGAAATCGTCTTAAATAAAGAGGTTCTTAAAACTGTAGACTCGACAGTTTTCCTGGGCATAGCAGTGGATGGCAAACTACAGTGGGGCCCACATATTTCAAGTCTAGCGGGGAGGCTCAGTTCAGCCGCCTACGCCGTCAGAAAAGTAAGACAATATACTGACGTTGATACAGCTCGGTTAGTCTATTTTAGTTATTTTCACAGCATTATGTCTTACGGTATTCTACTGTGGGGCAAAGCCGCTGATATTCAAAATATTTTTGTCCTTCAGAAACGAGCTGTTCGAGCAATTTACCAGCTAGGTGCCAGAGTTTCTCTAAGGGACTTTTTTAAAGATATTGGTATTCTTACGGTAGCATCACAATTCATATTCGCCAACATCTTATATATTAGGCAAAATGTACACTTACACGCTAAAAACAGTGATTTTCACACTGTTAACACTAGGAATAAGGACAAACTACGTGTTCCCTTTCACCGGCTTCATAAGGTGCATAACTCATTTGTTGGGCTTGGTATAGCATTTTACAACAAGCTACCACCTTATTTACTAGAATTACCTTTTAATGCGTTTAAAGCTCAAGTAAAATCCAACCTTTGTCTAAAGGCATATTATTCCATCAACGACTATTTAAATGACAAAACTAGTTGGTCGCTGTGATTAACTCAAGACAATGTTTGTGTTCTTTCTCCAGTACTAGCGTACCTAGTGATAGGTTATATAGCTGTAATATAATTTTTATTATATATTTTTTTTACTGTGTTAGTCATTTTTTTTGTGTATTTATTGGTTTTGACATGTTCTATGCTTTGACATATTATAATGATTAGTATTGCATAAAATGATTAGCTAGCGACCTCGGCAAGTTGTCATTCAATTCTTGCCTGAGCAACCGGCAGCAAGTTCGTCATGCTCCCTTAGATGTCAATGCTTGCGGTAGCGTCAGGGGTCGGGTTACCCCCTTCCCTCAAATAAGGCGAGGGGGGTAATGGCTGATCTTTGCGTTATGCTCGTGAACGGGTGCTGCTTGTGGTGACTGGTCGTCTTGCTGACCTTGATGTTGGTATTGTTGTTAATTACCTACCTGTTTATTTGTTTTTACGCCGATGGTCCTAGTTTATCATTTTGAGGCCTCGAGTTGTAACTCGGGTCGTAACAGCTATGTGAACGTGATTCAGCATTGCATATGTAAGCTGTCACGCCCTTATGCCAGGAGGCTTTTATTTTGGTACCTTTATTTACATGATAAAAATATTTTTTGCTTTTGCTTGAGTATAGATTTCATTTTATTTCCTGGATTATTGGGTTGGCTAGCTGACAGATGGCAAATCATTTAATTTAATGTTTTGTGTCTCATAATGTTACCTCCTTACAATTGTATAGAATCAAGTTCTTCTAACTTAACAGACAGCTGTGCTGCTGGGGAGTTTGTTCCGCCACTTCTTCTTCCCAGCTAAAGCACTAGGAAGTGTCGAAGGGCGGGCGTTTTGGGGGGACTGTCTTTTGTAACTTTGACGTTCAAAAAGTGCTGACTCTCAGCCTAGTTTGAATAAATGACTTTTGATTTTGATTTATTCTACTTCCGCGAAGGTGATCAGCTCTCCCAAGGCGGTGTCGGCTTTCTAGTCAACAAGAAACTCACCAGCAGCGTTGTGGAAATCAGTAGTGTGTCGACACGGGTAGCGTACCTTGTACTGAAACTCACTGACAGGTACTACCTGAAAGTGATACAGGTATATGCGCCGACTTCGACATACTCTGACGAGACAGCCGAGGCCATGTACGAAGATATTGCCAAGGCAATACACAGTACAACAAAGGCCCACTACAACGTTTTTATGGGGGACTTTAATGCCAAAGTGGGAGTACAAGAACGCGGCGAATCGAAAGTCGGACCATTCGGTTTGGGGCGAAGAAATCACAGGGGGCAAATGCTGGTCAACTTCCTAGAGTCACAGGGGCTCTGTTGCGTCCTGAAATAGTTTCTCTATGCGCACGCAACGCGTAACGGAATGACATCTGACTTGTCAAGTTTGATTTTGACGTTTGACACTCTCTCTTGATTTTCGGTGGGAAACGAGGAAGCACGTCGCTGGTTGTATTTCGCGATCTTTTTGGAAAGTTATCCCTTACCCCGGTCGTTTTGTGGACAATCTGTCATGACCCAGTTGAGGTGAATGTAGCTAACCCCTAATTTGACGTTATAACACGGGTTTGGACATATCTTGTTGAAATGGTTTGAAGGTCAAGTCAAAGTGACGCTATTGTGAATGAGTGATTTGAAGACCGCATGCTGTGATTGTCTCCAGCCTAATTGGAAGCGGATTGTTACCAGGAGAATACTCATAACGTCACGACACGATACACATACACTCACTTACATACATATCTCCAGGTTGGCACCAGAGCAGTGTCCTTCAACCAACAGGTAAGTGTTTGATTTGTAGTTTGGCTCCGCGCACGGCGGACTAGTTCGCTCGCCACTTCTTGTCTCTAGAGCCCCACGATTATAACTCTTCCACTGCGCACTTGAGATCGTATTGGGAGGCCTAGCCTGGCAGCGTACATTTTGGTAGCAGAGCGTGGTTTTAACCTACAAAACCACCGAATTGGTAATTTACAGTAGGCTAATTACTTGGCAGTCTCTATAAGGGAAGTAGTAATACGCTGTAAATATTTGATAACTATGATTGCTAGTTTATTTGAAATAATTTGTTGGAATTTATTGAGTTGAGTAACTCATATTGCCGGGGGTCAACCAGGTTTGCATATGCTTCAGAGTTGGTTAGATTGAGCTATGTTATAACCTCTT
This sequence comes from Aporophyla lueneburgensis, assembly GCA_932294355.1. Taxonomy (NCBI): domain Eukaryota; kingdom Metazoa; phylum Arthropoda; class Insecta; order Lepidoptera; family Noctuidae; genus Aporophyla; species Aporophyla lueneburgensis. Next base: position 456,010 of record OW028745.1, on the reverse strand, counting down.
GTTGTTGTTATTTGACCTCTGTCTTGTATTGAATGTCAGGAAGACATTAAAATGTTGAGTTTGTACCATTGATATGGTTATTTGTGAAAATTAATATTTGAAAAATTATTGGCATTTTTGAGTATTACCATTGTTTGAATTGGAATAAAGGTTCATTGTTGTTGTACCATTAACAAAGTGGTTTGTGAACTTAACATTTGGAATTGGATTAGAATTTGAATATTTGAATTGAATTTGAAGTTGAATGTTGAACGTTGATATTGGTTTAAAATTAAAATAAAAGTGTATTGTTGAATTGAAAAGAAACCAATATTTTGTTATTTCTTGAGTTGCTGATTAGTCAGTTTGGATTGAAACCAATTGTTTGTAGTTATTTTGTAATTGATTGTTTGAACTTTGTTACTTAATTACCTTTTGCTTGGTTTATTTTATTTGATTGTTTGCGTTGGATTTCCTTGTTATTTATTGATTGAACTTTGTTATTTGATAATTTAATTGTTTTGTTTGTGCAATGGCATACAAATGGAAATATTGCAGTGCCGGACACCTGTCCAGGTCAAGCCGGAGACCTCGGTTGTTTCAGGTCCCGGACTATTGAGTAGATTGCCTGCTTTGGAACTGCCACACTTGACGGTCGCTGGGACCACTGGTACGGTTTCCACAACCTGTTTGCAAGTTTGGTTGATGCACGCTCGGACCTCAGACCCGCCCTAAAGTTGGCCTATTTGTTGTCTGTCCTGGAAGGTGAGGCCCGAGCCTTGGTACAGCATCTGTCGTTGACTGACTCAGCCTACCCTACCGCTTTGGGACTACTCACCCAGCGGTACCAAATGAACGTTGTTTGGCTGATGTTCATATTGCATTGATTTTGGGGTTACCGGTCATTACTAGTTTGTCAGCATTGCGTACTGACCTGTTGAACCCGTTGGTGGCAGCGACCAACGCTTTAAAGCAATTGGACTTGCCGGTGGACCAATGGTCTTACCTTTTGGTGCACGTTGTGCTGCAACGGCTTCCTGCCGATTTGAGGGCTCATTTCGAGCAAAGGTATGGTGGGGATAGTGTTACACATCTCCCCCCATTTGGTGACCTCGTCCAATTTTTGGAGGATGAGTGTCGGTTTGTGGACAACTCTGGCGTTGCCACTGAGTCATGCCAGCCGTCTTCCCGGCCACGAGACCAGGGACGGACTAGGGCTCGCGGGCCTGTTGATGGTCGCCCCGCCGCTCGTTTTGCTGGCACCCAGAGTCGTCCTGGTTGTGAGTTTTGTAGGGACACGGGGCATGGCATGGCAACTTGCGCGGCCTTTTTGAAGTTGCACGTGAGTGCCCGCCGCCGAATTGCCAATGCACGCCGCATGTGCTTCTCTTGTTTGGGGGCTCACTTCCATCGGGACTGCCCCAACCCCCGCCCTTGTAGAATTTGTAGGGGGTCCCATTTGGACATTTTGTGCGCTAACGCGAACCACGCTGGAAGACCAGCCTCTGTTGAAGGTTCGCGTACGGGGGGGTACCATGGAGTTGGTCACCGGGCTTCTGCCTCGCCGGTTCAGAACCGGGGAGAGGCCCGCAATTTTGAGCGCCGCACTCCACCCCCCACGCAAGTTGATCGGGAGCCGCGCGACCGCCATTTGGTCTCCCCGCGTAAAGGCGATTACGCAATTGTTGCTAGGCAGCGCTGGCCAGACCAGTACCGCCTGCCCTCCCCTCCTTTGGCGGAACGTTCCCGGTTGGAGTCACGCCCCCCGCCATTCAGGCCTCCGGTGGGATATGCCCATCCAGCGATGGCGCGTGGCTCGGGACACCGCGCGTACGAGGCATTTGAACTCCATCCTCGTCGGGAAAGATTTGGGCCTGGGTGCGGCGATCGGTCGCCGCCCAGGCATTGTTAGGACATTGGCGCCTGCCCCGCTAAGGTACCCCTCAGATCGACACGGTTTTGTTGCCAATGGCATCGGTCAGGTCTGGGGGCCCACGGGGGACTCTGTTGTGGTCCGTGTCATTATGGACATGGGAGCCCAGGGTTGCCTTTTGTCTATTGTTTTGTTGTTTGTTTGTATTGTTTGGGCAAAATTGTTTTCTTGAGCGCCTTTGGACTGCGGGACTTGGCTGGGACGAGCCAATTCGGGAAACCCTGTTGGAAGATTGGCTCCAATTTGTATCCGCACTCCTTGCAGTCAACGAGGTCGTGTTACCCCGCGCTATCCTCCCCCCTGGGAGCTACACTGCTACCATTGTTTGTGATGCGTCTTCGCACGGATATGCAGCTGTTGTTTGTCTGCGCACCGTCTGCGCAACAGGCCAGGTGAATTTGTCACTGGTCTTGGCCAAGAGCAAGGTGGCCCCCCTCCGGACGGCACTGACCATCCCTAAGTTGAATTGTCAGGGGCGGCGCGTCTTGTGCGTCTATTGAACCACGTTGCTCACACTTTGGGTGGAACTGTGGACATTCGGGTTTCTTACGCCTGGACGGACAGTCAAATTGTTTTGTATTGGTTGAAGACGTCCATCCACTCTTTGGAGGTCTTTGTTGCTTACCGAGTGTCCCAGATTCAAAATTTGAAACGCCTTTGATTTGGAGGCACGTGCCTGGAGATTTGAACCCAGGTGCCGTGGCCTCACGTGGGTGCATAGCACCCCGCTTGTTTGCTTACCCCTTATGGTGGGGACCAGACTGGCTGACTCATCCCGAGGATGATTGGCCTCGATCGCCAGTCTTGATGTCGGGTCCTTTGCCCGGGCTCAAGGTACTCGCTGTTGGAACGAAGGACCCTGATTTTTTGTTGAGTCGATAAAGCTCCCTCGACAAATTGTTGAATTGTTGTTGAATTGTTGGTGACTGATCGTCAAATTATGAACTCGCATGCCGGTTGCAATGCGCTGTTGGCCATTCTGCAGCGAGAGTTTTGGATATTGTCGGGAGCCGTTATTAAGTTGAACCCCTTTTGGACAATACGGGTCTTTTGTTGTTTGGTTGTTGTTGTTGTTTGGTTGTTATTGTTGTTTGGTTGTTTTGTTGTTTGTTGTTGTTTTGACCCGCCAGCCTGCCCCCATTGAGGGGGTATTTTTGAGGCCGCGGTGAAAGCGGCACAGGGACTCTGGCGCAGATTGTTGGGAGACACCGTTCTCACCTTTAAGGAGTTAGCTACGGTATTTTGCCGTTTTGAAGCTGTATTGAACTCGCGTCCATTGTGCCCGCTGTCTTCGGACCTGAACGTCTTGGAGGCCCTGACCCCGGGCAATTTTTTGATTTGACAGCCACTTGTCGCCCTGCCGGAGCACCCTTTTGTCGATGTGAGCCAAAATTGGCTATCGCGGTTTGAGTTGGTGCAGCAGCTCGCTCAGAGTTTTGGAAGCGTTGGAGCTTGGAGTATTTGCACATCCTCCAGCAGCGCGTCAGGTGGACTGATAAAACGCAACCTTGTCGGGATTGCCAAGTGATTAGCGGACGGGAAGGCCCGTCCGGGGGGGGTAGATGTTGCGTCCTGGAATAGTTTCTCTATGCGCACGCAACGCGTAACGGAATGACATCTGACTTGTCAAGTTTGATTTTGACGTTTGACACTCTCTCTTGATTTTCGGTGGGAAACGAGGAAGCACGTCGCTGGTTGTATTTCGCGATCTTTTTGGAAAGTTATCCCTTACCCCGGTCGTTTTGTGGACAATCTGTCATGACCCAGTTGAGGTGAATGTAGCTAACCCCTAATTTGACGTTATAACACGGGTTTGGACATATCTTGTTGAAATGGTTTGAAGGTCAAGTCAAAGTGACGCTATTGTGAATGAGTGATTTGAAGACCGCATGCTGTGATTGTCTCCAGCCTAATTGGAAGCGGATTGTTACCAGGAGAATACTCATAACGTCACGACACGATACACATACACTCACTTACATACATATCTCCAGGTTGGCACCAGAGCAGTGTCCTTCAACCAACAGGTAAGTGTTTGATTTGTAGTTTGGCTCCGCGCACGGCGGACTAGTTCGCTCGCCACTTCTTGTCTCTAGAGCCCCACGATTATAACTCTTCCACTGCGCACTTGAGATCGTATTGGGAGGCCTAGCCTGGCAGCGTACAGGCTCTTTATGATGAACTCATTCTTTCAAAAGAAACCCCAGAGGAAGTGGACCTGGCAGAGCCCTGATAACGTGACGAGGAACGAGATAGACTTCATCATGACGGATAAAAAGCATATATTTAGAGATGTCTCCGTGATCAGCAGGTTTAAAACCGGAAGCGATCACAGACTTGTACGAGGCACTCTAAATATAAATTTTCGTGCTGAGAGAAACCGCATGATGAGGCCTACCCTCCGACCTACGCAGCTCCAAGCCGCTTTGGGATCCGAAAAGTTCCAACTGGAACTTCAAAATCGATTCGCACTGCTGGAAACCACAGGCACTATTGACGAGAAAGCCGATGAGGTGGTCAGAGCGCTATGCGACGTATCCCGCAAACTTTTCCCGTCGCAGCGAAAAAGTAAGGTGTCAAAACTTTCCTCGGAAACTCTTGGACTTATGAAGGAAAGACGAGAGTTGCCATCCACGCAGCTGTCTTCGTCAGATAAAAGGACCTTAAACCTAAAAATTAGAAAGCTGACACGACGAGACCTTCGGTGCTCCAACACCCGTGACATCAAGGTTGCGATTGAGCAGAACCGAGGGTCGAAAGTGTTCGCTCGGCAATTAGGGAGGTCCCATCTGACGAAACTAAGAACTGCGGATAGCTGAATCGTGACTTCAAAGTCCGAGATACTCGAGGAAGTTGAGAACTTCTACGGGCACCTTTACTCAACGCGGACGGTGAAACCAGCGGGGAATAGTGAAGATGACCATCGAGCCGAACTAACGCGCCACTACACGGAGGACATCCCGGATGTCGGATGTCGACCAGTGCGAGATTAGGGCGGCTCTCGAGCAGCTTAAGAACAATAAGGCACCTGGGGATGACGGAATAACGACAGAGCTCCTTAAAGCGGGAGGGGCACCAGTCCTGAGAGAGCTCGCAAGTCTCTTCACCTCCGTCATCCTAGAGGGTATAACACCTGAAGCGTGGAGCAGGGGTGTGGTGGTTCTGTTCTTCAAAAAAGGTGACAAAACCTTGCTGAAGAATTATAGACCCATCTCACTCCTGAGCCACGTGTCACACTCACTGGCATGCCTGCGTGCGTGCTGCGTGCTGCATGTTTAGCTTTATTTCTCATTTTATTTTTATTTTTTTGCTTAATTCTTACCTACATTTGTATAAAACAAGTAAAATATAATTATAAGTTGTGGAAGAGCGGAGTCTCCTAACACAGGCTTTTCTGCTTAAAAGGAGGCTCCAAACACTAGTTGTTAAGTTTTACTTGTCAAAATAATAAACAATTTTTCATTTTTCATTTTTCATTTTCATTTTTCACGTGTACAAGCTGTTTTCGAGGGTCGTCCCGAACCGTCTCGCTAGGAGACTTGACGAGTTCCAGCCACCAGAACAAGCCGGTTTTCGAAAAGGCTTCAGCACCATAGACCACATCCATACTGTTCGGCAAATTGTACAGAAGACCGAGGAGTACAATCAGCCGCTGTGTATGGCATTTGTGGATTACGAGAAAGCCTTCGACTCCATCGAAATTTGGGCAGTTCTGGCCTCTCTGCAACGATGTCGAATTGACTGGAGATACATCGAGGTGATGAGGTGCTTGTATGACGCTGCAACGATGACTGTCCAGATCCAGGATACGAAAACCAGCCTAATCCTACTGCTCAGGGGGGTGAGACAGGGGGATGTGATATCCCCGAAACTGTTCACCAATGCGCTGGAAGACGTATTTAAGACGCTGGACTGGACTGGACAAGGAATCAGTGTGAACGGTGAGTACATCTCACACCTTCGTTTTGCCGACGACATCGTCATAATGGCAGAGACGCTGGAACAGTTAGACCAGATGCTGCATAGCGAGCCTCACGGCGGGTAGGTCTCGGCATGAACTTAGACAAGACGAAAGACATGTACAATTCGCATGTCTTGCCGAGTCCAATCCGCATCGAAGGGTCGCTTATCGAGGTTGTGAAGGAGTATGTTTACTTTGGGCAAGTCATACAGCTTGGTAAACACAACTTCGAGAAAGAAGCCGACAGGAGGATCCAGTTGGGTTGGGCAGCGTTTGGAAAACTTCGTCAAGTCTTCTCGTCGCCGATACCGCAATGTTTGAAGACCAAGGTCTTCAACCAGTGCGTCCTGCCCGTCATGACATACGCTGCCGAAACGTGGACACTGACGGTTGGGCTGGTCCACAAATTTAAGGTCGCTCAGCGTGCTATGGAGCGGGCTATGCTCGGAGTTTCTTTGATGGATAAGATCAGAAATGAAGTTATCCGGAAAAGAACCGGAGTTACCGACATAGCTTGCAGGGTAAGCAGGCTGAAGTGGCAGTGGGCGGGCCATGTTTGTCGAAGGACCGACGGCCGATGGAGCAGACGAGTCCTGGAGTGGAGACCGCGTATCGGCAAGCGTAGTGTGGGACGCCCCCAAGCTAGATGGACCGACGACCTCAAAAAGGTGGCTGGGACAGACTGGATGCGGAAGGCGGAGGATAGGGTGTTGTGGCGCAGCATGGGAGAGGCCTACGTCCAGCAGTGGACTGCGATAGGCTGATTTGAATGAAAAATAATATATATAATTATAATATTATTATAAAGCTGATGAAGAGTTTGTTTTTCTGTTTGTTTGTTTGATTGAACGCGCTAATCTCAAGAACTACGGGTCCGAATTGAAAAATTCTTTTTGTGTTGCGTAGCCTATTTATCGTGGGAGGTTATAGGCTATATAACATTACGCTACAACTAAGAGGAGCGGAGCAGTAATGAAAAATGTTGCAAAAACGGGGAAAATTTATTCCTTTTAAGAGTTTCCGTTGCGTGCGCTGCGTAAACGATTAAAGTAACGCATTAATAATGTATGACGGAATTGGTACTCTTAAAAAGTTCTAAAAAAAAGTCCGCGAGAGCATATGTCTATCTTTTAAGGTTAACTCACTATAACTCAAAAGGAGCGAGCAGCAACGAAAAATGGACGAAAACTAGCAGGCAAATCGATGCGACGGGAAGGGTCAGGGGAGCAAAAATTTGACGCGGACGAAGTTGCGGGCAGAAGCTAGTATATTGTAAATGTGTCCCTTTTTATTAATAAACAATTTATTTATTTATTCAAATTAGGCTGAGGATCAGCACTTTTCGAACGTCAAAATTACAAAAGACAGTCCCCTAAAACCCCCCCACCCGTCACCACTTCCTAGTGCTTTAGCTGAGAAGAAGGAGTGGCGCAACAAACTCCCCAGCAGTACAGCTGTCTGTCCAGTTAGAAGAACTTGATTCTATACAATGGTAAGTAGTAAAACATTAAGAGACACAAAACATTAAATTAAATGATTTGCTATATGCCAGCTAGCCAACCCAATTTACCAAGAAATAAAATGAAAACTATACTTGCTTGAGTATAGTTTAGTTAAAGCAGTAGTTAAAGCAAACAAATATGTATAATGTAAAAATGGCTGCAAAAATAAAAGCCTGCTGGCATAAAGGGCGTGACAGCTTACATATGCAATGCCGAATTATGTTCACATAGCTATTAAGACCTGAGTTACAACTCGAGGCCACAAATGATAAACTAGGACCATCGACGTAAAATAAATTAAACAGGTAGGTAATATTAGTAACAATATCAACATCAAGGTCAGCTAGACGACCAATCACCACAAGCAGCACCCGTTCACGAGCATAACGCTAAGATCAGCCATTACCCCCCTCGCCATATTTGAGGGAAGGGGGAAACCCGACCCCCGACACTACCGCAAGCATTGACATCTAAGGGAGCATGATGAACTTGCTGCCGGTTGCTCAAGCAAGAATTAAATGGTTTCTTGTCGAGGTCGCTAGCTAACCATATTATGCAATACTACTCATTATACTTAATATGGCAAAGCATAGATCATGTTAATTCTTATAAATAAATGAAAAAAAAATTACATAAACAGTCAAGAAATAATAATTATGGACACAATTATCGACGTCCCCGGGGAATAAACCGGTAATCGCAAAAATCAAATTTTACAGGAAAAATGATTTAGTGTTTTTGGGGTATATCTCTTCAACAAAAGGTAATTATGACAACATTGTTATATAACGGAAAAGCAAATTCTTACCCGAAAAGTTTAAAGTATTAAGTGTAACTATTAAATTTACACAGAATTAGTTATTCACCAAAATACATATTACCGAAAATGGTTTCATACAATTTTTAGGGTATTGATATCTTGCGATCCGAACTTATCAATATTATTCCAGTATGTTAACTTACCGAATTATTCTTGTAAATTTCTTAAAAATCATAGGCATAATATTGTTTTACTGGATTATTAAATGTGTTTTTAGGGTTCCGTTGCCAAATGGCAAAAAACGGAACCCTTATAGATTCGTCATGTCTGTCTGTCCGTCTGTCTGTCACAGCCACTTTTCTCCGAAACTATAAGAGCTATGCTGTTGAAACTTGGTAACTAGATGTATTCTGTGAACCGCATTAAGATTTTCACACTAAAATAGAAAAAAAAAACAATTAATTTTGGGGTTCCCCATACTTAGAACTGAAACTCAAAAAAAAAAATATTTCATCAAACCCATACGTGTGGGGTATCTATGAATAGGTCTTCAAAAATGGTATTGAGGTTTCTAATATCATTTTTAGGGTTCCGTTGCCAAATGGCAAAAAACGGAACCCTTATAGATTCGTCATGTCTGTCTGTCTGTCTGTCCGTCCGTATGTCACAGCCATTTTATTCCGAAACTATAAGAGCTATGCTGTTGAAACTTGGTAAGTAGGTGTATTCTGTGAACCGCATTAAGATTTTCACACTAAAATAGAAAAAAAACAATAAATTTTGGGGTTCCCCATACATAGAACTGAAACTCAAAAATGTTTTTTTTTCATCAAACCCATACGTGTGGGGTATCTATGAATAGGTCTTCAAAAATGGTAATGAGGTTTCTATTATCATTTTTTTCTAAACTGAATAGTTTGCGCGAGAGACACTTCCAAAGTGGTAAAATGTGTGTCCCCCCCCCCGTAACTTCTAAAATAAGAGAATGACAAAACTAAAAAAAATATATGATGTACATTACTATGTAAACTACCAACGAAAATTGGTTTGAACGAGATCGAGTGAGTAGTTTTTTTTTAAAACGTCATAAATCGTAAATCGCAATTTACCTTACATTCAATCAACTGAAATATAAAAATTAAAAAATATATATATTTTTAAACCGAAAATACATACAGGTTTGTACGGAACCCTCGGTGCGCGAGTCCGACTCGCACTTGGCCGGTTTTTTTCTAAACTGAATAGTTTGCGCGAGAGACACTTCCAAAGTGGTAAAATGTGTCCCCCCCCCCGTAACTTCTAAAATAAGACAATGATAAAATTAAAAAAAATATATGATGTACATTACTATGTAAACTACCACTGAAAATTGGTTTGAACGAGATCGAGTGAGTAGTTTTTTTTAAAACGTCATCGTCAATCGTAAACCGCAATTTACCTTACATTCAATCAACTTAAATATAAAATTTAAAAAAATATATATATTTTTAAACCGAGAATACCTACAGGTTTGTACGGAACCCTCGGTGCGCGAGTCCGAATCGCACTTGGCCGGTTTTTTCATTACAGAGAGAGATTGTAATGTTCAGTTACCGACTTATCATAGTAAAATTTTAAATAACCATAAAAGGGTAAAATAGTGTAACCCGTTTTTTATAGAAAAATATGATACCTGTAACAGTGCATTACCGAAAATGTGTACCACAAAATTTACGATAATAAACCTGTAATCGCGTTAACCAGAAATTTTGCTGTAATATTTTACAGTAATATTTCTATACCGAACCGTAGCCACAGAATTTAATTTGTAATTATGTATTTCGTAATTTTTCTAGTAAATTAAAAATGGAAAATTTCCAAAGAACAAAAGTGTTATTAGGAAAAACGTTGGAAATTACCAAAGAAAAAATTTGAAAAAAAAGCATATGTGTATCCCGACCCATAGATACCATAAATGGTATAACAGTAAAAAGTCAGTAATAGTATAATACAGATTTATTCCTTGGGGGCGTCGTTATATTTAACCTATCTCAAGATACGCTAATACTGGAGAAAGAACATAAACATTGTCTTGAGTTAATCACGGCGAGCAACAAATGAGTTAAGCAGCTTATGAATCCGGTTAAAGGGAACACGTAGTTTGTCCTTACTTCTAGTATTAACAGTGTGAATATCACTGTTTTTAGCGTATAATTGTATTTTTTTTTTGCCTAATATATAAGATGTTGGCGAAAATGAATTGTGATGCCACAGTAAGAATACCAATATCTTTAAAAAACTCCCTTAGGGAAACTCTGGCACCTAGCTTATAGTTGCTCGAACAGCTCGTTTCTGAAGGACAAAAATATTTTGAATATCAGCGGCTTTGCCCCACATTAGAATACCGTAAGACATAACGCTGTGGAAATTAGTCTAACCGAGCTGTTTTAACGTCAGATTGTCTTACTTTTCTGACGGCGTAGGCAGCTGAACTGAGCCTCCCCAGTGGGCTTGAAATATGTGGGCCCCACTGAAGTTTGCCATCCACTGTTTTGCCCAGAAAAACTGTCGAGTCTACAGTTTTAAGCACCTCTTTATCTAAGACGATGTTGGGACCTAGATTTCTAACATTCGGTAAGGCGAACTTGACACATTTCGTTTTCTTGGCATTGAGAACTAGGTTATTTGCCGTTAACCAATCGGTAACCATTGAGAGTGTACTGTTCACGTCATCAAAATCTTGTCTGTTCCTGTCTACTTTAAAAATAAGAGAAGTATCATCTGCAAACAGTACAACGTCACAAATACCCTTTAAGTAGAATGGTAAGTCATTGATATACACTTAGGACAAGAATGGGCCGAGTATAGAGCCTTGAGGCACACTTAACTGAACCGGTAGCCCGGCAGATTTTACACCTATTAGATAAATAAGAATTTATTACGTTCAAAGCTTCGTTATGGACACCGTAATGACATAGTTTACGCAAAAGAGTGTCATGGTGCAAGCAATCAAAAGCTTTGGAGATATCACAGAAAACTCCGGTAGCATTTTGCGAGTTCTCCCACGCGTTAAAAATGTTTTTCATGAGAGCAACCCCAGCATCTGTAGTTGGACGACCTTTTGTAAAGCCATATTGCTCATTATGAAGGAGGCTATTTAAATTAAAATGTCTTCGTTTTTAAATATTTTGCTATATGCAGGTAAGATAGAAATAGGCCTAAAATTAGACACGTCATTTTGATTACCTCATTTAAGTAATGGTGAGACTTTACTACTCTTCATGAGGTCAGGAAAAGTTCCGATATCAACACATTTATTAAAAGTAACAGTTAGATAGAAGGCTACGATTTCCATTATATTACTTAATAGTTTGATGGAAATGCCCCAGAAATCACCAGTGTTTTAGATTTAAGTATGTTAAAAACATTAACTATATCACGAGGCGTTACATGTTCAAAATTGAATAGGCAACTACTTTTAGGCACACTAATCGAATCAAATGCTCGAAGAGTTCTCGGTTCGAAAAACGACATTCCGATTTTCAATACTTCGAATAAACTAAATGTCAACGTGTTGTGCTACAAAATTTTGCGACAGAAACGAATCACTGCAAAACCGACTTCACGCAGTCTTGTCTGCCCTACCTTAGAGTGTAATTTAAGCCCGCGTAAGCGCGGACGGGGTGGGGCAGCCCACGAGCTGAGGAGCAGGTGGTGAGCGTTAAAACCATCTGCGACGATAGGCACGCGTGGGGCCGCTCAAACCCCGCAGCGCCGGAGCAGTGATAGAAACAATGCTTTCTGCATGTTGCATGCCTGCTTGCATGTTGCATGCCTGCTGGATGCCTGGTTGCTTGCTGTATGCCTGCTTGCATGCTTCATGCCTGCTTGCATGGTGCATGCCTACTTGCATGCTGTATGCCTGCTTGCATTCTTCTCTCTGACGAGCAATTATGTATTTATTTATCTTGCTATTCAGTTTAACAAGGCGTTTTTATTTCAGAATTGTATTGATCGGTATTTTAACCATCGGAATTCGTATTTTTGATTCTATCTCAGTATTTTGTGAATAGTTACGTTAGGAATATTGAAATTTAGGAATTATAAAAATAGGAGTAATGATAAGTCGGAGTCTGTGTACGATTATTAAAGTAAAACGAGTTTTGTAAAGAGACTTGCAGTTTTATTATAATCAACTTAACGTTACACATTCAGTACAGAGCGCAGTGAGTATAGATAAACTATAGACTTTTGACTATAGAGAATAGAATCAATGTTGCCAAAGTATTATATTGACTTATACTAACACCCCCCCTCAAAATAATACTTACTTACCCTTTAAACCAATCTAAATAAACTGAAACCAACAAAACAAATTCAATCTTCTATCATGTTACACATATTTATGAATTTATACAACAAATTTTTATTTATTGCTTTAGTGAACATATCTGCAATCTGATCTTCTGTTTTTATATATCTTAAAACTAGTTTACCCCGTTTAATTAACTCTTTAATATAATGGAACCTTATATCTATGTGTTTAAGACGCTTAACACAATCAGTGTTAGCAACCATTATGGCACTCTGATTATTACTGAACATTACTACAGGGCAGAGATTCTCTATTTTAAAATCATATAATAAGTTTATAAGCCAACAGGCATCAGCCGCAGCCATACTGATTGCTATGTACTCTGACTCTGTAGATGACAGACTAACACTAGCTTGCCTTTTTGAGCACCGTGATATCAAACAATTTGAAAACATAAAGCAATAACCAGTTGTAGACTTTCTATTTTTTAAATATCCCCCCCCCCCCCCCCAGTTAGCATCACAATAACCAATTTACAAATCCTTATTGCACTTATATATCAAACAGTAATTCATAGTACTCTTAATATATCTTAAAACTCTTTTTAAAGCCGTTAATAACATGTTATTTGCTTTATTTTGGTATCTGCTTAGAATGGACATTGCTGCACAGATGTCTGGTCTCGTCCCTAATGCTGCATAGGACAGCATGCCAATGATTTTCCTACATTTGTTTTCAATATTTTTATCAATTACAGAGTTACAATTTTCCTCTAATATTTTGACATTAAAATTAAAGTCCATAGGGGTAGACATACCTTTACAATTATACATTTCAAATTTGTGTAATAAAGATTCTAAATATTGTTTTTGACTCAATTTGGTGACTTTATTTTTTAAATCCTGTTCTACCCGTATGCCTAGATAGTTTGACATTAATCCCAAGTCTTTCATTTTAAATTCAGAGTTTAACAATGTTTTTAAGTCAGAAATTTCATTTTCATTGTTACCAAAAATCAATAGGTCATCAACATACAGTAAAACATAGGGGTACACTACATAAATACGAAAAACTTTATTCCGATAGTCACAAATACGAATTTCAAAATACCGATTTTCATAATTCCGAATGATTCAAAATTCCGAATATAACAACTCCGACTTATCATTACTCCTATTTTTATAATTCCTAAATTTCAATATTCCTAACGTTTATAATTACTATTCTCAATATACCGAATTTCAATAGATCGAATAACAAAAATTCCGACTTAATGATAATTCGAAACATCAAAAATACGAATACCGATTATTAAAATACCGATTAACAGAATTCCGAAATAAAAACGCCTTGTAAAACCGAAAAGTATAATTGCTCGTCAGAGAGAAGTATAATATTATGTTTAGTATGAGGAGGTAGAATTAAAAAACCGGCCAAGTGCGAGTCGGACTCGCGCACCGAGGGTTCCGTACAAATCTGTAGGTATTCTCGGTTTAAAAATATATATTTTTTTAAATTTTTATATTTCAGTTGATTGAATGTAAGGTAAATTACGGTTTACGATTTATGACGATTTAAAAAAAAAACTACTCACTCGATCTCGTTCAAACCAATTTTCGTTGGTAGTTTACATGGTAATGTACATCATATATTTTGTTTAGTTTTATCATTCTCTTATTTTAGAAGTTACGGGGGGGGGGGGGGGACACACATTTTACCACTTTGGAAGTGTCTCTCGCGCATACTATTCAGTTTAGAAAAAAATGATGATAGAAACCTCATTACCATTTTTGAAGACCTATTCATAGATACCCCACACGTATGGGTTTGATGAAAAAAAACATTTTTGAGTTTCAGTTCTATGTATGAGGAACCCCAAAATTTATTGTTTTTTTTCTATTTTAGTGTGAAAATCTTAATGCGGTTCACAGAATACATCTACTTACCAAGTTTCAACAGCATAGCTCTTATAGTTTCGGAAAAAAGTGGCTGTGACATACGGACGGACGGACAGACAGACAGACAGACAGACAGACAGACAGACATGACGAATCTATAAGGGTTCCGTTTTTTGCCATTTGGCAACGGAACCCTAAAAACATGCAAGCAAACATGCAGCATGCAAGCAGGTGTTAGATATTTCATTCTGATATTTTGTAATTGTTGGGTAGATAATGAAATCTATCACATTAACGAAGCATTGAACCAATATAGGAGTACCTAATTTGACTAGATAAAGTGTTTACATAAAAACTTTTTAACAAAAAATTAAACCGCCGAAAAAATGAAAAGCATAAAATAATAAACCTTAAAATGATGAGTTGGCGCTTTGAGTGATCCTTTTCATTGATTTTTCAGCGCCGACTCAAAATTTTAAGGTTTATTATTTTATGCTTTTCAGTTTTTCGGCGGTTTAATTTTTTGTTAAAAAGTTTTTATTTTATGATTTTTTGTGGCTTTAATGTACTAATAATACTTGGCAAGGTATACCCTATCCAATACAAAAAGAATTATCAAAATCTCCGATTTTGATAATTCTTTTTGTATTTCGCTACTCTGTATAGAGTTATGCGTGTTTATACATTACAATCAGTGAGTGAACAATCAATCATCCCCTGTTTTCCGACCCTTAGGGTTCGATTTTGTTTTCCAAATTTATATGGATCCACCTTGGGAGTATACCCTTTCCAATAGAAGAACAATTGTCACTATCGGACCACTATGTAAAAAGTTATGCGTGGTCATACATAAAAAAAAAAAAAAAAATATACGCGTCGAATTGATAACCTCCTCCGTTTTTTTTCGTCGGTTGAAAAACTGACTCGTCTTAAATAGTAAAAGCAGATTTTAGTACTAGAAATAATTAATACGTATTTAATTATAATTGTAATATATCCTAGGTTTTATATTGTTTACTTTATTAAGCTGATCAAAACGACTGGTACAATACTGTCAGTTCATATTGATATTCTTTTAATGATTCGTAACTACGAAGAAGTTACGAATCAGTCCTTATTAAATTGCTAAATTATCTTAAAATGTTTTTAAACTGTTTCTCTACATAACAATGGTTTACTATTATCTGTGTTAGAAGTTATTAAGCCAAAATGTGTAGTGATCTGTCATTTGTTTATGTTGCTATTATTCTGAGATCTCTTGGACAATGGTCCAAGAGATAGAATTAAATGTATTTAAGATAATGATATTTTATGGCAATGTAAGAAGTGTGTTGATATAATACTTTAATACTGTTTCCATGGAGTTTCTTGTCCTTCTTCTCCATGAAGACCTAGTTTTGGAACAGACAACTAGCTTTCTGAATAATTACTGACAAGCCTAATTGAAATAAATATCTAGTCTTGTCTTTCTGTGCTTTACTTAGTGAAACCCTTTCCCAACAAACCATATAGGTACATACATAAGAACCTTCATACACAATAAATAAGCTGTAACCATTCTGATACACAAAGCTTGATATTTTGGTATATATAGTGTTACGTACCGTTCTCTATAAGATAGGTATTAGGCATTTAGTTTTGGGAATTTGAATAGTTTTTTACCCCACAACTAGTACTCAAGCCTTTGTGTGTAGTAATAAGGGTCTGATTTGATTAACTTGTTGGCTTGCTTATCGCCTATTTGCTGAGCAATCCGATTGGTGTACGAAGGGCGACAGTGGCGCCGCTCTTCCGCGTGCTTTTTCACTTGAACTATGCGGCACAACTCATAAAACAACGTGCCCTCGCCCTGCGCGCTAAAAACTTTTTTCTTATAAGAAATGGTCCTTCTGTGATTTTCGTGCTACAACCCCCACAAGATACGAGAAATAAAAACCGGCCAAGTGCGAGTCGGACTCGCGCACCGAGGGTTCCGTACAAACCTGTAGGTATTTTCGGTTTAAAAATATATATATTTTTTAATTTTTATATTTCAGTTGATTGAATGTAAGGTAAATTGCGGTTTACGATTTATGACGTTTTAAAAAAAAACTACTCACTCGATTTCGTTCAAACCAATTTTCGTTGGTAGTTTATATGGTAATGTACATCATATATTTTTTTTAGTTTTGTCATTCTCTTATTTTAGAAGTTACGGGGGGGGGGGGACACACATTTTACCACTTTGGAAGTGTCTCTCGCGCAAACTATTCAGTTTAGAAAAAAATGATAATAGAAACCTCATTACCATTTTTGAAGACCTATTCATAGATACCCCACACGTATGGGTTTGATGAAAAAAAACATTTTTGAGTTTCAGTTCTATGTATGGGGAACCCCAAAATTTATTGTTTTTTTTTTCTATTTTAGTGTGAAAATCTTAATGCGGTTCACAGAATACACCTACTTACCAAGTTTCAACAGCATAGCTCTTATAGTTTCGGAATAAAATGGCTGTGACATACGGACGGACAGACAGACAGACAGACAGACAAACAGACAGACAGACAGACAGACAGACAGACATGACGAATCTATAAGGGTTCCGTTTTTTGCCATTTGGCAACGGAACCCTATAAAACCAACACCTGTGGAAATATATGTGCAGTGAAGTTTTAGCTGGATTTAGGGCGAATGGACACGACGCCGAGCCCATGAGGTGCGCGAGGCAGTGGACGGGAGTTCGTTGGTAAGTTTTTCAAATCTACACCCACAAACTTCTACACATAATTGTTTGGTCCTTCGAGCCGGATTTTATTTTTACGTGCTTGTTGTGGGGTTATTTTTCTTAGTGTTCTTAGTTCATTTCATAACTTCATACTTCATTTTGCGTCGGTACGCGTCCAAAATGGCGGACTTCATTCAACAAGATATTTTCGAACGCGAGATCATTCTTGATGATCTTCAACGTACATTACAGTTCATAGAGTCAGACGAACAACAGTTTAGGTCACGCTCAAAAGAGTTAACTTTGCAACAAAGAAAGTTCTTCAAACTTCAGGCAAAAATAGAAAAAGTCTTGATCAAGTCCAATACTTTCGACAAGGAGGAACAACTACAGATTCGTAACAATTTTAATGACTGTTATTACGCAATTAGTGTTCACTTAGACAAGCTTAAAGAAGAGGATAATGAGCGTAAACGAAGAATGTCGTCCAGTACGTCTATGAATAATTCTGTGGTACATGTTCCAGTAAATTCTCATAATAATAATTGTGCAAGTAGATTACCTATTCTTCCAATGCCTACCTTCT
Organism: Aporophyla lueneburgensis; assembly: GCA_932294355.1. Taxonomy (NCBI): domain Eukaryota; kingdom Metazoa; phylum Arthropoda; class Insecta; order Lepidoptera; family Noctuidae; genus Aporophyla; species Aporophyla lueneburgensis. The sequence goes on along the minus strand of OW028745.1, from coordinate 438,390 downwards.
CAGGGGAGACCACGGATTGGCCCCCATTTTACGATATGTTTCGTTCATTAGTACACGGCAAAAATACTTACACGGATACAGAGAAGTTTCGTTATTTATTACTGTCATTAAAGAATGAACCCTATAACCTTATTAAATCGATACCAATTACAGACGAAAACTATAGTGTTGCGTGGGATGCGTGGGATATTTTGGTTTCTTGGTATAACAACAAACGGGCTATCGCCACGAAACATCTCGAAAAAATATTAGAAATTGAACCTAGTACCGAGAGAATGACTCAAAGTCTAAGAAATTTACTCAATGTTTATCAAGAAAACATCAAGGCATTGCAGGCGATGCAGTTTCCGATAGATCAATGGAGTTTCATATTCGTGACGATTTTATTACGTAAAATTCCGCCAAGTATTCGAAAACGTTTCGAATTATCACTATCCAAACCACCGGATATACCCGACATAAATACATTGATAAACTTAGAACGCGAGTTAGCCGTAAACGAATTCTCCTTTTACCCACAAAATAAAAATAATAATCTTGAAAAGGTAGGTACTTCTCGGACTTCGGCGACGACGTCATCGCGCGTTTACGAAAGCCTGCGTCGCGCGCTCGCAGCCAACGTCACGTCATCGAGTTCGATTAAAACAGACTTACAGTCTATCAAACAAAATAATTTAAAATATAATTGTTTATGTTGTGATGCTCAACATACGTTGACAAAATGTTCCAAATTCCTCAATTTATCTCCCCGTGATAGGTATTCTTTTCTTTTCTTTTCTTTTCTTTTTTCTTTTTTTTTTAGGTTTTCTTTTAATTGTTTACATGTCGGTCATGATTTAAAACAATGCAAATCCAACTGTGTTTGTCGTTCATGTCATAAACGACATCATTCATTAATTCATTTCGAAACATCTCACAGTTTATCAGCTATTAATGAAGTCGGGATTAGTGATAATGCAATTTCATTTCCTGTGAACGAAACGACAGAGACAGCGGTACCCAGTACTTCGCATGCCACCGCATTGACTGCGGTAAATCATGCGTTGCACGGTCGCAAGAACGATTCGCAAACCATTGCTCCGTCGGTTAGTATGAGGACGGTGCTTTTGTGTACAGCACTTATCAGTGTTCATGTTGACTCACAAAAACACACAGTTCGGTGTATTATTGATACTGGGAGTTAAGCGACTTTTATTACCGAGGCTTGTGTGCAGCGGTTAGGCTTGCACCGTAGGCAAGCGCACGTTCCAGTGTTCGGTATCGGCGGGTCCGAAGTCTCAGCTGTTTTACCAAAGGGTGTAGTATCGTGTCATATCACTCCTACGCACGGGGAACAACCTTCAATTTCAGTTGATGCATTAATTTTATCTAATCTTATTTCACGTATGCCAGGTGTGACGTTGCCTTATACGGGGTGGTCACACATACAGAATTTAAATTTAGCTGACCCTAAGTTTTATCTTCCACAATCAGTGGAAATGATTCTAGGTGCGGATATACTATCCCAAGTTCTATTAGGTCACGTGATCAAGGGTCCACCCGGTTCACCGATGGCTATGAACAGTATCTTTGGTTATTTATTGAAGGGTGATGTTTCATGCAACCAAAATACACCTACTTCACTTCAAGTGTGTCTCAGTAGTTTAAGCTCATCATACGATGACGGCATCAATCTGAGACGATTCTGGGAATTGGAGTCTCTTCCGGAAAAGAAAATCCTAAGTCCCGACGAAGCGTTGTGTGAATCTATCTACGTAAATTCACATACTCGCGATGAAGCTGGGCGAGATGTTGTTCCACTTCCTTTCAAACCTAATGCTCCCGCCCTCGGCGAATCACGGGATACGGCGGTCTCCAGGTTTAGAAAATTAGAGTATCGTTTAGAACATAATCCTCAGCTTAAGTTAGAGTATCATGCGTGCCTCCAGGAGTACTTGGAACTCGGTCACATGGAGCCAGTTGATATACCTACTTCGTTAGCTACTAGCTATTACATTCCGCACCACTGCGTGGTCAAAGAATCTAGTGAGACTACTCGCACTCGCGTCGTCTTTGACGCGGGTTGTAAAACTTGAAATGGAAAATCACTTAATGATATTCTACTAACAGGTCCGAAATTGCACCAGGATATAGTAGACGTTTTATTAGGTTTTCGTATCCATGCTATTGCTGTCACTGCCGACATCAAGCAGATGTACAGAAACATTAAATTACAACAATCCGATTGGGATTTCAACGCATTGTGTGGCGTAAATCACCAACTGAACCGTTGCTTGATTATCGATTGCGAACCGTCACCTTTGGTGTCAGCTCATCACCGTACTTAGCGCTTCGTACTATTCAACAGTTGGCTCAGGACGAAGCCGCCAACTTCTCGCTAGGTTCTAAAGTTCTACAGAATCAGGTTTTCGTTGATGACATCGTCACCGCAGCAGGCGACGTAAAGAAGGCACTGGTTCTACAGCGTGAGTTAGTAGGTATTTGTTCGTCAGCTGGTTTCGAGCTACGGAAGTGGCAGAGCAATTCACCAGCGTTACTCGCTGCTTTACAAACGTCAGTTTGTCAGGGCGAGCGGCCTGATAACGTTTCTTTCGCTCTGATGGAGAATGACAAACAAATAAAGGTTTAGGGACTTCAGTGGAATCCTAAATCGGATACTTTCACTTCCAACGTTCAAGCAACTACGGGTAAAATAACAAAACGGTCTATACTATCACAAATAGCCAAAATTTATGACCCTATGGGATGGTTATCTCCTGTAACTATTTACGCGAAACATCTCATTCAGTTATTATGGATGTCAGGGGTCGACTGGCTAATCCGGGGATACCGCACGGTCTCGTGCGAGGCGGCGAGCCTCCTTGCCGGAGTGCCGCCATGGGATCTGGAGGCAAAGGTCCTCGCGCACATGTGGGAGTGGCGCGAGGAGGCGAAACGCCGGGGCGAAACTCCGCTGCCGCGACAAATCGCGGCACGGCGGACAGAGCTCCGGTGTGATCTCATGGCGACATGGCGGGTACGATTGTCGCAACCCAGTGCTGGGCACGCCACAATTGCGGCGGTAAGTCCCCTCTTTGAGGAGTGGATAGAGAGGCGTCACGGCGTCCTCACCTTCCGCCTGACGCAGGTTCTCACCGGGCATGGGTGCTTCGGTGGGTTCCTGTTCAGGATAAAGCGGGAGGATACGTCCGGGTGTTTCCATTGCGAGGATCGTCTGGAGGACACGGTGGAGCGTATGCTCCACCGTGTAGTGGAGGTGTGCCCTGCCTGGGCGGAGCACCGCCGTGTCCTCGTGGGAGCGATCGGCGGCGGCGACCTCTCGCGTCCGGCCCTGGTACGAGCCATGGTACGGAGCGAGAGGGAATGGGAAGCCGTCACCTCCTTCTGCGAAGCAGTAATGCTCGCGAAGGAGGAGGCGGGGCGCGTGAGGGAGTGGCAGTCTCTGCGCCCTCACGTCCCTAGCCGCCGCAGGAGGAGACGCCCCGGGCGTCGGGAGTCGATAGCGGACTCCCGGCCACCGTAGGCGCGAGCTTGCGGGTGGCGAGCAATGGGTAGCTCGCCGCCCGGTAAGGACCAAGCTCGGGTCGACGGCGCGCAGTGTTCCACGCGCGCCTCAAAGAGATGTCAGCAGCAGTGTAGGGGTCTACTAGGACCGATGCCTGCCGGGGTCGCGTGATTGTTCGAAAGAGATACCGTGACCCTGGCACATGGGCAACTGATGGAACACGGGTGGGTTTTAGTCAGTAAAAGTCTGACACGCCCTCCCGCTCCGCCCAGAGCGGGAGAAGTCATTTGATGATTTCCCATCCTGAAAAAAAAAAAAAAAAAAAGGGGTCGACTGGGATGAGTCACCTCCTGTAGATATATTAAATGCTTGGTCTAATTTTCTTAACGAGTTACCATTATTATCAAATTTTCAAATTCCACGTTTCGTTTTTGCAAACGTGAATGTCATTCAAATTCACGGGTTTTCCGATGCTTCTGAGCGGGCTTATGCCGCGTGTGTTTACGCCCGTATATCCGATAATAGTGATAACGTTAAAACATTTCTTCTTCTCGAAAAACGCGTGTAGCATCTATAAAACCGGTTCTTACGATCCCGCGACTTGATCCTTTCATGGATAACAAAAATAATATGCGTGTTGGTGGGCGGATTCACAAATCACTTTTACCGTTTGTTTCCAAACACCAATTGATTCTGCCTAAGAAACATCATCTTACAAATTTAATCATTGATCATACACATATCACGCATCTACATGCTGGTCCACAATCCGTACAATACATTCTACTTCAAAATTATTGGATAATGTCTAGTCGTGACGCTATACGTACACGCATACATCGCTGCGTTCGTTGTTTTCGTGGTCGCCCCGTGAATCCGCAACCATGCATGGGTCCACTGCCGGCCGTCAAAGTGCACCCCGAGCGGCCATTTTTAAAAACATCTGTTGATTTCGCGGGTCCGTTCTACGTTAGGGCAAATAAAGTTCGAAATGCAAAAAATATTAAATGTTAAGCAGTCTTTGTGTGTATGTCCGTCAAGGCTATACATCTCGAACTCGTGTCCGAGTTGTCAACTGAAGCATTTTTAGCAGCCTTGCGAGCGACGCTTCACGTCCCGTAGAGGTTTATGCACTGACATTTACTCTGATTGTGGAAGGAACTTTGTTGGTTGTAATAATTATCTACAAGAATTGTTTACTTTTTTACGTAATGATTCGGTTCAAGCCATTCTTAATGGTAAGGTTTTAGAACAAGGTATCACTTGGCATTTTCAACCTCCTTATGCCTCACATTTTGGTGGCCTTTTCAAATCCGGAGTGAAAAGTTTCAATCATCATTTACATCGAGTCCTCGGTACGCAAACTCAAACGTATGATGAGATGCACACCCTTCTTTGTCAAATTGAAGCGGTACTCAATTCACGTCCACTTTGTTTATTAAGTGCAGACCCATTAGATCCGTTACCCTTAACACCATCGCATTTTTTAATAGGAGGTCCGTTGACGACCCTACCAGATCTCTCACTATACGAGAATGTTCCAAATCGACTCACTAGATGGCGTAGGGTACAACAATGTGTGCAACACTTTTGGAAACGTTGGAGTCGGAATCCGATTGGTGTACGAAGGGCGACAGTGGCGCCGCTCTTCCGCGTGCTTTTTCACTTGAACTATGCGGCTCAACTCATAAAACAACGTGCCCTCGCCCTGCGCGCTAAAAACTTTTTTCTAATAAGAAATGGTCCTTCTGTGATTTTCGTGCTACAACCCCCACAAGATACGAGAAATAAAAACCAACACCTGTGGAAATACATGTGCAGTGAAGTTTTAGCTGGATTTAGGGCGACTGGACACGACGCCGAGCCCATGAGGTGCGCGAGGCAGTGGACGGGAGTTCGTTGGTAAGTTTTTCAAATCTACACCCACAAATTTCTACACATATAGTTAAATAGAGATTAATCTATTATCAGAAGTGGCGATTGCTCCCTGTCCTTCTAAAACCGCTTACTAATGAATTTTATTTTGTTATTTTCATGCTCGATGGTGGGGCTACTAACGATCTTTTGGAAACCGCTGCTGGTTCGCTGCCTTAACATCGGTGCTGCGGTGCTGCAAGTTGCTGTGTGAGGTTTGATACTGCAGAACCTTAACGTTTTGTAAGAATATCTGGAAGCTTTCCGGAAATAAGAAATCGATGAAATGTGTGAAATCTTTACAGGCTCTTTTTCATTAAAACGAAATACAAATGAATAAGATGATTAAATTGAGAGACTAGATATTGCCAATCACTTTTACATTATTATTCAATAAATAATCAAATACCATTATTATTATGTTTATAGAAAATTGGTCCATGCTTGGATTATTGGGGATGGAAATATATAACAACTTAATAGTCGTAGAACCAGTAACTTTAAAATATTATTAGAGGATACAGTTTTGAAAAAAAGGAAGAAGTATGATGCAAGTGTTCACAAAAGTGGAACTTCGCGATCTCAGTTGTTTAGAATACAATAATACAATTCTTTATTTGCACAGTAATAAGGTACCGGTTACAAATGTTTTTAACTTAACTGCCTAGCCACTTTTAAATAGAACCACAAATTGAAAAAACAAAACATTGCAATGTGAATCCGTTTTTCGTACAGGGTTAATTTGTTTTTATGAAACGCATACTAACAGCAAGAAATCGTTACGTTAGGACCGTAATACACATTTGGCGAGTCACTTATTTTATTATTATTTACCGTAGCATTAGAACATTATAAGGAACAACCGTTGATATGGTTACAAATAAATAAATACATGAAATTACTTTTAGAAAAAAAGAATAACATGCTAAAAACGTCGTAATGTTGACTAATGGTTTTCTGCATTTTTAATTTTGTCTTATCTGAGTTTGCTGTTTTATTTTCAAACATGTAAACAAATTAAAACAAAAAACAAGAACATTACAGTTCAGTTAAAATATTGAGAAATGTAAATATAAAACTAAAAATAAGTGTGATTCTCTTTGCTCACAATAAGAGAATTAGGTAACAAAGGTGACGATTAATACTGTTAGTGTTGTTTTCTAACGTATTCTTCTAGGCCTTTATTAAATTTAAATATGGTGTATACTATTGGTTATACCGTCAAGTAGTGATTTATACAGTTTTGCTCCCTCGTACATTATATTTTTCCTTCCATAGTTAGTTTGGGTCTATTTATTATATTTAAAAAGTGTTAATTCTTCACAGCTTGTTCAGTATTCACTTCGGAACATTTCACAGACAGTATATGCCCAAGGTAGTTCTAGCATTTTGAAATCAACCTAGTAACGGGATAAGTATGAAAAAATATTTGAGGTGGTAGTAAAACCCAGAATTCATTGATAATACTTTGTTTAATTATAAGTGGTTATGTAGATCACAGTACTTAATGTAATTTTATTTTTATTTCTTTTGGGGGTTACAGTATTTAAAGATATTTAGAATTAGCTTCTGAGCCTTTTATTATAGGGACATAGGTAATGCTGAAATTGTATGATGATTTGGATTGGAATTATCAGTGCTCACAGGGATGAGGCTTGAGACAAAACTTTATTATTTACGTTTGGTTAAATTGAAATGACCGGATTTATCAAACAACAAATAAAAGAAAAAGGAATTGATAAGAGAAATGATTAAGTTATACAATTAAGAGGATGATTTAATTGTGAAAACATATCTGCCGGGGTCATAGGCCTGGTGTAAGGGGACTCACGTACAGCAGGTCGGAACATTACATCACTTGGGTCATAGACCAATGGAATATATCTGCTGGGGCATAGGCCTGGTGTAAGGGGGCTCACACACAGCAGGTGGGAACATTACATCACTTGGGTCATATACCAATGATAACAATAAAAATATTCCTCTTATTGCTTTTGAGACTTGTACTTCGAGAGCGAAATACAGTTCAGTATGGCCGTGAAAGGTTATTTTCAAAATTAACATTCTGGTGCATTTCAGTTTAACCGAACGTTCAAACTACATATTGACAAAGATTCGATATTATGATTTATTGGATAATTATTATGTAACAAGAAGAAAAAGGTATTGTTAATATTAATGTTATAACATAATGTAACAGTTGTACTGGGCGGTTACTATTTTGTTTGTAGGTATGGTCTGATCTTTTATATGTTCTTCTGTTATCAAATTATTTCCTTTATCAAGTAAAGATGTGTCGTACCTCTTTAAGCTACGGTACTGAGCAGATTATCACATAGAAAATTACATTTAATTGCATTACAACGATAACCGATAAATCAATCCAAATCTTTTATTTTCAATAGCTTGTCCATTTGATGAAATATAAATAAACTATAAAGAATAAAATAAAATTGATACAAACATTTATAAAACGTTGAGTCGGTAAAGCTGTACGAACATATTTTCGATCTGACTGTACAAGTACTTTACAAACGATGTTATTTGAGGGATATTTAAATGCCATTCAAATGTTCACGGTAATTTTACTTGATAAGGTTCTGATGTTTACAAATTATTTTTAAGATAATTTTAACGTAGTAAACAACACCAAATATAAATAGTTGGTAGTTTGTTTAACATCCTGTAAATTCAATCTATACTTCGGATTGATTCTCCATCTCTTCTTCAATCGATCCCTTGTTGCTGGGGACCGTGGTCACTGGACCCATTTCAGCGGACAGTCAGGCTCCATTGACTTTGTTCCAAAGTAGCTAACACCACCTGCTGAAATTAATTTGTGGACGTGGCTTCTTTTGCTTGGATTGATTCTTTATTTTTTTTTCCAAAGTAGTAAACACCACATAATACGAAAAAAAATTGCTTTTCTTAAGATTAATCTCTGTGAAATAATTGTTTTTACTTCGGTCTGTGAGGTATTATTTAAAGTTATTGCTTCCAAAGTAAAGAATTGATCAGAGTGGCCATGACAAAAATTTGTGAAAATGTTAATAGTAAATGTTTGTTAAATACGGTTCTTGGTAAGGGTTATTCCCAAAGTACTCCAAAAAAAGTTCCCAAACTACTCCATGAGAAATATTATATTTTAAATTAGGTTTCATTCTACTCCACGATAATATTAAAATGTTCTCAAAGTACTCCACTGAATTTTATGCAATAAGCTAATTTTAATATGTACCGAATTACTACAAAAGGGTACCTACCTGACGTACAGTCAGGTTCAAAAGCTTTGCAAATATATTTAAAAAAATAAAGAAATGTATAAATAAAACACTTTATAATATAATATAAAAATCATTTTGGGTCTTAATTTTTTTTCTAATTCAAAAATTAAAAATAATCAAAAATCATCGGACAAAAGTAAAAAGTAGGGCTCTAGATTTAGAAGTCCAAAAACATGAAAAAAAATATATAAAAGATCTAAAATAATATCAGGCTATTAAGCCTAACATAAAATATTTTAAAAAATCGATCAATAATCATTTTAAATTTGTAAAAATATGTACTTATAAATCTACAAGTCACAGCATTTCTTTCATAATCACAAATTTTGAATCCTAAAAAAGTTATCAAATTAAGTTAATACATATATTACATTTGAGAAAAAAAGAGTTTTTATTTTATTTTAATTGCTTCACCACTTCAAAAAATTCAAAAAAAACCTGAGTATAGAGGAGTATAAAAGACATTTTCTGTCGAATTTTAGTAAGTGACATATTTTCAAAAAGGCTAAAAAAATAGATTATAATTTTCTTTTCTCCGTTAAAAATCTGCTTTCCGTTTGAGAATCATATGATTTTATCATATTTTGGAATCGCAAGAATTAGGAAAAAAATCATCATTGAATAATTCCGAATTTTACTATAAAAATAAAAATAATTTCTAAAAAAAAAGGTTTTTAAAATTCTCGAATACTGTTTGAGTTAAAGAGTTAAAGCTTGATGTGAATTATATTCATTTGACACTAAATCGCTTATTATGAGTCACAAAAGCCATGGGGGCAGAATTCCCATAATAATCCGGCTATGCCCTTTGCCATTATAAATTCAATCAATACATTCATTCAGTGAACACTTGAGATACAAACTATCCTATATTTTAAGTTGAACCAAATTACAAATAATTACGAAGTTTGATAACAATCAGTTCAGTAGTTTACCCTTAATATACATCCATCGTGACACGAGATTTTTATACTATCGGTAATTATGTCGATGGAGCATTTTGAGAATTGATAACGAATAATCGGTGGAGTACTTTGGGAATAGTTCCGGATACCTATGGAGCAGAATGGGAACAAAATAATAAGTATTTTTAAATAATAAAAAATCCTTGGAGTAACTTGGGAATGAATGTATGAGATTCTTATCTTTTTAGAACAAAAGAATGGAGTACTTTGGGAATAACCCATTTGAACATACTGATACCAGCCCATTTCTTGACCGGAAGATCTGGAACTACCATCATTGAAACGAAAGCAGATGCTCGAACGAGATGGCATTTATCACCTAAGGTAGTCAATGACATATGGAAGAAGTGGATATCGGAATATCTAACGCAGTTATCTGTAAGAAGCAAATGGCGAAGCACTCAGCAAAATATCAACATCAATGATTTAGTTACTATTCACGACAACAATCTACCACCTGGAAAGTGGATGATGGGTAGAATAATACAAACTCATCCAGGTGAAGATGGATTAGTTCGAGTGGTAACATTAAAAACGAAAAGCGGAATAGTTAAAAGGCCGGTTGTGAAACTCTCAATCTTACCGATATCGCCTTCTTCAATTCATATGACGGATGAGAAAAGTATTAATCAAGGAATCAACACCGTCGTAAATGAACCGAACGAGCAGAAAACAAACCGTAAAATCAAATCTAAGTTTGTATCTGTAGTAATGTCGTTAATCTATATAATCAATAAACTTATGATTAATCAGCGCTTTGACGCGCGCACCAGACTGCGTCGCGGTCTCATTAACGGTATCGGTTACGTCGCAAATAGCCTGTTCGGAGTATTAGACGAACGATTCACAGAACAGTACAAGAAAGATATACAGCTAGTCAAACAAAACGAGCGTCATCTTGATAACTTATTAAGAAATCAGACTTCAATCATCGAAGCTGAATACAACGTATTGAAAAGAACCGAGCAAACTATCAAATTACAACACAAAACTATTAACAAACACTTGTATCAATTGGATAATGCAGCCTTTGTCATTAAGGAAGAAGTTGAAGGCTTAGCTAAAGCACAAGAATTTGCCATGTCGGCACTCACAACAATCAACTTGCTTCAAAATCTAAAAAGGATGCAAGATACTTTGTTACACATCACCACGGATATCTACCACGGAAAATTCAACCCTCACCTGTTAACACCGGATCAGTTGCAACAAGAGTTACAGTTTATTTCAGGACAATTAACAAAGGATACACACTGCCCGTGTACAACCTGCAATCTGATCTGAAACATGTGTACAGCATGCTGAAAGTAAAAGCGAGATTGTTGCAAGAATACTTCATTTTTGAGATTACCTTTCCACTAACCAGCAGAGATAGCTATAAAATCTATAAAATCATACCAGTTCCACAGCAAGTTCAAAAAGATATGATTACGGTAGTACCAGCTGCAGACTACGTAGCTATTAGCTTGAAAAAAGATGTTTTCTTCACAATGTCGTTTATAGAGCACCAGTTATGTCTCCACAACGACATCTCATATTTATGTCAAGCTAACAAACCTATCAATCATTTAAGCATTAAAGAAAAATTCTGCAAACTAGATAGCTATTTAAAACAATGCATTGTAATTAAATCCCCTTGTCAAGACAGGTGGCTTGAATTGAATCTGCCAGCGAGGTTCATGTACTTTTGCTGCAATACCTACGCAGTGAGGATTATATGTCAAGATCAAGTTGCCTATAAACAGGTGACAGGAGTTGGTATCATTGACCTCGATTCGAAATGCATTAAAAAAGCAACGAGTTTACTTTGTATGCCCTATCAGCTAATACAATTAAATCTAACTCTGAAATTGTGACCCCTCAGATAGCAGAACTAAATCATATCGTAAACATATCGTTATCTCATTACACCGCATACGAAGATCCTATAAACAGCACATTAGTGGATCTGGGGGAACGAATAAAATAACTGAAATCTGCCAATACTAACTCACTAGTTTACACTCTGTCTACGCATGAAATTCATCAGTACACTATTTGTTACTGCCTGCTGGGTGCAGCCGTGTTGGTGGCAGCGTACTTCATATCGAGAAGGTGTCGAGCAGCTTCTTCAGTGGAACTACCCCAAAGTGTTGCAAATAATGTTGTGTTTTCGCGAAATCAGAGTACGGCTGACCGGCAGCCGAGTGTAGTGAACATAACTAGTGCGAACACTGATTGTAAACGAGACAAAGCTACGACACCTAAACCTAAAACGTGTCGCTTTAGATTAGAAGACGTGTAATATTTTTGTATCTTTCTGGCCCGGGAGCATTTACGGTGAAACCATAAATATGTACTTGCACTTTTGCTTACTCGTGCATTTTACCTCAATTAACAAATTAATATAAGTGAAGCATTCAGTACTTGATTAGCGGGCATCGCGTGTGCTCCCTCGCTCCTTTGTATCACCAAACCTTTGGTCCGAACAATATATCTAATTTGACTTTATTAGCAGTATCATTTAGCCATCTTACTACTTCTAAAACCCACCCTGTTTTTCTGCCCTATGCTATATTGCTTACGGTAAAAATTAGCATATAGCCTGTCGCACTTGGCCGACTTACTATCGTTTGGAATTGGATTTGTTTGCATTCCATATCCCATGGATAAATCCCAATTCAAATGATTCTTATCATTTGTTTGCATTTACAAATTGATAATGAGTTCAATATCTTGTAATCCGGATTTGCTTCTCACTAAGCTGTGATTAAACATAATCGATCTATGTCTGCCGGATCACGCGCGGGAGCGGGCTGCGCGCTCTGCACGCCTCACCGAGTGTTCGAGTGGCGATTGTAAGACGATTACTTATTACTGATAGCACATATCCCGTTGGCAAAACAGAATAAGGAAATACCCAAAATTTTAGTAGGTACCTACCGCTAAGCTGCCTACCTATTTGCATTTCTGTCGCGTATTCTCAATAATTGTGGCTTTTGGGTCGACTTTTGGGCGCTGAATGACCACAGGACGGCGACCTTCATGCGCAACTTATTTCTAGGGCTCCGTCCCAAAGGGTGCCAACGTGCCAACTATTACTAAGTCTCCGCTGGCCGTCCGCGTCCGTCCGTCTGTTTGTCAGCGGACTGTATCTCAGGAAGGTTAATTATTATTATTAAATCATTTAATTCGAGCAACAAGACTCAGTGTTAATAGGAAGACAGTTGAACGTTGAAAAAAAATCTATAAAAATACTAGCTGACCGTACAAACGTTCTGTTTCCTAGAACTCGATAGCAGCGCCACCTAACGGGTCCAATAGTGAATTTAAACCATCCAGGGTGCCACCCAAACGCATACAAAAAAAACAAAAACATTCAAATCGGTCCAGCCGTTTACTCCTCCTATACGGCTGGAACGATTTGAATGATTTTTTTTTGTATGCGTTCAGTGCCATACGTACGTACAGTAGAATTATATATACAAGGTGCAGTTTCGGATATGCAAAACATTTTAGGAGGTAATTATGTTAGTGATTCTCGACCCGAATCAATGATAAAATGGGCAGGTACTCCCTTTTTTAAAACGCGGTCAGTCTGTACGTGTCCTTAAACTGCGCTTTCACACACACGAACAAACGCAACCGAAATTTCTTTCATAGATATTTTGAACAGGGTTATTAAGAGAGTTATTCTGAAAAACAATAAAATTGAAAAATCGAAATAAAAAGTATTATTGATTATTGACTTGATATCGTATTGTTATATGATTATTTACGAGTCTCATAACAACCTCCTGAAATGTTTTGCTGGTTCAAAACTGCATCTTGTATACAGGGTTACTGGTAACTCGTCGTGTTCCTTGCAGGACATCATGGTAGGGTTAAAATGCAACAAATTAAGCCACCAAATGTTCTACCGAAGTTCAGTAGTTTTTGAGTTAGTTAGATTATTAGTTTTTTTTTATGAAAAATCCCAGATTAAATCATTTGGAGCCAATTTAAAAATGATTTACGGCGCGGCTGTATGTTAATATCATAGTTCATGCCGTAGCAGATCTTTTTTAATAATTAAACGTTCAAAAATGTCAAAAGCCTTGGCAAATATCACTAAATAAACATTTATTTTTTTGTGATTTTTGCTATTACTTCATACAAAATGTTGTCTAGTGAAAAAAAAAAAATAACTACGCCTGATGTACAAATTACTAGGAAAATATCCTTGTCTCATCAGCTATCCAAAAAGGTATGAAAGTTAATACAAAGTTATGGACTACATTTTGTGCGTCTCACAAAAAGGTGATTATTCGGAAAATCAAATAAAACAATTTCGTGAATATTAGCATTATTTTTAATCAATATCAGTATAAAAATATTAAATACACTTTCACACGTCTTGTTCTATATGCTGCCCTCGGTTTCGAATACATGTTCTTATTCGCTTCCTCACTTCAGTTTTTGTGATTCTTGATGTGAGTGTTGCCCTCATCTGGTCCGCTGCATCTGTTATTCTCGCCCTTAGTTCTTCAATTGAATTTACTGGGGTCACATAAACTAGATCTTTCATATGACCCCAGACGTAAAAATCTAGCGGCTAAGGTCAGGGCTTCGTGCAGGCCACGGAATCGGCCCACCGCGCCCTATCCATCGGTTTGGATAGGTTTCATCCAGCAATTGTCGAATTGTGATTCGGAAGTGGGCTGGACATCCGTCATGTTGATAAATCATGTTTGCTCTTCTGTCTTCCGGTACATCCATGAGCAGTGGTGTTAAATGATATCTTGGGAAATCTTCATAAAGTTGCCCATTTAGTGTTCGGGGTAAAAAATGTGGGCCAATTAATTTGTCGTCGATAATACCCATCCAAACATTAAGCGAGAACCTACGCTGGGATGCGGTTGGTTTCAGTTTCTTAGGATTTGCTTCTGCCTTCGGTGCCCAGTAATGTAAGTTGTGGTAATTTGTGATACCATCACGGTCAAAACATGACTCATCGGTCCACAGAATGTTTTTTTTAACGTTTTCGCCTTTGGCGTCAGCACTTAGCATAAAACGACAAAATTCAAGCCGTCTCGGCGGATCTCCCTCTTCTAATGACTGGACAGGTTGATAGTGGTATGGATGTCGGCCTGACAAGTGAACTACAGACCAGTCTTTCCACTGTGACATACCAAGCTCACGCGCTACGATGTTTGTCGATATGTTGGGGTCGTCAATAAAACGTTGAAGAATCAGCTCTTCGTCTTCAGCCGTGTATCTCCGAGAACGTCCTGTGTCAATTTGCCTGCTTCTTTGGACGCTGCCAGTTTCAGACAGTCACCGATAAGTCGATCCAAAAACACTAACGTGTGGGAGTCGGCGGTTGGGAAAGCGAAGTTGATATTCTCTCCGCGCCTGAGCAGCGTTACCGTCACTAAGTCCGTAAAGTACATTATGTCAGCGTATTCAGGGTTAGAATATGCAGCCATAGTCAGCACTTATGAAGACACAGCACAGCACAAGAGCAAGATACGCGGCAACAGTTAGGCAAATAGGCAGATAACAAAACACGAGCTTGCGCGACGTAGAGTTGAAACTAACTGACGCTGACGACCAGATTTTGTAAAGTCGCACCTTGTGTCATGTCGAGAGAACAATAGTGACCAATCACAAAGCTTGCCGAGTGTTTGAAGTTCAAGCGCAGGTAAAAACTACGAATTATGAATACGAAACAAGGTTGACCGTCTCGCAATTTTACCTGCTCCCCATAAAACTCTTTCCTTCCCTGTAACACATGCAAAAGTATTGACAATCATACCTTTCTGAATAGCTGATAAGACAAAGATATTTTTCTAGTAATTTGTACATCAGGCGTAGTATGTTTCTTTTTGCACTAGTCAACATTTTTTATGGACTAATAGCAAAAATTACTAAAAATTTAATGTTTGATTAGTGATATTTGCCAAGGTTTTAGGCATTTTTGAACTTTCATTATTAAAAAAGATCTGCTACGGCATGAACTATGATATTAACTTAAATTTCAGTACAGTTGCGCCGTAAATCATTTTTAAATTGGCTCCAAATGATTTAATCTGGGATTTTTCTTAAAAAAAGTAATAATCTAACTAACTCAAGAACTACTGAACTTTGGTAGAACATTTGGTGGCTTAATTTGTTGCATTTTAACCCTACCATGATGTCCTGCAAGGAATACGTCGAGTTACCAGTAACCCTGTATAAGGTGTATCTATTCATACACGAAATATTTTAAGAGGTACACCTGTAGGTGGTAAAGAAGCTATATAAGCAAAAAGAAAGTTTTTATCTAAGCGTTTTTGAATTTTCGCAATTATTGTAATTTTAAAACTGCCCGAGACGTTTTGCATAAAACCTTTACTCCAAATTCTATGAATGGCCCGCCTGACGCTGCGAGGGTGGTGACCGGACGGCACGAGCATGTCCGAGGTGTCTCGTGCCGTAAAAAATAAGAAGGAGCCAGTATTTCTTATGTGCGTCAAATAATTTATAAATATACAATTTTGAAAAAAATAAATTTAGAAATTTTATTTTTTCGTTGCTGTAGCTTATTTACCACCTACAGGTGTACCTCTTAAAATATTTCGTGTATGAATAGATACACCTTATATAAAGATTTTAAAGGAAAAAATTAAAGGGGGTACAAGAAACGTGTTTTTTTGGTGTATTTGCCTTGTGGTACAGAACCTTTCCTGTGTGAGTGCGACTCACACTGAGCCGCTTTTGTTTGAGGCAATATCATAGCCTTCAAACAAACATTTATACCTACCGATACTATTAATATTAGATATTATTTTTATTTATATCAAAAATCATTTGTAGTTCATAGTTTTACACAAATACATAAACACTAAATAATTACACAAGATAAAACAGTATACACTAAATCATTAAAAAAAAACTTTTTTACAAACAAAAACCGACTTCCTCAAAAACACTACAAAGTGAAAAATAACTTTAATTTCGGAAGTCGGTGTCTTAGTAATAATATATATCTATATTTGAGTTTTTTGCCAACAACTTCCGAAATTAAAGTTATTTTTCACTTTGTAGTGTTTTTGAGGAAGTCGGTATTTTTTTTGTAAAATAGTTAACTTTTTAGTTATGGTAGGTATCTACCCTGCACTAATTCCTATACCGCTACTCGCCAGGTGAAATTTAATACTTTGCTACTGCTGTAAATCTTTGAGCAATCCCCTCGACTGTCTGTTTATGGTCTCCATCATCAGACCTGTCATTGTACTTATAAGCCTTATGGGGGCTTTTTCATCAATAGAAATGGATTATGTTCAAACACCAGGTTATTGCTGCAAATCGTTGAGTAGTTCCCTCGATTGTCCTTCGGCTCCATCATCAGATCAACTCCGGACCTTAATAGACGACGATGACGATGGACTAGTGATAAAACTGGCATTTTGAACCATATAAAGTAAGCCCAACAATAGGGAACTGCTGTAAATCGTTGAGGAATCCCCTAAACTGTCTATGGTCTCCATCATCAGACCTGTAATGGTACTTATAACCCAAGTGGGTGCAAAGTTCTCATCAATAGAAATGAATCAAGTCCAAACACCAGGTAATTGCTGTAAGTCATTGAGGAGTTCCCTCGACTGTCTTTCGGCTTCATCATCAGAGCAACTTCAGACCTTCATTAAATAGTAGTGATTTAAGATAATTGATGAAAAAAAAAAAACGCACTAGTCGCCACTACGATTTTCGAATGCTCCTATCGACTTCTCTGGGATCTCAGATCCCGGTTTCCTTATCATGGTACCACCCTTTTTTTTTTTTTTTTTTCAGGATGGGAAATCATGAAATGACTTGTCCCGCTCTGGGCGGAGCGGGAGGGCGTGTCAGACTTCTACTGACTAAAACCCACCCGTGTTCCATCAGTTGCCCATGTGCCAGGGTCACGGTATCTCTTTCGAACAATCACGCGACCCCGGCAGGCATCGGTCCTAATAGACCCCTACACTGCTGTTGACATCTCTTTGAGGCGCGTGTGGAACACTGCGCGCCGTTGACCCGAGCTTGGTCCTTACAGGGCGGTGAGCTACCCATTGCTCGCCACCCGCAAGCTTGCGCCTACGGTGGCTGGGAGTCCGCAATCGACTCCCGACGCCCGGGGCGTCTCCTCCTGCGGCGGCTAGGGACGTGAGGGCGCAGAGACTGCCACTCCCTCACGCGCCCCGCCTCCTCCTTTGCGAGCATTACTGCTTCGCAGAAGGAGGTGACGGCTTCCCATTCCCTCTCGCCCCGTACCATGGCTCGCACCAGGGCCGGACGCGAGAGGTCGCCGCCGCCGATCGCCTCCACGAGGACACGGCGGTGCCCCGCCCAGGCAGGGCACACCTCCACCGTATGCTCCACCGTGTCCTCCAATGGTACCACCCTTGGGATATCTCCTTTCCAACAAAAGAATTATCAAAATCGGTTCATAAACGACGAAGTTATCCATGAACACACATAAAAAAAAAACGTGTGGCACTCGGGGACTGCCGCAGTAAAGCTATTGCATAGCATTTTTATCAACTTATGCAATTTTAACTATTTTTTTTATTTTTTTTATTTATGCAGCATCGGTTACTATGAAGCCAAAGTAATATGAATTCCAATCCTACTTATGTACTATCCGGCCGCTGCCAACGGATGGACGGGACGGACGTACGACCCGCCAGCTGCTCTGCCCCCGCTTTTTAAATCTCTGATATCTTCTAAGATCTTCATTTAAATTACATGCTGTAAAGGGCTATATTGATCTATATTAAATGCACAATGTATTTAAAGTACTTAATTGGATAAGGATTAATGCTGTATTACTTAAAATCGCTTCGTAAATAAGCCCTTATTTCTCGTAAAAAGTAAAAGATAAAAAATAAAAAAATTAAATTAAAAATTTAAAAACCCCCCGACACAAAAACCTAATTTCCCTTTAAAAAGTAAAAAATAACAAAAAAATAACTCAATCTTAAAATACCTAAGAATGTATTAATAATTCAAAAAAAAAAAACGTCACGTTGGGGGACCGCTCCGCGAGTGCAGACGTCGTTGACTGCTTAGTTAGGTAATAAGTAATTAAATTGTTAGGTTTGAAGCGGTCCCCCAACGTGGCGTATTTTTTTTTTGAATTATTAATACATTCTTAGGTATTTTAAGATTGAGTTATTTTTTTGTTATTTTTTACTTTTTAAAGGGAAATTAGGTTTTTGTGTCGGGGGGTTTTTAAATTTTTAATTTAATTTTTTTATTTTGTACTTTTTATAGGTATATACTTAATATAATGTAGAATCAAACGAAGCTAAGAACACTCTCGATTAATTCATCAATATTCTCTTTCAGTGCGCTTTCATTTGAGACCCACCCGTGTTCCATCAGTTGCCATGTGCCAGGGTCACGGTATCTCTTTCGAACAGTCACGCGACCCCGGCAGGATACACCATTGCGGACATTTTTGTAGACCTTTTTAAGGTGTACAATACTGTAGGTCCCCCAACGCGACGTATTTTTTTTTAATTATTAATACATACGTAGGTACTTTAAGATTGTTTTTTTTTTATTATTTTTTACTTTTTAAATGGAAATTAGGTTTTTGTGTCGGGGGTTTTTTAAATTTTTAATTTATTTTTTTAGTTTATTCTTTTTATAGGTACATACTTATTATAATGTAGAATCAAATGAAGCTAAGAACAGTCTCGATTATTTCATCAATATTCTCTTTCAGTGCGCTTTGATTTGAGACCCCAGTCGAGTATATTTGCTGACATTCGGTTACTCTTCCTCACTTTCTCCCCCACAACTTTTAAACGGCTCAACCGATTTTCATTAAACATGTCTTAGAACACTTGCACATAAGTCACCTTTAATACATTTTTTTTAAATTGAAATCGCTTCATACGTTCGGGAGCTATGATGCCACAGACAAACAGACACACAGACACGTCAAACTTATAACACCCCTCTTTTTGCGTCGTTTTTAACCAAAAAGGAGTCCCGTTTTTTTTTGTCTGGCATCTCGTAGTTAATCCTGAAAAGATTGTTACTACTTAAACGGATGGTAGCCCGGAGTTCTAAAAAGTTATCTTTTTAGGCCTCCAGCCGGGGCTTAATATACTTAAAAACTAAAGCGAAAGCTCTAAGGGTTACCCCGAGGGGGGTACGAACCTCGGCTTAGGCAATCACTGGAAGGGGGACAGCAAGGGACTGGCTGGATCTGGGTTAAATTATTTATGGACTAATTTAAAGCTAACGGCGCAGCATCGCGGGCTGGCTCTTGCAAGGGTCGGGAGGGACTATTAAGTCGGGGTCGCGACGATGGACCTCGGCGGCGAGGTCGGTACGGTTTGTGTCTGTGTGTTTTTCTAGCTGTACTGGTCTCTTTTCGAGTCTCTTGGAGGAGAGTAGTGGGATCGTCAGGATCGGATAGAACGTGCCGCGAACGGCGGACTTTACTGATGCGGGAGGGGGTGTAAGTGGCTGCCGCCACAACCAGAGGGTTGCGGTGGGATACGGCCTTATCGAAGAAACGCTTCGAAGCGCGTTTCATGAACTGATGGATAGTCAGGAGTTTCATATCTAAGTCGAGATTGATATTCCGAACAAACCAAGGCACGCCTGTGGCTTTACGGAGAAAACTGTTCCGGAGGGTCTGCATCCTATGGATGAAATGGGGCTTAGCATGTGCAAAGACTGGGCTTGCATATGTCATGATGGGCCTGATACAAGCGGTGTATAGACGCTTCTTACACAGAAGAGACATTGTACGCTGCCAGACTAGACCTCACAATACGATTTCAAATGCGCAGTGGAAGTGTGATAATCGTGGGGCTCTAGAGACAAGAAGTGGCGAGCGCAACTAGTCCGTCGTACGCGGAGCAGACAATCAAATCAAACACTTACAATACAACAAAAGAACTTACCTGGTGGTTGAAGGACACTGCTTCTGGGTTACCTGGAGTTATGTATGTAAGTGAGTGTATGTGTATCGTGTCGTGACGTTATGAGTATTCTCCTGGTAACAATCCGCTTGCAATAAGGCTGGAGGCAATCACAGCATGCGGTCTTCAAATCACTCATTCACAATAGCGTCACTTTGACTTGACCTTCAAACTATTTCAACAAGATATGTCCAAACCCGTGTTATTACGTCAAATTAGGGGTTAGCTACAATCACCACAACTGGGTCATGACAGATTGTCCACAAAACGACCGGGGTAAGGGATAACTTTCCAAAAGATCGCGAAATACAACCGGCGACGCGTTCCCCTTTTTCCCACCGAAAATCCAAGAGAGCTGTCAAGTGTCAAACTGACAACTGACAGTTCTCACTGTTACACGTTTAGAAACGTAGGCGCATAAAGTAATAAACGGTACCGAACAGACATTTTACTCCGCTTGTTCAGGACTCAATGGAGCCTACCGAGAGCGAAAGCGGCCCGCGAGCGGGCCTGCTTTATGTGCTCAGAAAAGGTGAGGTGTTCGTCGAGGATGACACCTAGATATTTGGCTTGCTTCGCCCAAGGGATCTGCTTGCCGAACATAGAGATGGGTCGGGGAGGGGGGTGATTGCGTCGCGGTCGGGTGTAAAAGACCGCCTGACTTTTGTCGGGATTAACTTCGATTCGCCACTTCCTGAACCATTCGCCGAGCTCGTCGACTGCGGTTTGGAGGTAGCGAACCAGCGCTGTGTCACTAAATCCCGAGAAAAGAAGATGGCAGTGTCGTCTGCGAACAGAGCTAACCTTGCCTTCTTACTTCTGGGGATATCGCTAGTGAACAGCGTGAAAATGAGAGGGGCTAGTACAGAGCTTCGAGGGACTCCTGCACGGATCGGGTGAGGGGAAGAAAGTGCCCCTTCGATGCGATAGCGAAAGGTACGGTTCGCAAGAAAGTCTCGTAAGATGAGCACGAGACGGTCTGGCACTCCGAGTTGGTACAGCTTATATAATAAGCCGTTGTGCCAGACGTTGTCGAACGCTTTCGCTATGTCGAAGAATACAGCGCCCGTGGTCTCGGCATAATCCCTGAGTCGCTTATAAATAAGTCTCTCATAGATTTTGTCGAGGACTTTGAGCAAACTGATGGGAGGAGTCTCGGCACGATAAAGGGACTTATATAGTGTGATAGCCCTTTATCCCCCCCTCGAACAAGAAAGTTCCCGTTTTAACCTAAAGGGCGTGTTTTTAAAGATATAAGGGCTTTTCCAACCCTTCAACTTGGAAATTAAGTGTAGTGGCACCATCTGTTGTCGAGTATTTGAACTTCATTCAGAACAACGATTATTTGGGTTGCATTTCGAAAGGCGCTGCGAGCAATTGCAGCATGTGTAGTTATGGCGCGAAATTTAAAATTCAAATTTCAATAAAGTCTTAAATTACATTTGTTACTATAATAAAGTTATTAAATTTTGTGTATTTATACAGCAGTAGCTAACTTATATTTTGGAGTTAAAGCGACATAATTTTATTTATTCAAACTAGTTCTGAAAACATTTAAAAATTTAAGTTTTTAAATTTCGCGCCTTTACTACGTATGCTACAGCTGCAGAAACTATTGTTACGGCAGACGATAATATCGAGAACATTCTAGATGGTATGAGAAAGAAAATATTCTCAAACTTTCTCGAATATCCTAGAGCCTATCTTTCTGAATATACCGGGTGACTTTTTTTAACGTCTTGAAAAAAAATGGGTGTAATAGGTGAACGGAGTAGAAGCCTTTGGCATATAAATTTTGGTTATTTTTATTTTTGAATAACATGTAATGAAATTGATCTAGCAATAAATACTACACATTTAAAGTAACATTTTCATACTAGAACAACAAAAACAGAAATTTGGAAAAAATTAAATAAAAAAATCAATCAAAATCTATCGAAACTCAAATCATACGCACCCTACTCAATGCGCGGCATGTACCAATGATTTTATAGCGCGGTCCTACCCTTTGAAGCCGGCCGATAGGCGGCCAAGTTGATCTTTCGCAGGCGCAAAAGCCGCACACGCCTCCCCGTCAGCCCGCGTCCCGCGCTCCTTTAGTCACCTGCGATGAATCTGAAGGCCTTCCTGCCTTCTATTCTAGTTACACAACACACTGTATGAAGGTCGAGACGGTAAAAAATGTCATCCGGTACATATAAGAGCCCAATGTCGCCCGCCAGAGTTAGTTCGATTTGAACAGCGAAATATAGCCCGGCCAATAATTTGAAAAATGTTGTTTATAAACAAGTAGTGTAAATAATGGGAAAATGTTTTCAATATATTTTTTTTACTTTTTACGTCATAGTTTATTTTTTTATTTCAACTACCTAGGACGTTATCTTATATCAAATCCCGAGCAAAGCCGGGTATCATAGCTGGTCCAAAATAAAATTGTGTTTACTTAAATTTGAAAGTTCAATCATTCATTACTTACATAAAATTGACAGGTTTGGATTACCGGAGGAATTAAACCTAAAAAAAAGGTATAAAACATTTTTTTTTCACCAGTCTACCATCCATCATCAAACGAGGCTGCAGAAAATGCAGTCAAGCTTTGCTAGCGGCCTATTAAAAAAGCGCATAGGGATTGTGTAGATGTCGACACAGCACTACAAACGTTTCTGTTGGCATACCGGAACACTGTGCACAGCACTACCGGGGAAACACCGGCAATGCTGTTGCAGCAACGTCCGTTACGCTCCAGACTGGATTTACCAGGAAGCCCAGAGACGGCAAATGGAATTCGCGGGGGGAACACGCCGCAGTTTCAGGGAGGGTGACTCAGTTTGGGCTCGTGAAAATAGTGTTAGTGGTGGGTAAAAGGTACCGTGGAACGAGTAGACAGCGCCCGTAGATATTCGGTGGTAAAGTAATAATATATATAATAAACCCGCAGGGCAGCATGTGGCGTGCTGTTGGGCAGTAGCGACCCCACGGACCCTATCTCCCGGGAGAATTCTTGTTCCTCATCTCTGGCTTGCCTTTATTGGCCGGCTGGAGTGAACACTCAAGAGGTTCAGAGCTCCCACCTCATTCTTGCCTTTATTGGCTGGCTTGAGTGGAGATTCGCAAGAGCAAACGTGCTCGGGGAAAGGAAGTATTCCAGTAAGTGCTCGTAGGGACTTGACCATCTTCCGGGCTCTGGGATAGTTCTGAAAGCCGTGGAATACCTCTCCACTTCTCAAGCACCTCAGGAAGTGTTGCCCCCTTGTCGCTGCGTCACTGTGCCAGCGGCGGTTTCCGGAGGCCCATTATTGAGTGTGCAAGTGCCATTTAATCCGTGTATTTAGAAAACATTGATGCGGCAGGGGCCATAGGCCTTCCATAGTTCTTGGTAACCAGTTCATTTTAGCCATCCATATACATAGACCAACATCTTAGTTTCCATATCCTGCACTAGTCCAACACCAAACGGAGGTTGTCCTTGGATGCACTTGCACAGTGTATACAGGGATAATCGTCGGTTGGTGCCTCACTCCATCTAAATTGTCTAAGGGGCCTCTGCGAGTTGGCTTCGGCCCCTCGTACGCCTTCCAAAAGACCGGGATCCCAGAATCCCGAGATTATGTTAACATATATAATAATAATGGTCAATTGTTAAAAAGACATGTAGATCAAATGCGCCGCAGGTCACCTTTATCTGATTTTACCTGTTCAGAGACTCGGGACAATACAGATCATGGGAGAGACAGTAGGGTCGAGCCATTTAGCGAGGGGTTAGAACCGGTAGTAAGGGATATGGGAGAAAGTACAAACTCAGATATTAATACTCCTGAAGATTCTCTGGTTAATGTACAACCACAAACTCCGCCGCCGGAGAATCGTTGCTCTAAGCGAACACGTAAACCAGTAGACCTATTTACAATTAAGTAGTTAAAAATTATTATTAGTTTATATTATTGTTATGTTAGTTGTGTTTATTATTGTGTTATTATATTATATAGGTGTACTGTTGTATTGTGGTGGAGGTGTGATATATTTGTAAAAGTGGGTATTTACAATTAAGTTATTGTACAGACGCCACCAGGTCAAGCTACCCGAAACAGTCAATTTTTCCCAATGAACCTTGAACCTAATGCTCTAGAAATAAAGTCGAAAATCTATCAAAGAAATCTGACAGATTGTAGTAGCTTGATGTGTTGGCTTCTGTACATTACGAGCCGCGCGCCAGTCTCGGAATATACCTACGTCTATGAGTGAAGTCCATGTTTAATTGTGCTATCGAATAAATATTAAAATAAAATAAATATCTTAGGACAACCAACACACCGTTATCTGATCCCAAACTAGACAGAGCCTGTATGTACTATGGCAACCAGACAACTGATAAACATACTTATATATTTCTAAATACATACATATTATAGATAAATTACACCCAGACACAGAACAAATGATCGTGCTCATCACACAAAGATTTTTCCTGGGTGCAATCGAACCGTCGTGGGTTCGACTCAGTCTTAGCAGTCAGGGTCACTAACCACTAGACTAACAGGCCAGTCAAATGATCCCGTGGTTTCCATATTCCTTAAGAATATACTGTAGAAATGTCAGGAGGAGGTAAAATTTATTTGTTTGTAAGGTTGTATGTAGTGTAGCGGGTAATCTTTGGAACTAGCAGTCGTACCTATTTGAAAAATTCTTTGCATTTGACAGTTCAGCGGCCTGATTGCGGAACACATTTAATTTCTGATAGCAATTCCGAATTTAAACAAACTCCAGTCGATTTCGGTTCCCATAATCGGAATTGTGTAAATAAAATGAAACAAATTTTGCCAAATTGACCAAAACTGGCGAGCGGAAGTTAGTTTACAAGTACATATGTATTATGTGTGTACACGTATACTTTACGGCATGTACAAGTACACTTTGAGTAAGTGAACTACTTTTGCTACAGAATCGACTCTGAAACAAAAAAAAAACGGCCAAATGCAAGTCGGACTTCCGCACGAAGGGTTCCGTACCATCTATACTATATATCGACGGTTGAAAGAAAGTGTAAAAGAACTAGTGAGTGGATTTTGTACCAAAATCCACTCATTAGTTCTTTTATAATATTTTTTTTATTCGAAAAATATAGCTTTGATTTACTCTCCTGCAACTTTCAGCAAATGTCGCTTAGATCAAATAGCCTTTCAACCGTCGATATATTATATATTTATATATTAATATTATAAAGCTGAAGAGTTTGTTTGTTTGTATGTTTGTTTGATTGAACGCGCTTATCTCAGGAACTACTGGTCCGAATTGAAAAAATATTTTTGTGTTGGGTAGCCAATTTATCGAGGAAGGCTATAGGCTATATAACATTACGCTACAATTAAGAGGAGCGGAGCAGTAATGAAAAATGTTGCAAAAATGCGGAAAATCGCATGGGTAGGCGATTCGACGTGACGGGAAGGGTCGAGGGAACAAGAAATTTAACGCGGATGAAGTCGCGGGCAGAAGCTAGTTATCTATAAAAACGGCAAAAATATCACGTTTGTTGTATGGAAGCCCTCTTAAATATTCATTTAATTCTGTTTTTCAACCGACGAAAAAAACGGAGGAGGTTCTCAATTCGACGCGTATATTTTTTTTTTTTTTTCAACCGACGAAAAAAACGGAGGAGGTTCTCAATTCGACGCGTATTTTTTTTTTTTTTTTTTTTTTATGTATGATCACGCATAACTTTTTACATAGTGGTCCGATTGTGACAATTCTTCTTCTATTGGAAAGGGTATACTCCCAAGGTGGTCCCATATAAATTTGGAAAACAAAATCGATCCCTAAGGGTTGGAAAACAGGGGATGATTGATTGTTCACTCACTGATTGTAACGTATAAACACGCATAACTTGTTACATAGTGGTCCGATTGTGACAATTCTTCTTCTATTAGAAAGGGTATACTCCCAAGGTGGTCCCATATAAATTTGGAAAACAAAATCGAACCCTAAGGGTTGGAAAACAGGGGATGATTGATTGTTCACTCACTGATTGTAACGTATAAACACGAATTACTTTGTACAGAGTAGTCCGATTTTGATAATTCTTTTATTGTTGGATAGGGTATACCTTGCCAAGTATTATTAGTACATTAAAGCCACAAAAAATCATAAAATAAAAACTTTTTAACAAAAAATTAAACCGCCGAAAAACTGAAAACCATAAAATAATAAACCTTAAAATTTTGAGTCGGCGCTGAAAAATCAATGAACAAGGAACACTCAAAGCGCCGACTCATAATTTTAAGGTTTATTATTTTATGCTTTTCAGTTTTTCGGCGGTTTAATTTTTTGTTAGAATTTGCTGTTATAGCGGCAACAGAAAGATATCATCTGGGAAAATTCCAACTGTCTAACTATCACGGTTCATGAGATACAGCGTGGTGACAGACAGCGGAGTCGTAGTAATAGGATCCCGTTTTACCCTTTGGGTATGGAACCCTAAAAAACAACAGTGGTTCATTTTTAAAGTGATGAAGTAATTTAAATTTTGCGTATTGAACTTTTTAAGTGCTATGTAGGGTCCAATTTTCATCGACTGTATTCGAAACAAGTCCACTATTCCCGTGCAATAGATTTAGCTATCTTGTAGCTAGGCCACCACCAATCAGTACAAATACTTGAAATACATAAATTGGTAAAGGGGTCTGGTGAGCTGACTTACAGGTTTTGAAAAACCTAGTTTAGTCACCATTCTTCCGCAAATTAATTACAAAATTGTATATGTAGACTAATTTAGCTCTATGCTGTAATTGGTGGTAAAATAATAAATGTATTCTATTCTTTCTATCCTATTCAACAAGACTACTCTAACGGTAACACACAGGCAAACAGTGTTCGGAATGATTAAATTACAGGCAATAACAATTGTATAGAATCAAGTTCTTCAAACTTGACAGGCAGCTGTGCTGCTGGGGAGTTTGTTCCGCCACTTCTTCTTCCCAGCTAAAGCACTAGGAAGTGTCGAAGGGCGGGCGTTTTGGGGGGACTGTCTTTTGTAACTTTGACGTTCAAAAAGTGCTGACTCTCAGCCTAGTTTAAATAAATGACTTTTGAATTTGATTTTAATTGAAATTTGCAAGTGATTAGGGTACATTTATTAGTTGTACAACTCGTTCCTATGTATGCTTAGATCTTTAAAACTACGCAACGGATGTTGATGTGGATTTTTTTAATAGATAGAGTAATTTAAGAAGAAGGTTTATATGTAAATAACATGCATATATAGTAAATAAACGCTGATTATTTTAGGGATTTCTAATGTGATGTCATAAATAAACACATTTTTTTTGCGCTTACATTGCGTACGCTGGCTGAACCCTACGAAATAGATCAAAATAATGTACTACAGTATTGTACACCTTAAAAAGGTTTACAAAAAAGTCCACAATGGTATATGTATATGTCTATCTCTTAGGGATAACCCACAATAACCATTTTTTTTCCTTTACTTTTTACAAGAAATAAGGGTTTATTTACGAAGCGATTTTAAGCAATACAGCATTAATCCTTATCCAATTAAGTACCTTAAATACATTGCGCATTTAATATAGATCAGTATAGTCATTTACAGCATGTAATTTAAATGAAGATCTTAGAAGATATCTGTAAAGTATAGAGTTCGTAGGTAGGTCGCTGGTGTGTTGGGAGGCCGGGGGATGAACGGAAACAACGATTTTCATCGGTAAACAAACGGCGGGCGAGCGTCCTTCGCGTTGTGTCGCAGTGCGTGTGCGCGTGTTGGAATCTAACGTCTGACTGCGGGGGCGAGGGGGCGCGATGGCGCGCCAACCCTTTCCGCGAATGATTGAATGTAGGAGCGAATCGCGGACCGAATGAGCACAGGCGCGAACGGGACGCTCGCGCGGGCATTTCAATTTATTGATAACATCAATAGTTCCACACATAAATACATGATATAGGCATGGGCAACATACAAGGTAAGTATTTAGTATTAAGACACATTTAGGTTATTTAGCTTTAAGTTATAGTTTTAGGATTAGTTATAAGTTTATTAGCTTAAGTAGGTACACATTACAGGTAAGTATGAATGTGTGATGCGTCGCCTACAATCTGCCTCCTTAGTGCTAACTAGTTAGCGCTATCACTAACCCTAGGTGTAAGTAGAGCGACGCGAGTTACAGGCCTACGCAACAAGCCAGTGCGAGTGCGCACATCTACAACGCGGACGCGGCCATCTCTCCCTGCATGGGTCTCACTCACCACTCCGTGTCGCCAGCAGCTGCGCTCCAAGTTGGGTTCGACGAGCACCACGTAATCGCCAACCTGTAAACCCTCGGACTCTGACGTCCATTTCTGACGAGGTATCAAAGTAGGTAGGTATTCTTTTACCCAACGTGACCAAAACATGTCGGCCAGTCGCTGTGCCACCCGCCAGCGCTTCCTAAGTAATAAGTCAGAATTATCATATTTACCAAACTGTGGGCTAGCGGATGATGAGCCGATCAAAAAATGATTGGGCGTGAGCGCCTCTGGGTAGGACGGGTCGTCAGAAACGTGCGTTATGGGGCGACTGTTAACCAGTGCTTCAACCTCAGCCATCAATGTCAACAACGTGTCAGGATGCGGAGCACGCTCCTTCAAGATTACCTTTAGGGACGACTTGACGGTGCGGATCATGCGCTCCCAAGCACCACCCATCTCGGGTGCGCCAGGGGGGATAAATTTCCACTCTACTCCACGTATGGCTCCAGCCTCGCGCACTGCCTCCTGGTGTAGGTCAGCCATGCTACGCTTCAGCTCCGTGTCGGCGCCACGCAGGTTAGTACCATTGTCCGATATTATTACCTGGGGCATACCACGACGAGCGGCCATTCGCCTAAGCGCCATAATGGTGGAGTCTGTGGTGAGGTCCTCGGTCACCTCAATGTGTATCGCGCGTATGGTCAAACACGTGAAGAGCATACAATACCTTTTAGGTCTGCTGCGACCGATGGTTACCTCCAGCGGTCCAAAAAAGTCAACGCCTGTGTACGTAAAGGGACGTCTATTGTGTTGCAGCCGGTCCGGCGGCAGGTCCGCCATGCGCTGCGGCTGCGGCGCGGCGCGTCTGTGGCGGCAGAACAAGCAACGGGCCGCAACGCTGCGGACGGTCGGCCGCAGTCGCAGCACCCAATAGCGCTGCCGTAAATTATTCACAACCAGCTCGTTCGCGCCATGTAGTGCTTGCCGGTGTGCGTATTCCACCAACAAACGGGTAATCCTGTGGTGTCCGTCTAAAATAGCTGGTCGCCGTACGTCATCAGGGACTCCTGCAACGGAGTCGATACGACCATGAACACGTAAAATACCTGCGTCATCTAAGTACGGCGTAAGTTGACGCAAGCGGCTGCTAGGTGGCAGCTGTTTGTTCTGCTTCAAACATGCCATTTCCTTATTAAAACTGTCTAATTGTGATTTTCGAATCAGTAGGTCCTCTGCCTCCTTCATTAGAACAATGTCAAGCTCGCAGGTCTTACGCTGACATTTTCTAATGAACAACAAAACTCTAGCGGTGGCACGGACAAGAGTAATCCAATTAGAAATGTTACCTTCATCAGGCAAAACCGGTGACGAACAGCTGTCTGCAACAACTACATTTACCGCCCGTACTTCACACTCGGCGTCCTCCTGCAATTTGGTAAACTTACGGTCCTTAGGCCACTGATCTTCTGGCAGCCTCAAAAACGTAGGACCCTGGAACCAGGTACTGGAGTACGCCAGCGGGGGCGCGTCATCACGCGTGGCGATATCCGCCGCGTTGTGTACCGTTGGGACGTGTCGCCATTCACACGACTTCGTCAACTCATCAATCTCACCCAGTCGGTGAGCCACATAAGGCTTATAATTACGTGGGTCGCTGCGGATCCATTGTAGGACCGTGCTGGAATCCGTCCAGTAATACCTCTTCCCAGGCTGAACATCTTTGTGCTCGCGCTGCGTCGCGGCGGCGAGCCGCGCTCCCAGTAGCGCGCCCTGCAGCTCCAACCTTGGAATAGACACGGGTCGTAACGGGCTTACCCTGCATTTACTACTTACAAAACACACTAGTACACGGCCATCTGCACGTGTAAAACGAAAATATACTACCGCTGCATA
This sequence comes from Aporophyla lueneburgensis, assembly GCA_932294355.1. Lineage (NCBI taxonomy): Eukaryota > Metazoa > Arthropoda > Insecta > Lepidoptera > Noctuidae > Aporophyla > Aporophyla lueneburgensis. The sequence goes on along the minus strand of OW028745.1, from coordinate 407,669 downwards.
CGCTTTTGATGAAGCGTCGCAAAAAACATGCATTTGTACGTCAACAATATCATTTTGGTTCGAATCCGAAATGTTCGATGACCACTGCTCGCCAGTATAACAATCAATCCACTCGTGTGCGCTGCCATAGTGCCGTGGAATACGAAGCGAACACAGCTGACGTAGGTCGGCGAGCCAACTTATCCAAAGAGTATGTTCCTCAGAATGGATGCGGTAATTCCAATCGACTCCGCTGCGATGAACGTTTTGGAAAATAATTTTACCTTTTATTGTAAACGGAGAAAGGAAACCGTGAATATCATACACTGACATTAAAATACTTAACATTTGTGCTTTAGTAGGTGATTCGGAACCATCTAAAATAGTAGGAGGTATTCTATCTAACGCAATTTTAAAACCAAAACAGTCATCGCTCGGATACCAAATCAAACCGAGCGTGCGCTCATGCGTATTCGTAGCTCCTTGTGTGAGCTCAATGGCGGCAGGCGCTAGAGCGGCGGGCGGGATTGCGTCGAGAACCGAGCGGCTGTTGCTCGACCAGCGCGTAATTTCAAATCCGCCTGATTTGTGTATGTCGGTTACTTCGCGCACTAATCGGATAGCCTGACTTTCGTCCTCACATGAGTGAAGACAATCGTCCATATAATGGTCTTTGATGATAACATCGACGGCTTCGGGGTACATATCCTGGTATTTAAGAGCATTTTTATTTTTAATGTATTGTGCGACAAAAGGAGAACAAGTGGCGCCAAAAAGTAAACTTTCCATTACACATTTTTTCAAAGGCATATCCGGGCTCTCTTGCCAAAGAAAGCGAAAAACATGTTTATCTTCATGGCGAATTTTAATTTGAACAAAGAAATCTTTAATGTCGGCAATTAATGCAATTTTATGCTCACGAAAACGTAACATAATTCCTAGTAAAGAATTATACAAATCGGGGCCGGTAAGTAAAAAATCATTTAGACAGACACCTTTAACTTTTCCCGCACAATCAAACACTAACCTTAATTTTTCGGGTTTGTTCGGGTTCTGGACTCCAAAGTGCGACAGGTACCATGTATGACTCGGCGAAAGTTCATTGTCCTCTAGTTCTCGCGCGTAGGCGTTGTCGAAGAGCCGCTTCATTTCCTGACAATATTTTTCAGCATACTTACCATCAGCCTGAAATTTCTTTAATAAACCCTTTAATCTAGAATGTGCATAATCAAAAGTGTCCGGGAGAGAAAGATGGTCTTTAGTAAACGGTAAACCAACTTCCCATTGACCACCGATGTTTCGCGATGTTTCGTCCAAAATCTTTACCGCTCTCAAATGTGCCGTATTCTCACGACGTACGGTCGAAATTCCAATGGAGTCAAGCTCGAACGACATTTTTACCAATTCGTTTAATTTACTTACGTCACAGCTAGCTTCCGGCTCCGGCTGCGCTTGTGGATGCATCGAGTGAGCGATATGGAAGGCGTGCGCGTTCACGGGAGAGTGAGTGAGACCATCATAGCAGCCATGAATGCACCATCCTAACCTGCATCTCGTTGCATACGGTTCCTGCTTGTTACCATGCAGAATCTGTAGGGGGGCTAAAAGAAAGTAATTATCTTCCCCTATCAGTAAACGAGGCACCACACATTCGCTACAGACATAATCTTTGATACCTAACAAATGATTACACTGCAATTGTTTGACGCAAGATAAATTTTGTTTAGGTAAATTCAAATTATCGACTTGACGTAAGGTTACATTGTAATTTTCAGCATTTTGCATACAACCAGAAATGTTAACAGAAACTTTAGGTACTTCTGACTGAAATATTTCGATGCCGAATGCATCTATGAACTTAATCGGACTACATTGTAACGTTTCTAAACCTAGCTCGTTAACTAGAGTCTTATCAATCATAGAAATAGAAGCGCCATCGTCCAGTAACGCGTACGCACTAACGGTGCCCTTGGGGCCACTTAGATTCACTTTTATTACCTTTAGCATCACTTCACTAACCGCTGAAGTCGGGGCTGACGGGGCGCGCGCGCCAAGCGCGGCAGCGGAGCCCGAAACGGCGGGCGCGGGAGGGCGCGTCGTCGCGGCTGTAGTCGCGACGTGCGCCACGGTCTCGTCGCGTGATGGTGACGTAGGCGCAGGTACCGCACTCCTTGGGTTGCTGGCTTTGTAGTGCAGAAGCGGATGGTGTGCCATCCCACAGCTATCGATGTCACATACGGGCGCCGGGCACGTGTCACGGCCGTGTCGTGATAACAGGCAGCAGTAGCATAGATTTTCTGATCTTACAAATCTCCATCTGTCCCTCTTCAGTTTGCGTTTGAAGGTACGGCACTCAGTAAGAATGTGAGGTTTCTTACAAAGCGGGCACGAAGTATTATTATTATTACTTCTACTCTCGGGCGTGGCTGTTGTTGCAAACACTGGTCGGCTCGTGGAGTGGCGCTGTCTCTCGTCGTATTTACGGCTGGGGGGCCCGGGGTCGGGTTTTCTGTAATCCCGTGTCTGTGGTACACCAACAACAGACAACATCTTTGCTTCTCTTTTCAGGAACAATCCAAGTAGTTCAAGTTTAGGTATGTTGTTATGTACGACTTTATCGTGGGCGTAGTCCGTCCACCGGCTGAGTAGCACGCTAGGTAATTTCGATATTATGGTAGCGGCAATCTCGGGGCTTCGTAGATAGTCTCGTTGGTTTAGTGAGTCCAACGTAGCTATGCAGTTATTAACTTTAGTTGCAAAGTTAATTAATTCGTGATGATAATTGGTAGGTAAATGAGGTAATTTCCTTATCTGTGACAAGAGATGTTGAATAATAATATCAGCTTGCCCAAACCTCAATTCTAAGGCTTCCATCACGACGGCTGGTGACGTATTGCCGATGAGTAGGTCGGTGACCGCCTCCCTGGCTTCACCTTTCAATGCTCGGCGCAGTCGCCACAAGTTTTCGGAATCGGTGTAGTTGCAAATATGGGACGACTCTTCGAATGCACTTTTAAAGTGCAACCATTCTATGCAGTCGCCGGAAAAAGTAGGTAGCTCACGTGGCGTGGACAGGCGTGTCAGTAACCTATCCTCTCTTCTGGCAGACGAGGCGTCCATGGAGTCCCTGAGTGCGTAGGCTAGCTGGAGAATACTATCAGCGGGAACGGCGGAGGCGGGTGCGCGGCCATGTTTTTCATTCGGTGCCGGCGCGGCCTCCGTCGGCGCTGCCATCTTTGCTGCCGCGGCGGGCGTCGCCGGCGGCTCCAACATTGCTGCCGCGGCGCGTGTCGCCGGCGGCTCTAACGTATGGTCCAGCCATTCATCAATAGTCACAAGCTCAGAGGTTCTCGAGTGAGTTCGAGACACGCGTTCGTCTTCAATCAGAGCTAACTCGCATTTTAGCTTTTTATCGATGAGCTCCTTATCAATTGCTGCCTTGGCTTCAGCGGCGGCCAGCTCCAATTGCTGGCGTTTCAGGCGACACGAGATTGAGGCAGACGATGCCAGAGTCACTGCACTTTTTACACTTTTCACGGGCTCGGTAGCCATTTTGTCTTTTCACTCCCGTTTGCGATTTCGCGTCCCCGGCCTAGATCCGGTTAGAAGGACCAGATTGTAAAGTATAGAGTTCGTAGGTAGGTCGCTGGTGTGTTGGGAGGCCGGGGGATGAACGGAAACAACGATTTTCATCGGTAAACAAACGGCGGGCGAGCGTCCTTCGCGTTGTGTCGCAGTGCGTGTGCGCGTGTTGGAATCTAACGTCTGACTGCGGGGGCGAGGGGGCGCGATGGCGCGCCAACCCTTTCCGCGAATGATTGAATGTAGGAGCGAATCGCGGACCGAATGAGCACAGGCGCGAACGGGACGCTCGCGCGGGCATTTCAATTTATTGATAACATCAATAGTTCCACACATAAATACATGATATAGGCATGGGCAACATACAAGGTAAGTATTTAGTATTAAGACACATTTAGGTTATTTAGCTTTAAGTTATAGTTTTAGGATTAGTTATAAGTTTATTAGCTTAAGTAGGTACACATTACAGGTAAGTATGAATGTGTGATGCGTCGCCTACAATATCAGAGATTTAAAAAGCGGGTGCAGAGCAGCTCGCGGGTCGTACGTCCGTCCCGTCCATCCGTTGGCAGCGGCCGGGTAGTACAGGATAAGTAGGATTGTAATTCATATTACTTTGGCTTCATAGTGTTACGTAGATCGTAAAGTCTAGAAACATCACGCTAACTCCGTCTCGGAAAGGGGCAGTGTGACGTAAATCGAAAAGTCTAGAAACATCACGCTAATTCCATCTAAGGACGGGGCAGTGTTGGAAACTTTTGGAAATGACACGCTAACGCCATCTGTTATTGAGTAGCAAGTACTACACGAAATTGTACGTAGACGCTACTGCCATCTATTGTCGAATAGTGGCATTAAACAGTTCGATGGAAGTTACTAGAAGCTTCTACGCTGTGGCAGTGTCGAATGTTCGAGAATGTTCTGCTCGGGATATAAATAGCGGATTGTTGGGCCGACAAGCAGTTTGATTTCGGAAGCGAGCGAATACGATTCGAGTGATACAGTACACGCGAAACAAGTGATTCCAAGTGACGTTTCTTGTAGTTGCGATATTTGTGTTTATTTAATTAAACAGTTTGTGTGTTTTGGTAAATTGGTTTAAATTTATTTATCCCGAACCCCAGCACGTAACATTTGGTGTCAGAAGTAAGGGATAAATTATGCCAGTTTTACCGAAGGAGGATACGGAAGGTATCCGTACCAGGAGTCAGCGCCAGCAGGAGGTGGATCAGAGGCGGTTTGAAGGAACTTCTAGACAGACACCTGGGTGTAATCAGCCAACGACAGAGCCAGTCTCCCAAGCGTCTGGTGTTCCTACAGCATCACCAGCCATGGATCTTTCTGCGCTAATGGCGATGCTGCAGGAGCAGGCCCGCCGACAGGAAGAACAGGCCCGCCGCCTACAGGAACAGCTGCAGCAAGACAAAGAGGAGCAAGCCCGTCGACAGGAAGAACAGACCCACCGCCTGCAAGAGCAGCTTCAGCGTGATAAAGAGGAGCAGGTTCTCCTTTTGAAAGATCTACACGCGACATTTGGCAAGGACATCAAAGCCATGAAGGAGACTGTTCAGGTACATGAAAATCGTATCTCCGAGGCCGAAGTCCAGATCGCTGATATAAGAAAAGCGGTTGGAGTTCTGAAAGCTTGAGATCGGACTACGGCTTCTATAGTTGCTGCACCTTCCGTGCGCGGGTTTAAAGTGCCACCCTTCGACGGAACATCTTCCTGGTCGGCATACAAAATTCAATTTGAAGCTGTCATGGAAGCAAATGGGTGGACAACGGGCCAAGCCATGACCGCGCTTACTTTGGCCCTTCGTGACCAGGCTTTAACTGTGTTAGAGGCTCTCGGCAAAAATGTTACCTACGAGCAGCTCGTTGAGGCGTTAGAGGCCAGATATGGTGATGCGCACCTGGAACACGTTTTTCGTGCCCAGTTGAAGGATCGTGTGCAGTGCAGTGGTGAAAACCTACAGCAGTGGGCCCTGGAAATCGAAAAGCTGGTTCGAAAGGCGTACCAGACTGCGCCCGCACTCATCGAGGGTATACTAATTCAAACCTTCATAGATGGCATACGGGACTTGGAAGTAAGGGCTGCTGTGAGACTTGGGCACCATGAAACCCTCAAGGACGCCTTGGCCCATGCGTTGGAGGTGGAGGCAGTGAGGCATGATCATCGAGCCCATCGCATCAGGGAGGTTGCGGCGTCACCTGTTCGTGACCGTGTTAGGTACAGCCCTAGATGCTACACTTGCGGAGAAAAAGGCCACCTTCGCTCAAGTTGCCCGAAGCGAAGCACAGCTAACGAAGACCAGACCCAGGAAAGAAGGGTGGCTGATGTGACCGCCCAGCAGCAGGGAAACTAATAAACGCCAGGACTGCGGGGCGGGTGCTGGCTGGTGTTAAAATAGCCCCAAGAATTTCGGTCTCACAAGCCCATGATGGGAACACCCTAGTCATAAAAGGTGAAGTTAACGGAAGACCATGTAAGCTGACATTGGATACTGGAGCTTCTCGCACGGTTGTCAGTTCCCAACTAGCGAATCGTTTTCTTGGGGACTTCTTCGGTAAGCATGACGGCGTAAATTTAGTAACAGCTACCGGTCAGCACATAACCGTCCGTGGTGAGAAGGAGGTGGAATTAAAACTGGGTAACACAATCTACCGGCATAAGGTCATAATGGCTGACATAGTAGACGACTGCATCCTAGGTTTGGACTTCATGCGACAGCACTGTTGTGAGATCGACATTAACCAAGGAGTCCTAAAATGTGGGTCAGAAGAAGTCTTCATGGAAGGTGCACCATCAGGGAAAGTGTACTGCTTGAAGAAGATTGTTCTTCCTCCCCAATCGGAAACAATAGTTCCAGTTAGTCTTCCACATAATTCTGGGCAGAAAAACCGATGTATTCTCATTGAAGGATTAGATGGAAACCTTCCATGGAAGATTGCGCGGACCTTGGTAAAGGCAATCGACGTTGCAGCCGTACGCATACTGAACCTAAGTGAAAAGGAACAAGTAATCAAGAAGGGTACGTTGATGGGTTCCTGTGGGGAAGTAGCTTGGATGCGTGAATGCCAACATCGGCCTTCTCAAAATAACGCCCAAAGTGCAAGATTTAATGTGTTAAATCTTTTGGAAGACTGTCGTAAAGATTTATCGGAAGAAGAAAGAGAAAAAGCTAGGAAGATGCTACTTCAGTATGCAGACATATTCTCTACAAATGATGCTGACATAGGGAAGACTGGTTTGGTTCAACACAGAATTAATACCGGAAATGAGTTACCAATACGACAGCGACCAAGAAGACTACCAGTGGCAAGAGAAAAGGAGGTAGATACCATGATTCAAGGAATGGTAAAGGATGGAGTTATAGAGCCTTCGTCTAGTCCTTGGTGTTCTCCTGTGGTACTGGTAAAAAAGAAAGATGGCAGCATACGGTTCTGTGTAGACTATCGTCGATTGAATGACGTTACTAAGAAAGACAGCTATCCACTACCCCGGATCGACGACACACTGGACACGCTGTCAGGAATGAAGTGGTTTACCACGTTAGACCTAAAAAGTGGCTACTGGCAAGTGGAAATAGACCCCAAAGACAAGGAAAAAACCGCATTTTCTACGGGAAAGGGACTATGGCAGTTTAAAGTCATGCCATTCGGATTGTGCAATGCTCCCGCAACATTTGAAAGGCTAATGGAGTTAGTTCTCACGGGACTAATTGGAGACGCCTGCCTTGTCTATTTAGATGACATCATCATCGTGGGCCGCACATTCGAAGACCACCTTCAAAATCTGGAACGTGTTCTATCGAAAATCCGAGGAGCCAATCTTAAGCTAAGTCCAAAGAAGTGCTCATTCTTCAGACAGCAAGTAAGCTTTTTGGGGCACGTGGTTTCGAAGGAAGGAGTGCAAACAGATCCTGAGAAAATCGTCGCCGTCAAGGAATGGCCAGTCCCGAAAGACAAGACGCAGGTCAGGGCATTTTTGGGTTTGTGCTCGTACTATCGACGGTTTGTCAAGAATTTTGCTGACATTGCCAAACCTCTTCACAAGCTTACTGAGGAGAAAAGACCGTTCTGTTGGGATGAGAACTGTGACATCGCATTTCGAGATTTAAAGGAACGTTTGTGCAATACCCCAATTTTAGGCTACCCTGACACAGAAAATGAATTCATAGTTGACACGGACGCAAGTAATACTGGTATAGGCGGTGTGTTATCTCAACGGAAAGGAGATTATGAAGTTGTGATAGCTTACTTCAGCAAATCTTTATCAAAGCCAGAAAGAAATTATTGTGTCACGAGACGCGAACTTCTTGCCGTCGTAAAGACATTGCAGCATTTCAGCAAATACTTGCTTGGACGTAAATTCCACCTGCGGACTGACCATGCTGCATTAAAGTGGTTGTTGCAATTTAAGAATCCAGAAGGACAAGTGGCGAGATGGATTGAACTGCTACAAGAGTATGACTTTGCAATTGAACATCGTAGTGGGAAGTCTCACGGTAACGCGGACGCTTTATCAAGAAGACCTTGTCCTGAAGACTGCAAGCATTGTGTCAGGCAAGAAGCTAAGGAAACGGTACCTGTCAGGATGCTAAGAACGGACCTTAGTGACGAATGGAAGGAAACCCTACAGCATGCTCAGCAAAGTGACAGAGATATCAGGCCAATTCTCGAGTGGATTAAAGCTAATGCTCCCAAACCGAAATGGTGTGATGTTGCAGCGATGAGTACCACCACAAAAAGTTATTGGGCACAATGGGAGAGCTTGGTGATCCAGGATGGTGTGTTGGGCCGAAAATGGGAAAATGCTCGAGGGAATAGCTGTCACCTGCAAATGGTAGTCCCAAAAACGAAGGTACCAGATGTTCTACGGCTCTACCACAATGGTTCTTCAGGAGGTCATATGGGAGTAAGAAGGACTTTGTTAAAGATCCGAGAAAGGTTTTACTGGATCCATTGTCGAGAGGATGTGGAGGACTGGTGTCGCAGATGTACCAGTTGTGCAGCGGTAAAAGGACCACACACACGCAGCAGGGGTGCATTGAAAGTGTACAACGTGGGAGCCCCGTGGGAACGGATAGCACTAGATGTCGCTGGGCCGTTCCCTGAAAGTGAAAGTGGAAATAAATATTTCATGGTTGTTATGGATTACTTCACCAAGTGGCCGGAAGTCTTCGCCATCCCTAATCAAGAAGCTTCAACAGTCGCTGATAAATTAGTCCACGAAGTCTTCTGTCGGTTTGGGGTACCCTTGGAAATCCACAGCGATCAAGGAAGGAATTTCGAGTCTCAAGTGTTTCAGGAAACATGTCGGGTTATGGGTACTCACAAAACCAGAACCACTTCATACCACCCACAATCTGACGGAATGGTGGAGAGATTTAATCAGACCTCGGAAAGATATCTGGCAAAAGTTGTGGCAAGCAGACAAAAGGATTGGGACAAGCACATACAACCGTTTCTTCTGTCATACCGAAGTGCAGTTCACGAGAGTACAACTGTGACGCCAGCCTTCGCGAACTTTGGAAGGGAGTTAAGGTTACCAGCTGATCTTATAACCGGCATTCCCCCTGATTCACCACGGAGTATAACAGATTATGCAAATGATCTGCGCAACAAGATGAATGACGTATATGAGCATGTCAGAGAATCAGGCCAACAGATGTCCGAGAGAATGAAAACTCGTTATGATCGGAAGATGAACAATACTGGCTTCGACGAAGGTTCACTAGTGTGGTTGCATAACCCAGTGCGCAGCAAAGGAAAGTCCCCTAAACTGCAGGCAAAATGGGACGGGCCGTACCGAATTGTGACCAAGATCAACGACGTCACTTACCGAATACAAAAGGGTATGCGAACTGCACCTAAAATTGTCCATGTAGATCGATTGGCACGATACTACGGGAATAATGATGCTCGGGACGAGCATGTCTAAGGAGGGGGCAGTGTTACGTAGATCGTAAAGTCTAGAAACATCACGCTAACTCCGTCTCGGAAAGGGGCAGTGTGACGTAAATCGAAAAGTCTAGAAACATCACGCTAATTCCATCTAAGGACGGGGCAGTGTTGGAAACTTCTGGAAATGACACGCTAACGCCATCTGTTATTGAGTAGCAAGTACTACACGAAATTGTACGTAGACGCTACTGCCATCTATTGTCGAATAGTGGCATTAAACAGTTCGATGGAAGTTACTAGAAGCTTCTACGCTGTGGCAGTGTCGAATGTTCGAGAATGTTCTGCTCGGGATATAAATAGCGGATTGTTGGGCCGACAAGCAGTTCGATTTCGGAAGCGAGCGAATACGATTCGAGTGATACAGTACACGCGAAACAAGTGATTCCAAGTGACGTTTCTTGTAGTTGCGATATTTGTGTTTATTTAATTAAACAGTTTGTGTGTTTTGGTAAATTGGTTTAAATTTATTTATCCCGAACCCCAGCTCGTAACAATAGTAATCGATACTGCATAAATAAAAAAAAAGCTATTGCATAGCATTTTTATCAACTTATGCAATTATATTTTTTATTATTATTATTTTTATTTATGCAGTATCGAATAATAATTAATAATTATAATCTAGACACGCGGCAGCGTGTCAAGCCAATTCAAGTAACAGAACTGGCGAGCAGCACCGTGTGTAATATTACACGAACCATTTGGAGCCACTTTTGACCCCTTTTTAGGGTTCCGTTGCCAAATGGCAAAAAACGGAACCCTTATAGATTCGTCATGTCTGTCTGTCTGTCTGTCGGTCTGTCTGTCTGTCTGTCTGTCTGTCTGTCTGTCTGTCCGTTTATGTCACAGCCACTTTTCTCCGAAACTATAAGAGATATGTTGTTGAAACTTGGTAAGTAGATGTATTCTGTATACCGCATTAAGATTTTTACACAACAATAGAAAAAAAACAATAAATTTTGGGGTTCCCCATACACAGAACTGAAACTCAAAAAAAAATTTTTCATCAAACCCATACGTGTAGGGTATCTATGAATAGGTCTTCAAAAATGGTATTGAGGTTTCTAACATCATTTCTTTCTAAACTGAATAGTTTGCGCGAGAGACACTTCCAAAGTGGTAAAATGTGTGTCCCCCCCCCCCGTAACTTCTAAAGTAAGAGAATGATAAAACTAAAAAAATATATGATGTACATAACCATGTAAACTTCCAACGAAAATTGGTTTGAACGAAATCCAGTAAGTAGTTTTTTTTTAATACGTCATAAATCGTAAATCGCAATTTACCTTCCATTCAATCAACTCAAATATAAAAAAAAAAACATTTAATTTCATAAACATAAACCTTACGCATAAACCGAGGATACCTACAGGTTTGTACGGAACCCTCGGTGCGCGAGTCCGACTCGCACTTGGCCGGTTTTTTTTTTTTTCCATGATGGGAAATCATCAAATTTAATGACTTCTCCCGCTCTGGGCGGAGCGGGAGGGCGTGTCAGACTTTTACTGACTAAAACCCACCCATGTTCCATCAGTTGCCCATGTGCCAGGGTCACGGTATCTCTTTCGAACAATCACGCGACCCCAGCAGACTTTTGACCCCCTCATGACTCAAAAACTATTTCACATAAACGTGTCAAATTTGGCTCATATAGTGAAACTTGCGAGATACATATGTGCATCAAATTTCATAAACACATCTCAAACGGTTATTTAGATATTAACGTCCAAAAATCGTAATTTTTTATCACTGACTGACCTATAGATCAAAACTCTAACCCAGTTCCAGATGACCTAGAAAGTTCAAATTTGGCATGCAGATAGGTAATTAGGTGAATACCATAATAATAATTAGGGGAATAAATCAGAAACTGGTAAATTTATATCATTTTATTATAATTTTTCACTTAATTGATTCTATTAGGAACACTCATAACAAAAACCATTTGGTATTAGTTTTGTTATAAATAAGTACCTACTAATAATTTATGTACGAAAAGTAATGATATCCTATCAAAAACATAAATGTGAAATGAGAGTCAAGCTCAATATTATGATTATGCCTTGGTTGTTGACTTCAACGACAAAAGAAGTGAGATCTAAATGGGTGCCAAGTTCAATGGTCAGTCCTGAAATGTATTTATAACTACATAAAATATCATTTCTTCTTATAACTTAGGATAATTTATTGTAGCCTAGGGTCTGACTTGGCTAGTTTACATATACGAATTATATTATAGCCTTCGCAAGTTCTAAACATGTTACTTGTCGGTTCTTATATTATTATTCCGAAAATTTGGCTTGCTGGTAGAAACTAGCCATCGAACATAATAATTCGTATATGAGAACTAGCCAAGTCAGACCTTAGGCTACAATAAATTATCCTAAGTTATAAGAAGAAATGATATTTCATGTAGTTATAAATATATTTCAGGACTGACCATTGAACTTGGCACCCATTTAGATCTGTGGATGTGACCTGTGGATGTGGAACCAATGATGAACCATACATTTCGTAAAAAAAAAAACTCAAAAATAGTGGTAAGAACAAAGCATAAACACATGCGATGATTAGCGGGTAACTGACGCGACTGACCGGTATTGTTTTCGTGTGGGATTAGTCCAGTCCTGAGCGGTGAACATTTGCCGGAACCAGCAAATTTGTCGTGGGAACGAGTTGTGCAACTAATTACCTATGTATCTTAATCACTTGCAAATTTCAATTTATATTGCCATGATGTTTATACCTAAAGTAGCTCGTAATTTAGTAATTCTGAACACTGTGCGGCGGGCTACTCGTAGTCTTGCTTATTTTGGCGCGGAACGCTAAAATAGCATTACATTTTATCTGTTGCGAACTTCGATAAGATAATGGTGCGCGTGGCCCTCGTCGTATCGTATAAAATGCGAAGCGCGGCCCCCGCAGCACCTGAACACACCAGTAGCGCCACCATGAAGTACTTGTTGATGCTGTGCACGCTGGCGGCGCTGGCCCTGGCCGAGGAGCCCATCTTGCTGCACTACCACGAGAATGTGGGCATCCCGGAGGCGGCGCGCATCAAGCAGGCCGAGCTCGCTACTGACTTCGACGGGAGCCGCATCGTCGGCGGCTCCGCCACCGGCGCCGGCACGCACCCCCACCTGGTGAGTCAGTCCGACGCGGACGTTGCTTGTGTAGCGGCATGCGTCGCAGCTCGTTCGTGGCACATGTCGGTGACGCTGGACGGCGCACGTTTCAGATCGGGTTGGTGATCACGCTGACGACGGGCGCCACCTCGGTGTGCGGCTCCACCATGCTGACGAACACGCGCTCGGTGACCGCGGCACACTGCTGGTGGGACGGCCGCAATCAGGCGCGCCAGTTCCAGCTGGTGTTCGGCTCCGGCTTCCTGTTCTCGGGCGGCACGCGCGTCAACACCAACAACGTGCAGCTGCACGCCAACTGGAACACCAACAACCTCAACAACGACATCGCCATCATCACCTTCAACTGGGTGGGCTACACCAGTGAGTACCGCGCCGTGAGCCACGCGTGACCATGGCCCGCGGAGCGCGGAGCACGGCTCTCACTGGGGTGTGAATGTTTCAGACGTGATCCAGCGCGCGATCATCCCGAGCGGCACGCTGCTCAACAACAACTTCGCGGGCACCTGGGCGCACGCAGCCGGCTACGGCAGAAACAGTGACAGTAAGATCCCTTCGCTTTTGTATTTGCTCACAGCCACATTATCATTAGTACCTTAGGATGACTACTGAACATCTGATATTAGTTTACCATGTATTTCACTGCCGAGCTGATGATGGCTCGCCAGCGAGGCGGCGCCAGGGCGCGGGAGTAGCGGCTAATGACGCGTATGTTCGCAGGCTCCGGCATCTCCACGTCGCAGGCCAAGCACCACGTGTGGCTGCAGGTGATCACCAACGCCGTGTGCGCCAGCTCGTACGGCTCCTCGTCCGTGATCGCGTCCACGCTGTGCACCAGCGGCGCGGGCGGCGTGGGCACGTGCGGCGGCGACTCGGGCGGCCCGCTCGTCATCACCAGCGGCGGCCAGCGCGTGCTCGTGAGTGCTCTCCCCTCTCCTCCCCTCTCCTCCCCTTTGGCATTACTGTACAAACCGCACAACGTAGCAGAGTGATCCACAGACGATAAGGTGCTACCTTGTTCGGCTTGGATCTGTTTTAGCATTTTATTATACCTACCACTATTTTACAAAAGAAATTGTAGCTCTTGCTTTATTGAGCGACTTTTTATTTCAGAGTAAAGGTTGAGCAATTAAACTGACGGCGACCCTCTATTTATCACCATGGGTCGAAACTCCTTTTTTTAACCGACTTCAAAAAGGAGGAGGTTATCAATTCGGATGTTTATATTTTTTTTTTTTTTTTTTTATGTATGTTCGGCCATAACTCCGTCATTTATAAACGGATTTCCAAAATTCTTTTTTTGTTCGAAAGGGGTTTATTCCGAAATGGTCCCATATAAATTTCATATAGATCTGATGATGAGTTCCGGAGACAGACACCGGAACTCTTTAAAAAATGACAGCAAGTCAACCGCGATTTCTGCTATCGCATAAATATGCACCGTTTGTTTGGAATTAGTGCAGGGTAGATACCAAAACTAAAAATTTTAAAATAAAAACTTTTTTACAAAAAAAAACAACCGTCTTCCTTAAAAACACTACAAAGTGAAAAATAACTTTAATTTCGGAAGTCGGTGTCTTAGGATTTGTCTTTAAGATTTTTGCCACCGACTTCCGAAATTAAAGTTGGTTGTTTTTTTTTGTAAAAAAGTTTTTCTATTTTAATTCGTTTAGCGTAAGAAATTGTTCAGCTGAACAACGATTCTGGCGATTCTTGTCAAGAGTTGACAATGCACTACCAAGACCTAAAGATACACAAGGTAAATTGGGCAAAATATGATTCAAATGTATATCGGTCGTAAATCTGCTCAGAATAAAATAACATCTTACTTTGTAAAACTTCACAAAGAACGCAACGAGCCAACTTAGTGTAATGTCGAGCGAATACAATAGCTACGGCAGTATCGGAAACTGTAAGAAAATGTATTGTTTCAATCATGTTGTAAGTAATGCGATGTATTGTAAATACGAGTATGTACACATTTGAATCGCTTGTACCACAGATCGGAGTGACGTCGTTCGGCTCAGCCCGCGGCTGCCAGATCGGCATGCCCGCCGCCTTCGCCAGGGTCACCTCCTTCGCGTCCTGGATCAACGCCAGGATCTGAGCCACGGGATGTTTTACAACACTACTATTAAAATATTCATAGAAACTTATACTAATTGTTTAATTCATTTCTTATACACATAAGAGTTACCATTAATCTATACACCACTATTAATCTATCTATCTATATCTATGCACTAGCTTCTTCCAGCGACTTCATCCGCGTGAAATTTTTGCTCCCCTGGTCCTTCCCATCGCATAGATAGATAGATAAATCGTTAATTTGGTGCACACAAAAGACATAACAACATACAAAACACGATTAAATAATAATTTAACGTGATTACAATTTAGCTTAAGTAGGTGATGATGAATGATTAATGATTAAGTAGGTACAAAGTGCCAATATAGTGATGATGACACTGTCACAAATCCATATCCATACTATCCATACTTCCATACTATACTTACTATACTAATATTAATATTATAAATGCGAAAGTAACTCTGTCTGTCGGTCTGTCTGTCTGTCTGTCTGTCTCGCTTTCCTGCTAAAACTACTGAACCGATTTAAATGAAATTTGGTACACAGATAGTTTAGAGCTTGAGAAAGGACATAGGCTACTTTTTATCCCGGTAGTATTTTCCCGCGGGATAATTTCCGACCTCCACGCGGGCGGAGCCGCTGGCAAAAGCTAGTTAAAATATAAATGAAAAAGCATTTTTACAAAAAAAAAAAACCGACTTCCGAAATCAAAGTTAATTTTCACTTTGTAGTGTTTTTGAGGTAGTTGGTTTTTTTTTTGTAAAAAAGTTTTTATTTTCAACTTTTTAGTTTTTATCTACCCCACACTAATTCCTTAACTACCTACTTAACCACTACGCGCCAGGTGAAATTTAATACTTTACTACTGCTGTAAATCGTTGAGGAATTCCTTCGACTGTCTGTCTATGGTCCCCATCATCAGACCTGTAATAGTACTTGTAAGCCTTATGGGGGCTTCCTCAGCAGTAGAAATGAATTAAGTTCAAACACCACGTAACGTACTAACGCACGTGCTGTAAATCGTTGAGGGATTCTCTCAACTGTCTATGGTCTCCATCATCAGACCTGTAATGGCGCCTATAACCCATATGGGTGCAAAATTCTCATGAATAGAAATGAATTATAGTCCAAACACCAGGTTATTGCTGTAAGTCGTTGAGGAGTTCCCTCAACTGTCTTTCGGCTTCATCATCAGAGCAACTTCAGATCTTCATTAAAAAATGAATGCTTTAAGATAATTAATGAAAAAAATAATAAACGCACTAGTCTCCACTACGATTTTCGAATACTCCCATCGACTTCTCTGGGATTCCATCATCAGATCCTGGTTTCCTTATCATGGTGATATTCTTGGGATATCTCCTTTCCAACAAAAAAACAATCATGAAAATCGGTTCATAAACGACGAAGTTATCCGTGAACACACATTAAAAAAATATATAAGGTGTATCTATTCATACACGAAATATTTTACGAGGTACACCTGTAGGTGGTAAAGAAGCTATAGAAGCAAAAAGAACATTTTTATCTAAGAGTTTTTGAATTTTCGTAATTATTATAATTTTAAAACTGCTTGAGACGTTTTGCATAAAACCTTTACTCCAAATTCTATGAATGGCCCGCCTGACGCTGCGAGTGCGGCGACCGGACGGCACGCCGACCATGGCCGCGGTGTCTCAGGCCGTAAAAAATAAGAAGGAACCAGTATTTCGTATGTGCTTCAAATAATTTATAAATATTAAATTTTGAAAAAAAAAATACTCTTAGAAAATTTTGTTTCCGTCGCTGTAGCTTCTTTACCACCTACAGGTGTACCTCGTAAAATATTTCGTGTATGAATAGATACACCTGATATATACAGGAAAATTTTATAACCAGTGCGCAAATTTTTTTTGGCGGGTGTTTTTCAGTAATAGAACACATAGAAAGGAATGGTTTATATCCTAAAGGTGGTACTAGGATAGATCTTAGGGAAACTCCGGTAACAATAAAATAGTGGACTGTATTAAAATATAAGTAGTAAGCAAACGGTCGTTATATTAATTTTAACGGAAAGTAATGAGTATGCGCTCGGTGAGGCGGACGATGATGCAGTGTCATGTGTGCCGGCCGGTGCGCCCTCGCAGCTGTGAGCGCCCCCGCGACCGCAGCTACCGCCCGCGGTCGCCCGGCGCGTAGTGATGTTCTTAACATGCTCCCGGCGTTGAAGATTTGTCTTCAAGGGTTATGCTGGAAGAGGACAGATGGTGTTATAAGCGCGTCGGACTATTCCCTTCTTCGTCTTCACGTCTGCGACTCTGCTTATTCCGTCTCTCCCAGGTATGAGACGTACGATACGGCCGAGTGGCCACATCAGTGGTGGTGACTGCTGCTCCTTGAGAACCACCATGGATCCCTCTTCAAGCTTCCCATCGGAGTCCGTCCACTTGGTTCTCTGTTGAAGGTAGAAGATATATTCGTTAGAGAATCTGTTCCAGAACTGTTGCTTCAAATGTTCTATACGCTGGAAACGTTTCAGGCTGGAGATGTTCTGGTTGATGACTTGCGGATGCGGCAAGGATGTGAGAGATCTCTGTTGGAGGTAGAAGATATACTCGTTAGAGAATCTGTTCCAGAACTGTTGCTTCAAATGTTCTATACGCTGGAAACGTTTCAGGCTGGAGATGTTCTGGTTGATGACTTGCGGATGCGGCAAGGATGTGAGAGATCTCCCAATAAGGAAATGAGCAGGAGTTAAGGGGTATAGGTCAGACGGATCTGTGGATAGAGGAGTGAGAGGACGAGAGTTTAGTATTGCCTCAACCTGAATCAGACACGTAGACATCTCTTCGTAAGTGAGATGTGCGAAGACTAATATACGCCTTAGGTGATGTTTTATTGACTTCACGGCAGACTCCCATAAACCACCGAAGTGTGGAGTGTAAGCCGGAATAAAAGAGAAGTTGATACCTGTATTAGCCATTTCTGAAGAAAAGTCCTGCTTTAATATGTCAGCTATCTCGTTACAGGTGCCAATAAAGGTAGTGCCATTGTCAGAGTTAATGATCTTCGGTTTACCACGACGAGAAATAAACATGTTCAGTGCTGCAATAAAGGCATGTTTGGTTAAGTCTGAGACAAGCTCCAAATGAACCGCCCTTGTGGCTAGACAAACAAATACAAATATGTATGATTTAATTAATTTACAACCTCTACCTTTGCGGTCGGCTAAGAGGATGGGTCCGGCATAGTCTGTGCCAGTCTTTAAGAAAGGAAACTCTAACTGAACTCGTTCCCTAGGCAAGTTACCCATGATGGGTTGAACTGTTCTACCGTTGAATCTCTTACATTTTACGCACTTGTGAACAGTTGATTTGGCGAGGTTTCTACCACCTAAAGGCCAATACTCGTGTCTAATTGTAGCTAAGAGTAGCTGTGGACCAGCATGAAATAGGCGCAAGTGAAAAGTATTAAAAATGAGTTTAGCAAAGTTATGTTTGCTGCAGATAATAATTGGGTGCCTGACATTATAATCGTAGCAAGAATTGTATAATCTTCCTCCGACTCGTATAATACCAGACTCGATAAAAGGTGATAATTTCTTAAGGCGGTTTTTATTTGGTAACGTTTTGCCTGATGAAAGTAGCCCGTATTCTTCAGGAAACATTTCTTTCTGAACTGTTTGAATTATGAACTCAGCGCTGTAAGATAACTCTGAATTAGTAAGTAGGTACAAGACTATGATAATGTAACTTTCTACAACGATTAATGAATCTGAACACGTATGCTAATAGACGTTGTAAATGTAAATATTTTGATGAATTATTAATTAAGGCTTGAAATGAATTATTATTTGTATTAGGATTAGAATTAGTTGTAGATAATGATTGATTATTAATATTGTTTATTGTGTGTGATTTTAATAGTTCCGGTAATGTTGTGTTAACATCTGTGTTAGGCATGGAAGGCCAAAGAGCTGGGTCTGTAAGTAAGAATGAAGGCCCTGACCACCACAAGGAAGATTGACCTATGAGGTCAGCGCTCAGACCGCGGGAGATAAGATCTGCTGGGTTGTCCTTTGAGGGCACATACCGCCAGGTGTAATCACCAAAACCTTCCCGTATCTCCGAAACTCGATGACTGACAAACGGTCTAAGTGTAGCAGGTGACGTAGACAGCCAACCGAGGACTATCATAGAATCACACCAAAATATGCATTTTTCTGGCTTAAGTGTCAACGACTCTAGTACCTTTGCACACAACCTAGTGCCTAACAAGGCAGCACAAAGTTCTAGCCTTGGGATTGTGGTCGATTTAATGGGTGCAACTTTACTTTTGGATGTGAGCAGGTATGTATGAATGGTGCCGTTACTAGTTGCAGAACGAATGTATATGCAAGCTCCGTATGCCTTTTCTGATGAATCTGTGAAAATATGTACTTCAACAGATACAGGGAGGTCACATACCACCCAGCGTGGTATGCTGAGGTGATTAAGCTGCGGTAAAGTTTGCGTGAACTTTATCCATAATTTCTTAATGTCTGCATTGACCTCGTCGTCCCATGAACACTTATCTATCCATAATTTTTGCATTATTATCTTAGCCTCGATAATACGTGGAGAAACAAGTCCCAAAGGATCGAATACTTGTGCTATCGTAGAAAGAATGTGTCGCTTGGTAATTGTAGTGGCTGTAAGGGTAGGTATATGAATGGAGAATGTAAGTGAGTCAATATGACAGTGCCAATTAAGACCGAGGGTCTTACTTGGTTCATCGATACTTAAGCTGACTGTGTCAGGTGTGTCTGTATGTGTTTCCGTGGATGTGCTTTGAGGGGATGATGTATGTGTGCTTGTATTGATTGCCTGTAGTATTTGTTTGTTGTTTGACTGCCACTTTCGAAGGTTGAGTTGTGCAGTCTTAAGTGTTTTGATGACATCTTTACCCAGACCGATAGTGCTCTCAATAGAGTCACTCCCTGACAGATAATCATCGACGTAAAAATCGTGTTGTATTGATTGTTGTGTACGTGTGTGCTTTGCCTCCTTTGCCAATTGAGATAGACATCGTGTACTAATGAACGGAGCAGATGCTGTCCCATAAGTGACGGTGTTCAATGTATATGCCCTAAGAGGCAATGATGGATCTGAACGCCATAGTATCTGCTGCAGACATCGCTGTGATTCGTCGACATCAATCTGTCGAAAGAACTTTTCAATGTCTGACGATATGACGTATTTATGCTGACGAAATCTCAACAAGATGGATACCAAGTCATCCTGAACTCTAGGGCCTATGCATTGAATGTCGTTAAACGACTTACCAGAAGTTGTGACGGCTGATGCGTCGAAGACAACTCGCAGCTTTGTCGTTGAACTGGACTCTCTGAAAACTCCATGATGTGGAAGGAAATAGGAGTGAGATGAAGAAGGTTGAGAGACTATGCTCATATGACCTAATGCTTCATACTCCTGTAAGAAATCTACGTAGCGATGCTTTAGGATCGGGTCTCTGTCGAGTCTCCGCTCCAGTGACAGAAAGCGACGTTTAGCCATCTCAAATGAATCACCCAATGCTTCAGGTGATTCCTTTAAGGGAATGGTGACTACAAAACGGCCATCAGCATTACGTCTAGTAGTTGTTTTATAGTTATGCTCGCATGCTCGCTCTTCGGATGTGAAGTTGTATTTTGGCGGGATGGAATCAAGTTCCCAAAATCTTGAGAGATCCATGGGTTCTTGTGCGTGTGTGGTGTGTTTGTCATGTGTGAACATACACACTGAGTGGGCTAAGTTAGGCTGAGGTATGGCGCCTGATATGAGCCACCCGAGTTTAGTCTCGAAGAGCGTCGGCATATGTGTACCTAACTGTATGCGGTTACGACCAATTACACTCCAGAAGATGTCTGCTCCTACAAGTATGTCGATGGAGGAAGGGACATGAAAAGATGGATCAGCCAAACTTATTCCTGCTGGTAACTGTAAGTCGGCTAATGTACGTATGTGGTATATGAGTGGTTACATTGGGCAAGACGTAACAATCAATGTCAATGTTGTATGTCCCATCACATGACTGCACATGTACCGAGCAAGATTGCGTAATGGTGGAGACTTGACTATTGATGCCTGCTACACGTGAGCTTACTCTACGAATAGGTAAATGTAGCTTACCACAAAGGTCCTTGGTAATGAAATTTGCCGTGCTTCCATTGTCAAGTAAGACTCTGGCGCTGTGTGGCATCCCGGATTGGTCCGTGACTCTTACCAACGCTGTGGACAGTAATACATGACGAGATGAATAATCATGGTTAGTGCCAGCTAAGGTTATATGTTCCTTACAAGAACTAGGATCATCCTCATGCGAATGCAACATTGTATTGTGCCTAGACTTGCAATATTTGCAGTGACCAAGTGTACAAGTAGCCTCTAAGTGACCTGGACGTAAACAATTCAAACAAAGTTTAAATGCCTTTGCTTTAGACAAGCGTTTAGTGACTGTTAGCTTCCTAAATTGTTCACAGCTAAATATGTGGTGACTTTGTTTACACAGAGGACATGAAATATTAAATTTACCCTTACTTGTTAATACCGAAATATTTTTCGGTTTACTCTGTGACGACTCTGGTCTCGATCTTAAACTCTTTGCCTCCTCAAGTGTTTCTAAAAGATTGCAACGGCTAGAAATAAATTTAGTGAAAATGTCTAAGGAAGGAAACTCAGTTAGAGAATTCTTATGTTCCTCCCACTGTCGGCTAGTAACTGGGTCTAACTTTGATGACATCAAATGTATCACCATTGGATACCAATGTTCTACGGCAAACCCCAGCGTCGCTAGCGAACGTAGATTCTTGTTGGTTTCATCAACAACCTGACGTAAGCCCTGGCTAGTCTCCCTTTGAAGAGGTTCTACATTGAACAAAGCTTGAATATGATTGCTTACTAACAACTGCTCGTTATCGTACCTCTCACACAAGAATTGCCACGCATTGTCGTAGTTGTCGCCTCTAAAATCTAAACTTTTAATCACTAGTGCTGCACTGCCATTAAGTGATGAACGTAGGTAGTGACATTTATTAATTTTGTCCATATTTATCTCTTGATGAATCAGTGAAACATAAACATCCTTAAACTCTAACCAATCCTTATAACCGCCGCTAAAGTGAGGTAAATTAATCTTAGGTAATCTAATACTATTATGTCTAGTTGCCGCCGGTTGTTCACTGGAGCTTACCTTAGACGCTAGTTGAGTGCGGTGTCGTGACAGTAACGCACGAGCAGAGGCAAGCTGCTTGTAATAGCTGCTCTCAAATTGCTCACGTTCAGCGAATTGCTCGTCGGGCTTTGCTGACAGGCACTCCAATTGACTCTGAAATTGATCATAGGTGGCATATACGGTAACCATCTTCTCAATTCTTATCTCTAATTCGACTAGCTGTTCCTCACTAAGTTGTTCGCAAGACTTAGTGGGATTTAAAAAAGTTGTGAATTGAGTAAGCTGTGATTTTATTGAGGCGCGTTTCTTTATAAGCTCTTTAATCTTCATTTCCTCAGCCATGGCTAAAACAGGAAGGTAGGTAGGCAGCTCACGCAGTAAAGAACGAAAAGAAACGAGGAAGATAGAATAAGAAGTGCTATAGATGCCAAAGCACTGAAATATGTTCCAAGAGGGCGTTGAATAATAGGAATCGCGAACAGCTGATCGATTCAAACGTTGATATTCGAAACGGGTAGGTGTTTAGAAAAAAAAATGAATTTGAAACCAATAGCTTCGACGAGAAAAAAAAAAGTAGGTACTTGTTAGCACTAAGTTACAAGTGTTATAATAAGATTAATAAGCACTTATTACTAGTTACTATATTAATTTGTGAGCACTACTTCAACGGGTGAAAGGTCTATTTAAACGAGAATATAATTTTAAACGTCAATGACAATACGGACAAAACAAAGTTAAGATGACATAGATAAGACAAAAGATTTTACTAAAAGCAAGTTATTCTCTAAAGTAATAATGGGATACTAATCACTGAGATGAATACTAATATATGATTCGCTAGTCTAATTGCACTATCTAATTCTCTAGTGGTATGAAAATGTTAGTATGAAATTTCTGTATATGTTAGTAAGATTATGGAAAGATCTCACGAAATCCGTTGACTGCGAGTCCAAACTGAACGTTTTCTTCTTGAATCCTCGAAGTGGATGGCGATGTCCTTGGGCTCTGCTCGGGCTGCTACGCTGCGATGACCCAGCTGCGATGACCACTGAAGAACTTTATGTTCGCTCCAACAAGGTACGCTTCTTCACAGAGGCGCCGAAGATGATGACCGAAGACTGGAACCAGACACGCACGAAGGGCGAGAAGTCGTCTTGAGGTCGAAGCCGTTGTTCAACGATCGGTTTTCAAATTTGAAAATAAAACCGCTTGTCACTACTGGTAACTGGTCAGTTACACGTCGAAGGACCATAGAAAGGAATGGTTTATATCCTAAAGGTGGTACTAGGATAGATCTTACCCGTCAAGCGTCCTTATGAGCACCCGGGGGATCGTAAGAGAAAATGCTCCAAATGTCGCGTGTGCACCCGTTGGATCATAAGGAATCGGTTGCCATTGGATGTAATTTTTTGACGTTTATTCGCATGTAGCAACATAATATGGCTATATTTAAAGTAATAGACTCCTTGTTAACCGATTTTAGTAACATTTATTTGATCACAACACCATTCGGAACCATAAATAAAAAAATAAAATCGTCTGACATTTTGCGGCGTAAACAGTTTTTGTTGTGAATTGGTGCCTCTCTCCAGTAGCAAATAAAATGAAATCACAAAGGAAACGGTGAGTATTGTTAAAAACAAATTATGTAGAATTACTGAGAAATAAGTGTAGATTCCGTATTGAGTTATACTTTTTCGAAAAGTAATAAATATATCAGTGAAAAAAGAACGAAACTTTTGGAACGTACTCATTTCGTGCACAATGGCTGCCGGCTTTCGTAATATTTTATAATAAATATTCTTTTATATAGTTTTAAATACACATAAGTTGCTAGCTTATTTATCTATGAACATATTTAGGCTTCTAGATCATAATATGGTTGCGTATTTACATCGTAATCGTTTTTCAAAGAGTATAAGTCCGCAGATATTTCCGCCATGACGATAAAGTACGACAAAGTACAGTATGCAAAAATTTTTTAACGATTTTTGTATTTTTTTATTTTTGCCATTTGAATTTTTTTATAGGTATGTATTAAAATGAAATCACTTTCTAATCAGTCATAATATCCGTTTGCGTGCCCAGCGCGCGAACAAAAAACTCCGTTAAGTGCCGACCGCATGACGTCATTATGGCACCGACAGATGTTTATAATGAAACCTGATTTACGACTTTGTTTCTTCGAATGGTGTTTACACTTGAGTAGTTTTTATGATGGCACGGAACTTAGCTTTGAAATAGAACCCATTTGTGTTTAGATTTACGATTGTTTTGTTTGATAACTTTGGTTGTGAATATGAACAAAGAGATTTTTTGTCTTAGATTTCAGAAAAAGATTTTTAGTAAAAAAAAACAAGTGATGACCTATATGTTTTAAGGTTTAAAACGCATGGTGTGATTATTTTCAACATAAAAAATAAATAAACCCGCGTTGCATAATATAATATTTTACTTTTACAAGCATCGAAGGTAGAGAGAAAAAAAGCGTTTAAAAATTTTAACCGACCGGAAGTTTTGCACCCAGGCAATTTTATTTTCTACATAATTCTAATACGTAGATTACTTACTTATTGTAATTTTATTTAATAGTTAAACATATTTGGACGGATTAATGATTTAGATAATATTTGTTCGATGATGTAAAAAAATCATACACGAAATCAAAAAGTAGACCAAAAAAAACAATAAAAATTTTCAACAAGCATTCTTCGAACCGACAAAATACAGAAATATCGTATTATTTCACTCACCGACATCAATCCTGCACTAATTCTTATTACTTATAATATTGTCCACATGCACAAATAGTTATTCACCTGATTTTCTTGGTGAAAATCCAAATAAAACAATTAAAACTTAAAAACACGCCATTACGAACGAACAAATGTAAACACTGACATAATCATATGTCAGTCGCTTCTAGTGTTGCCGTACACCAAAATACGCGGAGTTTAAAGACGTATTAAACTAAATCCATGGAACTAGAATGTACTATTTCAAACTGAAGCAACAAAGATTCTATTGAAATCATATACGACTTTGCCGCGTAGGAACTTTAGTTCCCATTCCCATCGAACCATCACGGGAGAACATCCTTTCGAATAAAAAATAACATTGACGGAGATATCAATGAACATACATAATTCATCTTATTTGAAGTCTATAATAAATAAATATTGTTTTTAGAATAAAGTAACATTACAAACAAAACAAAATCACCAAAATACTAAAAAGAACAAAAAACGTACATGAAAATTATAACATTGAAATATTTTGTACGTAACATTTTCGCGCTAACGGTACTACGGCTGAGTACGGCTCAGTGTTTGCAAATGGCGCCGGGCGGACGCCGCGCGTGTGTTTACTCTGTTCGTAATTATTACCTTTTTTGTGCAAATAATATGTTTGGAAGTGAAATACGGTGTTATATGAATGCCTAAACATATGTGTTTTCGTAATATAGTGTTATTTAGGTGAATATGTGTGTGAATTCGGTGTATTGTGATCAAGTTTCAAGGTCATGTGAACTAAAAATATCAAAATGAAAACATATCACGTCGCTGTGAAGTCAGGTTAGTTTTAATTTCTTAGATATATATACCAATAAACAGGTAAACTCATAACGAATCCACGAAGGTATAATTTATATTGTGTTAATATCTGTATAATGACGAAATCTTCATTTTTCTGAAGGTCTACCCAAAATAATTAAATACCTATAAAATGCTTCGACAGTTGAGGGATTTTCAAGCAATGTTTGAGGACGCTTGACGGGATAGGAATCGCGAACAGCTGATCGATTCAAACGTTGATATTCGAAACGGGTAGGTGTTTAGAAAAAAAAATGAATTTGAAACCAATAGCTTCGACGAGAAAAAAAAAAGTAGGTACTTGTTAGCACTAAGTTACAAGTGTTATAATAAGATTAATAAGCACTTATTACTAGTTACTATATTAATTTGTGAGCACTACTTCAACGGGTGAAAGGTCTATTTAAACGAGAATATAATTTTAAACGTCAATGACAATACGGACAAAACAAAGTTAAGATGACATAGATAAGACAAAAGATTTTACTAAAAGCAAGTTATTCTCTAAAGTAATAATGGGATACTAATCACTGAGATGAATACTAATATATGATTCGCTAGTCTAATTGCACTATCTAATTCTCTAGTGGTATGAAAATGTTAGTATGAAATTTCTGTATATGTTAGTAAGATTATGGAAAGATCTCACGAAATCCGTTGACTGCGAGTCCAAACTGAACGTTTTCTTCTTGAATCCTCGAAGTGGATGGCGATGTCCTTGGGCTCTGCTCGGGCTGCTACGCTGCGATGACCCAGCTGCGATGACCACTGAAGAACTTTATGTTCGCTCCAACAAGGTACGCTTCTTCACAGAGGCGCCGAAGATGATGACCGAAGACTGGAACCAGACACGCACGAAGGGCGAGAAGTCGTCTTGAGGTCGAAGCCGTTGTTCAACGATCGGTTTTCAAATTTGAAAATAAAACCGCTTGTCACTACTGGTAACTGGTCAGTTACACGTCGAAGGACCATAGAAAGGAATGGTTTATATCCTAAAGGTGGTACTAGGATAGATCTTAGGGAAACTCCGGTAACAATAAAATAGTGGACTGTATTAAAATATAAGTAGTAAGCAAACGGTCGTTATCTTAATTTGAACGGAAAGTAATGAGTATGCGCTCGGTGAGGCGGACGATGATGCAGTGTCATGTGTGCCGGCCGGTGCGCCCTCGCAGCTGTGAGCGCCCCCGCGACCGCAGCTACCGCCCGCGGTCGCCCGGCGCGTAGTGATGTTCTTAACACACATTTCAACTATTTTTTCAATACTTTTTTAAAAAAATTATCCGACCTTAATCAGTAAACTGTGGACACCCTACATATTTCAAACCTAATATGATATCGACAATAGGAATAGGTCAGTAACCGAGCGCCGGCGTAGGTACTTCAAATTTCTTAGAATTTTGACCGACCGAACAGCTTATACCTACCAGCCGAGTACCTACTCGTAGCTACGCTCGGTCAAAATTCTAAGAAGTTTAAGTACCTTCGCCGGCGCGGCGGCGAAGGTACTTTAACTTCTTAGAATTTTGACCGATCGAACAGCTGGTAAATACCTACTTGTAGCTACGCTTGGTCATTCACCTTCGCCGCCATAAAAACCAGGTCCAAAATAAACATCTTTCGTTAACGATAACTTAATTTTTTTGTACTAAAATATATCAAAATAAAAATTGCATGGTTATTATAACTCGTTTAAGTTTTATTTGTTAAAATTTGCGCAATGGTTAAAAACTTATCCTGTATATATACGGTCGAATTGAGAAACCTCCTCCTTTTTTTGAAGTCGGTAAAAAATAACGTTCGGTAGATTACAAAAGTGCGGTGTGCGTCCCAAAATGGCACCAAATGGGAGTCCAGCTCAGCATGTGTCAGGCAAATATACCCGACGCTGATATTCTGCTGGATCCTTGTAGTGACCTACGGAGTACGGACGTCGAGCAGATGGCATCAATACACGAATAATTAATATTGGTATTATGAAGAGCGGAAAAAGCGGCCCGTCCCATTTTGCCTGCAGTTTAGGGGACTTCCCTTTGCTGCGCACTGGGTTATGCAACCACACTAGCGAACCTTCGTCGAAGCCAGTATTGTCCAATATTTCGATCATAACGAGTTTTCATGCTCTCGGACATCTGTTGGCCTGATTCTCTAACATGCTCATATACGTCATTCATCTTGTTGCGCAGATCATTTGCATAATCTGTTATACTGCGTGGTGAATAATCAGGGGGAATGCCGGTTATTAGATCAGCTGGTAACCTTAACTCCCTTCCAAAGTTCGTGAAGGCTGGCGTCACAGTTGTACTCTCGTGAACTGCACTTCGGTATGACAGAAGAAACGGTTGTATGTGCTTGTCCCAATCCTTGTCTGCTTGCTACAACATTTGCCAGATATCTTTCCAACGTCTGATTAAATCTCTCCACCATTCCGTCAGATTGTGGGTGGTATGAAGTGACTCTGATTTTGTGAGTACCCATAACCCGACATGTGTCCTGAAACACTTGAGACTTGAAATTCCTTCCTTCAGCGATCAACGCTGTGGATTTCCAAGGGGACCCAAACCGGTATTATATTATATTATATATTATAATATATATAATTATTATTATTATGCCGGTATTATATTTATATAACGGGCATATATTTATTTATATATATTATATTTATTCCGCGGACGAAGTCGCGGGCAGAAGCTAGTGATAAATTATTTTATTTCTGTAAGTAGGTTTGTTCAAACACTTTTACATGTCAGTAATATAAAAAAAAAAACATTGACATGTAAAAGTGCTACAAGTTTTGTCAGTAAAATTCATTGTGTAAATTTGAATGAAAAAATATAAAAAGACAGATTATTTGTAACTGTATTCATAAAGGTAAGTAAGGTTTTGCAATGTGAACTAAATTTAAGCATTCCGACCTGTTGTGACTTGCCGTTCCGCTATATGTGACCGTAGAATAAGTCACAAAACGGAACTCACATAATGGCACCTTATTGTAGTTTTAAATTGTTTTAAATTTTTTGTACTAAAATATATCAAAATAAAAATTGCATGGTTATTATAACTCGTTTAAGTTTTATTTGTTAAAATTTGCGCAATGGTTAAAAACTTATCCTGTATATATACGGTCGAATTGAGAAACCTCCTCCTTTTTTTGAAGTCGGTAAAAAATAACGTTCGGTAGATTACAAAAGTGCGGTGTGCGTCCCAAAATGGCACCAAATGGGAGTCCAGCTCAGCATGTGTCAGGCAAATATACCCGACGCTGATATTCTGCTGGATCCTTGTAGTGACCTACGGAGTACGGACGTCGAGCAGATGGCATCAATACACGAATAATTAATATTGGTATTATGAAGAGCGGAAAAAGCGGCCCGTCCCATTTTGCCTGCAGTTTAGGGGACTTCCCTTTGCTGCGCACTGGGTTATGCAACCACACTAGCGAACCTTCGTCGAAGCCAGTATTGTCCAATATTTCGATCATAACGAGTTTTCATGCTCTCGGACATCTGTTGGCCTGATTCTCTAACATGCTCATATACGTCATTCATCTTGTTGCGCAGATCATTTGCATAATCTGTTATACTGCGTGGTGAATAATCAGGGGGAATGCCGGTTATTAGATCAGCTGGTAACCTTAACTCCCTTCCAAAGTTCGTGAAGGCTGGCGTCACAGTTGTACTCTCGTGAACTGCACTTCGGTATGACAGAAGAAACGGTTGTATGTGCTTGTCCCAATCCTTTGTCTGCTTGCTACAACATTTGCCAGATATCTTTCCAACGTCTGATTAAATCTCTCCACCATTCCGTCAGATTGTGGGTGGTATGAAGTGACTCTGATTTTGTGAGTACCCATAACCCGACATGTGTCCTGAAACACTTGAGACTTGAAATTCCTTCCTTCAGCGATCAACGCTGTGGATTTCCAAGGGGACCCAAACCGGTATTATATTATATTATATATTATAATATATATAATTATTATTATTATGCCGGTATTATATTTATATAACGGACATATATTTATTTATATATATTATATTTATTCCGCGGACGAAGTCGCGGGCAGAAGCTAGTGATAAATTATTTTATTTCTGTAAGTAGGTTTGTTCAAACACTTTTACATGTCAGTAATATAAAAAAAAAAAACATTGACATGTAAAAGTGCTACAAGTTTTGTCAGTAAAATTCATTGTGTAAATTTGAATGAAAAAATATAAAAAGACAGATTATTTGTAACTGTATTCATAAAGGTAAGTAAGGTTTTGCAATGTGAACTAAATTTAAGCATTCCGACCTGTTGTGACTTGCCGTTCCGCTATATGTGACCGTAGAATAAGTCACAAAACGGAACTCACATAATGGCACCTTATTGTAGTTTTAAATTGTTTTAAAATTACCCATCGTACTTAGCACTATTCACTTTGTAGTTTCATATACTATACCAATTTTGCAAAGTTTAAAAAATAACAATATTTTTTTTAAAGTGATTTATAATGGTAAAACTTGGTCACATACCTGAGCGAAGAAATTGAAACACAGAACACTTCAACAGTATGCGTCAGCGCTGGCTACTAATTAGTTAGACAATACAATATACAACATTAATTTTTGTTTATGCGAAACCCGAAACACGGGTGTGGTATTTTTATGTAAAGAATCTATGAAAAAAATTTCAAAACTGTATCATTAATAATCACGAAGTTATAAGCTTGTTAAGTTACCTGGTTTTCCACGCAAAAACATATGCATCTAGCGGAGGGCGCCCCGCCGCACAGTGGGAAAATCGCGTATGTTTCGTCTCAAAATTCCGTATCTCAGTTGTTTCAAAACGAAATGAGCTGTAACTTTGCACACGTATAGTTGGATATATAAAGTTTAATGGAAATAATTTTGATTTTGAAAATTCTGTTTATTAATTAATTATAAAATTAAACTTAAAAAATACTTGCATTTTATAAGAAAAAAATACAAAATATGTTTGTTTAATTTACATAAAACGGAATATACAGTACCAAACAAGAAAACAAAAACGTACTCAATTCAACAAGCTACTACAGATTTTCATTGACAGCAAGAAGGACCTTGGCTTCATTTAAAATTTCTTTCGATATTGTTTCTGATGTATTTCTTAAACTTGATATATATGAAGTGTACAATAAAGTATGGAACACGTCTTCATTGGTAGCCGCTCTAGAACACTTTCTAGAATGATGAAGTCAAAATTTTTTATAATCCTTATTTCGGGATTCTTGCGCGTCTTCGGACAATTGTCCGATAGGTAAAATAGCATAATACTCAATGATTTTTTCGCCAAAATAAGTATTTTATGCACGAAGGAAGGCATATAATACCAGTTATAGTTATTTACGTACAGTTGGGCTGTACTATATGCGTACTCACCGAACTTTTTTGAATCAATAGCCATTCCAGATGACATAGTTTGTAGTATTATGTACATTTGTTTTATAAGTTATACGTCTACTCCTGTAATGTCTGCGAGCAAGAGTAATTCTGAAAAAAATTCCGAGCTGTGTTTCCGTCATTACTATTTCCAGTGCCTTGTTGAGGTTTATCGACATGCAGTCCCATTTCTTCCCTAAACCGCTTTTGTACCAGTTTTTTCTTTTCATCTTTGTTTTTTTTTATTTTCGGGTGTAGTAGCTGACCACTTTTCAAAAGACAAGTTATAAGAAATGTGTAAGATACCATCCATACTCCATACTCCTAATCCAAGCATGTAGTGTTGACAGTCCGTATTGAAATGAACTTTCGTTCACATCTCTTGTCCTAACTGCCTCTAAGTTATTCATTTGCCGAGGAGTAGCACCACAAACTGTACAAGAAGCACTTGAACGAGTTTCAGTTAAAACTTGTGCCACTTTATCATCAATCATGGTTAAAAATAGGTCATGAGTAATTTCGATTACCTCACCATTCTTATTTATCAGGGAAGGAGGCAGATTTTGTTTCTGATAGTTGATATCAGCCACAACAGACGTGGTTTTTTCAGGAGTTTCTTTGGCAAATTCTAACAGTATAGGTCTGCAATATCTTACAGATGAGCAAGTTTCATTCTTCCAAACGACAGTATTAGTTGTCTCATCTATGAGTCTAATGGGTACAAGTGAAGCAATAAAAAGGTTTGCATCTGATATTAAATCGCTTTCTTCGGGCAAAACTTGCTTGTATTCACTCTGCCCAGATGACCCGTCACAACCCCATTTACAGAATAGTTTCAACTTTCTTAAACCGTTTTTGTAAACTGAACCAATTAGTAATATACGTGCCACAGTATGATCCAAGAAGTCTTACAGATTGACTTTTGCACTTATGTTAGTAATGGTTGTGCTCAAATCTGGTGGGTAACACATCTTCTTCGCTTCGAGTAAAGTTGGATAAGAAGGAAACACTGAGCAGTTTTTGTTCGCTAAACAAAGTCGAAGTTTTCCATACTGTTCTTTCTTAAGGTCTAAGTCAATAAATGTCCGTAGTGCTTCTTCCTTTGCAAAAGGTGTAACGTCTTCAGGGTTCTCAGGTACGTATTTATGATTTTTTTAAATCATTTCTTGATGCAAGTCGTATAATATTAACGATTGAGGCCTCCTCCGTCTAACCAATAGACCGTAATTCCTGAGCATATGCATTGAGCACACACTCCAATCCGTACTCTTGTATCAATTCCATGTCTTTTCTTTTTTTTGTTTGTCTGAAGATGCTACGTATGATTTTGATGGTCTGCCAACACTACTTCCAGAGGAATTAGTGTCATTAACCGTGACTCGACACTCTAGTGGAACACGAAATTGACCGTCTAACCAGTGGACGTTCTTACTTTCAAAGCGTTCTTTTCTTCGAGATGCATTTCTCCAGCGTTCGTTACATTTAGATACCAAGTTTCTTTGAATGTAGGAGACCACAGTAGCCATATCCTCTGGTAACAAATTGAAATTTTCTTGTAAGTACTCTTCTACATTATGCCCATTTATCAACAAATTGCACAACTCTCGTTTGCTACAAACAAATTCACCCATTTTTGAAATCAGTCAACGTCTGCGAATATTTGAAAATAAGTAATAACTGCTTTTTAGGGCAACTGAATATCTGACCAAGAACTGTGAATGTTTCAGGGTTCGCCTTCCTTTTATTTGCCAATGAAATAGTTCTATGTGCAAAAAGATAAGAAACTAATCATTTGCACTCTTCCCATAACCAACCTGTTTCAAATTCGACCCTAATAGATAATTGACCATATTTTACCAAGTAAGGTAGTCAAAACCACATAAAAACTATTAATAACTCATCGCTGTATATCAATTTTACCTAAATAGATAAAAAAAATATTTTGTGGGAAATAAAACGAATTTAAAAAAAAATATAATTTTATCTCACGATATGTTTTGATCCCGTGTCAGAAAAAGCGCAAGTATGCGCAAATTTTTACTTTTTCCTTGCATATACTAATGTATAAAGATCTTAATACAACAAATATCTCGACAGCGGTAAGCAGCGGTAAAGGGTAAAAGTCTAGTTAAAAAAAAATATTGCACTAAAAATATACCATCTTATACTATATTGGTTAATTTTATTTTATTAAACCAATGTAAATCATATTAATTAGTATACGCTATGGGGACATTATAAGCATTCCAAAACTGTATAATACTTGTACATTTATATCAAAAACTTTTGAGTAATGTGGCGTTGAATTATTGTAACGTATTGCGTTTAAATTACGTTATTGAACATGAGTTAGCGTTGATGCCTATTTATATACATTATGGTTTACTAAAAAAAAACTAAAAAATTGCGAAAAGAAAGCTTATTTATTAAACTATATTAATTTATTAATTTTATTCCATTATAACGACTTTCACGTAAAACAGTTTTGAGACGGCTTTGTATGGGGCTTTCCCACAGTGCGCCGTCGCCGTCCCGCTGTGCGCCCATGCCGCCTAAAAAGCTATGAACTGTCGTGACCTGTGTGCAAACATATGATTGCGGATACCAACTTTTAAGCGTAATTAAATGTTTTTGGGACAAAATATAACATGGTGTAAAAATTATTGGAATCGATTCAGTTACTGATTCTGAACAAACTATATTCAGGTTTCGCATATACTAAAAATAATCTTGTATAATATAACAATATAAATATAAATTTATTTCTCTCTCTACAAAGGTTGGCTTAGTAATAATATCTTAGGACTAGTCATAATCAGTAAATGTGATCAAAAGCTCCTTTGCGAGAGACTGGAGTCCGTACTAGGGAAACCCTGTGTTATGGATCTCCAGGCTCCCCGTAGGTAATCAATGGTACATTGCAAAAGTTTAAGTTTAAAGTAGGTACTAGCATTTCGTAATTTACATCCTATAAAAGAGGAGTAAAGGAATTCATAATTATGTGGTAAAATAAACATTAAAACAAATAAAAATAGATAAACAATAATTAAAACAAAAAAAAGTACAATAAGAAAATAAAAAGTGTTATGGTCTGGTTTCTGTGTAATGAGGTGCATGTTTTATTTTATTTATTGAGGGATAATAAACAACTACAACATAATATATAATACATTAGGTTAACACAATTTTAAGAGGTAATGTTGCAGTCAACTGCATTATCCGCAGATAAGACATATTTAAAGATCTGTGGTTGCCACTAGACGAGCATAACCAAGATTAACAAATATTTTAAAATAAATAAATAGGTTACTATAAAGCGAGCTATAGCTAAAAACCAAATCGGAACAGAAACAGTTTCATTTACGTAAATTATGCAATAAGTAAATAATGTTATAAATGTTATAATACGATTACAAATTAAGATATATTTTTATAATATTAGATTTAAATTTATTTTTTGAGCATGCAAATATATCAATATCAATAAAATTTGAATTATAGGATTCCAACAGTCTATGAATAGGGCAGCGTAAGCCAGAGTTCGTACGACAAGAACTAAGCGCGAACAGAGTACGTGCACGAACCTGACGCACATGAACTGTTCGGGGGACAGAATAACACAGCTTACTCGTTAAATCAATGGCATCAAAATTATTGTTAACAATATCATGCAGCACGTTGGCCTCCAGGTATTTGCGCCGATTCTCCAAGCTAATAAGCTTGTACTTATCAAGAAGTTGGGAGTATGACAGATAAGTCTTAGTCCCATAACATCTATAGTACATAGCACGGACGTACTTGCGCTGAACCCTTTCTATTCCATCTACGTACTTTTGGTAGAAGGGGTTCCAAATAGGGACCGCATACTCTAACTGAGAGCGAATGAGCGTTTTATACAGATGGAGGTAGGTAGAGGTACGTTTAAATTCTGTTGCCGATCTCATCACAAATCCATACATTTTAAAAGCAGTATTCACTATGGCTTCGATATGCTGGTTCAAGGTAAGTTTACCATCAAAGAGAACACCTAGGTCCTTCACTATAGGAACATTATGTAAGGGGATACAGTTAAGGTTGTAATTAAAATTAAAGATGAAATTATTCTTAGTGAAGTGTATATAGTTACATTTGGGGATACTAAGGTGCAGCTTATTGTCAATACAGTACGCAGCTAATCTGTCTAGGTCCTCTTGAAATGCATAGCAGTCGTCCATATTTCGTATCGCTTTAAACGCCTTCAAGTCATCTGCGTACATCAGGAATTTTGATTTTTTAAAGCATTTCTTAATATCATTGATATAAATAATGAATAATAACGGTCCCAGGATAGAGCCCTGTGGAACTCCGGAGGTAATATTCACAGAGACAGACTGATGACCATTAACCACTACCCTCTGTGACCGGTTTTCGAGGTACGATACAAACCAACGCAACAGATTTCCGCGTATTCCATTGAAAGCAATTTTACTCAGGAGAATTTCATGGTCGACCTTGTCAAAAGCTTTTTCGAAATCCGTATAGACCGCATCTATTTGTAATCGCCCATCAATACTCTCAAAAAGGTAATTAGAAAATATTAACAGATTGGACGTTGTAGATCGGCGCTTAACAAACCCATGTTGTTCAGGAATGATAATATTATGCAGAAGAGGGTAAATCTCATTGTGAACCAGTCTCTCAAAAAGTTTTGACAAGGTCGACAGGATCGAGATGGGTCTATATTGTTCGACGTCATGCTTAGAGCCACTCTTGTGCACTGGTGTGATGTTAGCTCGCTTCCACCACACCGGGAATACACCTTCATGCAGACATCTATTAAAAAGGATATAGATCGGCTCACAAATCTTATCTGCAGTAGCCTTAAAAAAGGCCGGCGGAAGACCGTCAGGTCCTGCCCCCTTCGTGGGGTCCAACCGCTTCAACTCGCTAAGTATTTTAGATTGGTCTATATGTAGATTACTAATAAAGCTACTATTCTCTGCGCACTGCTGCGGCGGACACCACGAGGTGAGAGTAGGTGATACGGGCTCAAATACGGACAAGAAAAAGTCCGAAAACATATTGCAGACAACATCAGGATCACTTGACTTGACATTCTGGTACTGCATCATGGACGGAATGCCTGACTTACTTTTACGGTTAGAAATATAGGACCAAAAATACTTTATGTTTCTAGAGAGACTATCTTCAACAGAGTTCATATAACTGGAATAACAGGTTTTACACAATTGTTTGAAGGTAGACCTACATTCGGAGAAGTTATTATAGTCTTTGACGTTGCTGAATTTTTTCCACTTTATCCAAAGACGTTGCTTCTTTTTAAATATTTTAACTAATTGTGGAGTAAACCAGATTGGGAAGTCAAGTGATCTAGTTCTTGCAGGGGGGACTAGCGGGCTAATTATGTCATTCAACATACTATAGAAAGCCTCTACGGCCTCTTCCGATGAAAGAGTGTCAAACAGCGTGGACCAATTGACCTCGTCCATGCGTTTGTTAATGAGGTCGTAATTAGCTTTACGGAAATTATATTTATGAATCGGCTTTCTCTGCATCATTTGTGTAGACAAGCTAACAGGTGCGGTAATAACAAAAGGGGGGTGATGGGGGTCCACTGGTAGTAACGGATCTTTAAGGTAACAAGTCGGACAGCAAGTGTTTGAGATGAACAGATCCAAGATCTTTCCTCCACTATTAGGCGAACTGTTATATTGGTGAGCATCTAAAGAAGACATGAGATGGGTCAGTTCCGAGCACAGAGGGTGTGTACAAACACAAGCCACACAGGCGTTATGCCCCGGCGTTATCATGTTCCACGTGACATTCGGAAGATTATAATCACCGACGATGTAAACATTCATGATATTAGGCGCGCTTAAGGTGTCCTGCAGAAGGTCAAAATGAGATGTATAGACATCAGAGTTGGTGCCCGGCGGGACGTAAACTGCGCTGATGACATGTATTTTATGTTTATCGTTTTTGCTAGGCAGCGCAACCATGAGGTGCTCAATACATGCCGAGGGCTTGCAATGGGGGCTATTGAGGAGATCGAGAGAAGCCGATTGAAGTTGACGTAGTGTTGCAATGAGCACACCACCCCCATCTCGCTTCCCCGTAGCGTCACGATCCCGGT
This sequence comes from Aporophyla lueneburgensis, assembly GCA_932294355.1. Classification (NCBI taxonomy): domain Eukaryota; kingdom Metazoa; phylum Arthropoda; class Insecta; order Lepidoptera; family Noctuidae; genus Aporophyla; species Aporophyla lueneburgensis. Next base: position 370,586 of record OW028745.1, on the reverse strand, counting down.
CACAGCGGAACACAACATAACGAGGGTCAATAAACTCACTATTCGCTATTTCTGGCATCAGCCAAGTCTCTGTCAATATTATAATGTCATATGAGGATGCCAAGATATTCACGAGCAACGAGTGTAGCTTAGTTCTAATTCCCCTACAATTCTGGTAGTAAATTAACAAATTATCAGTGCTAGCCATTTTCTAAGTGTATTACAACAAATTTATATTGATCTCGCGTTCTTGTGTAAAACTTGATACATTGTGGAATCCAATGAATTCTAACAGTACATTTATAGCCATTAATTAATAATTTAACATTAAAACATGTATATAATTCTGAATTGCATCGTATTTTTAATGGTCGGTTACAACTTAAAATTGTAAAAAAAATTGATTTACATTTCATAATAAGAGGATTTGATTTTATAAAATTTGTTTATAAAATTGATTTAAAATTATTAGTAAGTAGATTAAAATTGATTAAAATAGTAATAAGTTTCATGCCATGCACAATTTTGTAAAAATAGGTAACGCTACAGAATAATACATAAAAATATAACAGTTAAAACTTTGTAAAATATTGATACCTATGCGAGTTAGACATTTATTCGACAGGTTTGGATCGAATTTTATCGAGGTCTCTTTCTCCGCGTATAGCAAACGAGGGTTCACCTTCACGCTCTCGGATAAGTATTGTGGCATTTCTAATCCACACATATTTGTAGTGGTGGCTTTTGGCGACATCCCGGGCTTTACGAAATAACTGTTTCTTTTTCAAAGTTAAATGCTCATTAAGATAAATAGAGGATGACGTTCCAGTTATGCCGAGTTGTTCAGTCTTGAGAGATGATGCCTTACGGAAGGCACTAAGTAGGTTATCCCTGTGTATACACGACGTGAATCTGACGATGACATTCTTTGGTCTTGTGCTTTGTTGGTGTGCATGTGGTACTCTATGAACGGCGACGATGGTCTGCTGTGTCACTGGGGACTTAAGTGCAAGGTCAATTGCTTCAATGAGGGCCGGTAGATTTTCGTTTCGCCTTTCGGGTAAATTACCTATTTCAACGTTGCATTGACGAGCCTGTTGTTCCAAAGTATCAATTTTGGTCTCAAGAGAATTGACTATCAGCTCCACATCAGCAGACTTAGTGCCATTTTGTTCGCTAGTACGCTTCTCAAGGATGTCATAACGCTGCGTCAAATCCTGTGTAGTTGCTTGGAGGCTTGCAAAATCACTGCGCAGGTCATGCACATTCTGCTTCAAAAGGGACTGCTCGGTACGCAGCGAATTTATTTCCTTCTGTATATTAGCCATAGTAGATTTGATATCGTCGCGAATTTTAGTTAGATCTTCATTCATCTCAGTCCGCCAGTTTTTGAGGGTTGTGTTCAAGTCAATTGCGAATCTTTCAAAGTCTGAACTAGAGATGGTTTGAACAGGTAAATCCATAACTTGGCTGGGATCATTACATGTATGAGGAGGACTGCGTTCCTCTAAGATGTCACACGACATGTCCATGGAGTTGTCCACGATCGCAGGTTCCGTGTAGCTGCGTACAGGTGTATTAACATTCGACCTTAGACGCCTGGTTACATTGTTGCACGACGGGCACTTCCATGAAGCCTTAAATTCAGCGCTTAGCGCAGTATACTGATCATGCGTGACATTAAGACACTCGTGGTGATATTTACCTTCACATGCACAGCACAGAAGGATGTTATCACGGGCAGCAGTTGGTTCGCCTTGGCAGCAATTCATTTTAAACTTGATGTAAACAAAGTTTGAATGTAGCACAGCGCCACCTAGTTTGCTTTGTAGAAAGTTTGTCGTCTACGGAAGAAGTGCGATGATCGCAGTAACGACTCAATTTTTATAGTACGGTAACGATGGGCAAGACGTAGTAATGGTACCAAGAGAAATCAACAGATGGCGCCAGAATCGACAAATGACATTGCGAATTTGAAGCAACGGCAACTTATTCAAGATGATAAATAAAACTTCACAAAAGACATTGGGGCGCTATGGAAGCTTAGTATTTGTATACTAAGCCCGGGTTAACTAGCCCAGAGACAGTTAATGAAGTTTGCAGCCCGATTTTTTAGTTTTTAAATTAATACTTCGTTCAGCACACGAACCACACAGAGCAGCACTTATTTGTTTAGTCACAGCACTTATTAGTTTAGTCACAGCACGGATAGTTCTTGTGGCACTAGACAACAGTATTAATTCAGTCTTTCAGCTATCACAGTCACTAATTATTCACTTTTACTATTTTTTATAATTATTAAAAACGGAGCAGCGCTATAAGTAAACTATCGGTATCGCCCTCTAGCGGCCGAAGTGAGTGGCCGATGTTGGTGAGTAGAGTATGGTGTTGTGTGAGTGTGGTGTGAGATGGATCAGTGCAAGGTGTGTGTCTTGTGTCTTGTCGGTAACTAATATTGTGCGAGGAAAGTTGCGTATGTTGTGTGATGTGTTGTGAGTATGTGTGCGCATTGGATCCTTATGCGAGCTAAACAATTATGAAGTGATGAGAAACAGTTGCTCGGTGGCGTCGTAATCCAGTGATTTCAGCCAGTTTGATACCTTTTTTTTACAGGACTGTCTAGGAAGGGGGTAAATCGACAAGATTTCATTAAGTCTATTATACAGGTAACTGCCAAGAAACATGAAGTGACGCCGAGAAAATTTTGTACGGAACCTTATCGTCGGACATACTGAGTGTTTACGTCGTCTATGTTCAAAAGCCGAAGGATAGTAATGAAGCTGGGAATGTTTACGGAGGGTTGCATTTAGAATGAATAATTGTCGTACCGTTAGGACACCAGTAATTTCGTACAAGTCTTTCGTTGGATGTAAGTATGGCAAGAAGTGACCCACTTTCAAAACTGCCCTCTGGGCACGCTCCAACTTCAGCATGGATGTTTTATTAGCTCCACCCCATACGGTAATGCAATAGGTAATTACTGATTGGCATAGTGCGAGATATAACATTTTTATAATGTTTGGGTTGGCGACATGGCGAAGGTTTTTAAATATGAAAATTAATTTACGTGTTCTTGAGACGATGAGATTGATGTGTGGATGGAAGGTAAGCGCGCTATCAATTATAACTCCCAAGTACCTAATTGTATCCGCCTTATGCAGGGTGGGACATGAGCAATTAGCAGAATTAGTGGAGAAGCAGTTTGAGGTGTGAGCCATAATATCATGAGGCGGAAGGGTAGATGAGGTTTTTATAGAAAAAGAGATGAGTTTAGTTTTATCCACATTGAGTGTTAATTTATTGGAAGCTATAAACCATGCCTGAACCAAATCAAAGCCCTGCTGAGCGCAGCTGTAAACCTCTTGCCATGTGTCGCCTTGAAACAAGAGCGCCGTGTCATCGGCGAAAGAAATAATCCTTCCATTAGGCATGTTCAAATCACAAAGGTCATTGATGTATGTTAAAAATAACGTGGGACCAAGGATGCTGCCCTGAGGGACTCCATGCCCAATGGGGAGATCACTGCTACTCCATTCTCCCACCTTGACTCTCTGGAATCGGTTTTGCAAGTAGTCGGAGAACAGATCGACCTGAGTATTCCTTACCCCCAGCCGCTCTAGCTTATTCAAAAGTATCGGGACGGAAACTGTGTCAAAAGCTTTAGCCAGATCCATGAAGATTACGACAACCTTCTTGTTTTTATCAAGATTACCTGAGATAAAGTCTGTCAAGTTGTGTATAGCGTCACTGATAGAAAGGCCCGACCGGAAACCGAATTGACAGGGAGAAAGAAGATGGTGTTTGTCTAGATAATTGACCAAGCGCTTGTTCATGATTCTTTCTAATAGTTTTGATAAGGCCGGTAATATGGAAATAGGTCTATAGTTATTGACACAGGCCCCGTCACCGCTTTTATAAATAGGAAGGACTTCGGCCAGCTTCCACTCGTTTGGGAATTTTCCGGAGCTTAGAGCAAGGTTGCAAATGAATGTAATCGGTGGAATTAAAAAGCTTCTATATCTCTTTATGAAGGTTGTTGAAATCTTGTCACGTCCGGTGGCACAATCATTCTTAAGTTTAGGATAAGGCTTTCAATTTCTGTAGGGTCCGTAGGGAGTAATGCAAGAGAGTGCGGATGTGACTTAAGTGATGGTTGTGCAGCAGCAAAACCTTCCAAGGGAGAACATTTGTCAGCTAAATTTTTACCTTTGTTCGCGAAAAAAGAATTAATCGTGTTGGTGGAAGAAAGTGGGTCTTGCCTATCAATTAGTTGTAGGGGTTCATTTTTTAATTTGGTTGTGTGTGTTATAGATTGAATGGCATTCCATAATTTTTTGTTATTTATCTGAGCCGCAGTTTCAATTTCAGTTTTTTCATGTTCGTTTCTAATTTTTTTCAGCAATTCGTTACAAAAATTTCGGTACCTTTTATAAGTTTTTACAATGTCTTGATTTTTAGGGTTCTTCTTTGCTTTTTGATGTAAGTTGTCCCTATTCCTCATGCATCGCAGGAGCCCTGCGGTAATCCAAGGTTTGGTTACCTACTCTTTTGCGATTAGATAACTTAATTGTTTGTGTGTTTTCGGTAATTATTTTATTTAATATGTCAGTGAAAAGAGAAACGGCTGTATTAATATCATTTGAGGAATAAACATCAGAAAAGTTAATGTTTATTATGTCAGAGTCAATTTTATCATAATTTATCCTTTTCATTATTTTACCCGAGTCATTTGGAGATTTAGTCAGAACTAAGATGAGAATAACTGCGTCATGATCCGTTATAGAAGTCTCAGCCACATAGGATGCTGGTAGCCGTGTTTTTAAAATTATGTGATCAAGGCATGTTTTGCCATGGGTAGGAATAGTGTAGGCTGGCAGCATTCCGTGTGAAGCCAGAAGGTTCAGGTATGATAGGCAGTTTGAATCCAAGCTATTCTCAGTAATATCAACATTCAAATCGCCCACCAAAACAATGTTTGCAAAATTCGATAAAGATTGCATATATAGATCAAACGATAGGATACAATTATGTACGTTTTTGTAGCCAGCGGGACGGTAAGCCGCTAAAACCGCAACGTTTTTATTGATTTTGATGGTTAAACAATTACAGTCTGTTATAGAAGGCTCATCTATAGAAACATTTAGATTTTTCTTGGAATAAACTACAACTCCTTCATTTTGGGTTAAGTTATTCTTAGTCTGATAACAGTTATAACCATCAATCACTGGGATGTAATGAGTACAGGGCAACCAACATTCCGTTAGAACCATAATGTCCCAATCGATTTTGGATCTTGTTAACAAAGTTAATAAACCGGGGATATTACGGGTTATGCTTTTAATATTCTGGTGGAGTATTTTAAGACAACGATTAGGATTCGTAACAATATTGCTGCAGTTGTCAATATCAATGGTCGACGATTTGGCTATAGCAAGGTTGTCAATGTCAGATACAATATCTATTGAGCTATTGAATTTTATGGTTAGTATATCTAGTAGTATATTTTAGTAGGGATAGCATAATGAAAAATAAATCGTAACTGTTATCACATACAAAACAATAGTGTTCAGAAAAGTAAATAAGGTTTGCTGGGAAGCCGCTTAATTTAATAAAATGGGGTACGTCGAACAAAATATTCATGAAATGTGGGTAAATCAAACTTTCGGATTGTGTCGTAAAAATTGATGTTGTTATTATGATGTGTTCACGAGTATTTTTAGTTAAATAATCGGTATCCGTTAGTCTAAATATTATAGTGGTTACATGTAGGTTACTGTCTGGGGTATGTTTTTTGGGTTTGTTGATGATAGATGTAGGTAGTGGCCAAAACCTGTTTTTTGCTTGGTACGTTGATAGTGATATTTGTAGTGGCAAGTAAGCACGAAACATTTTGACTTTAATACCTAGATGGAGCCTGAGTTAGAATGCAATTTATATGCTTTGTTTTGTTTGTTGTTTCATGTAGGTGTGTAACGGTATGCTTACCGATGTGTTTTTGGTGTAGACGTGATAGTGAAGTGGTGTTTGAGTTGAGGTAATGGGACATGTAAGCAGATGTAATATGTAAGTATATGCAAGTAAAATGTGTAGTCTACTTTATTGTGTATTTTTAGGAGAGAAGTGTTTATATTTAAGTTGTGTGTATTGTGTAGGTAAACAAAGAAAATAACATGCAATTTATAAAATAAGAAAAGGGAACTACTTCGCAAAAGTGGGCCTAGTCATTTTGAACACAATTTTAGGAGATCTTCTTCACGGTCGATCCTTATTGGACGGGAGTCCTCCCTTTCTTTTATGTAAACTTTGCCATATGAGGTCCAGAAGCTGTGGTAATTGTTGTCGGTTTTGTAGGTTTTCGCTAAGTAACGGAGTCTCTTTGCTGATGGAGTCAGGAACTCATCGACATAAATAGGTTGAATAGGTGTTAGGTTGAGGTGTTCGGTATTAAGCTTATTTGTATTATTGACTTTGTTGAACGAACGGCATTTTTTTATTACGTTATTTTTCATAAATGTGGTAGTAAATTGCACAATTATATTATTATTGGCCTCATTTTTGGACTTAAGTCGGTAAATGTCGTAGATGTCCAAGTCATTTATTGGTTGCTCAATGACACTGCCAATTTGTTTCACCATGGTACGCAGGGCGTCCTTGTTTTCGTGATGGCTTTTTGGAATGTTTTTTATTTCCACAGATGATGCCCTGGAATTACGTTCAATTAGTTCGATTCTAAATCCTCGACCTTCTTCCTGTAGTTGTAATTTTTGCGTTCCAAGATATCCATTCTTTCCAGAAACGCATCGTATTTGTCGGATACAAACTGGACATTTTTCCTAATTTCCTGTGCTTGATCCTGAATGTTAAGCATAGCAGAATTTTATTGAACGAGTTTTAAATTCTGTTTGTCTTGGAAACTTTGAAATAATGATTTCATATCTGTTATTGCTTCCTGAAAATCAGCTGACTCCTTGTATTTTCGTTTAGGTTTCTTTAACAATGAAAGCAAAATGGTGTCTCCGATGAAGAACGACATATTATTTTGCCATTTCGTGCCGAATTATCCAACAATTTATTTATTTATTTATTTAATAACTATGGGTGACTAAAACAAACAGAATAAAAAATTGTGTTCACACACAATTTTTTATTCTGTTTGGCTGACTGACAGCCAATTAAAAGTCATCACTTATAGGAACAAATTAGAAAGAAAGAAAGAGTGTGGACATTACAACACAGTTACCAAAAAAAAGGATAGAAGGAAAAAAACAGTATAACAGTCATGCTTAAACTAAATTCACATTTTATATTCAAAGCGAGAATCAAAGCCTGGACACACAAAATCTTAGTTAAAAAAACCAAGGCTCAGGCTCTTTCTGGCCGAGGACACACTTGTTACAAAGGGATCAAAATCATGCTGTTTACACATGCTATTGAAGTTATTACTTGCACGCACTATAAATGAATTTTGCCTGTAGTTTGTAGTGGTAAATGCAACGGTGCGTTCCATCGCTTTGACTTACTGGGAACCTTAAAATAAAATTTGGATAGAATATCAGAGTTATTAATAGAATTATTGAAAATTTTAAATAAAGTGATACAGTCAGAGATTGCACTGGGCACTGGCCATTGGGGCAATATATGATACCTCTTACAGAGGTTGAGGTAATCTTCAGACCGGTAGGGCACTTTCTGATGATAACACAAGTACTTGATGAACCTTTTCTGGATGCTCTCTATACGATCTATGTACTTGTGATAACACGGATTCCAGATTTCAGACGCGTATTCCAAGTGACTTCTAACAAAAGTACAGTAAAGAATTTTTAATGTTTTGGCACAAGTGAAGCACTTGGACAGACGCATTATGAAACCTAGTGCCCTAGATGCTTTAGCAACTATGGCATCAACATGAAACTCAAATGTAAGCTTAGAATCATGATGCACTCCCAGATCTCGGATGCAATTCGTTCTAGGTAGTACTTGATCGCCTAAAATATACGATGAAGGTATAATAACACGTTTTCGAGAATACGTTAGGACCGAACATTTAGCAGGGTTAAGATCAAGCTTACTCTCACGAGAATAAGCCTCCAGACGACGTAAGTCATCCTGAAGTGCAATCACGTCCACCTGTGATGATATTGTGGTATAGATCTTCATATCGTCGGCAAAACACCTGTGACGACAACGACACGAAAAGACATCAACTCTTGCTTAATTTCTTCCAAACTCCTGAGTTTGGAAGAAATTAAGCAAGAGTTGATGTCGTTTATATAGATAATGAAGAGTAATGGGCCAAGCAACGCACCCTGGGGGACTCCACTGGGGACAGGCACCCAACTAGACATATAACTGCTTAAAACTACTGCTTGGGACCTGTTTTCCAAGTACGAAGCAAACCATCTGAGTAAAGCTCCTCGAATTCCCATGCCATATAACTTTGATATTAAGATCGCATGGTCAATCCGATCAAAAGCTTTACTGTAATCAGTATAAACAACATCAACCTGCTTCCCGTTATCCATGGCGTGATTATCCCCTATAAAAGGATTAAGTGAATTTAATATATGTGAAGTAGGTAACTGCTTGTAATGTTATAATTTTAATGAAGTATAATGATTGTTCTTTTTTTATAATAATAACTAATTACGTTAAAGAGCTAGCAAACGAGCAAACGAGTCCTGAAGTGGAGACGCGTATCGGCAAGCGTAGTGTGGGAAGGCCCCCAGCTAGATGGACCGACGACCTTAGGAAAGTGGCTGGGGTAGACTGGATGCGGAAGGCGGAGGACAGGGTGTTGTGGCGCAACATGGGAGAGGCCTATGTGCAGCAGTGGACTGCGATAGGCTGAGTTGATTGACGTTAAAGAGTGTAAACCTTTAAGGTAGATTTTTGAGGAACGAACTATTTATTATTAAGATCTCATGTAAAATGTACCAAAAATCACACCAATAAATGAATTTGAATGTTGAATTTGAAGTGGTTCAGTACTTTTAGCAGGAGTGTGTGTAGAGGGCGCGCGAGCCGTCGCGTCGTCGCGCTACCACGCCGCCCACTCCCCTCTGTCTGATGATGCATGTATGTATCGGAGGTGTTAACGTGTGCGTTAACAAATATTTTTCCATTTTTGTTCCCACGAGTAGATAACAATTTAAACATAAAAATCCAGTGGTTCGCACAAGAGACTAATAAATCTACCCATTTGGTTTAGTTTGGGGTGATTTTTAGGCTTCCGTTACCAAATGGCAAAAAACCGAACCCTTATAGATTCGTCATGTCTGTCTGACACAGCCAATTTTTTCCGAAACTATAAGAGCTAGGCTGTTGAAACTTCGTAAGTAGATGTATTCTGTAAACCGCATTAAGATTTTTACACAAAAATAGAAAAAAAAAAACAATAAATTTTGGGGTTCCCCATACTCAGAACTGAAACTCAATTTTTTTTTTTTCATCAAACCCACACGTGTGGGGTATCCATGGATAGGTCTTTAAAAATGGTATTGAGGTTTCTACTATCATTTTTAGGGTCCCGTTGACAAATGGCAAAAAACGGAACCCTTATAGATTCGTCATGTCTGTCTGCCTGTCCGTCCGTATGTCACAGCCACTTTTCTCCGAAACTACAAAAGCTATGCTGTTGAAACTTGGTAAGTAGATGTCTTCTGTGAACCGCATTAAAACCGCGTGTGGGGTATCTATGACTTTAAAAAATGGTATTGAGGTTTGCAACATTATTTTTTTCTAAACTGAGTAGTTTGCGCGAGAGACACTTCCAAAGTGGTAACATGTGTTTCCCCCCCCCCCCCCCCCCCGGAACTTCTAAAATAAGAGAATGATAAAACTAAAAAAAATATATTCAGTACATAACCATGTAAACTTCCACAGAAAATTGGTTTGAACGAGATCTAGTACGTAGTTTTTTTTAATACGTCATAAATTGTAAACCGCAGTTTACCTTTCATTCAATCAACTCAAATATTAAAAAAAAACATTTGATTTCATAAACATAAACTTTATGCATAAACCGAGAATACATACAGGTTTGTACGGAACCCTCGGTGTGCGAGTCCGACTCGCACTTGGCCGGTTTTTGCCATTTGGCTACGGAACCCTAAAAATGGAAACCCTGATTCCAAATAATTGTACTTAACTTTAGAAAATATATATTATTATTTTATTATTATTATTCTTCATTTTATTATTCTTTGGTGCCCAAATACTGCAATATCTGTTTGACAAGGGAGACTATGAATCTATCAACAATGATATTTCCACGACTGACTGGGAATCCGCGTTTGCGACACGATCAATGGATGAATCATTAAACTTTTTCAATGAAGTTATTCTCAATTTACATACGAAACACATTCCACAAAAATTACATCGTAACAAAACATATCCAATTTGGTACAGTTTCGCATTAATAAAAACAATTAAAGAAAAATACAAATATTTCAAAAAGTTTAAGACGTACGGCAATATGGCGGATGAGTCATCATTTAAGCTTCTGCGTGAAAGGGTAAAGTTATTGGAATCGCAATGTTATGAAAAATACTTGGATTTAACTGAGAAGTCTATAAAAGAAAATCCTAAATATTTTTGGACCTTCGTTAAAAAACGACATAACTCAAATGCAGTTCCGTGCACTATAAACTATAAAAGCGACGCGTTGCGTACCGGAGAAACAATATGCGAAGGGTTTTCTACATACTTTCACTCTACATTTCTAGATACTAGCCCTAGTCATGGAATTTCTTCACCCCGTCTTTTTACTGAATCTTCCAGCCTCTCAGATATAAGTAGCATTGTGGTGTACGTTGAGGAAGTGTCTGACTTGCTTCGCAATTTGGATACTTCTGAAGCGGCTGGCCCAGATAATATTTCATCCAAATTTCTTGTGCGATGTTCGACTTCGATTGCCAAGCCTGTCTCGATTCTCTTCAGGAAGTCCTTGGATACTTGCGTTGTACCTCAACTTTGGAAATCGGCTTTCATAACGCCTATTCACAAAAAAGGAGACAAAACTGAAGTTGTTAACTACAGACCGATATCTAAGCTCTGTGTTGTGGCAAAGATCTTCGAAAGGATCATCTATAACCAGGTGTACAGTGCTCTAAAAAATTCGTTCAGTTCCTTTCAACATGGTTTTTTGAAGGGACGGTCTACCGTTACCAACTTAATTCTGCTCAATGATTTTATTACTGACGCCATGGATAACGGGAAGCAGGTTGATGTTGTTTATACTGATTACAGTAAAGCTTTTGATCGGATTGACCATGCGATCTTAATATCAAAGTTATATGGCATGGAAATTCGAGGAGCTTTACTCAGATGGTTTGCTTCGTACTTGGAAAACAGGTCCCAAGCAGTAGTTTTAAGCAATTATATGTCTAGTTGGGTGCCTGTCCCCAGTGGAAGTGGATGGAGTTGAAGTCATACTGAAGTGCAATCACGTCCACCTGTGATGATATTGTGGCATAGATCTTCATATCGTCGGCAAAACACCTGTGATGACAACGGCACGAAACGACATCAACTCTTGCTTAATTTCTTCCAAACTCAGGAGTTTGGAAGAAATTAAGCAAGAGTTGATGTCGTTTATATAGATAATGAAGAATAATGGGCCAAGCAACGAACCCTGGGGGACTCCACTGGTCACTCACAGTCAGTCGTGGAAATATCATTGTTGATAGATTCATAGTCTCCCTTGTCAAACAGATATTGCAGTATTTGGGCACCAAAGAATAATAAAATGAAGAATAATAATAATAAAATAATAATATATATTTTCTAAAGTTAAGTACAATTATTTGGAATCAGGGTTTCCATTTTTAGGGTTCCGTAGCCAAATGGCAAAAACCGGCCAAGTGCGAGTCGGACTCGCGCACCGAGGGTTCCGTACAAACCTGTATGTATTCTCGGTTTATGCATAAAGTTTATGTTTATGAAATTAAATGTTTTTTTTAAATATTTGAGTTGATTGAATGAAAGGTAAACTGCGGTTTACAATTTATGACGTATTAAAAAAAAACTACGTACTAGATCTCGTTCAAACCAATTTTCTGTGGAAGTTTACATGGTTATGTACATCATATATTTTTTTTAGTTTTATCATTCTCTTATTTTAGAAGTTCCGGGGGGGGGGGACACACATGTTACCACTTTGGAAGTGTCTCTCGCGCAAACTACTCAGTTTAGAAAAAAATAATGTTGCAAACCTCAATACCATTTTTTAAAGTCATAGATACCCCACACGCGGTTTTAATGCGGTTCACAGAAGACATCTACTTACCAAGTTTCAACAGCATAGCTTTTATAGTTTCGGAGAAAAGTGGCTGTGACATACGGACGGACAGACAGACAGACATGACGAATCTATAAGGGTTCCGTTTTTTGCCATTTGGCAACGGGACCCTAAAAATGATAGTAGAAACCTCAATACCATTTTTAAAGACCTATCCATGGATACCCCACACGTGTGGGTTTGATGAAAAAAAAAAAATTTGAGTTTCAGTTCTGAGTATGGGGAACCCCAAAATTTATTGTTTTTTTTCTATTTTTGTGTAAAAATCTTAATGCGGTTTACAGAATACATCTACTTACGAAGTTTCAACAGCCTAGCTCTTATAGTTTCGGAAAAAATTGGCTGTGTCAGACAGACATGACGAATCTATAAGGGTTCGTTTTTTTGCCATTTGGTAACGGAAGCCTAAAAATCACCCCAAACTAAACCAAATGGGTAGATTTATTAGTCTCTTGTGCGAACCACTGGATTTTTATGTTTAAATTGTTATCTACTCGTGGGAACAAAAATGGAAAAATATTTGTTAACGCACACGTTAACACCTCCGATACATACATGCATCATCAGACAGAGGGGAGTGGGCGGCGTGGTAGCGCGACGACGCGACGGCTCGCGCGCCCTCTACACACACTCCTGCTAAAAGTACTGAACCACTTCAAATTCAACATTCAAATTCATTTATTGGTGTGATTTTTGGTACATTTTACATGAGATCTTAATAATAAATAGTTCGTTCCTCAAAAATCTACCTTAAAGGTTTACACTCTTTAACGTCAATCAACTCAGCCTATCGCAGTCCACTGCTGCACATAGGCCTCTCCCATGTTGCGCCACAACACCCTGTCCTCCGCCTTCCGCATCCAGTCTACCCCAGCCACTTTCCTAAGGTCGTCGGTCCATCTAGCTGGGGGCCGTCCCACACTACGCTTGCCGATACGCGGTCTCCACTTCAGGACTCGTTTGCTCGTTTGCTAGCTCTTTAACGTAATTAGTTATTATTATAAAAAAAGAACAATCATTATACTTCATTAAAATTATAACATTACAAGCAGTTACCTACTTCACATATATTAAATTCACTTAATCCTTTTATAGGGGATAATCACCTCATTCGTGTGGGCGGAAGGTTAGCACAATCACCACACAATTACGATAGAAAGTTTCCTATGCTACTGCATCCACCTCATCACATTACTCAAATCATATTCCCAACATATCACATCACATTTCTACACGCTGGCCCACAAGTGTTGTTGTCTCAAATACGTCAAGCTTTCTGGCCAGTTTCTGGTTGAAACCTGGCTAGAAAAAACACACAATCATGTGTTACATACAAACGATTTAAAGGTAAAACTGTAACACCAATCATGGGACAGTTACCTGAACAGAGACTGCACGCAAACTTTGTATTCAGTGACGTAGATGTTGACTACGCAGGGCCAATTATGATCAACAACCGCAAGGGGCGTGGAAGTGTACTTATTAAATCTTCCATTTGTATTTTCATCTGTTTTGTAGTTAAAGCTGTGCATTTGGAGTTGGTTACAGATCTGACGACAGAGTCTTACAGAGCAGCAATTAACAGGTTCATATCTCGCAGAGGTAAACCAAATAATATTTATTCAGACAGTGGGAAAAATCTGGTAGGTCACCAACTTTCTCAGAAATCCCAGTGAGTCAATTTACAGTTGCGCTGCAGAACAAGGTGTAAATTTCCACTTCATTCTTCCATATTCACCCCACTTTGCGGGCCTATGGGAAAGCACTGTTAAGTCAGTACTTGGGGTGGCACACCTCACATATGAGGAAATGTACCCATTGTTAGTCCAAATAGAAGGCATTCTTAATTCAAGGCCTCTCACATCTCTTACATCCGATCCATCTGATCTCTCAGCTCTCACTCTCTTTCATTTTCTAATTGGTCGTACTCTAACTGTTCTACCTCATCCACAGATGTCCGACTGCAACTCAGCACGGCTGCCGCGTCATTAACGAGTCGAACTTCTACGTCTACATATTTGGAGACGCTTTAATAAGGAATATATTTCCTAGTTGCACCAAAGAATGCGCTGGCAGCGCTCACACGGCGCGCTCTCAGAGGGCTCATTGGTCATCGTGAAGGACGAGGCGCTGCCGGTGGCTCAGTGGCCATTGGGACGTATCGTGAAGGTGTATCCGGGACATGACGGAGAAGCTCGGGTAGCGGACATCAAAACAAAGACCGGGACAATCGACAGGCCTTTCATAAAATATGCCCATTACTAGATGAACCATCCTCTTAAATAAATCCTTTTAAATAAACTAGAACAATACGGAGTTAGAGGGACTGCATTAAATCTTATAAAATCATACCTGAAAGATAGGGTACAAATAACTCAAATAACAAGAATATCGAATGAAACAAAATATGAACAAACGTTTCAGTCCAAGCCTAAAGCAGTTAAGTACGGAGTGCCTCAAGGAAGTATTCTTGGGCCACTTTTGTTCATAATATATATTAATGACATCCCAAAAGCCATAAACCATGACATGATATTATTTGCAGATGACAGTACGGCTATTTTCACTGACGAGGATCAAGATAAATATGAAATTGATGTTACAAATTCCCCAGAATCCATCATAAATTGGTTAAATGTTAACAATCTTAAAATTAACTTAGAAAAAACTTGTTACATGTCTTTTGCTAATATAAATAAAAAACCTAAGAACCTAAACGTAAATTACGAAGGTGAAACTGTTAACGAGGTAAAGACCACCAAATTTCTTGCCATACATATTGACTCTGGACTAAACTGGAAAATTCAGGTTGACCATGTTTGCAAAAAACTAAATCAGTTTTCATATGCCCTCTACATGTTAAGAAAAGTTTCAAGTGAGAGTACTTTATTGTTTACCATGCATATGTAGGTTCCATACTAAAATATGGTATTTTATTCTGGGGTAATTCAACGAACAGAGAGTGTGCTCTAAAAGCACAAAAAAGTGCATTAGAAGCATAATCGGGGGAACCGATTACTTTTCCGAATTTTTTTTATTCGAATTTCATTTTACCGAAAACTATTGGCCGACGTCTTTTTTGCAATATGCATCATTTGACATATTTTTAAATCATCGAAGTATCATGTGTCATAGGTATTATTTTACCGAATTATGTTTCGCCGATTTACGAAATAACTTTTTGCTATTGGCCAAAGCCTCTTTTGAACTTTTTTCATTTGTCAAATGATTTGTTTGCCATATTTTCACCACAGTGTAACAAAATTTTAGGGAATATTATTTGGTCACAAATATATAGCCGGTTACTTGGTAGCGTTTTCAATATTAAATTTAGTGAGAAACGAATCGCGTAAAACCTACTTTACGTAGTAGCAGGTGGTCTGAAGGCCCGCCGCCGAAGCTGAGGCTGGCCGGCGAAGCCGGCCAGCAAGCCGAAGCTGCGGTGGTGAGCATTAAAACCATCTGCGACGATAAGCTCGCGTGGGGCCGCCCAAACCCCGCAGCGCCGGAGCCATGACAGAACCAATGCTTGCTGCACGTTGCATGCCTGCTTGCATGTTGCATGCCTGCTTGCATGTTGCATGCTTGTTTGCACGCTGCATGCTTGCTTGCATGCTGCATGCTTGCTTGCTGCTTGCCTGCTTGCCTGCTGCATGCCTGCTTGCACACTGCATGCATGGTTGCATGTTGCATGCTTGTTGCTTGCTACATGCTACAAGTTTGCATGCTTCTTACTGGGACCCTTTAAAAACACTTTTGTTCATAATAAACTGTTTTATTAAATGCCATTACATTTAAATAAATAATTAATTAAACCAAAGAGTAGGTTAATCTTAACATAGGTATAATGAATGTCTGGAAACATAATACTTCGAACAAATGTTATTTCGGCTAAGTGTAACTTCGGTAAAGAGTTTATCGACGAAATGAAACGCCGGAGTAACGAAAAAAGTAGAATTGATAATAGGTCAATTGATACAGTGGCAGACGTGATTTCGATGAAGTAAAAAAAAAAACAAACGATAATAGTTGAAAAGTTTTAGGGGAAATGTAATTCGGTCAAATATTTTTCGAACTTATGATAGGTAACCCATAATCGGACTTAGACAGACCGATTCATGTAGACCAGCTTTCAAAAGGTTGAAAACCTTAACTCTACCTTCATTATATATTTTGAAGCGGCAACGATGATAAAAAACGATATAAATAACTATGAAACGTTGAGGAGTGCGAGACACAAAACTGAACTTAGAGGTATTCAATGTAAAACAGTTAAATTTAAATCAAGTGTATTTGGTATTCGAATTAAAATCTATAATAAACTCCCAAACTATATTAAGAACTAGCTTCTGCCCGCGACTTCGTCCGCGTCAAATTTTTGCTCCCCTGACCCTTCCCGTCGCATCGATTTGCCTGCTAGTTTTCGTCCATTTTTCGTTGCTGCTCGCTCCTTTTGAGTTATACTGAGTCACCCTTAAAAGATAGACATATGCTCTCGCGGACTTTTTTTTAGAAGTTTTTAAAAGGAACAATCCCGTCATACATGATTTTTGCGTTACTTTAACCGTTTACGCAGCGCACGCAACGGAAACTCTCAAAAGGAATAAATTTTCCCCGTTTTTGCAACATTTTTCATTACTGCTCCGCTCCTCTTTGTTGTAGCGTGATCTTATATAGCCTATAGCCTCCCTCAGTAAATAGGCTACCTAACACAAAAATAATTTTTCAATTCGGACCAGTAGTTCCTGAGATTAGAGCGTTCAATCAAACAAACAAACAAACAAACAAACAAACAAACTCTTCAGCTTTATAATATCGATACCGGAAATTTCAATTGTCGTAAAGGACAAAACACGAGTTTTCAGTAGAGCCAAAAAACGAAAAAAATATTTGTTTTTTTCTAATATCTTTTTCAAATAAAGTACTATATTCATGATGTCAAAAGAAACCCTCACTATTTTTTCGAGTTCTATCCATAAAAATGAACAAAATAAACCAAACATAATTATTGACGAAAATGAGAGTCCTTTACAGCCCAAAAAAATTTAACTGAAGTACTTTACAGCCACGAAAAATTGGTTATGATAAAGTCAGATGTGTCGTAAAGGACTAATCATGATCATCAAGGGGTAGTACTAGTCATTTAAACCAGAGGCTAAGGGGGTAAAAGGAACAAAAATCCTAAAGTTCTAAATAGAAATACCTACAATAGGTAGTAAAACCAAGTAAAATAAAAGTATTTTTATTATTTTTTATTTATTATTCAAATATTTAGTAAAAAAGTAAAAAAATATTATTCTAATAGGAAATCAACATTAAAAAAAAATGTTTTGCGCTATTACGTTATTACGTTTTATTTATAATCGTGTTGTGATGCAAGATTTTGTTACCAATTTGGACATTTTCCTGTTTTTTTGCCAAAAACCAGTTGTTTTTAACAACCTCAAATGTTATTTGAAGTTTTTGTGAATATAGTTGATTTGTCAGAAAATGAAAAGAACGAATTGAATTAATTCTGTCAGACTTATATGTGCTTGTTGAGGAACAAATGGATCTCGTGTAACCGCACGAGACGTACATTCATAAAAAAAGTATGAGACATGGCTGCAAGAGGACATGAAATGGCCTGAGGTCGTGAGGAAAAAGATAACCCCTTCTGTAGTGTTAGTAGAACAGCACTCATGTTCCAGTTCTGACTTCGCTATAAATGAGGGTACATCAACATGACATTGACTGGCCTGTTAGTCTATTGGTTAGTGACCCTGACTGCTAAGACTGAGGTCGTGGGTGCGATTCCCACCCAGGACAAATGTTTGTGTGATGAGCACAATCATTTGTTATGTGTCTGGGTGTAATTTATCTACAATATGTATGTATTTAGAAATATATAAGTATGTTTATCAGTTGTCTGGTTACCATAGTACAGGCTCTGCCTAGTTTGAGATCAGATAACGTTGTGTTGATTGTCCTAAGATATTATTATTAACATCCTGTGGACCGGAAACGTGCAGTGTTGGAATATTAACATCAGTTGTGAGTTCCAGAAAACCATTTGTGAAGCTAAGCCCGCTAAAGAAGAGTGGAAGAGCTCCTACCGTACGGAAATGAAAGTCTTGCTCATGCAACTGGTTTAAAAGCACAAATAAGAAAGTAGCAGATATTATTAAACTAGTCTCGGAGCATCCCGAAGAAGCTACGAATATGAAAGAATTGTTAAAGGTATAGAAAACTATGCTCATATATTCTGCTGATAAAGCTTTAGGTATTTTGACTTCATTGAAGCTTTCTAAGTGGCAGTATATAACATTAAGACCTTGTGCAAAAGAAGAAGGAATACCACTCTATCCTTCTTACACAGCTATCCTTGAAGCGATGAAGAACTGCTATCCGCCAAAAGATGCCACAGAAGTCACGGAAGAGGGGTTAAAGTAAAACTCCAAGCTATTTTGAACAAAACTGTGGCTAGACTTGGAAAATTCCTACGTGTAGAATCTGGATGGCAAAGAATTTATACTTATATGCAAATGGGGTTTTGTTGGTGCTTAGGGCAAAGTTTGTATAAGCAAACTATGGTAGAGGATGACGATTCTAGCATTTTTATGTGTTCGTTCGTGCCTCTGCGCTTAGTTTGTGGCGAAGAAGTGATATGGGAGAATCCAGAACCATTTTCAACAATGTTCTGCAGACCAATATATTTTAAGTTTTCAAACGAAAACAAGTTGAACATAGTTGAAGAACAGGCTACGATTGGAAACGAGATTGAAGACCTGCAGCCTTCTATTATGGGAAGCCATTATGGGAAGAACTCCTGCGGAAATGAATAAGTTAGAGGTCTTTTTGTGTGTTTGGGAAATCATCAAATGACGTCTCCCGCTCTGGGCGGAGCGGAAGGGCGTGTCATTATAACTCAGCCATAGCCACGGTGATTAACAAATGAGGTACCTACTTAGTAACATCAGTTTTCAGTCACTTATTAATCACCGTGATTATGACTGATTATGAAATATTCTATTATGTGTAAAAAAAAAGTATTTGATAAATAACGTATCAAAAAAGTCATTAGTTGGCTATTAACTAACGATAGTACAAGTAAATCGATGGTCAACTTCGTTTGACCATGTCAAAGATTTGATAAATCACCTATCGAAAATTCAAATATTTGGTACGCGCGAAGCGGCACGGAAAGGTATATGAATTTGATGTCACCTTGATCGCAGTGTATAATACAATACCTCGTGTGAGCACCAGCCCTTCAGTTCTATTCAGTTTCAAATAAATTAACTTTGTTTTCTCCCATACAAAAAAAAAAAAAACTGGAGTTACTATTACGTGGAGTAACTAACCTTTTATAAAGGTATGCATACCAGACACATAGTTTGTTTTTTCTGACTTTGAGTTTCTTTGAGAATGGTGCTCGTCAGACCTCTGTACGCCGTCGGTAATAAGAACGAAACGAAAACTTTGTGTTTTTGTTAAAATTAAGGTTGTAAAGGGCAATAAATAAAACAAACGTCCTTTACGCCCTAATTACGTAAGTTAAAACAAAGCATAGATTTGGTCGTAAGGGTTTAGATTATCAAATAACATGTTTACGACCTTTTGATTTGTAATAATACTTATTGTTTATAACGTCGTATAAAAAGTTTAATGCAAAAATGAGGATTACGACCTCTTAAATAATTAAAACATGACTTTACGCTCCCCTATTGAAAATTATTTTTGCGATACATCCCAAATAGTAAAAAAAATCGCGCTAGAGCTGTTGGAAAGCCAGGTCGTAAGGGGCTTTTTTTTGAAGATAGAATTTTTTTAAATATACCAATCGATAGAGCTTGCGACGCTGATTCCAAATATATATATAACTCATTTTTGGCAAAATGTCCTTTACGACAATTGAAATTTCCGGTATCGATATTATATAGTATAGATATAGCATCAACAAATATGATTAGATTAAAGCTTAAAGAATTTCTCATATATACAACATAATTATTCAGTTAATGAATTTCTGAATGACCAAAATACTTTTTTTTTTTTTTTTGTTAAATAATGTATCATATTAGATGATACTTTATTTACATTACAATCTAGCCTGTGAGCTAATAAGTAATTTAAATATAACTTAAACTGCTAAGTAACTATAAAACTAAGAAATCGTCCAATAACGTCTTTCTTATTCACTATAAGTTATAGGGAAGACACTTGATTCACGTGTTCTTTAAAAAAGTTAGCACTTTCACTACTGTTTCAGTTCACTTGCACTGCACTAAACTAACTCAAAGGGTTTAACCCTTTTTAGTCTTCGCACTAATTCAGTGTTGTCAAGGATTTGGATTGCCTCGACATTCACGTGATGATGAAGTCTGTGTTCATGAGCTTCTGCATATTTTTGTATAACTATGTTTTCAACACACTTGCTCGTAAAGTGAGCCTTATTATATCGTTCTTAGGGCCATAAACCGAACTATAACATACACGTGCATAATAATATTACACACTAGTGCATAATAGAATGATCCCTACCAAGTTAAGTTAGTACCTAACTGCAAATTATATGCGAGTAAACAGAGCATTTTCAATTTAACCGGGTAATACAGTTTTTTTTTTTTTTTTTGTAACAACAAAGAGGTTTTATGCCACCGAAAATCTATTTACATTTTTGAAATAAATAAATGTGTCCCTAATTAAGACGAAAAAACATTTATTATTATCAAATTATTTATAATTCACAATAATTTCTTATAAAATATTTGCATTTTATCACAAAAATTATCATTTTGAAGTAGGCTGTATGGCTGTAATCAATCAACTTACATTTGGCGCGTGCAAAAAAAAAAATTGCGCGCCATTTCCCAATTTTCCCCTAATTTTCATATTTTGTTTGTATCGCATTTGTTGCTGTGTGGTAAATAATTATTACCTTTGTCGCCGACATTTACACAAGAAGTAAATGAAGGTACTAAAGAAGTGGCAAGTACCAATGTAACACAAACTGTGAAATTGCCATCAAAAACAATCCAATATCGTTTTGAAAATTGTACATTCACCAATTGTTTTAATAATTAAACGATTTATGCAATACATATTTGTTTTTTCCTCGCAAGTGTGTTGAAAAACGTCGTATGATACACGTGTGTATTGATGATTACCGTCCTCGGCTCTCTTAAGACCCTCACCTGACGGCTCGGGTCTCAATGGCGCCTCAGCGGTAATCACCAACATTACACACTTGTACCATAATGTACTATTACGACATCCATTTTAAGGTCCCGGTGAACGTCGCTGTTTCTTATGTACCAGGGCGCACTGACTATATCCCTAAGTACTTTGTTTTGAAATCGTTGTATAATTTGTCGATTACTTTGACTGGTGCAGCCCCACAGCTGTATACCGTAGGTCCATATAGGCTTTAAAACTTGTTTATATATCAACAATTTATTATGTATTGACAATGGCGACTGTCTACCAAGTAGCCAATACATTTTTTTGTATCGAATATCTAATTCGGTCCTTTTCTTTTTGACATGCTCTTTCCAGCGCAGTTTTGCATCCAGGGTCATGCCAAGATACTTAGCAGTATTCGCGTATGGAATTTGTTGATTATTCATGAATAGCGGGATGTATTGTGGCTTTTTATTCGTGAAGTCGATGTGGATAGACTTGCTCTCATTAAGTTTGATACGCCATATTGCAGTCCACTCATAAACTTGATTTACGGACTTTTGAACCTTTTCTACGGCTTCCTCGTGGCTATTTCCAACAGCCATGATAGCGGTGTCGTCAGCAAAGGTTGCAATTACCCCATTTTCTAGCTCAGGAATATCACAGGTGTATAGTAGATACAGGACCGGGCCTAGTACACTTCCTTGTGGTACGCCAGCTTTTATTTGCCTAAGGTTTGAGTAGGCATTTCCTTGTCTTATTCTAAACAATCTATTTGATATATAGGACTCTATGATATCTGAAAACTGTTGAGGCACCATTGTTCTTAACTTATACCAAAATACCAAAATACTGAATAAAATTATTTTACTTATTTATTGTTAATTAGATGACCGTAAAATTTATATTTCATAATTAATGTAGTATGAGATTGACTAAAACTTGACATGTTAAACTTATTTTATTTTTTTACTTATTTAATGTAAACTGCATGACCGTAATAATTATCTATATTAACAAATGTAAGATGACGTCGGCTAAAAATTGACATTTTATACACAATAACGAATGTTAAAATGTCGTTCCAACCAATGCAATGGACAATAACCACCAAAAATTAAGAGAGTATCTATTTTATTATTAATTATTTTTAACATAGTCGATAACATTGAGTAACAGACAAATATTGTACACCCTATGGGTATGTTTCAGTGGCTCTATCAAGCTTATTATAAGAACTGTATTTTCACCTGTGACAAACAATAAATAAATCACGAAGCATTCTTCATTCATCATTATTATCAGCTGGGCTGGCCAATATGTTAACGCACACGTTAACACCGATACACACATTCATCATCAAGCAGAGGGGAGTGGGCGGCGTGGTAGCGCTGCAGCTCGACGATCGCGACGGATCGCGCGCCCTCCACACACACTCCTTTTAACAACGCGACCACGATCGCATGATATTTATTAATTATGTTTTGACCTTTGTAAAGACTTAATATAACCTAGAAATACAGTCCGCTTTTTATTCTAGCTGGGCCTATCTAATATTTAAAAAACAACAAACCTGAGAAGGAGAGGAGCGATGCGGGGTCGGATTCCGACGCCGTTTCGAGTGCGAAGGGCTCGCGTACAAGCCCGGAGCGAGGAGTGGCGGGCGCTGCTGGAGGGAAACCGTGAGTTCTCCCAGAAGCGCCCAAAATCAGGGGCAAGACAGGAGTCCTCCTCCGTCGGAAAATATCATGGCGTGGGGGGCTCCAAGAGAAGGGCACTGGGAGAGGACTCCCCACCAAGGAGACCAGCGAGCCGACCTGAGGCTTGCCACGGAGTGTCAGTGTCCTCCGGTGGCAAGTTGGAGGCTGCCAACGGCTCGGAGCAAATGGGCCAGTTCGGGGAGGTCGTGGCTGTGGCCATCAAGGCGGCGACCTTAAAGAGGCTCCAGATCTCGAAGGACAAGGCCATATCTGCAGCCACGAAAATCATCGTGGCGGCGACGACGGCCATTCGCTCTGAGACGCGGGTGGATGGGGTGGCAGAACTGTGGGCGGAGGTCCCCCGCGTGACTGCCGCCATGGAGCTCCTCCGAAAGGAGAAGTTCTCGTTTGCGGCTGCGGCGGCTGCTGCGGCTGCTGCGACTGCCCCAGCCAAAGGGCCGGGGCAGACCAATGGCTGACCCAAGCAGGCTCCTACGAGGCCCCCCCCAGAGCAGGTGGCGAGAGAGCCACCTCCACCTCCCCATTCTTCTGAATCTCCTCCTGCCAACGCCGAATGGCAAGTGGTTGGGGAGAAGAAGAAGGCGGACAAAGCAACAAGGGCGGCTAAAAATAAGGCAAGGCAGCGGCGTAAGAGGCAACGCGTCGCGGCTAGGCTCCGCACCCCGAAGTCCGCAGCTATAGTGATAACACTACAGCCGGAAGCGGACACGAAGGGTGTGACCTACTGCGACGTGCTTGCCAAAGCAAAGACGGCGGTTAACCTCCAGGAGCTCGGCATCTCCAACGGCCTCTGGTTAAGGGTCACTTTGAGCGGAGCCTGGATGCTGGAGGTCTCAGGCGCGGATAGTGGCCCAACCGCTGACGCTCTGGCCGAAAAGCTCAGGGCATTGTTAGACGCGGAAGAGGCCCGAGTGTCCAGGCCCACCAAGTGCGCTGACCTGCGCATCATGGGCCTGGATGCGTGCATGCGAGCCGTTACGGTGAACTGCCCCGTATTCGCCACCACCGTCACCGCTGTCGCCACTGCCGCCTCGACCACTGCTGTCGTTGTCCTGCACCGCCATGGCAAGGCCCTCACAGGGGTTCAGGATGGGGCTGAAATGAAGTGTCAATAATAGGTACTCCATTACACCTCCTCCAAGCGAATATCAACCACTGCACCTCCGCTCAGGATCTGGTACTCCAGAGCATGGCGCAGTGGTCGATTAACATCGCTGTGGTCGTTAAGCCGTACTTTGTTCCGCCCAGGTATGACTGGGTGGAAGACCTGAGCGGCTCAGTAACCCTCATTTCGTCGGCCACCGCCGGGACCCCAACCCTCGAGGCTGTCAAGAGGGGAAGGGGTTGCGTAGCAGCACGGTTCGGGGAGATTGTAGTGGTGGGAGTATACTTCTCCCCGAGCCAAACTCTCGCCGAGATCCACAACTCCCTTGTGGAGATGAGAGTCGTCATCGTCGGGTTACGTCCCCTCCCCGTGCTCGTGCTAGGAGACTTCAACGCCAATAATTTGGCTTGGGGTTCCCGGTATACGGACACACGGGGCAGGATGGTGGAGGACTGGGCTCTGGAGACAGGCCTGGTCGTCCTAAACCGGGGTTCTGTGTACGGATGCGGGGCGACTCAGTGGTGGACATTTCGCTCGCCAGCCCCGTTCTGTCGCCGCAGATCATTGATTGGCGCGTGGGGTGGAGACGTATTCCGACTACCGGTACATCCGGTTTGACGTCTCTGCCCAGACCTTGAGCGCGCCGATCCGGCAGACCCCGAGTGGTCCGCGGTGGGCGCTGAAGAAGCTGGACCGGGAGTTTCTCCTGGAAGCCTCGATCGAGCAGGCCTGGGTGTCACCACCGGACAGGCCTGCTAACATAAACGACGAGGCGGAGTGGTTCCGATAGGCCATGTCCGAGATTTGTGACGTGGCTATGCCCCAACTCCAGGCAGGACAGGCTTGGCGCCAGGTGTACTGGTGGTCGCCGCAGCTGACAGCGTTGCGCGAAGCGTGCGTTGCGGCGCGATCCAGGCACCGCAGGCTCCGTATCCGCCCTCCGAATACGGAAGCCATCCAGGTGGAGCTATATGAGGGGTACAGAGCGGTGAAGACTCCAAGAAAAGATCCTGCGGGCCAGAGGACTGGCCCGCAAGGAGTCGCTGGAGACTCTGAACAGGGACTCATGGGGATGGCCCTACAAGGCCGTCTGGGAGAAACTCCGCCCTGGGCTCCCCCGCTGACGCAGAGTCTCCGGCCCCAACTTGTGGATTGCGTGGTGAGCGTTCTGTTCCCTTCGCGAGGGGAACATAGTCCCCCACCCATGGCTCCGCCTACTGCGTTGCCCGATGCTGACCACATCACTGACGACGACAACAGAAGTAACCGAGGTAGAGATGAGGGTGGCGGTACGAAGGCTTAATGCCAAGAATACCGCCCCAGGACCCGATGGCTTGCCTGGAAAAGCCTGTTCCAGGCAAGGCTCTCGGGCCTCGACTAAGGGGGCTCCTTAGCGCATGTTTGGAGAGGGACCAGTTTCCACTTTGTTGGAAGACGGGGAAACTGGTCTTCATCAGGAAGTCAGGGCGCCCAGCGGACTCTCTGTCCGCTTACCAGCCCATCGTGCTGCTCGACGAGGTGGGCAAGCTCTTTGAAAGAATGATTGCAGACCGCCTCGTCAGGTGGCGTGTGTGGGAGGGGCCGGATTTGTCGGACGGCCAGTACTGCTTCCACAAGGGGCGCTCTACGGTGGACGCCATCATGCGCGTGCGAGCCCTCACGACGGGGGATGCAGTGGCCCGGGGTGGGGTCGTCTTGGCGGTGTCTCTAGACATCGCCAATGCTGTCAATACCCTGCCCTGGAGTTGCATCAGAGAGGCAATCCGGTATCACCGGGTGCCGACCTACCTCTGTCACGTGGTCGAGGCTTACCTGACGGATAAAGCCGTCATCTACCCTGGTCACCAGGGAGAGTGGAACCGGCGAGAGATGTCGTGTGGTGTCCCACAGGGATCGGTCCTGGAGCCGCATCTGTGGGACATCGGATACGACTGGGTGCTGCGTGCCGCCCTCCCTAACGGCGTCAGCGTGGTTTGCTACGCTGACGACACGCTGGTCCTAGCGCAGGGGAGATCTTACGAGGCGGCGGCCGAGTTAATGACACGCGGGGTCGCGACAATCGTCGAAAGGATCCGGCAATTGGGACTTGAGGTGGCACTGCACAAGTCCGCGGCCATGGGTTTCATGGTCCTCGGAACGCGCCACCTTCGGGTTCCCAACTCA
Organism: Aporophyla lueneburgensis; assembly: GCA_932294355.1. Classification (NCBI taxonomy): domain Eukaryota; kingdom Metazoa; phylum Arthropoda; class Insecta; order Lepidoptera; family Noctuidae; genus Aporophyla; species Aporophyla lueneburgensis. The sequence goes on along the minus strand of OW028745.1, from coordinate 344,152 downwards.
CGGTGGGAGGGGTTCACGTCGGCGTCGAGTCAACGATGAAGTACCTGGGACTTGTCCTCGACAGTCGGTGGAACTTCGTTGAGCATTTTCGACGTTTGGCTCCCAGACTGGAGTGCCGCCATGGGATCTGGAGGCAAAGGTCCTCGCCCACATGTTGGAGTGACGCCGAGGCAAAACTCCGCTGCCGCGACTAATCGCGGCACGGCGGACAGAGCTCCGGCAGGATCTCATGGCGACATGACGGGTACGATTGTCGCAGCCCGGCAGGCCAAATTGCGGCGGTAAGTCCCCTCTTTGAGGAGTGGATAGAGAGGGGCGACGGCGTTCTCACCTTCCACCTGACGCAGGTTCTCACCGGGCATGGGTGCTTCGGGGGGTTCCTGTTCAGGATAAAGCGGGAGGAAACGCGTGGGAGTTTTGACACGATGGAGCATACGGTGGAGGTGTGCCCTGCCTGGGTGGAGCACCGTCACCTCCATCTGCGAAGCAGTAATGCTCGCGAAGGAGGAGGCGGGGCGCGTGAGGGAGTGGCAGTCCCTGCGCCCTCACGTCCCAAGCCGCCACAGGAGGAGACGCCCCGGGCGTCGGGAGTCTATAGCTGACTCCCGGCCACCATAGGCGCGAGCTTGGGCTTGGCGAGCAATGGGTAGCTCGCCGCCCGGTAAGGACCAGGCTCGGGTTGACGGCGCGTAGTGTTCCACGCGCGCCTCAAAGAGATGTCAGCAGTACTGAAGGGGTCTGTTAGGACCGATGCCTGCCAGGGTCGCGAGATTGTTCGAAAGAGATACCGTGACCCTGGCACATGGGCAACTGAAGAAACACGGGTGGGTTTTAGTCAGTAAAAGTCTGACACGCCCTACCCCTCCACCCGGAGCGGGAGGAGTAATTTGATGATTTCTCATCCAAAAAAAAGGTCTCACTTGGCTAGTTTTCATATACGAATTATATTATAGCCTTCGCAAGTTCTAAACCCGTTACTTGTCGGTTCTTATTTTTAATCGACTTCAAAAAAGGAGGAGGTTATCCATTCGTCAGTATTTTTTATTTTTTTATTTTATGTTTGTTACCTCATAACTTTTGACTGGGTGAACCGATTTTGATGTCTCTTTTTGTATTTGAAAGCTGGTAGTTCCCGGATGGTCCCCTTTTAATTTGGTTCCATCCGAATAATGGGATCCATGTGAAAACCATAAAAGTCTTAAATTTGCATTAAGTATTTGCGGTGACAAATGAACGCATAAGCGATTAGATTAGTGCGGGGTATCAACCATCACTAAAAAGTTAAAAATAAAAACATTATACAAAAAAAAAATAACAACCGACTTCCTAAAAAAAACACTACAAAGTGAAAAATAACTTTAATTTCGGAAGTCGGTGGCAAAAAATCCTTAAATATAGATCCTAAGAAACCGACTTCCGAAATTAAAGTTATTTTTCACTTTGTAGTGTTTTTTTTTATTATTCCGAAAATTGGCTTAATGGTAGAAACTAGTCATTGAACATAATAATTCGTATATGAGAACTAGCCAAGTCAGACCTTAGGCTACAATATATTACTTTGGCTACGTAGTTATAATCTATACGTATATATCTCAACTCTGTGACTTATTTCTATTTTGTAGATGACATTTCATTATTTTCTGCTACAGCATTGTCACATTTTAACTTTATTTTTGTAATATGGCTTGTTATGCCTGAAATAAATGAATTTTATTTTATTATTATTTATTTTATTAACACAGGTATTTTTCAAAAATAAAAGAATTTTTCTAAAATAAAAGTAGCCTAAGTTACTCCTTCACTACCTAGTTACTACATCAGCTACCTGCCAGTGAAAGTCCCGTCAAAATCGGTCAAGCCATTTCAGAGATTAGCCGGAACAAACAGACAGACAGACAGACAGACAAAACACTCCAATTTTATTTATTTGTCTAGATGTCTAGACTAGATATCTAGATAAAAAATCGATGTCTAATTGCAACTTTAATAGAAACTAGAAAACGAAGTACAGCAGAGAAATGAGATGTCCACAAGAAAAGCGAGTGAGAAGAAGACTACTCTCGAGGCTTGCTTCGCTTCCTTAATTATCGGGTAGGGCACTCCACTCGTTTGGTTCGTAAGAAGTAGGTATTCACAGTTCTAAATAAACCCTGGTTAATCAGGGCAAGCCTTTCACCAGTAACTGCCGTGGTATGCTCGCTTGACTCACTCAGCTCGAACGTGGAAGTTACAGTTCCAATCCAACTCTTACCTTCACAGGGAGGGGGGCCCGATGCGTAGTCTACCGCCGTCCAAACCTCCCATTACTCATGCACAATTAATTGCACTATGTGTCTATGCACGGCATGACCTCGAGTCGTAGGAGGCACGCAGTGGCTGAGGGAGAGCGCCGGCGGCGGCGGCATCATGGCAGGATCGGGCGTCAGCGGCAGGCTGAGGGGTGCACGGGCGGCGTGGACGGCGCGGGCGCTCGCAGGTCCTCCCGCTCCGAGCGTTGCCTCACTTCAAATCCACAGATCACCGAAGCCAACATCAATCGTTTGGAGCGCTACCAACGTGTGGAATGCATTAAAGCTGGGGCCACACAAACGAGAATTAATTAATTATCGCGATAATAGACGTTAAGAGCCATTTTACATTTTTGCGCGAATATCTAAGATTTTAGTCGCCTTATTTACCTCTCATCTCATCATTATAAATACTCTGGCATTGACGAATACATGTAAAAAATAGACCAATCTTTTGATTTGTCACTTTTAGTAGAACATTTACAAAAACTTATTTGTTTACTTTGTAGTAATTAATCTCCCACAACTAGTTTTCGTAAAAATCAGCGCAGGGTCAATTTCAGACTCCTATTTCTATCATTAATATGTAGAAATTTGAGTAAAAAAAATACACAAAACAACAGACATATAATCTAGTTATTACATTTAGTACAAAAATATTGATTTTTAATAACATTAATTAGTAAAAAAATAAAGTCTTATGGCAATTTTTACGATTTATTCGCAAGTTTATCGCGTTTTTTTCGTTTGAATAAAGCATAATTACATTAAAAAATTCATGTCAATATAAAGTATGCTCTATAACAAATCGAATTCTCAAGTTTTATTTAAATCTGTTTATTTAATTAGACATAATATCGTTGTCGAAATCACTCTAAATTAGAATAAATTACGATGCACAAGCGGGCAGCAAGCGCCCAACGGGGAAGGACCTGTGCCAATTTTTCCCGCGTCTCAGTTTACGGGTACTCGTATCGTGAAGGCAAAAATATACTACGACTACAACATTTTGCTACTCTTCGCATTTTTTTTTAAGAGTTTCGTTAATTATCAAGTAAAGCATTATTTTAATAGATTGTAGAAAAATTTTGACTAAAATAATTTATTTTAACTAAATCTGACTATTTTTAATCGCGACTAAAAAGGTGTGGAGTAAAACTAGTGGTCATGAACAAAAATTCACACCAACGGCAACGCCTCGCCTCACGTGCAAAAACAGTACTGTATTTTTTTTTCTTTTGCTTATATCTCGAAAATGGCGTGTCCTATCGCAAAAATAATGAAATTTTCGACCCCCTTTATAAAACTCCTCACATGTAAATCTCAACACGTGGGTAATATTTTTTTTATTTTTCAAACAAAAATGAAAAATTCCATATAAAACACGTCCAGGATGCCCTTGATTTTAGTCGTGTCAAAATAATTTTTAAAAGAGATTATTTCTAGCAGAATAGCGTAACAATTCTCATAGCTAAAAGTAAGCAATTTTAGAGATAGTTTTGTTAGTTTAGTTCGGTGTACAACAGAATCGGCACTAATATGTAATTGTTTTATTTTTTTATTTTTATTGTATACTTTACATAACATATCGTTGTATTTTTTTTTATTAGTCTAGAAATCTTTATTAGACTGGATAAATAAAAATAAGTATTTTCATAAATATCTAAATACCGCATTATAATTCTAACGGATCAAGATTGTTTAGACCGGCTCGACACTCGCGTTACACTGTTTTTATTGTGCATGTGTGGATAGCTACGCACACATACATAAGATTGCCGTCTTTTACCTAAACTCGAGTGTTCAAATTTTGTAAGAGGGCTCTTAACCGTAGGTGTAGCCACGACTTAACGCGATAATTTGACAACGGCATTAACATTGCCGTTTGGCGTTAGGCGATAGCTCAAGGATTAATGCGAGAATTAATGCGATGAAGCGGCCACACACAATACGTCAGTGTGCGTCGTGAGCGCGACAGAATTGCACGTGTTTGTCTTTACAACACCCACGTACTATGGCTATGGAGTGGAGTAACGACAAAGTAATTGTGTTTCTCGAGATTCTGCAAACAGAACCATGTTTGTGGGATCCAAAAGTCAAACATTTCAAGAATCGTGGAGTGCAAAGTGATGCTTGGCGACGAATAATGGAATTATTACCTTTTAAAACAACTGTTGAAGAAATGAAAAAGAAGAAGGAAAGCCTAATGGGTTATTATAGAACCCATTTAAACAGAATTAAGAAGTCTTCGAAGTCTGGAGCTGGCAAAGATGACGTGTATACAACCAATTGGTTTGCATTCGAAACGATGGACAATTTCCTACGAGGAGTATATGATGGTAGCCGCACATTAAGTACAGAGGTAAGTAATAATATTAGTCAGTCATTATGTCAATGTAGTCCGTAGCAAGTGGGTTTTTGGTGATATTTTTTGGTATTAATATATTTTTAGGGTTCCGTACAAGAAAGATCCATAGGTACTAGTTAGGAACCCTATTGTGTCACTCTGCTGTCTGTCAGTCCGTCTGCGTGTCAATGTGTCTGTTCATCTCTCTGTCCTTCCTTCCGTCTGTCCGTCTGTCCTGTGTGTCTATGTGTCTGTCCATCTGTAACACACGATGGGAAACATCTATAGGCGAGGGTAAACCTAAATTTTGGCGTGGCGAGCGTAGCGAAGCACAGTGGGTCCATACTGAAAATTAGTGGACTTAGGCAACAAAGTTCCAATATCGATGCGATTTTTTTTTATATGATAATTGACATATAATTAATATGTTATTTTTGATTATACCATATTTATTTCCTTTCGTAAAGTATGCTTTATAAATATTATCTTTACAAAATATTTTTTTTTGTTTTGCCTTGTGTCGCAGGTTCTCTAGGTTAAGCTACACTCCCCAAAGTCAGCCTTTAGATGAGTGATTTTTTTTTTCTATGTACTTCGCAGTTGGTTTGCTAGGTTCAGCTACACTTCTCGAGATCAGCCTTTAGATGGGTGATTTTTTTTGATGTGGAACATCTATAGGCGAGGGTAAACCTACATTTTGGCGTGGCGAGAATGGCCGTGGCGACGCATCGCCACGCTATATGATGTTATTTATGTTGCGCAATTTTCATTACAATGTTACGCAAAGGATACCGGCGAGAGAATTGTTGATGAAATTATTAAGCGTCTACGTATGTCACCCTACTAGATACCAACGAAATAATATACTAAGTTTTATCAAATCAAACATAAGTAAGATCAAAGTCTGAAAAAGAAATCATCATAATAAAGAGCTTATTTGACTAGATTATTGATAAGAAAAAATCATGGCTTAGTTTTGTTCTTTCGTGCTCAACTTCATGACTTTTGGCTAAGCGATACTTTTAATGTTGCCATGTAATATAAATCTTAGTCAAATTACATACGCTGTGGCTTTACGTATTGCATTAATATACATATGAAATATATTTCTGTATCAGAATACAAATGTTAAAATAAAAATGATTGCTTGTGCTAAAGATTATAGCTGTCATAATTTTTTAATACGTATGTATGACATCATAGTGCAATTCGAGTATGGCAACATCTCAAAAAAAAAAACATGACATTTCAATTGTCAATCGGCTGGCACTGATAACTTGTCGTTGTCTTCGCATGCGTCTCGTTATTTTGTTTTCCATCGATTTTCCGTGATTTTCTACTTTATCGACTGCTTCTGCTTGTGGACTCTGAGATTCACGATTCCCTGTGTCACTAGTGCTTGCCTAAGGATTCTGATTGTTTGCCTATACCACGACATTTTTCTGTGACTCTGGATTCCGATTCTGCCTGATACCTTGGATTTTGTTGTGTGTGCATCGATTTGTTTATCACGATGAGTAGCCGTGTAAGGCCTACACGCATCATGTGTGTCAACTGCAACATATTATGTGTCAATAAAATGCGCCGATACCCGGCATTGGCACTTAACTCGAGAGTTGGATGTTGCTCTCATACAATGACTGAAGTATGATATCAAGGATGGGCCAGACATCAACCATATATTACAGCACCCGCAGGTTTTCTTGACGACATTGTGGTTAGAGAAGATGAGGAATAAATATTTAAAAAACAAAGTTGTTTTATTTTTCTATACCTACCAATGACCTACTCTTATCATGTAATGAATCATACTATATCTATAACTACCTGCTCTAAAGATAGTTGACTAAGATTATTAAATAAAAAATCTTCTGAACATATAATTAAGTAGGTAAGTACCTGCCTACTTACTTACGTGGACCATGTGGCAGACTTATGCACGTCGGTCGGTTGGACTAAAATTCTGAATACGTAGTCCGTAGTTTATTTTATATTTAAAATGCATTTCTATCAATGATATTTTGAGCAATAAGTAGGTATTTCTATATATCTTTTTCGATAAGTCTGTTGTTGACGAGACATAACCTCTAAAACTTCAACTTGAAATATCTTAAATTCCTGACTTCCTATAAAAGTATAACTGAAGACAAAACTGTTCAGCAAATCAATCTCAATACTTTTACATATTTTCCATAGGCAGACGCTAAAAAAAATGTCAACAAAAATTTGTTCGGGAGTTCGCCACTGTTCTTTCTTACGGTAAAAGGTAAATGAAATGCATAATAACAATAATACAATATATAGCAACCTAAGTAACATCAATAGTTTGCTAGAATTATTACTCTTAATACTGCGAAATCCGACGCCGCCGCGGAAAAATGGATGACGATGTTTGTTGAACTAACTATTTACGTGCAAAATCTTTGTCAAAAGCATAATCCTGTTTGCTTTATAAATATTATCTTTACAAAATAATTTCAATGTTTCACATCTGCCAGGCGTCCCGCGACGGCTCACTTTAAAAAAAATATAATATTCTTTTAATTTTTTTCAGACACACGACGACAATGAGGCTCTAGAAAGAAGTGACGGAAGAAATGATGGAAATGAGAATAGTCCTCATTTGTTTACAGAAACAGAAGAAGCTTCGCAAAATATACAAGAAGAAAACGGAACTCGTCCAAGAGAACATAAATATTCTCAAAATTATGGTAAAAAAAAAAAAACAACTGAGAGACGAGTTGCCTCAAGAAATCAAAGCAGCGCGACGTCAAATGGACGCAGCTTTTGAATTCATGAAAGAGAAGAAAGATGATGAATATGAGATGATCGGAAGACTGCTCGCAAGTAAACTAAAAAAAATAAGAAATCCAAACACGCGTGACATATTAATGAATGACATTCACAATTTAGTATTTCGTGCCTTTATGGCAGATCGACTTGAGCTACAGTCTGCAGTACCTCAGTTTTCTAAATCCCTGTCTCCACACCATCAAGCATTCAGTCCGTCGTCAAATTCTTCGACATACCAGTCGCCTCCAGACCCTTCCACTTCCCTGTCTCCACACCATCAAGCATTCAGTCCGTCGCCAAATCCTCCGACATACCTTTCGCCTTCAGGCCACTCCACATCCCTGTCTCCACACCATCAAGTATTCAGTCCGTCGCCAAATTCTCCGACATACCTTTCGCCTCCAGGCCACTCCAAATCCCTGTCTCCACACCATCAAGCATTCAGTCCGTCTTCCATCAGTTGCCCATGTGCCAGGGTTACGGTATCTCTTTCGAACAATCACGCGACCCCGGCAGGCATCGGTCCTAGTAGATCCCTACACTACTCTGCTGACATGTCTTTGAGGCGCGCGTGGAACACTGCGCGCTGTCGACCCGAGTTTGGTCCTTACCGGGCGGCGAGCTACCCATTGCTCGCCACCCGCAAGCTCGCGCCTACGGTGGCCGGGAGTCCGCTATTGACTCCCGACGCCCGGGGTGTCTCCTCCTGCGGCGGCTAGGGACGTGAGGGCGCAGAGACTGCCACTCCCTCACGCGCTCCGCCTCCTCCTTCGCGAGCATTACTGCTTCGCAGAAGGAGGTGACGGCTTCCCATTCCCTCTCGCTCCGTACCATGGCTCGCACCAGGGCTGGACGCGGGAGGTCGCCGCCGCCGATCGCCTCCACGAGGACACGGCGGTGCTCCGCCCAGGCAGGGCACACCTCCACCGTATGCTCCACCGTGTCCTCCAGACGATCCTCGCAATGGAAACACCCGGACGTATCCTCCCGCTTTATCCTGAACAGGAACCCACCGAAGCACCCATGCCTGGTAAGAACCTGCGTCAGGCGGAAGGTGAGGATGCCGTGACGCCTCTCTATCCACTCCTCAAAGAGGGGACTTACCGCCGCAATTGTGGCGTGTCCAGCACTGGGTTGCGACAATCGTACCCGCCATGTCGCCATGAGATCACACCGGACCTCTGTCCGCCGTGCCGCGATTTGTCGCGGCAGCGGAGTTTCACCCCGGCGTTTCGCCTCCTCGCGCCACTCCCACATGTGCGCGAGGACCTTTGACTCCAGATCCCATGGCGGCACTCCGGCAAGGACGCTCGCCGCCTCGCACGAGACCGTGCGGTATCTCCGGATTAACCGGATAGCCATGACCCTCTGGGCCGCAAACAACCGGCGCGCTGGGCGCAGCCTCAGTGAGGGCGCCCACACCGTTGCCCCGTAGAGGACCATGGACCGCACGATCCCCGTGTAGAGCCTCCGGCAGGAGGCGTTTGGACCCCCCAGATTGGGCAGGAGGCCGCTTTAAGGCAGCCCCAGCCCGCTCCAGTCTGGGAGCCAAACGTCGGAAGTGCTCGACGAAGTTCCACCGGCTGTCGAGGACAAGTCCCAGGTACTTCATCGTCAACTCGACGCCGATATGAACCCCTCCCACCGTGAGTTGGGAACCCGCAGGTGGCGCGTTCCGAGGACCATGAAAACCCATGGCCTCGGACTTGTGCAATGCCACCTCGAGTCCCAATTGCCGGATCCTATCGACGATTGTCGCAAGCCCGCGTGTCATGATTTCGGCAAATAGTCCACCTTCAGATCAGTTCTCAGTTCAAACTCCCCAAGAAAATTTCCTAGAATTATCACCGCCAACCCGTGCCTCACAAATAGTAATCACAGAGTCCGGTGAAATAAAGATAATTAAAGATTAAAAAAAAATATGTAAAAGCCATGTTAATTACCTACTTCAAGAATCAAATAAATGAAAGACAAAATACAGAGTATGTTGTTTTATTTTCCAAAGTAATCAAATCAAAATAATAATTTATTTGAAAACACAAATGAGTACTCCCTCTTGCTCCCCCTGGCTTTCCACGTAGGGGGAGCACAAGGAAGTACCCATTTTATGTTGTCGACACCTTTTTTTTTATTTTCAGGATGGGAAATCATCAAATGACTTCTCCCGCTCTGGGCGGAGCGGGAGGGCGTGTCAGACTTTTACTGACTAAAACCCACCCGTGTTCCATCAGTTGCCCATGTGCCAGGGTCACGGTATCTCTTTCGAACAATCACGTGACCCCGGCAGGCATCGGTCCTAGTAGACCCCTACACTGCTGCTGACATCTCTTTGAGGCGCGCGTGGAACACTGCGCGCCGTCGACCCGAGCTTGGTCCTTACCGGGCGGCGAGCTACCCATTGCTCGCCACTCGCAAGCTCGCGCCTGCGGTGGCCGGGAGTCCGCAATCGACTCCCGACGCCCGGGGCGTCTCCTCCTGCGGCGGCTAGGGACGTGAGGGCGCAGAGACTGCCACTCCCTCACGCGCCCCGCCTCCTCCTTCGCGAGCATTACTGCTTCGCAGAAGGAGGTGACGGCTTCCCATTCCCTCTCGCTCCGTGGCTGGCTCGCACCAGGGCCGGACGCGAGAGGTCGCCGCCGCCGATCGCCTCCACGAGGACACGGCGGTGCTCCGCCCAGGCAGGGCACACCTCCACCGTATGCTCCACCGTGTCCTCCAGACGATCCTCGCAATGGAAACACCCGGGTTGTCGACACCTTACAAATTATTCATGGTCCTGAAATGTTCTGCGAATTTATTCCTAACCTGGATTGCTGTTAAAGCTGAACGTCGTGCAATACTCTTCATTGATCTGAAAGTGCCTTCGCCTTTTCCAATGTCTTTTCTCCAAGTTCCAGGATTTATTATTTCTCCGCTGACAATTGTGTCAGTATAGCCCGATGGGGTGTAAATTGACCGCGAGTTAGAACTTTTTCTTAAAAAGTTATGTAATAAAGCACATGCCATTACGACTCTTGAAGCTTCGTTTGGTTGTAGAGCTATAGATTTTCTAAGTACTCGAAACCGTGCTGACATAACACCAAATGCGTTTTCCACAACAATACGAACAGAAGAAAGTTTACGATTGAAATTTCGTTGCATACTTCCTTCGAGGTGAGATCCGGAAAAAGGTTTCATTATGTTGAGGTGCAATGGAAATGCATTGTCAGCAACAAAAACGTAAGGCATATTTACATCGCCATTAGAAAGTGGTTCAGGTTGTGGTAAAACATAAAACAAAAATTGCGATCCACTAAGGCCATCAACACAATACTAAACGAATGCTTATAATTAAAATAGTCAGACCCACTGTGAATCGGTGACACCATGACAACATGTTTACCATCGATTGCTCCCAAGCAATGAGGGAATGTATCTCTAAAATCAGATTCCTTTTGTAGCCATTCTTTTTCATTCTCAGGTAACTTGATCATATCCTTCAATACAGATATGAGAGCAGCACAACATTCCCTTACAATATTAGAAATAACTTGGTGAGACATCTTGAACAAATAATGTAAGCTTCTGGAGCTATCTCCTGTAGCTAAATATCGTAAAGTAACTGCTAGTCGAACTTTGGCAGGTATAGTTAAACGAAATTTAGTTTTTTTGTTTTTCTATCAAAGGCCCAACTCTGCTTAAAATTAATTCGAAATCAGTTGCTGACATTCGAACGAATCCCTCGAACTGGTTGCTTGGTTCAGCTAGTAAGTCGGAGAATATTTCCTCCATAGTGTTCCTGCAAAATATAAAAAAGTTGAATAAATATTTGTATTACTTCAAAATTATTTAATTCTCCTGTCTATTTATCTTTCATCCATACCATACATCAAAGTGTACACTTTGATGTATGGTATGGATGAAAGATAAATAGACAGGAGAATTAAAACTTTTTGTAGGTCGAAATACATAATATGCAGTGGTACGGAACCCAGGGTCATCATCATCATCATCATATCAGCCGCAAGACGTCCACTGCTGGACTTAGGCCTCCCTCAATTTGGGGAGCTTTGCCATAATCAAACCAAACTAACGTTGTAAGGTGGGGGAGTGGCTATTCTCTACCGTACAGGTTGGAATGTGGCGTGAGGCAGGGGGGCTTAACCTCCCCTAACCTTTTTAACTTATACCTGAATGCATTGATCGAGGGACTCAGCAGTGCGCATGTGGGCTGTTTTGTTGACGGGTTGTGTTTTAACAACATCAGCTACGCGGATGACATGGTGCTGCTGGCTCCCTCGATCAGTGCACTAAGAAAACTTATAAACATCTGCGAGAACTATGCTGCCGGCCATGGGTTGTTATATAATGTGAAAAAGTCCGAACTCATGGTCTTTAAGGCTGTTGGCAAGAAAAGTCCAGTAGATGTGCCACCAATTAGAATTTATGATGTCCCGATTCGTCGGGTTCATCAGTTTAAATACTTGGGACATCTCATTGCTGACGACCTTAACGATGATGGTGATGTTGAACGGGAACGCAGGGCACTGGCGGTACGGGCGAACATGTTGGCCCGTAGGTTTGCTCGATGTACAGAAGCGGTCAAACACACGCTTTTTAAAGCATACTGCACATCTCTGTACGCTAGCGCCTTATGGATCAGCTGTACCAAACGTGCCGTCAGTGCGCTGCGCGTCCAATATAATAACGCCTTCAGGGCGCTGATGCGGCTGCCACGTTACTGCAGTGCATCAGAGATGTTTGCAAAAGCCCGAGTCGACAGCTTCTCAGCTGTCGTACGGAAGAAAAGTGCGTCTCTGCTTGCTAGATTGCGTGGCAGTGGCAACAGCCTCCTGAAGGTGATAGCTGACAGGCCTGATGAGAGCCCCATGGGACATCTCATCAAAACAACATTGTCCGTAATAGTGTATAAGTACTAACATAGATTATAAGATATATTGTTGCTAACACCTTTTTAAGTATTTTAGTTTTTGTCAGTGTGGACCTTTTGTTGTCTGTTTACATGAATAAATAATAATAATAATTAAATTAAAAAATAATCGCCACGCTTGGCAGGCGGGTTGGCGATCGCAGTATGGTGGTAAAATGTATAGAAAACGCTGCTGCCCATTCTCTAGTAAGTCCCTTAGTCGCCTTTTACGACACCCACGGGAAGAAATGGGGAACCCTGGGTGCGTCAATCTAATTGCATTTGACCAAATATATTTATGCTTTACAGTCTGTCCACGGTATGTTTCCCTAGTAGACATAGAGCAGTTAAAGAAGTAGACTGTCGTAAGTCTAACGTAGTACTGACAGTATAGTGCAGAACTACGTCAGACTTACAGCAGTTTGCTTCTTCATCTGCTCTTATGTCCACTAGGGTTGCAGTAAACTGACAACAGTATAAAATAGAAAGTTTAACATGGTAATACCGGTCATTCTTATCTTTGAAAACAAACTTTAAGCTAATAAACATAAAAAGACTTACAGTGTACGATTCCTGTGCATTTGTATCATCCACCATCTTCTTTTTCTTTGTTTCCTTTTTTTCTTAATTTGATAATAAAAATTTACACTCATGAAATACAGAGCTCTGTCAACGTCCATCTTGCTGAATTCAAGTAAAATTAACGCCGTTTTTTAACCGACTTCAAAAAGGAGGAGGTTATCATCAATTCGGATGTTTATATTTTTTTTTTATATATGTTCGGCCATAACTCCGTCATATATTAACGGATTTGCAAAATTCTTTTTTTGTTCGAAAGGGGTTTATTCTGAAATGGTCCCATATAAGTTTCATATAGATCTGATGATGAGTTCCGGACACAGACACCGGAACTCTTTAAAAAATGACAGCAAATCAATCGCGATTTCTGCTATCGCATAAATATGCATTGCTTGTTTGGAATTAGTGCGGGGTAGATACTATAACTAAAAATTTAAAAAATAAATACTTTTTTACAAAAAAAAAACAACCGACTTCCTTATATCGGCAATAATGGGCATTCACGTTGACCGTTCAAGTGTGGCCACCCACTTTAGCGCGTTAAAAATTATCGCAATAATTATCGCGCTAGTCATAGTGTGGCCCCAGGGTAACGCTGACATAGCGTTAGGATCGCTTGTCCTTGTCAAGGACAAGGCGCTTCCGCCACTCTGCTGGTTGCTGGGGCGCGTCCTGCAGTTGTACCCCGGCAGCGATGGCGTCACGAGGGTCGCGGATCTGAAGAAGAAGAAAGGGACGATTCGGCGCGGCTTCAGTAATATCTGCCCGCTTCCTCTTTGAAGTACTCTTCAACCCGGGGAGCATATCTATGCACGGCATGACCTCGAGTCGTAGGAGCAAAGAGATTTAAGACAAATAGAGAGGCCATCTGAAGAAATGTCAAAGAAAAATTGTGATCCCATGACTCAGAAACGCCATCTAGCATAGTATAGCAAAATTAGAACGGCTATGAAAAACATTATTGTACAAAATTTTACTCTCCAGCGACATTAACGCCATCTAGCTTTGAATAGCAAACATTCGAATACAAAAACTTGATTAAGGCTGAATTTCATCAATTCTCTATCGATATAATATATCGATAATATTGAAAAGTGACTACATTTTTTTCACATTTGAAAAATACCAGACAATTTTGAATGATTACTAGATTCAATGTTTACAAGTTATTTATTTTAAAAATCTTTTTACAGACTAATTACTAAATTATCATTATTATGGGCACTGTCAAGTGAAAAAAAAATAGATTGACGTGTAAAAATTTTTAGGCGTGTCAACGTCTAAAAACTTTTACACGTCAATCTTATTTTTACACACAAACATAATATATACATACAGAGTTCTAAAATAAATATCTACGTGAGCAAACAGCACTATTGTTACTAAACTGATATTAAAATAAAATTACATAAATAAGTTCAAATATTTTGAATTTTATCAACCTAATTAAATATTATCGATAACAAAGTCGATAAACATCATAACATCTCTGCAAGGCAGTAGTAAAGCTACTCAGCAATAGAGGGCGTTTATTACAAAATTATCGTATGTTCTAGAACCATCGATGAATATTATTTAATTAAATTACTGAAAAATATTTACGAAAACAAGCCGAAGTTAGGTCCAGACGTTTTACCATAGCGTGATTTGCAATATCGTAAAGCGCAACTCGGCAAAATATATTTAAGAAATGTTTTTCTTTTCTTGTTAAACGGACACAAATGCGTGTTGACATGCAGACATGCCATCATAGACTAAACGCCATATGACCACTAGGACACAAGTATTGGATTACGAGTTTTTTCGTTATGTCCCGTCTATATAATTTAATGTCTTTGCGTAGGAGGCACGCGGTGGCTGAGGGGGGCTTTTTTTTCATCAAACCCATACGTGTGGGGTATCTATGAATAGGTCTTCAAAAATGGTATTGAGGTTTCTAGTATCATTTTTTTCTAAACTGAATAGTTTGCGCGAGAGACGCTTCCAAAGTGGTAAAATGTGTGTCCCCCCCCCCCCCCGTAACTTCTAAAATAAGAGAATGATAAAACTAAAAAAAATATATGTTGTACAATACCATGTAAACTACCACCGAAAATTGGTTTGAACGAGATCGAGGGAGTAGTTTTTTTTTTAAACGTCATAAATCGTATAACGCAATTTACCTTACATTCAATCAACTGAAATATAAAATTAAAAAAAAAAAAACATTTATTTTTAAACCGAGAATACCTTCAGGTTTGTACGGAACCCTCGGCGAGCGAGTCCGACTCGCACTTGGCCGGTTTTTTTTTAAATTCGGAGATGAGCTTGTGTTTAGGATCTAGAAAGAAATTAAAATATTTATCATCTTTTAGAGAAATAAAATATGGTGTCCCGCAGGGCAGCATCCTCGGACCTTTATTATTTTTATTATATACTAGCTTTTGCCCGCGGCTTCGCCCGCGTGGAGGTCGGAAATTAAAGCAGGTATTTTTTTTAATAAAAGAATATTTCTAAAATAAATGTAGCCTAAGTTACTCCTTGTAACATAAGCTATCTGCCAGTGAAAGTCCCGTCAAAATCGGTCCAGGCATTTCAGAGATTAGCCGGAACAAACAGACAGACAGACAGACAAAAATTTTAAAAAATGTTGTTTTGGTATATGTACCGTGTACACATCCATATACACTTAGTAAAAAGTGGTTATCTTAATATTACAAACAGACACTCCAATTGTATTTATTTGTAAAGACTAGCTTTTGCCCGCGGCTTCACCCGCTTGGATGTCGAAAATTAACGCAGGTATTTTCTAAAATAAAAGTAGCCTAAGTTACTCCTTATTATATCAGCTACCGGCCAATAAAACTCCCATCAAAATCGTGGCGCGACGGTTCTGTATGAAGGCGGCGCGTCGCCGTCACGTCCCGCCGCGCCCCGCCCGCTGTGTGAAGACACCTTTGAATATAGGTACGCAACTGTCTGTCACTCCCAGACCAAATATAACTATTAGGCAGCGCTTTTGAGCTTTAAAAATGCTTTCTCGTTCATTACAATGATCCCAAAATATTATACTAAATCTTAAGATGGAAACTACTAGACCATGGTAAGCCACTAGTACTGTCGGTAAATTTACTTTTTTAGACAAATTATGCAACATCAACGTGGCTGTGCCACATGAGTAGAAAAACGGAACAGATACTAAGCTTCCTAAGAACGAGCAAAATTGTTACCTATTTTGGTAAGGTTGTCACCATAGATATCCGTGGTTGTCACAATAGGGTAAGACAAATTAAACAAAACATGTGTTAAATAGTTTTATTAGTCAGTACGATAGAATCGAATCGAATCAAATAATTTAATTCAACTAAGCCAATTACAGGCACTTTTGAATTGTCAAAAGACATAAAATAAAATTAGTACAAAAATAGTTATGGTGCTACAGTCCCAGTCACAAGACATAATATCTGTGAAAGTACTATAGATACCCATTCCAATACGTAGATCTCTATGGAGAAGAATGGGCTAGAAAATCCAAGGACACTCTTTTTTAACCGACTTCCAAAAAGAGGAGGTTATCATTTCGGATGTTTATATTATTTTTTATGTTTGTTCGGGCATAACTCCGTCGCTTACCAACCGATTTGAAAAATTATTTTTTTGTTGGAAAGGGTATACCTACTTCCCGAAAGGTCTCATAAAATTTTTGTCGAAATCGGACTAGCACTTTTTGATAAATCAACAAAAACCTAAAAGTTATCAACATTGTCTACACCGATTACTCAGAGCTTTCTGATCCGATTTCGATGATTCTTTTTTTTTTGTTTGATACAGTATACCTGCCATTGGTCCCATAAATTTTTCATTTAGTTTGGTTCAATAGTTTTTAATAGGTCTTTACCTATGAAAATGCCGTTTTGTATGAAAAAAATTAAACGAATTTTTTTCATGTATTTTTTATTTGTATTAATCGAAATAATCACCCATGCAATCAATGCATCTTTGCCAACGCAGTGGCAGTTTATTGATGCCCTTCTTAAAAAAATCAGCTGGACGGGAGGCAACATATTCTTCAAAGGCATTTTGTACTGCCTCTCGGGTATTGAATTTTTTTCCCGCCAAGAAGTTATCCAAATTCTGGAAAAAGTAGTAGTCTGTAGGCGCAAGGTCTGGTGAGTAGGGCGGATGACGGAGAGCTTCTAACCCCAGTTCTTGCAACTTGGAGACCGTCTGCTGTGCAGTATAAGGTTGCGCGTTGTCGTGCAGGAGCAGCGGAGACGAGCGATTGACCAATGCTGGTTGGAGATGTGCCAGCTTCTCCATCATTGAGTTCAGTTCTTCACAGTACACATCTGCAGTAATGCTCACCCCGTTTGGTAAGAAGCTGTGATGAATCACACCGGCGTTAGACCACCAAACAGTGACCATCACTTTTCTAGGGGTAAGTTTCCGTTTAGGGCATTGTTTAGGTGCTGAACCAGGATCCGACCAACTTGCGGAGGGCTTGCGGTTATCAAACAGAATCCATTTTTCATCGCAGGTAACAATGCGGTTCAAAATTCCTTCATTTGTGTGTCTGTTGAGCAGTGCAAGGCACGTCTCGACGCGTACTTCGCGCTGGCGATCATTGAGTTCGTGGGGTGCCCATTTGTCAAGCTTTTTTACCTTGCCAATTTGACGCAAATGGACCAATATTGTTTTGACGCTAACGTCGAAAGCTGCTGCTAGTTCAGCCGTAGATTGTGTATCATCAGCTTCCACAATCGCCTTTAATTCGTCATTGTCGACCAAAGTCTTCGGACGACCGCGAGGTTCATTTTTCAGGTCGAAATTTCCAGAACGGAAGCGAGCAAACCAATAACAGGTGGTGCGTTGGTTTGTAGTGTTAGCTCCGTAAACGTCGTTGATGTTGCGTGCCGCGTTGCTGCCACGACGGTGCTCATATTCAATAATTACTCGAATTTTTAACGTATCCATGATGACGAAAAAGATTGAAATGCGATGAAAATGTAACACTAATCAATAAACAAATGACTACTCTTGGAAAAAGAATTCCATGTTTTTAAAATAAAATTAATTTGAAATTAGAATTCTTAGACAAACAAAAAAAAAAACAACCGACTTGCTTAAAAACACTGCAAAGTGAAAAATAACTTTAATTTCGGAAGTCGGTGTCTTAGGATTTTTATTTAAGGTTTTTGCCACCGACTTCCGAAATTAAAGTTATTTTTCACTTTGTAGTGTTTTTAAGGAAGTCGGTTGTTTGTTTTTTTTTTTGTAAAAAGTTTTTAATTTTTAGTTATAGTATCTATCCCGCACTAATTTCAAACAAACAATGGATATTTATGCGATAGCAGAAATCGCAGTTGATTTGCTGTCATTTTTTAAAGAGTTTTGATGTCTGTCTCCAGAAGTCATCATCAGATTTATATGAAACTTATATGGGACCATTTCGAAATAAACTCCTTTCGAACAAAAAAAGAATTTTGCAAATCCGTTTATATATGACGGAGTTATGGCCGAAAATACATAAAAAAAAAATATATATATAAACATCCGAATTGATAACCTCCTCCTTTTTGAAGTCGGTTAAAAATGATTTTGATTTGAAATGGCCAGTACTGCAGAACGGCAATTTCATAGGTAAAGACCTAATATTTTTAGCTCATTGGGTACATGGGTGCTGTTATTACCGGTGCTACGGATTACAAAATTCTAGTGCACATGTAAGAAAATTATGTATTTGACAATAATTCGGGTTGAATATTTAAACTAACAAGGATAAAATAAAAATACTTTTTCAAAAATATGATATATCTTTAAAGAAGTAAAAGGATAGTTCAAGTATGATATATCTTTATTTTTTCTAGTATTTTATTTTTATTTTCATTTTATTTATTTGGGAAAACAAACAGTTACACATTACAATATTATACAAAAATTTATCTTAACAGTGAGTAAATGTGTAACCCACAACATTTTCCACATATTATAAAAACAAATTATAAAATTAATGCAACGTGCGCTTACAGTTTAAAGGTACAAAAAAAAACATTAAATGTTAGTGATAAAATTAAAACAGGCATGCAATAAAAAAAATATAAAAAAGAAAAATAAGAAATTATAAAAAAATACAGTTTCAACGTTACATACTAGGAAGTAATATTCAAAATTGTTTCTTGAACAAGGTCTCTAAATTGACCAGTTGCTAGAGCAAAGATGTCAATATTCTGGAAGAGATTGTTATATTGACCAGTGATGCGACGTAGGGGTGCTCGTAAGCCTGCATTCGTACGACTAGATGATACGGCAAAAAGAGGTCGTGCGCGCACCCCACGGCTTATGGTTGTTCTAGGTACAACGTAGCTTATCTTATTGGTAATATCCATACAATCATATGAGCTATTACATACATCAGGAGTCTACTAGAATCAAAAACCGCAATGTCCATATCCGTGTTTTGGCCACAATACATATATTTTGATTTATTAGTTGTTTGTACATTTTGAGGTTTATGTAGTATAACAAAAATACAGTAAATATATCATGTAATGGTTGCATATTATTGGAATTACGTAGATTCATCACAGTAACAAGAAAATTGAATAAATAGTCTGGACTTTGCTGTTTTTGAAACAAACCACTGGACTTTGCTGTTTTTGTTGCACGCGTCTGATGGACATTGCTTATTTTGAAACATACCTATTGTTATGTACTACGCCTGGTTAGTATTGATACTTTGAATAGCAAAGACTATAATCCTTACATCATTTTATTATAAATTGAAGTCCTTCGGCCGCGTCTGTCTGTCTGTTCGTCGGAATGAACTCATGACATGTCATTTGCCGACATTTAACAGTGTATCCTTTGCGGCGGTTCTCCAGTCAAATACTGTACCTACACTGTGTGAGTATGTAATCAATATGCAACCAAAATAGTTACATACTCACAAGGATCATAACGAGAGGTTATGTTTTATTTAATGTCGTTTTACTTTGTTTATATACTGGCCCGTTTGACCAATTAGTAGACACAATAGTTAAACAATGGGTCGCGCTCACATTTCAAGCTTCTAGCAGTTTAACGGATATACAGAATTTGAAAATATAAAATATTACTTATTTAAAGAACTAAAATCTGACGCGCATGAGATTAGGACATGTTTGTTCCCCAGCCCATCTCGCCAAACTAAAAATTGTTGACGACCCTGTTTGTGAGTGTAGTACATTATATTGGTGATCTGAATCATTTTAAAAATTGGCGGTACTTTTATTTAAAAATAAAAAATTCTAAGTACATACTTAATGTTTAATTAATTTAAAAAAATATATAAAGAAATATCAAACTAAATTATTAATGATGGTAGCTCCTCTTGGACTTGGCACATCGACTCTTCAGGGTTATCGTGGTCTCCGTCGTCACCAACATTATGATGTACAGGAATATCATGTGGCAGTACTAGAGCAAAATATCCTAAGGTATCTAAACTGCGCCAATCATCGCCGTAATGAGTTTTAAGTAATTGGCCAACGTCCCTCAGTTTTAACTGTTTTATTGTCACACCTTCTGTCATTAAAGTTGGTGCAATCATTGCAGAGGTTTTATTTTTTTTACAAATACTTTTATACTGACTTAAGTCTTGTCGATAGTGCAATTCACCTCGAAGGCCCACCATGTCACTACATCTGCTGGCTCTTTTTAGATAGAATCTTTTGCATTTAGCAAAAGGTACATGCCACTTACCAACATTTAAAAATATGTCTTTTGACGTGGTTTTCCAGTCGAAGATTTGGCATGTTGTTGCTACGTTAATAACCGTTGCACGTTGACTTACTACATCTATGTATTCAATAGGATTTATTATATTTTCCATTTTTCGCAGTTGCTTTTCAATGTGGGCAAAGACTCGGTCAGCAGGAAGAAATGAGTGACCCACTACGGGGAACACTATTTCTATAATTTTAATTTGCGATGGTGCATGATGGACTAACCATTTCGAAAGCATAGCTATTAATATAGAGTTTTTATTCTGTCCGGCGCATCCGTCAGCCATAATCCGAAGTAAATTACATTCAGGTGTAAATTCAGTATCACAAAGTCGATGAAAAACTGCAGATGAAATTAGATTTGAATCCTTTGCATATTCATCTTCGGTCCAGCAGTAACTGAATACATTTTGCCTCGTCAATGATGATTTTGAACTGCCTTCTACTATTGTGAAATTAAAAAAATAAAGTTGTCTCGAGTAATAGGTACTCTGATCAGGGATTTTATGTAGTACCATATTTTTTTGGCAGTCAAAGAATATTATTTTTATTGAAGGGTCTTCTGTTTTCAACATATCAAAAAATGCCTTTGCACGTCTCTTGTGGACCGTTTTTTCAATCATCAACCGACTTTTATCAGGCTCTTTCGCGACTTTTATTTTTTCCGTCAACTGCAAACAAGTTGAACATACATCAGCACGTGGTGACCCAAAACCTAAATTGAAACATGTATTAAATATGTTTCGGAAATATAAGGCCTTTACTGTGAGATGTTCGGCTGTCTGGTCATTATATATTTTGGCCATTTTATTTATACTCAATTCTGACGGCAAATACATACGCTTAGAATTGCCTCTGCAATAGTGAGCTTCAGTGCATTTAAATTTCTTTATGAATGAAATTACATTTTGTTTCTTATCTTTGTATTTATGTGACTTATGGTCACCTCCACGGGTTTCCTTTGGGAATTTGCCTTCTAAATAATACTTCTTTACCACATTTTCTATCCGATACCTTTTAATGTGCAATATTTGTAAAAAAAGCTTTTTGGCAAACAAATACCATATTTTATTTAGATCTACAGTAAATCCTGTACATTCTTTGCATAGCTCTGGTATTGTAATGCTTAGTATTAGATCGAGGACGACGACGTTTTGTTTGCACAGCTATAACATGTTTTAATATGAATATATCTTGTTTTACTTTGTCCTTTACGGCATAAAAAGATTCATGAAAAGTTTGTAAGTCATTCATACTAATTTCAGAGCATTGTAGCTTTTTGTCTTTGTGTGAACATGTTGGCTTAAAAGGTAAGTCTTTTGGAGCATATCTGGAACAACAAAATTTCAGATCTGTAGGTACTCATTTAGTTTGTTTAACATTTTTACCTGCCATTAGAAGGCCTGCCGAACGTTAAGTTAATTCTCAGAATATAATACAATATCTAAGTATGAAATTTAGGTGTTGAAATGATGAAAGAATATAGAAGACTTTGATTTTATTCGCAAAGATATTTTAATAGTTTATAAATAAAATACAAACAATCCTAAATGAACTGTATAAAAAAAATGCAAATTTTATGTTTATATGGGGTAAAAATTTCATTTTTGTAAATAAATTGTACAATAAAAGACGATACTAAGTCATTATAAACTAAGTTTGAAAACTTTATAAACAAAGTATCAAAACTATCTGATTGTGATTTACTCACCGGTCATTTTTAGCCTTGTTTTTATTCCACTTTTCTCTATCAACTCGGCGTTTTCGAGCATCTTTATTGTCCACCACTTGGGGATAACATTCCATAGTTCATTTATCTATAAAAATTATAGCTTACAAATCTGTTTTATCACATCAAAAACCAAAATAAACGAGAGCACTCCTAACTGCAAATATCATAATCCGCCATATTGTTTACGCGACTGTGATTGGTTGTGATGGACAATGCTTATTCAGATACATACACAAGTGGACAATGCTGTTTTTGTAGCAAACGTTGATTTTTAAATGTGAATTTCTATGAGACATTGCGGTTTTAGTTCCATATTGAATAAATAAATGTTTTATTTTTTCACTGGAGATTCATATGCCATATACAACACAATTTCAGTTTTTTATGGACATTGCGGTTTTTGATTCTAGTAGACTAATAAAAACATTGTCTCCAAAATAGTACGTCTTGCTTTGAGGCTGTGTAGCGTATACTTATTCAGAAGATCGAAATAAGAAGCATAAGTACGAAAACAACGGAAATGCATGGCTTTCAAAAACTTACTCTGAACCTTTTCTATTGCGTCTGAGTATTTACTATAGGAGGGATTCCATACCGCCACAGCATACTCTAACTGGGACCTTATTAGCGAGATGCAAGTATGTATATGGGCGAACGAATTCTGTGGCTGATCTCATCACAAAACCGTACATACGAAAAGCATTATTTATAATTTTATCAATATGAACGTCAAGGTGTAGTTTATCATCCAAAAGAACACCGAGGTCGCGTACTAGTGTATTCCTAACTAAAATGACATTATTTAAAGAGTAGGGATGCTTGATAACATTTTTATTTTTAGTAAAACTAATACAGCTACATTTAGAGACGCTAAGTTGTAGTTTATTAGCTGAGCAGTACGCAGAGAACCTGTCTAGGTCATCTTGCAATAGTAGACAATCTTCCAACTTTTTAACAGGTCTAAAGATTTTCAGGTGTCTGCGTATAGCAGTAATTTTGAATTATGAAAACATTTATTGATGTCATTTATAAATATAATGAATAAAAGAGGTCCTAAAATCGAGCCCTGGGGCACTCCAGAAGTAACATTAAGGGTGCTAGAACTAAAACCATGCATCACAACCCTCTGAGTTCTATTGGAAACGTAAGATGAAAACCATCTCAGAAGATCTCCACGTATACCATTGAAAGCAATCTTGTTCAATAGAAGTTGGTGGTCAACCTTGTCAAAGGCTTTCCGGAAATCAGTGTATATAGTGTCAACTTGAACACGAGAGTCCATGTTGTTGAATAAATAGTCTACAAAAGTTATCAGGTTGGTTGTAGTTGACCTTCTTTTGACGAAACCATGTTGTTGTTGAATGATAGTATTGTGCAGTACTGGGTATACTTTATCATGGACTAGTCTCTCGAAAACTTTTGACAAAGCTGACAGTATTGATATAGGACGATAGTTCACGACATCGTCCTTAGGTCCAGACTTGTAAATAGGGGTTATATTTGCAAGTTTCCATGCTTGAGGAAAGCAACCATGAGAGAGAGAGATTGGTTAAATATAATATGAAGAGGTGCACACAAATTAACAGCTGTCTCTTTTATGAAGTTTGATGGTAAACCATCCGGTCCTGGTCCTTTAGAAGGATCCAGTGCTTTAAGCGCACGAAGTACTTCATCCATTGTAAATCGTATGTCATTTAACAGAGTGCAGCTACCAGAGCAGTTGTCATACGTGGATGGAATATTAGCAGAAGTGGATGGTTCAAAAACCGAATTAAAAAAGTCGGAAAAAAGATTACAAATGTTTTCTGGGTTGCTATTTGACTGGTTGTTAAACGTCATAGTAGATGGAATGCCAGTGGATTTTTTTCTATTACAAATGAACGTCCAGAAATGCTTCACATTGCTCCGGATACCATCTTCAACAGAATTGATGTATTTCTTATAGCAGTTGTTACATTCATCGTGGAATCTAGATCGGTAAATCGCGAACTGCTCATAATCCGCAACATTGTGATACATTTTCCATTTAATCCAGGCCCTAGCTTTATTTTTATAAATGTGTATAAGAGGTTTTGAGAACCACACGGGGAACTTAGAGGATCTGCAAGTAGTCAATGGTACATGTTTCTTAATAATACCGAAAATAATGTTATAGAAAGTGTCGAGAGACTCGTCAACCGATTGGTAATTTAAGGCGTTTTTCCAATTTATTTTCTTTAGGTCGTCTTTAATTTCGTCGTAACTTGCCTTAAAGTAATTATATTTTTTTATCGTCTTACGTACCATTGAACTATAATGCAAACGTAGCGAAATTAATACACAGAACGGGGGGTGGTGGTTGTCAAGCTGTAATAAATAATTTGTTGGAGTAGAAATTGTGCAATCATCATTACTTATGGCCAGGTCTAATATTCTCCCGGTCTGATTTTTTATGTTATTAAATTGATGGGCGTTTAGGTAGGACATAAATACACTCAAATTATTACACGTGGGTGAGTTACCTCTACAGATCTGTGCGGAAACTGAAGAAATTTAATACACACAGTACAATAAACAACCATTATTAACAATAAAATAACACGTTTTACATAAAAATATTCAAACTTACAACTAACAAAACAAACAACGTACGGTGCACTAACCCTGAGATTGTCAACTGGCTGTGCAAGCGTAAACCGGTTTTTTCAAGTCTCGCCGCGTACGCGACAAGCGGCCAGTGGTCACGCACACAGGCCCCGCGTGCTTGTAGTGGTGCAATCGAATCGCGCGGTTGTTCGAAGCTTTATCTCTGTTCCGTTTTTCTACTCATGTGGCTGTGCTTAAACGTTTACATATTTCTTCTGCTTGTGGCTTCCAAGTTAGCTAGCTGTCAATTATGATTCTTAATTTTTTTTCTAAAGTTTGACCATATTGTAATTTATATCTATACCTCCCGTGGATATTCGTTGGTAAAATTGCATGATTTTTGTTTTTTGGAGATTAATTAAGCCACTTTATTAAACTACTAATTGTATTGTTAACTAGCTTTTGCCCGCGGCTTCGCCCGCGTGGATGTCGGAAATTATATCCAGGTTATATAGTATGGGAAAAATGATAATAGCTGAATGCTATCCCCTGAGATACAGGTTCTCGCCTAGTTCAGGGGGTAGGGTCAATACTTCGTGCATCTTATTATAACCAGAACAAATAAAAGAATTGTAATAATTTTCATGTACCTACCTAACTGTAATTTTTATGGTGAGAAATAAACAATTTTTTATTTTTTTTATTTATAGTAATTTATACTCTGTGTGCCATTTTCGATCCAGATCCATTCAGCCATTTTTGCGTGATTGAGAAACAAACACCCAATCATACATATTTTCACATTAATTAGAAGTATTAGTAGTAAGTAGGATTATAATTTATATTACTTCGAATTCATAGTTTATGAAATTATCATGTATGTAAATAAAACTAATAGTATTCAGAGTAAGAAGACTGCGGCTGGCATAGGGCTTGGTTTAGTTTAATATACAACATTAATTTTTGTTTATGCGAAACCCGAAACACGGGTCTAGTATTTTTATGTAAAGAATCTATGAAAAAAATTTCAAAACTGTATCATTAATAATCACAAAGTTATAAGCTTGATAAGTTACCTGGTTGTCCTCGCAAAAACATATGCAGATCACCACAAACAGCTAGTGTACGTACCATCTCCGTGTAATGGACGTTTGAGTACGAGCAAGACATGATAATTTTAAAATCGAAACAAAACACTAAGGCCCGCGACTTGGAAGCGTAATTAAATATTTTTGGTACAAAATATAACATGGTGTAAAAATTATTGGAATCGATTCAGTTACTGATTCTGAACAAACTATATTCAGGTTTCGCATATACTAAAAATAATCTTGTATATAAGTCTTCCTGGTTTTTCTTAACGCTCGTATTCTACCTATACAGACACTCAATCATTTACCAGACACCAAATCGATCATAGGAATTATAGTAACAGTACTTTTGCCAGTGGCTTCGCCCGTATAGCTGTCGGAAAATATCACCTGGGAACCTACTACCGGGATAAAGTATCCCATATGGTAAGTATCCAGGATAACCAAAAATCCAAATCCATCCAAAAATCTAAACATCTAAGCCATACTTCGCGGTCTCTTACTTGGAATAACACTATTAGGTTTATTTTGGGTATAACTAACACACATGATATTCGCATTTACTATGAAGCCTAAGTAATATGAATTACAATCCTACTAATCCTGCAGCTGCACTACCCGACCGCTACCGCTGCCAACCGGGACGGACGTTGTAAGGAGTCATATTGATCTATATTTAATGCACAATATATTTGAGATACTTAATTAGATAAGGATTAATGCTATATTGCTTAAAATGGCTTCATAAATAAGCCATTATTTCTCGTAAAAAGTAAAGGATAAAAAAAAGACAAAAATTGTAAAATATGTTGTTTTGGTATATGTACCGTGTATACATCCATATACACTTAGTAAAAAGACTTAGTAAAAGTGGTTATCTTAATATTACAAACAGTCACCCCAATTTTATTTATTTGTATAGATTTCATTTACATATGATTCTTTATTGATACATGAAACAATTGTTGTGCTATGTCTGCAAACAATATCATAGGATAAATTATACGACGTGGCAAATCATTTATCTATACAAATAAATAAAACTGAAGTGCTTGTTTGTAATTTCAAATTAACAGCTTTTCACTAAATGCATAATATGAAAGTAAATACGGTACATACACCAAAAAATATATTTTTTTAAACTTTTGTCTGTCTGTCTGTCTGTTTGTTCCGGCTTATCTCTGAAATGGCTGAACTGACTTTGATGGGACTTTTATTGACCGGTAGCTGATATAATAAGGAGTAACTTAGGTTACTTTTATTTTAGAAAAATACCTGCTTTAATTTCCGACATCCAAGCGTTCGAAACCACGGGCAAAAGCTAGTATATAATAAAAATAATAAAGGTCCGAGGACGCTGGCCTGCGGGACACCATATTTTATTTCTCTAAAAGATGATAAATATTTTAATTCCTTTCTAGATCCTAAACACAACTCATCCCCGAATTTTTTAAAAAAAAACGATGGTTGAAGAATGTTTAGATCATAAGCCCAAAAACTAAAAGAAAAGCCAGGGTTGCATTGGAAACAAATAATCATCAAATATCGTCATGTTCTCAATTGGTGGCGTGTCATAGTGCAACTAATTGTGCATGAGTAATGGGAGGTTTGGACGGCGGTAGACTACGCAACGGGCCCCCCTCCCTGTGAAGGTAAGAGTTGGATTGGAACTGTAACTTCCACGTTCGAGCTGAGTGAGTCAAGCGAGCATACCACGGCAGTTACTGGTGAAAGGCTTGCCCTGATTAACCAGGGTTTATTTAGAACTGTGAATACCTACTTCTTACGAACCAAACGAGTGGAGTGCCCTACCCGATAATTAAGGAAGCGAAGCAAGCCTCGAGAGTAGTCTTCTTCTCACTCGCTTTTCTTGTGGAGAAGGCTATCTCCGGTCGTTTTTCTTGTGTGGTAGCTGACCCCTCTTGAGGTCGCTTCCCTCGTTCTTTATCGCTCGCTTCAATGAGCGTTAATTGATTAGAATGTGAACCTTTCGTTACTTGTGATAGAGCAAGCTCGGCGTCACAGTGTCTGGTAAAGTGCTTGCACTAACTAAGGCTTGTTTAGGGAACTCCTCTCACAAGGTAACGTCAAGGTACTGTTAAGGTAATGTTTTCATGAAAAGTAACCGACTCGAACTTCACCTGCTTGTTCATGTACGTAAGGCGCGCTTTGGTGTTTGGCTGGCTTACTAGTATTTAGTGTAATTATTGCCTAATTTGTACATAAGTATCTATTTGTGTATTTAATCAATCAGTACCTAATCAAGGTGATTTAGTTGATATCGTCTACCGATAATCCGATATCTATTTCGTGTTTAGTTACCGATGATGTCGACATTGCAGCGTATCTGCGACCTCGCGCCCCACGCCCCGCGCCCGGCGGGCCGCGCCCCGTAAACATCCGCCGTGTTGTGAAATTCAATTTGACGGAAAGTCTGAACATACGGTTTCAAATGCTTTCGACTTAGCTAGTTGATCAACTAAAATCGAACCGCCTGTGTTACGGAAAAAGCCCGCTCGCGGAAACAGGGATTCTTATAAGAGTAATACAGCATGGCCATGTAGTTCTACTCCTCTGCATCCGTCCAGGGTGTGAATCTACGACATGATAAACTACCTTCGCTAGGGAACTGATACTTATAGGATTCGTAAAAAAACTAGCCATGTAAACTCCCCAGCAACCAGCCCTTTCAAGCTTCATAATGCTATATGTATAGCTAGTGCACATGACTGCTCTAAAAGTGTTTATTTATTTATTTATTTATTTATTTACTTAGGGACAACAAACAGCAGTGTACTAAAAGTAGACATAGGTTAGAACTTAATAATAGAGGTAACAAATACACTACTCACAATGTTATCCACATATTAATAAACATAACTTCTAGTTGTTCGAAAGAACGATACAAATGAAAAATAATAACAGAATAAAACTAAACATTACTTAACTATTAGGGTTCTGATCACTTAAAATAGTAACAATATCTTTTTTAAATATAGCCTTACTGAGAAACATAATTGTTCAACCGTGAACATACTATAGTTGCACGCGCCAACAATAGCATCACAGCGTCAGCGACACACATACGGTCCACGCGCCGGCAACACCAGCACACCGTCAGCACTAAGATGTGGCCTACTGAGATCTTCGCTTCATCGGCTCGATACACACACGACACACATGTAAATAGCCATCAATGTGTATTTACCACAAAAATTGTATATAAGTAATTAAGTTCATTATTGTAATAAAGTTAGTCATCAAGCTGGAGTCGAGTGTGATTTATCTCCTTACTTCCTCTTACTGTGGCCAAGACACCTTTAGCCATCATCGGTCCTATGAGTCTGTGGGATCGGCAGTAAGAAAACCATTTCCTGTGTACATTGCACGACGTACACAAAACCCTCTTCCTACCCAAACTCCGTCTGTCACCGTAGGTCTCCTTGTGACAGACTTCCCTCTCGTATAACCAACGTAACCTACGTTTGGTGTGGTTTGTATGGTAGGCTAGGGCTAGGATAACTGGGGTGCTAGGTAGTTACTGTAGGGCTAGGTTTGGCGTCAGTTGGGCTTTAGGTACTGATCCAGGTTCAATTATCTCAAACGTAGTCACATCGTACACACTTGGAACACCGGCCGTACTAAGCTGTAAGTCCCGGTGTGTATATTTGGTCCTTCGAGCAATTTTAGGAAACCGGGAGTTTGTGTAATCGGTACTTTAACATAGTAACGTTTATATACATAAAATTAAATAAATATAAAACGTTCTTCTTTCTGTCCCTCACCAATATTGGCTGAATAACGTATAGACGTACTTAGAACTAGCGTACTCAACAGGCGCAAGTAAAGGGACTGACATACTAATACGCCATTAGAACGATAGCGGTTCGGAATTCGGTTCCAAAAAACGGGTTCACCGATATTTTGAGAAGTAACACTTATAGTATCAAGGGCAGTAAAGATGGACATACAAGGGATAAACGAAGTTATAAGAAGCCAAGAAGCAGATTACAACGAACTAAGACAAATATTCACCAACATCAAGAAAGACTCAGCATCAAGGAAGACTCTAAAATATATCACGGAGAGGAAAACTCAACTCACAGAAGTATTTACTAGAACATCCAAAAACCATTCACTACTACAAGACCAAGATGTGTTGTGTGATCACAAATACATCACCACCAACTACTTTGGGTCTATCAACGCACTGTATACGCAAGCAATTGAATACCTGTTAAAGTGTGAGAAAAGACTACAGGTAGTAAACCAACTATATGAGCCAGAAGATTTACAACCCGAGGAGGAAGAAGGGAGTAGCTCACCCAAACTATTTATTCAACTATTTCGGATTAATCAGATGCAGAAAAAGTTACAATCGGCAACTCAATTAATTACTGAAGGGAAAGCAAGTTGGTACTTAGAATCTGTAATGACTACTTTGCAAAAACAATGGCAAGAAATTGAAGAAACACATGTACTCATTCTAATGGAAGATAGTACGTTAGAACACAGCTATTTTCACGAGAATATGTTTGAGAGAACGCAAACGGAATTCGACCTTGTGATGGGAAAATTATTTGAGATGATAGGTCAAAAATCAACATACAATCATAAAACCTCGGTTAAGTTACCACAAATAATAATTCCAACATTCAGTGGAAGTTATGAGTCATGGAATTCCTTTTATGATTTATTCTTGAAAATAGTCCACGAAGATAAATCGTTGAGTGACACAGAAAAGATGCAGTATTTAAAAACGCATGTACGAGGTGACGCCGCTAAGCTGATCAAGCATTTAACAGTTTGTGACGCAAATTACATAACTGCATGGAATTTGTTGACAAGACGATACAAGAATGAAAGACTAATCATTACTAAGCATATTGATAATATTCTAAGTATGTCGAAAATAAAGAAAAGTAATGCCGCGAACTTAAAAAATCTCCATGACACAATAAACGAAAACCTAGAAGCACTAAAAAATCAAAACATCGACATTTCAAGTTGGGACCCCATTTTGACAAGAATACTAAGTAGAATATGGGACTCAGAAACTGATGAAAAATACGAACATCAACTATTAGAGCCTAACAAAGTACAAGAGTTTTCGGCAATGATGCAATTCTTAGAAAAAAGGTTTAAGTGTCTGGAAACTTCAAGCACTCTGAGAGAAGAAGCGTTTGCTCACAAATCGCGCCATGAGTCTTCAAATTCAACTACCAAACAAGTAGATCAACGTGTATGCTGGTTTTGCCAGAGTCGCGAACACAGCATTTACCAATGTACTGGTTTTAAAACGCTATCAGTACAAGAACGCAATAACATCGTAAACGAAAAACAGAAGTGCAAAAACTGTTTGACTCATGAAACGTCGGTAAAGTGTCACAGTGATAAAAGTTGTGGATACTGTGGAAAAAGAGGTCATCATTCCTATTTACACCATCATAACAATAATGTTACTACAAGAAACGCAAAAACTGAGCCAAACAAGGAAAATGTATCGACCCCGTCTACAAGTAAATCCATGAAAAAAACTGTGTCCAACATGTCTACTATTTATAACAAAACGAATATACCAAAAATCACACTACTAGCGACGGCCTTAATAAAAGCTCACTCGTCGGACGGGACATCGCATTTACTGAGGGTTCTATGTGATCAAGGTTCAGAGGCATCATTTTGTACAGAAGAGGTTGCCCAACTATTGGCATACCCACGTATTCAGATACATACTGAAGTGATCGGGATTGCTGACGAAAAACCTAAAACATCGAAAAACTCTATCAATGTCGTGCTACAGCCAAGATTTCCGAGCGAATATAGGTTACCAGTCACACTTATAATACTACCAAAACTAACTGGCTGTTTACCAGAGAAAAATGTACTAGAACTAAAATCGGATTGTTTACAAAACAAACTATTTGCCGATCCTACATATTACAGAAGAGGACCAATAGATATAATATTGGGGGCTCAAGAATATAGCCATTTACTACTAAACGGATTACACAAGATGCAAGACGGAATCATCGCTCAAAATACCGAATTTGGGTGGATTTTATCCGGCATTTGCGGCGATACAACCAATACTAATACAGTTATCAGTATGATGACACGGACTACAGAAGTTCAGCAACTAAACAAGTTTTGGGAATTAGAAGAAATTCCTGAAAAATACCAAGTAACTAACGAGGATCAGGCTTGTGAAAACTATTACCAAAAAACAACTATAAGAAATCCAGATGGGACATACACAGTGAAACTTCCATTCAAGAATCAAAGCGTAGATTATGGGAATTCGCGCAAAAAAGCTATTGCAAGACTATTACAATTAGAACGGAAGTTCGACAAGGATGGAAACTTACGGAAAAAATACCAAGAGTTTCTCAATGAGTACTTAGAAATGGGCCACATGAGGAAAGTATCGAGTACTGACTATTACCAAGGTAAATACTATATACCACATCAACCAGTCATTAGAGAAGATTCACTAACTACTAAGCTACGAGTAGTATTTGATGCGTCGAGCAAATCAAGTACTAACATAAGTCTAAACGATAATATGTTTACGGGACCAAGACTACAGCAAGAATTAGCAGTAATACTGTTACGTTGGCGTAAACACAAGATAGCATTTATGGCGGACATCGAAAAAATGTACCGATACATAAATATCAACAAAGAAGACTACACCTACCAACGAATAGTATGGAGGAATTCACCGAAACATATGATCGACGAATACGAATTAACTACTGTGACGTATGGAACTGCAGCTACCCCATACTTAGCGATTAAGACGCTACAACAACTCGCTGCTGATGAAGAAGCGAACTACCCAATAGCCAGCCAAAGAACTCTCCAGGACTTCTACGTGGACGATATTTTGTCAGGAGATACAAATGTTGAGGCAGCAAAAAATTTACAAGAAAACTTAATAAATATGCTACGAAAAGGCGGATTCAGGCTACGCAAATGGTCGTCTAACAGTGCTCAATTGTTGGAAAATATACCTAACGAAAGCAAAGACGACCAAGTGATGAAAATACCGCTAGATGAAACTAGAAAATCCTTAGGGTATTATGGTCACCATTAGAGGATAGTTTCTGTTTTCAGATCACTATTAATCAAAATGAAAAACCAACAAAACGATTTATTTTATCAGAAATAGCTAAGATATTTGATCCTCTGGGATGGTTAGCACCTGTCGTCATAAATATGAAACTGATGATTCAGGAACTTTGGACAAATGGCACAGAGTGGGATCAGCCCGTAGAGGAAACTATTAAAACAAGGTGGATTGAATTACAAACACAACTTAAGACTATTGAGAAGATTTCCATACCAAGATGGTGTCAGTTTTCAAATAAATCGAGGGTCGAGCTGCATGGATTCAGTGACGCTTCTGAAAAAGCGTACGGTGCAGCAATATACTGTCGGATACAAAATAACAACACATTTAACGTAACCCTGTTGCAAGCTAAGTCAAAGGTAGCGCCAAAAAAGCAGAAAACTACATTACCAAAGTTGGAGTTATGTGCAGCTTTATTGTTAACCCAACTGATGGAAAAAGTGATTACTGGAATGGAAATGCAAATCGCGAATATTTACTATTGGACGGACTCCATGATTACTCTCGGTTGGATCAAGGGTGAAGCTGAGCGATGGAAGACGTTCGTAGCTAAATAGGGTATCAGAAATACAAAGAACATTACCAGAAGCAAAATGGAATTATGTAAATACATTACAAAATCCAGCTGACCTAATTACAAGAGGCATTGCATCAAATAAATTACAAAACTTATCACAATGGTGGAATGGACCAGAGTGGTTAAAAAGTGATAACATGCCTAGTACGAAAACTGTACCAGAGATATGTGAGGAGATTAAACGATGTTATCACATAACTATTATACCAAAAAACAAAATCTGGATAAGATTTTCAAGTTTCAAAAGGATGATACGAGTACTATCATATTGCTATAGATTCGTGAATAAACAAGAATACAAAAAACCATTAAGCTGTGAGGAAATTAATTCAACAACTAAAAAACTCCTCCGCTTAGTGCAACAAGAAGTATTTGCTGAGGAGTACAAAACAATTAAAGCCGGACAATCATTGAAGAAAGGAAACAGGTTGTTATGCCTAGATCCATTTATTGATAACGAGGGCTTACTGCGAGTAGGAGGAAGACTTCAAAACTCCAGTCTACCATACGATCAAAAACACCCAACTCTGTTATCTCATGACCATCATGTAACATTAATCATAATTCATGATGCTCATTTAACTACATTACATGGAGGTAATAGTATGACCTTAGCGTATATAAGACAGAAGTATTGGATACTTGGAGGAAAGCGAGCAGTGAAAAGTAGCATTAGAAAATGTGTAAAGTGTACTAGATACAGATCATCTACCGCCACACAAAAAATGGGTTCATTACCAAAACCAAGAGTGACGGAATCGTACCCATTCAGTCACACAGGTGTGGATTATGCTGGACCAATATCAGCGAGAACAATGAAAGGAAGGGGACATAAATCTTACAAAGGCTACATTGCGATATTTGTTTGCCTATCCACGAAAGCGGTACATTTGGAGCTGGTAGGCGACTTATCAGCAGAAACGTTTATAGCAGCACTACGGAGGTTTATGGCACGCAGAGGTCCAGTATCACACATGTACAGTGATAACGCGACGAATTTCGTAGGCACTGCCAATTACTTGTATAAAGAAATGTTAGACATAACCCAGTCTGACGACTTTCAAAACACGTTGACCAATATTGGAATACAATGGCACTTTATTCCTCCATCATCCCCCCACTTCGGAGGGATTTGGGAAGCAGGAGTAAAATCGATGAAACACCATTTGCGTAGAGTGATAGGAGAGCAGACACTAACTTATGAAGAAATGAGCACGTTCTTACACCAAACTGAAGCATGTTTAAACTCAAGACCATTATGTGCACTCAGTGAAGATATAAATGATAACACTGTGTTAACACCAAGTCACTTTCTAATAGGCAGAGAAGCGGTAGGGGTACCAGACCCGCTATCGGAAACTAATACAGATCATATAAACAGATGGAAACAAATCCAAAAAATGAAAAAAGATTTCTGGAAAAGCTGGACTAAAGACTATTTACACCAACTTCAACAAAGGTACAAATGGAAAACTAATCAAGGAAACTTGTCGGTTGGAACTCTAGTAATTATAAAAGATGAAAAAGTTTCGCCTAGCAAATGGCCACTTGCAAAAATAAAGGAAATACATATGGGCAACGACGACCTATCCCGAGTAGTGACACTTCAAAAGTCGTCAGGAACAACTCAAAAACGATCAATTCACACATTAATACCATTGCCAATTGAAACAAATACGTGTAGTAGTAGCAATGAACCGAAACAGTCAATACAAACAAATACCGTTACAATCCTAAGAAAAAACAAAACGAATCAACCCAAACAATGTAATAAAATATCTAAATGGTTCACGTTGCTATTCATCATGTTACAAATATTGGGTTCAGCAAAATCAACTACAACGACATACTCTGTAAAAACAGTACCACCAGGATTTTATGTTGAAAAAATAGGAACGGCAAGCATTGATAGAGGAATGTTTAGGATAGAAATAAATAAAAACAATGACGTCACAATTCAGTCAACTATGTACAAATGCTGAACAAATAACAGCTTCCGGATTTTGTAAACAATTACACCATCATTTGTTAGAAGAAACATCAAAATTAGAGCGAACTAAAGAATATTTGACAGAAGTGAACCAGATTAGGAAGAAAAGGGGAATATGGGGAGAGTTACTAACTGCTATCTTCGGAGTGAATGATGAGGCATACCGAGATATAGACACATTAAATTTAAACCAAAAAAAGTTAATTGAAGCTGCCAACCATCAAACCAAATTCATGATATCAACAATCTCACAAGTAAACAAAACTGAAGAAAGAATAAAACAGAAACTTATAGGATTTCAAACTAAATTAAACCAAGTCATAGGTTACATCGAGAGTAACAACCATTGGTTCAGTACAGTCGACCACAACAGTGTAAACATACGTATTATGCAGACTTACCAGTTAGCATATAATTACATGGAAGAAATCATGGATTATTACAACGGACTATTAGAGATATACTTAACCAAGGCGACAGTATATAGTGTTTTAACACCAAAGAACGTCACTGACCTAATATCATCAGCAAACAAAAAATTACCATCTAAACTAAGAATCGTTCAACAACAGTTACTAGACACCAAGATATATGAGAACAAGACTCATTTAAAAGTATACGCCTATTTTCCTATACAAGAGATAACTAAATATACTTTAATGTATGTTACACCAGTCCCAAAGATAAATTCTGACAAGTCAGCCCAAAGTATAGAAGTACATAAAGCTTACATAGGGTTAGATTACAACAACGAAATGTATTTTGACTTGGACTATGAGGAGTTCAAACGTTGTTTAGAATGGACTAACCATTTTATTTGCTTTCCTGGGGCCGTGAAAAACATGCAATTAAAAGAAAATTGCATTGTAAATCAACTATTCAAAAACCAAACACAGACGAAATGTCCTACTAAAACATACTATTTATCCAATAAAATAATATGGAAACAACTTTACATGCCAAACACTTGGTTATTCATTGTACGAGATCGAGTTACGACGTCAATACTTTGTGATGGACAAAGAGAAGAATTCGAGCTTCAAAATGTTGGTGTAATACGAATCGCAGATAACTGCATTATTAAAACAACTAATAATATATTAACTGCCAAAAGAATTGTTTCAGTACCTAACATCATACTCAAAACAAATAGACTTTCCCATAACAACGCACATGGTGACTAAATCCATGCTAAACATTACCAAAGAGGAAGAAGTCGTAGATAACTCAAAGGAGATTTTTCAGAATCTAGTTACTCAAGAAAATGCTTTACAAACCGAATTAGATAGCACTATTTGGAGTCAAATCAGTTCTCACGCATACTTAACTAGTGCGATATCGTGTATAATCATGTTTTTAATCTTTTTGTTTTTAGTTTGCTACGGCCCAGCCATACTGAGATGGATTGGAGTCACATTGCAGCACAAGACCAGAAGAACAAGTCCCGAGCCAGAAAACCAACCAGCAAGAGAACCAAACTCGCTTGCTGCCAACAAGACAACTACCAAACCGACAACAGGCCAACCAACTATCACAACGGAACCTGTGTACAGTTTACCACGTCAACACGAAACTATCGAATTATACCAACTGGAGCCTAGGTCCTGAGAGGCGCCAGAATGTTCAACCGTGAACATACTATAGTTGCACGCGCCAACAATAGCATCACAGCGTCAGCGACACACATACGGTCCACGCGCCGGCAACACCAGCACACCGTCAGCACTAAGATGTGGCCTACTGAGATCTTCGCTTCATCGGCTCGATACACACACGACACACATGTAAATAGCCATCAATGTGTATACAAAAATTGTATATAATTAAGTTCATTATTGTAATAAAGTTAGTCATCAAGCTGGAGTCGAGTGTGATTTATCTCCTTACTTCCTCTTACTGTGGCCAAGACACCTTTAGCCATCATCGGTCCTATGAGTCTGTGGGATCGGCAGTAAGAAAACCATTTCCTGTGTACATTGCACGACGTACACAAAACCCTCTTCCTACCCAAACTCCGTCTGTCACCGTAGGTCTCCTTGTGACAGACTTCCCTCTCGTATAACCAACGTAACCTACGTTTGGTGTGGTTTGTATGGTAGGCTAGGGCTAGGATAACTGGGGTGCTAGGTAGTTACTGTAGGGCTAGGTTTGGCGTCAGTTGGGCTTTAGGTACTGATCCAGGTTCAATTATCTCAAACGTAGTCACATCGTACACACTTGGAACACCGGCCGTACTAAGCTGTAAGTCCCGGTGTGTACAATAATATCAGTTGAGCCAAATTGCCTATTGTAGGTGTCAACTAATCGATGCAGCGGCGAACGCACGCCTGAGTTGGTTCTACAAAAAGTAGTTGCGAACAAATGTCTCGAGCGAACTTGTCGACCACGTACGGTACGAGGGATCAGGTAGCACAAACTGTTCACTAGATCGGTACAATCGACTTTATTACGACATATACTAAAAAGGGTCATCATCTCAAGTAGGGTGCGTCTGGATTCTAGAGTAATAAGGTCGTATTTTTGTAGTAATAATTGATAAGAAATTTTCTTTTTAAAGCATCTATAGTGCATTGCACGTAGAAATTTGCGTTGGACCAATTCAATAATGTCAATATACTTTTTATAGTAAGGGTTAGTGTTAGGTGTTAGTCGAGTTGCCTTCGAAGTACTTATTAGCTTCACGGAAGGCGGATCTACGCACAATTATTTCGAGCGCTGCACTAACATGACTAAATGTAAGGTGGGCAGGCTTGTTATCGGACGTGTGTAGATCGGAGTGCGGGGTGAGGTAGGGCGGCCTGACCTGCTCTCGTCTCTGCGGTCTGTACATGAACCGGTTGATGGTCGAACTCAGCAACACCTGTCACGGTTGTAATGTAGACGGATTATCATCACATCATCATCATCATTTCAGCCGAAAGACATCCACTGCTGGACATAGGCCTCCCCCAAGAACCGCCACTTGGATCGGTTCATTTGGGGGGGGGGGGGGGGATCTGGGGTGCTCTGGATTTCCGAAGACCTAAAAGATAGTCTGAATGGACCTCGGAGCATGGACCTTGAGCGCAGCGCGTAATGGGCTGAAGTAAAGGCAGCACGGTAAAAGCGTGCTCTCGAGTTACCTACACGCCGTGGGCATTCAGCGCTCTGCGCATATAATACAATACTTAATGCATTCTGGTTGTTAATAGAGTTGCCGCGCTACTGCTCCCGGCACGTTCACAGAGGCGACAATAGATGGCTTTCACGCCGCGCCGTCATACACAAGTGATACGCTTTTATTATGCGCCAACCCTAACAGCAACCTGATAACTACAGCTGATAAAATGATTTTTGTGTGGCAAAGGGGCCTCAACTCAACATAATGCCAGATGACAACACAAGGTGTTCCACCAGACTCTGAACGTACTAGTCTCAGAAACTAACTTTATTGTTGGATAGCCCATTTATCGAGGAAAGCTATGGAATATATAACCTTAGGATCCGAGCAAAAAGAAATAAAGTGACGAATACGGAGACCTCGCACAGGCAGGCGATTCGATGCGACGGGAATGGCAAGAAATATAACGCGGACAAAATCGCGGGCAGGAGCTAGTAATATTATATTATACTCTGTCAAGAAAGTACCGATACCGGGAAAAGATCAGTAACACACAAAATGTTAGTTATTCATCTAAATTTATTTTATCACCTTCAAAGTATGCTCCACAGATGTAGATAATAGACATAGATAACGCAAGTGAACATACCTCGCGTGCGCAGCTTATAAAATTTTGTCAAATTTTTCTATTTTCATTTTATTGTGATCTGGCATTGAAAAATACATATAACTCTAAATTTTGACTCTTTTTCACCCGGCAAAACAACGTTTGTCGGGTCAGCTAGTAGTTTTATAAAATTGTGTAAAAAATAAATGTCGTATTTAAGGATCTGACGGTTTGTGTGATGAGCACGATCATTTGTTCTGTGTCTGGGTGTAATTTATCTATAATATGTATGTATTTAGAAATATATAAGTATGTATATCAGTTGTCTAGTACCCATAACACAAGCTCTGCTTAACTTGGGACTAGATGGCGTTGTGTGATAGTTGTGGAATATTATTATTATTATTTATTTTTCTACATATTTCATTACATTTTTAAATATTTTTACAACAAAAAAAATACAAAAAACATTTAAAAATATAAAAAATAGTGATCCACTGGTAGCGGGAGCTGGGACCAAGCTACCGGTGGTTAGGGCTCCAGAGACAGGAACCTCCTCACGATGCGAGCCGTGTCAAGGAGTACTGCCTTCTGGATCAGGCTCTTGATCCAACCGCCTAACGATAGCCTCGACAGGTGTTGCTCGAGGGTATCGGCCATCAGCCCGTTAGCTGATACGACAATCGGCACAATGACAGCCGAGTCAACATTCCACATGTCAACAACCTCGTGTGCTAAGTCAAGATATTTAATCTGTTTGTCTTTCTCAGCTTTCACGAGGTTGCCGTCATGCGGAATGGTAACATCGACTATCATTGTGCGGCGCGCTAACCGGTCTATCACCACTATATCAGGCTTATTGGCGACAATGGTCCTGTCAGTAATGATAGACCGATCCCAGTACAACGTTATTATTATTATTATTTTCATTTATTCATTTTCAAACATATTAATTATATTTTTAAATATTTTAACAAAAATCTAAAAAAAAAAAAAAACATTTAAAAATATAAAAAATAGTGACCCATCGGCATCGGGAACAGGGTCCAAGCTGCCGGTGGTCAGGGCTCTAGCGAGAGGAACCTCCTGACTATGCGTGCCGTGTCCAGGAGTACTGCCTTCTGAATCAAGCCCTTGATCCAGCCGTGTAATGAGAGCCTCCTAAGGTGTTGGTCGAGGCTCTTCGCTATTAGGCCATTTACTGTAACGATTATCGGTACAATGATTGCAGAGTCCACCTCCCACGTGTCGACAACCTCGTGTGCTAAGTCAAGATACTTGATTTTTTTATCTTGCTCAGCTTTCACGAGATTCTCGTCATGGAGGACAGCGATATCAACAATCATTGCACGACGCTCTCGTCGATCTATCACCACAATATCAGGCTTATTGGCTACAATAGTCCTGTCTGTGATGATAGATTGATCCCAGTACAATGTGGCGTGACCATTCTCGAGAACTGGGTCGGGCACATACCTGTAGTATGGTACTTCAGATTCCACAAGGTTGTATTGCAAAGCAAGTTGCTGGTGGATGATCCTAGCTACTAGATTGTGTCTGTGCAAGTACTCGCCGTTAGCAAGACGAGAACAACCGGAAACAATATGTCGGATGGATTCACCGGGACGGTGGCATGCCCGACAGATGTCAACCGTACCGTCCTTAACAATGTATTTCCGATAATTATTCGTCATGATAACTTCATCCATAATCGCACAGACAAAACCTTCGATTTCCCCAAAGAGGTCACCGAAGCGCAGCCAGGATACGGACGCCAGAAAGTCTACATCAGGCCCATGGAGAGCCCGGAAAAAGCGACCGTGAAGCTCTTTGCTTTGCCATACTTCCTTACGATCCTTAGTATCTAATACTGCAGGTTTGCGCCAGTTCTTGTTTGCCAAGGAGAGCGGGGT
Source organism: Aporophyla lueneburgensis (assembly GCA_932294355.1). NCBI lineage: Eukaryota > Metazoa > Arthropoda > Insecta > Lepidoptera > Noctuidae > Aporophyla > Aporophyla lueneburgensis. Next base: position 302,784 of record OW028745.1, on the reverse strand, counting down.
GAGGCCCTTGTCCACTGCAACCACATCTCGGTGCATCCCCACGTCAGTTTGAAGGAAATATTCCCTGAGACTGCAGATCTCGCGGTTGTGGAGGGTTTTAGCGTTTAAGAAACCTCGACCCCCACACTTCCGCGGGATGTACAGTCTCATCACTAATGACCGTAGGTGATGCATCCGTTCTGCCGTCAGCAATGTACGGACCTTCCTATCCAGAGCGTCTAGTTCAGTTTGAGTCCATTTGAGTATGCCGAAAGAATACATCAAAACCGGCATGACCCAATCGTTGAAGGCACGCACCTTGTTGCCGCCTGATAAAAGACTTTTTAATACTTTATTCAGGCGGCCAAAGAAGCGCTCCCTCAACGATCGTTTCATGTCAGCAGTGTTGATGCCTAATGCTTCCGACATACCCAAATACTTGTAGGTTTCGATTGAGGAGAGGGATCTAAGGTGTATAGAATCCGTAAGTTCGGTTCCCACGGATTCTACAATCCCCCCTCGCTTTACATGCATGACTGCACATTTATCCACACCAAATTCCATCCTGATGGCACTACTGAACGTTTCTGTTACCTTCAGTAGCTCCATCAGTCGCAAATTGTTGGGGGCAAAGAGTTTCAGATCATCCATGTAAAGGAGGTGTGATATCACCTGACCACCTCTTCTCAATCGATAGCCTAGATCTGAATCCTCCAGCAGTGTGCTTAGAGGATTCAAGGCTAAGCAAAACCAAAGCGGACTCAAACTGTCGCCCTGAAATATTCCTCGCTCAATCCTGATCGGTTCATTGATCTGCTGGATTTGTGGTCATCCTGGATAGAGAAGAACCGTCCTCCACTGCCTCATACACGACATCAAGAAGGTGCGTAGAGTTGCATCTATTTTGTACAATTCCAGCACCCTCATGAGCCATGTATGTGGTACGGAATCATAGGCCTTCTTATAATCTATCCAACATGTCGACAAATCCTTCCGAGATCTACGAACCTGTTGGCTTATGGCCATGTCTATAAGGAGCAGCTCCTTAGTACCACGGGACCCATTCTTACATCCATTCTGAGACACCGACATGATAGAATTACTTTCAATATGGTGCGATATTTTTGCTTTAAGAATGGATGTAAGAACTTTATAGACCGTCGGTAAACAAGTTATTGGTCTATAATTTTTAGGTTCCGCAGTACTACCCGATTTATGAACAAGGTGGGTAACTCCTGTCGTAAAGAACAGTGGTAACGACCCAGTCTCTAAAGATGACTGGAATTGTGAGGCTAAGCAGGCATGTGACCTTTGTAGCCATTTGATCCAAAAATTGTGCAGTCCGTCCGGTCCTGGGGATTTCCAGTTAGGCAACGGACGGACTGCACGGGCTACATCCAGAGGGCTGATGATATTAGCCTCCATCCTCCTTATTATTATTTCGTTTATTTCATTATACATACATATAAATTATATTTTTAAATATTAAAATAACAAAAATCGTAAAAACATTTAAAAATATAAAAAATAGTAACCCCGGTGGGTTACTATTTTTTATATTTTTATCGGGAATAGGGTCCAAGCTACCGGTGGTCAGGGTTGCTGAGAGAGGAACCTCCTCACTATACGTGCCGTGTCCAGTAATACCGCCTTCTGGATCAAGCCCTTGATCCAGCTGCCTAACGAGAGCCTCTTTAGGTGTTGGTCGAGGCTCTTGGCTATTATGCCATTTGCCGTCACGACTATCGGCACAATGATTGCTGTATCCACATCCCACATCTCGACAACTTCGCGAGCCAGATCAAGATATTTAATCTGCTTATCTTGTTCAGCTTTCACGAGGCTCTCGTCATGCGGGACTGCTACATCAATAATCATTGTGCGACGCTCTGATCGATCTATCACCACTATGTCCAGGTTATTAGCAACAATAGTCCTATCAGTGATGATAGATCGATCCCAATACAATGTGATATTGCCATTTTGGAGAACTGGGTCGGGCACATACTTATAGTAAGGTACTTCTGATTCCACAAGACTGTATTTCAGAGCAAGTTGCTGGTGGATAATCCTGGCTACAAGGTTGTGCCTATGCAAGTAGTCTCCGTTAGCCAGACGAGAACAGCCAGAAATAATGTGTCGGATTGATTCCCCCGGACGGTGACATGCCCGACAGATGTCAACCGTGCCATCCTTCACAATATATTTCCGGTAGTTGTTCGTCATCATAACTTCGTCCATAATTGCAAAGACAAAACCTTCGGTTTCTCCAAATAGATTTCCGAATCGTAACCAGGATACGGACGCTAAGAAGTCTACATCGGGTCCATGTAGGACCCGGTAAAAGCGTCCGTGAAGCTCCTTGCTTTGCCATACCTCCCTGCGGTCATCCGTATCTAATACTTTAGGTTTGCGCCAGTTCTCGTTAGCCAAGGAGAGCGGGGTGAGACTCTTGTCCACTGAGACCACATCTCGGTGCATCCCCACGTCGGCTTCTAGAAAGTATTCCCTGAGACTGCATATCTCACGGGTGTGCAGGGTCTTAGCATTCAAGAAACCTCGACCTCCGCACTTCCGTGGGATATACAGTCTCATCACCGATGGATAGATAGGACCTTGGGTGATGCATTCGATTTGCGGTCAGCAGTGTGCGGACCCGTCTATCCAGGGCATCAAGTTCTGTCTGAGTCCATTTGAGTATGCCGAAAGAGTACATCAAAACCGGCATGACCCAACCGTTGAAGGCGCGCACCTTGTTTCCGCCTGATAAAAGACTTTTTAATACTTTATTCAGGCGGCCAAAGAAGCGCTCCCTCAACGATCGTTTCATGTCAGCAGTGTTGATGCCTAATGCTTCCGACATACCCAAATACTTGTAGGTTTCGATTGAGGAGAGGGATCTTAGGTGTATGGAATCCGAGAGTTGGGATCCCACGGATTCCACAATCTCCCCTCGCTTTACATGCATGACCGCACATTTGTCCACACCAAATTCCATACTGATGGCGCTACTGAAGGTTTCAGTTACTTTCAGTAGCTCCATCAGTTGCAAATTGTTGGGGGCAAAAAGTTTTAGGTCATCCATGTAGAGGAGGTGAGATATAACCTGACCACCTCTCCTCAATCGATAGCCTATACCTGAATCCTCCAGCAGTGTGCTAAGAGGTTTCATGGCTAGGCAGAACCAAAGTGGACTCAAACTGTCGCCCTGGAATATACCTCGCTCGATCCTTATCGGTTCGCTGTTCCTCTGGATATGTCGACATCCTGGATAGCGAAGGACTGTTCTCCACTGCCCCATACATGACATCAAGAAGGTGCACAGCGTTGTATCTACTTTGTACAACTCCAGCACCCTCTTGAGCCAGGTATGTGGCACCGAGTCATAGGCCTTCTTATAGTCTATCCAGCATGTCGATAGATCCCTTCTGGAACGACGAACCTGTTGACTAATGGTCATATCGATAAGGAGCAGCTCCTTAGTACCGCGGGACCCGTTCCTACATCCATTTTGAGAGACAGACAAGATCGAGTTTGTGTCAATATGATTGTAAATTTTAGCTCTCAAAATGGATGTAAGTACTTTATAGACCGTCGGTAGACAAGTGATCGGTCTATAATTTTTGGGTTCCGCGGTACTACCTGATTTATGGAGCAGGTGGGTTATACCTGTTGTTAAGAACTGGGGCAACGACCCTGACTCTAAGGCTGACTGAAACTGAGATGCCAAACGAGCGTGCAACTTTTGGAACCACTTGATCCAAAAGTTGTGCAGTCCGTCCGGCCCTGGAGATTTCCAGTTAGGCAACAGACGGACTGCACAAGCGACATCTTGGGGGCTGATGGTAATTGCCCCCATTTCTGTTATTTGACCGCACGCTCGCTCGATCTCCCTAGTCCAATCACCTTCGGTGTGGCTGACAGACACCGACCAGATGTTTCGCCAGAACGAAGACATGGCGACATCATGCGGAAGGGGCGTGTCAGCCACACCTTGGTCCGGTTGCTCCCATGCTCGGTAAACCCACCTTTCATCGCTTTGGAACGTGTGATTCTGGGTGTACCACTCCACCCTCCGCCGGTACCGATGAATACGGTTTGCCCATGCACAGATCTTCTGCTTCAGGAAGTCGATGCGCTCTGTGACGCGGGGCAAATAATCCCGAGGACTAACATCCGTCCCGGAGAACGCCCGCTTCACAAAGCGCATCACTCGAGGGCGAGTATTGCCCTCCCTGAAGCAGATTAGCTTACCGATGAGTGCTCTAGCCTCACCGATACGACGCTCAATCCTGCACTGCCAAGCTGGTACGGCTGGTTTTGGTCGTGTAGCTTTGTCACTGTTAGGAAACTTAACACGAGCTATACGACAAGCCGCTACAGCTGCGCAGTACAAGATCGAGTGGGTATCGACCAGGTCTTTGCTGCCGTCAAAATATGTTGACAGCTGTGAGTCTAGAGCACACACCAGCGCCTTGTTTTTCTTATGCATGGGCAAACGAGGTAAACGTGGTCTATGTTCAGGCGGAGTAGAGCGATACTCCCTGAAAGCATCCTCCAAAGCGCTCCTCAATCGTGCATTGCATTGAGTACTCACGGATATAGCCCCGTCATCATCCTCTTCACCAACGCAGTTGGGTCGCGGTGAAACACTGGGTAAATTTTGCAGTTGCACCGCGACCAGTGGCGAAGCAGGCATAACATGGCTATTCCGTGATTCGAGGCAAAGTCGATCAAGCACGGCGGCATCCAGCATATGATTACGCTGGATGACCCGTGCCTGATCCGACAATCGTTGCGACGACACGTTGACACCTGGTTCAAGCACCTGAAACAGAGAGAGCATCCGACCACGGTACGCAGTCAAGTTAGTTCCCCCCTCTGTAGCCCCATAGTATGCGCGCATGACATTTTCGTTGACCGCTTGTGTCCACTTCATGCGCTGCACACTTCCACCGGTAGCGGGGACCCTATCAGAAGCCGGTGGGCCTCGGAGTCCCAAGCTGGCCGGTGGTCGGCCTCGTCCGCGCCAACGTACTGGTGGTGGTGTCGTCGGCGGCGAGAAGTATTCGTCGCTCGAGCTCGACGCAACTGCAGCGGCCGGTGTCACTGGACTCACGTCTGTAGCAGGATCCGGCAACTGCGAGGCGGAGCTGAGCGACGAACCCGAAGATTTTAGGCGTGTGCTCTGTTGCATTCGTGCCCGACTTCGCGTCAGCATTTTAGTATTTCCCGTGTATTGTTATTTGGTCTTGTTTTGCATCCTGCAGATGTATGGTTTCAGTTCCAATTTTTTGCATTCCACTGATGTTATTTAAACATATTATAAAACATTTATGCATTTTTGGACTTTAAAAATACTAGAAAAATACACGGTGAAAAAAATTTTGTACTGTCAGGTTGACAGTCGGGCCACAGATTATTATTATTCCTTTATTCATCTTAATATACTTATAAATTATATTTTTAAATATTAAAATATAAAATAAAAACATTTAAAAATATAAAAAATAGTAGCCCACCGGTATCGGGAACAGGGTCCAAGCTACCGGCGGTCAGGGCTCCAGAGAGAGGAACCTCCTGACGATGCGAGCCGTGTCCAGAAGTACCACTCTCTGAATCAAGCCCTTGACCCAGCTGCCTAACGAGAGCCTCCTTAGATGTTGGTCGAGGCTCTTGGCTATCAACCCATTGGCTGTGACGACTATCGGCACAATGATCGCTGAATCCACATCCCACATGTCGACAACCTCGCGAGCCAAGTCAAGATACTTGATCTGTTTATCTTTCTCAGCTTTCACGAGGTTCTCGTCATGTGGGACCGTTATGTCAACAATCATTGTGCGCCGCTCTACTCGATCCACCACCACTATATCAGGCTTATTTGCAACAATAGTCCTGTCAGTGATGATGGATCGATCCCAGTACAATGTGATATTTCCATTTTCGAGAACTGGGTCGGGCACATACCTGTAGTACGGCACTTCCGATTCCACAAGGCTGTATTTAAGAGCAAGTTGCTGATGGATAATCCTGGCTACTAGGTTGTGTCTATGCAAGTATTCTTCGTTAGCTAGACGAGAACACCCGGAGATTATGTGCCTAATTGATTCTCCTGGACGGTGGCATGCCCGACAGATGTCAACCGTGTCGTCTTTCACAATAAATCTCCGGTAATTGTTCGTCATCATAACTTCGTCCATAATTGCACAGACAAAACCTTCGGTTTCCCCAAAGAGGTCACCAAAACGCAGCCAGGCTACGGACGCTAGTATATCTACATCGGGTCCATGTAGGGCCCGGAAAAAGCGTCCGTGGAGCTCCTTACTCTGCCATACTTCCATGCGTTCATTAGTGTCAAGTACTACAGGTTTGCGCCAGTTCTCGTTAGCCAAGGAGAGCGGGGTGAGGCCCTTGTCAACCGCGACCACATCTCGATGCATCCCCACGTCGGTTTCTAGGAAATATTCCCTGAGACTGCATATCTCGCGATTGTGGAGAGTCTTAGCGTTTAAAAAGCCTCGACCTCCACACTTTCGCGGGATATACAGCCTCATTACCGATGACCGTGGGTGATGCATTCGATATGCAGTCAGCAGCGTACGGACCCTCCTATCCAGGGCGTCGAGTTCGGTTTGAGTCCATTTGAGTATGCCGAAAGAGTACATCAAAACCGGCATGACCCAACCGTTGAAGGCGCGCACCTTGTTTCCGCCTGATAGAAGACTATTAAATACTTTCTTCAGGCGGCCAAAGAAGCGTTCCTTCAGCGATTGCTTCATGTCAGTAACATTGATGCCCAACGCTTCCGACATACCCAAATACTTATAGGTTTCGGATGCGGAGAGGGCTCGGAGGTTTATGGAATCCGAGAGTCGGGTTCCCGCGGATTCCACAATCTCCCCACGCTTTACATGCATGACCGCACATTTGTCCACACCAAATTCCATCCTGATGGCGCTACTGAAGGTTTCAGGTACTTTCAGTAACTCCATCAGTTGAAAATTGTTGGGGGCAAAGAGTTTAAGGTCATCCATGTAAAGGAGGTGAGATATAACCTGACCACCTCTCCTCAACCGATAGCCTATACCTGAATCCACAAGCAGTGTGCTCAGAGGATTCAGGGCTAAGCAGAACCAAAGTGGACTCAAACTATCACCCTGAAATATACCTCGCTCGATCCTTATCGGTTCGCTGTTCCTTTGGATATTTCGACATCCTGGATAGCGAAGGACCGTCCTCCACTGCCCCATACATGAAATCAGGAAGGTGCGCAGAGTTGCATCAATTTTATATAACTCCAGCACCCTCATGAGCCATGTATGTGGCACCGAGTCATAGGCCTTCTTGTAATCTATCCAACATGTCGACAGATCCTTTCGGGAACGACGAACCTGTTGGCTAATGGCCATATCAATGAGGAGCAGCTCCTTAGTACCGCGGGACCCGTTCCTACATCCATTTTGAGAGACAGACATGATGGAGTTGGTGTCAATATGATTGTAAATTTTAGCTCTCAAAATGGATGTAAGAACTTTATAAACCGTCGGCAAACACGTGATTGGTCTATAATTTTTGGGTTCCGTGGTACTACCTGATTTGTGGAGCAGGTGGGTAATTCCTGTTGTTAGGAACTGGGGTAGCGAACCAGACTCCAAAGCAGTCTGGTACTGAGCCGCCAAGCGAGCATGCGATCCAATGAACCATTTGATCCAGAAGTTGTGCAACCCGTCCGGCCCTGGAGACTTCCAATTGGGCAGTGGACGGACTGCACGAGCTACGTCTTGGGGGCAGATGGTAATAGCTCCCATTTCTGGTATTAGATCGCAGGCTCGTTCGACTTCTCGAGTCCAACCCCCTTCGGTGTGACTGACAGGCACCGACCAGATACTGCTCCAAAAAGAACACATGGCGTCATTATCCGGCAGATGCGTGTCAGCCACACCTTGGGTCGGTCGCTCCCAAGCCCTATAAACCCACCTTTCATCACTCTGGAAGGTGCGATTCTGAGTGTATCGGTCCACTCGCCGCTTATACCTACGAATACGGCTTGCCCATGCATAAACTTTCTGCTTCAGGAAGTCTATGCGCTCTGTGACACGGAACGTATAGTCCCGAGGGCTGATATCAGTCCCCGAGAACGCCCGCCTCACAAAGCGCATCACTCTAGGGCCTGAAGCAGATTAGTTTGCCGATGAGCGCTCTGGCCCCACTAATACGGCGCTCAATTCTGCACTGCCAGGCTGGTACGGCTGGTTTCGGTCGTGTAGTTCTATAGTCACTAGCAAATTTGACGTGAGCTACACGACATGCCGCTACAGCCGCGCAGTACAGAATTGCATGAGTATCAGTGAGGTCTTCGCAGTCATCAAAATAGTTTGACAACTGCGAATCCAGAGCCGCCACCAGCGCCCTATTTTTGTTATGCATGGGCAAACGAGGTAAGCGTGGTCTAATTTCGGGTGATATGGACCGATATTCTCGAATCGCATCCTCCAAAGCACTCCTCAATTCCTCATTGCACTGGGTACTTACGTTTGTAGCCCTGTCATCACTCCCCTCATCAGCTTGACTTGTCAAGTACTGTGGTGGGACCACAGCAGTCTGCAACAGGGGTGCGATGACATGGCTACTCTGCATTTCATTTCGTAGGCGATCAAGTACAGTGTCATCCAACATATGATTACGCTGGATGACCCGCACCTGATCCGATAGTCGTTGGGTTGAGACGTTGACATCTGGCTCAAGCACCTGAAAAAGAGAGAGCATCCGAACACGGTACGCGGTCAGATTCTTTCCCTCTGTAGCCCCATAGTATGAGCGCATGACATTCTCATTGATGGATCTTGTCCATCTCATGCGCTGCACACTTCCGCCGGGAGCTGGGACCCTATCAGAGGCCGGTGGGCCTCGAGGTCCTAAACCGTCCGGCGGCCGGTGTCCTCTCCGTCGACAAGCAGGTGGTGGCATCGTGGGCGGGGAGAAGTACTCGTCGCTCGAGCTCGACGCAACTGCCACGGCCGGTGTCGTCACAGCGCCCGCAGTGGGGCTGGGTACCGGCGGCGGCGAGGCGGAGCTGAGAGACGAGTCCGGAGGTGGTGGGCGTGCTCTTCGTGCTGCTGATCGAGTCAACATACTCGTAGTCTTCTCATTCCTTATTTCATTTCATTGTAATTTTACCGGGGGTGACATGATAGATGTCACCCCCGATTCGGCTGTTTTAACTTGAGTTTTTTTACATTATGGTAATTTTTTGTGGTTTTTATAATTCCGGAAGGTTTTACAGGTCGAGGATTTCTTTTCTATTGTAGAGTTTTTCTTAAATTGGGTTAAATATATATTTTTTCTAAAATAAGGAACACAAGACGTCTTGTCAACACAGTGTTGCCAGCGTTGATTATTATTATTATTATAAATGTTAACATAATCTCGGGATTCTGGGATCCCGGTCTTTTGGAAGGCGTACGAGGGGCCGAAGCCAACTCGCAGAGGCCCCTTAGACAATTTAGATGGAGTGAGGCACCAACCGACGATTATCCCTGTATACACTGTGCAAGTGCATCCAAGGACAACCTCCGTTTGGTGTTGGACTATTGCAGGATATGGAAACTAAGATGTTGGTCTATGTATATGGATGGCTAAAATGGACTGGTTACCAAGAACTATGGAAGGCCTATGGCCCCTGCCGCATCAATGTTTTCTAAATACACGGATTAAATGGCAGGGGGTGACTTGCACACTCAATAATGGGCCCCCGGAAACCGCCGCTGGCACATAGTGACGCAGCGACAAGGGGGCAACACTTCCTGAGGTGCTTGAGAAGTGGAGAGGTATTCCACGGCTTTCAGAACTATCCCAGAGCCCGGAAGATGGTCAAGTCCCTACGAGCACTTACTGGAATATTTCCTTTCCCCGAGCACGTTTGCTCTTGCGAATCTCCACTCAAGCCAGCCAATAAAGGCAAGAATGAGGTGGGAGCTCTGAACCTCTTGAGTGTTCACTCCAGCCGGCCAATAAAGGCAAGCCAGAGATGAGGAACAAGAATTCTCCCGGGAGATAGGGTCCGTGGGGTCGCTACTGCCCAACAGCACGCCACATGCTGCCCTGCGGGTTTATTATTATTATTCATTTATTCATTTTCTAACATATTAATTATATTTTTAAATATTTTAACAAAAGTCTAAAAAAAAAAAACATTTAAAAATATAAAAAATAGTGACCCATCGGCATCGGGAACAGGGTCCAAGCTGCCGGTGGTCAGGGCTCTAGAGAGAGGAACCTCCTGACTATGCGTGCCGTGTCCAGGAGTACTGCCTTCTGAATCAAGCCCTTGATCCAGCCGTCTAATGAGAGCCTCCTGAGGTGTTGGTCGAGGCTCTTCGCTATTAGGCCATTTACTGTAACGATTATCGGTACAATGATTGCAGAGTCCACCTCCCACATGTCGACAACCTCGTGTGCTAAGTCAAGATACTTGATTTTTTTATCTTGCTCAGCTTTCACGAGATTCTCGTCATGAGGGATAGCGATATCAACAATCATTGCACGACGCTCTCGTCGATCTATCACCACAATATCAGGCTTATTGGCTACAATAGTCCTGTCTGTGATGATAGATCGATCCCAGTACAATGTGGCGTGACCATTCTCGAGAACTGGGTCGGGCACATACCTGTAGTATGGTACTTCAGATTCCACAAGGTTGTATTGCAAAGCAAGTTGCTGGTGGATGATCCTAGCTACTAGATTGTGTCTGTGCAAGTACTCGCCGTTAGCAAGACGAGAACAACCGGAAACAATATGTCGAATGGATTCACCGGGACGGTGGCATGCCCGACAGATGTCAACCGTACCGTCCTTAACAATGTATTTCCGATAATTATTCGTCATGATAACTTCATCCATAATCGCACAGACAAAACCTTCGGTTTCCCCAAAGAGGTCTCCGAAACGCAGCCAGGATACGGACGCCAGAAAGTCTACATCAGGCCCATGGAGAGCCCGGAAAAAGCGACCGTGAAGCTCTTTGCTTTGCCATACTTCCTTACGATCCTTAGTATCTAATACTGCAGGTTTGCGCCAGTTCTCGTTCGCCAAGGAGAGCGGGGTGAGGCCCTTGTCCACTGCAACCACATCTCGGTGCATCCCCACGTCAGTTTGAAGGAAATATTCCCTGAGACTGCAGATCTCGCGGTTGTGGAGGGTTTTAGCGTTTAAGAAACCTCGACCCCCACACTTCCGCGGGATGTACAGTCTCATCACTGATGACCGTGGGTGATGCATCCGATCTGCCGTCAGCAATGTACGGACCTTCCTATCCAGAGCGTCTAGTTCCGTTTGAGTCCATTTGAGTATGCCGAAAGAATACATCAAAACCGGCATGACCCAATCGTTGAAGGCACGCACCCTGTTGCCGCCTGATAAAAGACTATTAAATACTTTTTTCAGGCGGCCAAAGAAGCGTTCCCTCAGCGATTGTTTCATGTCGGCAGCATTGATGCCTAATGCTTCCGACATACCCAAATATTTGTAGGTTTCGGTTGAGAAGAGGGATCTAAGGTGTATAGAATCCGTAAGTTCGGTTCCCACGGATTCTACAATCCCCCCACGCTTTACATGCATGACTGCACATTTGTCCACACCAAATTCCATCCTGATGGCACTACTGAACGTTTCTGTTACCTTCAGTAGCTCCATCAGTTGCAAGTTGTTGGGGGCAAAGAGTTTCAGATCATCCATGTAAAGGAGGTGTGATATCACCTGACCACCTCTTCTCAATCGATAGCCTAGACCTGAATCCTCCAGCAGTGTGCTAAGAGGATTCAAGGCTAAGCAAAACCAAAGCGGACTCAAACTGTCGCCCTGAAATATTCCTCGCTCAATCCTGATCGGTTCATTGATCTGCTGGATTTGTGGACATCCTGGATAGAGAAGAACCGTCCTCCACTGCCTCATACACGACATCAAGAAGGTGCGTAGAGTTGCATCTATTTTGTACAATTCCAGCACCCTCACGAGCCATGTATGTGGCACGGAGTCATAGGCCTTCTTATAATCTATCCAACATGTCGACAAATCCTTACGAGATCTACGAACCTGTTGGCTTATGGCCATGTCTATAAGGAGCAGCTCCTTAGTACCACGGGACCCATTCTTACATCCATTCTGAGACACCGACATGATAGCATTGCCTTCAACATGGTGCGATATTTTTGCTCTAAGAATTCATAATTCATAATTCATAATTCATAATCATTTATTTGCTAATATGGGTAAATTACATAAAGTTGTTAAAATATATATATAGCACAGTCCAACCATATTACACCTTAAGGCATGCAAATCACAAGCTATATTGTTTATCAGTGAAACAATTAATGAAGTTAATATTAATGTCATCAAAAGAATTTCAAATTTAAAATGTCATATATTAAGTAATAATGTCAAAATAATAATAGTGATTAAATGTTAAGTAAGAATATAATTTAAATTGATACATTATTTGGTAATTTCATCATGGCAAATAATAATGTAACTTAATAATCATGAAGCAAATAATAATTAAAAATGTCATGTATTAAATGAGAATGTCAAGACATATTTGTAAATAGATGTCAGAGTAATGTCAAAGTAATGATATTAATAATAAAATAAATTAGTGACTCACATCAACAATATGTCCTTACATCCTCCTTCAAATAATCCTGAACACTGTAATAACATTTACTTAGCAAAAATCTTTTTAATTTCTTTTTGAATTCAGCGATAGATTGAGTTTCTAAAATGGACTTTGGCAAGTGATTGTATATACGCGGCGCCATACTGAAAATGCTTTTAGAATATAAGGCCGTCTTACTAGATTTGCCACAAATTTTATCACTATGCCGCTTACTTCTATACTTATCAAAAAGATGTTTGTTAGTTCTCGCAAAGCTAGCAATCTCATAAATATAAACACACGGCAATGTTAATATATTATGCTTTACAAAATACGGCCGGCAGCTATCAGTCTGGTCGATATTAAACATACCTCTAATACACCGCTTTTGCGCCTTAAATGCCATATCCCTATTGGTGGAATGACCCCAGAACACAATACCATACTTTATCAAGGATCCCACATAGCCATGGTATGCTGCAAGTACAGCAGAAGTGTTTACTGTTTTTCCCAACATATGTAGGGCGTATGACTGCTTATTTAATTTTTGATTTAAACTGTCAACATGCGTCTTCCAATTCAAATTATAATCAATTGACATGCCTAAGAATTTTGTAGTTGCTGTCTCATTTATTTTGTTCCCTGTATAATGTATATTAATGTCAGTAAATTGGGCTTTACGATTGCGAAATATCATAATTTTAGTTTTGTCAAAATTCATTTTTAAATTGTTATCATTTAGCCATTTTATAATATTACTAAGAGTGCTGTTTATATCTGTAGAATGGATGTAAGAACTTTATAGACCGTCGGTAAACAAGTTATTGGTCTATAATTTTTAGGTTCCGCAGTACTACCCGATTTATGAAGAAGGTGGGTAACTCCTGTCGTAAAAAACAGTGGTAGCGACCCAGTCTCTAAAGATGACTGGAATTGTGAGGCTAAGCAGGCATGTGACCTTTGTAGCCATTTGATCCAAAAATTGTGCAGTCCGTCCGGTCCTGGCGATTTCCAGTTAGGCAACGGACGGACTGCACGGGCCACATCCAGAGGGCTGATGGTAATAGCCTCCATGTTCGGTATCGACTCACATGCCTGCTCAACAACACGCATCCAGGGTCCTTCAGTGTGACTGACGGGCACCGACCAAATGCTTCGCCAAAAAACACTCATGTCGTTATTATTTGGTAGACACGCGTCAGTCACACCTTGAGTTGGGTTGGGCCGTTCCCAGGCTCTGTACACCCACCTTTCATCGGTCTGGAACATGCGATTCTGAGTGAACCGGTCCACTCTTCGCTTATACCGACGGATACGGTTTGCCCATGCATAAATTTTCTGCTTCAGGAAGTCGATGCGCTCTGTGACACGGGATACATATTCTCGGGGACTAATACTAGTTCCCGAGAACGCCCGCTTCACAAAGCGCATCACTCTTGGGCGTGTATTGCCCTCCCTGAAGCAGATGAGCTTCGCAATGAGTACCCTGGTCTCTTTAATACGACGCTCAATCCTGCATTGCCAGGCTGGTGCGACAAGTTTTGGTCGTACAGCTCGATCAATGTTTGGGAATTTGACTCGAGCTATACGACAAACCGCAACAGCCGTGCAATACAAGATTGAATGTGTATCGCAAAGGTCTGCACTGCTGTCAATAAAATTTGGCAGCAGCGCATCCAGGGCGCACACCAGTGCTCTGTTTTTTTTATTCATGGGCAAACGTGGTAGCCGTGGTCTAAGGTCTGGTGATATGAACCGGTACTCACGGATCGCATCCTCCAGAATGCTCCTTATGTCCACATTGCACACGATATCTGCAGAAATAGCCCTGGCTTCCTCCTCCTCATCATGCTGGTTTGCCTGCAGCAGAATATGGGCAGGCGCATGCATGACATTCTGGGATGGGGGAGGATTACTAGCAGGACTATTCTGCATTTCCAAGCGCAGCCGATCAAGTGTAGCGTCATCCAATCTATGATTGTGTTGAATGACGCGCACCTGATCCGACAATCGTTGGGCCGAGACGTTGACGGCTGGTTCAAGTACCTGAAACAGAGAGAGCATCCGAACTCGGTACGCTGTCAGGTTAATTCCTCCCTCTGTAGCCCCATAATATGCGCGCATCACATTTTCATTTATGGACTGGGTCCATCGCATGCGCGACACATTTCCACCGGCAGCGGGGACCCTGCTCGAGGCCTGTTGGCTTCGAGGTCCCAAGCTCGCTGGTGGCCGTCCTCTTCCTCGCCGCCGTTGTGGTGTTGGTGACGACGGTGGGGAGAAAAACTCGTCGCTCGAGCTCGACGCAACTGCAGCGACCGGTGACACGACGCTCACGGTTGAGGCGCGTCCCGGCGGCTGCGAGGCGGAGCTGAGCGACGAGTCCGGAGATGGTGGGTGTGCCTGTCGTTTTGTCCTGGCTCTGGTCTGCATGTTTTACTCACATTTTCACATTTCGTAGTCTTCTCATTCCTTATTTCATTTCATTGTAATTTTACCGGGGGTGACATGACAGATGTCACCCCCGATTCGGCTGTTTTAACTTGAGTTTTTTTACATTACGGTAATTTTTTGTGGTTTTTATAATTCCGGAAGGTTTTACAGGTCGAGGATTTCTTTTCTATTGTAGAGTTTTTCTTAAATTGGGTTAAATATATATTTTTTCTAAAATAAGGAACACAAGACGTCTTGTCAATACAGTGTTGCCAGCGTTATTCATTATTATTATTATTATTTTGGGAAAACATTTTTTCTTCTCAGCTCTTTGGCTGGTTTTGAGCTACAATTACGGGCCGAAACCAAGTAAATGTAGCATGTGTGTGTAAAATTTTAAGTGTTTAAGTGTTGTTGTGATGTTGCTACGCTTCCTACTTCGTTCTCTTCTATCTGCAAGAACTTTCTCACAATTCTACATGTGTTTAATATCGCAGCTTTTTGTAGAGTGACGTAAAGGGTTTCTTTTAAGTTTAATAGTTTTAAGCTATGCAGAAGATGATTCGGGATAACGCCCGTGGTGGAAAGGACTATAGGAACTACGTATACTTTTTCTTGGCGCCAGATTCTAGTAACTTCATCTTTGAGTTCTGTGTATTTACTAATTTTTTCAGCGATTGTCTTTTGTATGTTGTGTGTATTGGGGACGGCAATATCTATTAGGTAAGTAATTTTATTAATTTTATCCTGTAGGGTTATATCCGGTCTATTATAGTGAATTGTTTTATCGGTAAGGATGGCACGGTCAAAGTAGAGCTTATGTGTGGTATTTTCTAAGATAGTTTGAGGTGTGTAATTGTAGTATGGAGTGTTGGTATTTTGAATGAGTATGTGTTTCAGTGCTAGTTTTTGATGAATGATATTTGCTACCTGGTTGTGTCTATGAGTGTAGTCTGTTTGCGTGAGAGTTGTGCAGGCACCAGTAATGTGCTGAATGGTTTCTGGTTGGGTGTGGCATTTGCGACATTTATCATCTGTCACTGTAGGATCTTTGATTATATATTTCCTGTAGTTTTTTGTGTTTATGATCTGATCTTGAATAGCAATTATAAATCCTTCAGTTTCAGGAAATAAGGTACCTATTTTGAGCCACTTATTTGAAGCTAATTTATTTATGTGAGACTGCTCTAGATCATAAGGGTGCCGTCCGTGCAGAACTTTCTTCTTCCAGTCTTCAATTTTCTGCTTCTGCGGGTCATCCTCGGCAGTGTTTTGTGTTTCTATCTGTTTGTTTAAGTTAAGTGGAGTGTAGTTGAGATCGTTTATTACTATGGCTTTATGAATGTTACTGGTGCGGGCTTTTGTGTAAAAGAATGATTTCAACCTACTGATTTGTTTACGGCAAAGGTGCTGGATGTCAATTAAGCCTCTCCCTCCGTGTTGTCGTTTGATAGTTAATCTTTCTATGGCAGATTTAGGATGTAACTTGTTGTGTTTCGTAAGTGTTGTTCGTGTGGTACGCTCTAATTTTTCTGTGTCTGTTTTAGTCCATTTAATGACTCCGAATGAGTACGTTAATACGGGGATGGCGAAAGTGTTTAAAGCTTTAATGAGATGTCTACCTGAAAGCTGGGTCTTACAGACAGCGTTAAGTCTTCTCCTGTACTCTGTAGTTAGTGTATCTTTAATTCTTACGTGATCGAGTCCCTTTAGTTGCGCGTACCCTAAATATTTATACAGGTCAGTCGGTTCCATTGCTGTTATAATGTCTGTGTCATTCACTACATAGTCGCCGGGACGCACCTTGCCTCTTATAATATGAAGTGTTTTACATTTATCTAACCCAAATTGCATTTTGATATCCTTACTGAACTCTGATGTTACATCTACTAATTTTTTCATATCTTTTTCTGTTTTCGCATACAATTTTATGTCGTCCATATAAATAAGATGTGATATTGTTGTTTCATCTGTAGAGTGTTTTAGGTGATATCCGGCTCTACAACTTTGCAGTAAATGAGACAGAGGATTAAGGGCGAGACAGAACCACAGAGGGCTCAGGGAATCACCTTGATAGATACCTTTTTTGATAGATACCTGTCGAGTTGTGATAGTACTGTGGTTGTTATTTATTTGTAGAGTTGTTTTCCAATGTAGCATTATATGGCGCATGAAATCAATTATTTTTGAGTTTATTCTATAGATCTCTAATATTTGTATTAGCCAAGAATGAGGAACACTATCAAAAGCTTTTTTGTAATCTATGTAGGTGCAATGCAGATTTCTGTTTTTTGAGGTAGCGTGTTTATGTATAGTGGAGTCAATAATCAGCTGTTCTTTGCAGCCCATGTGGCCCTTCCTGCATCCTTTCTGTTCCTCTGCAATAATATTGTGGTGTTCAATGTGGGAACTAATCTTTTTTGTAATCGCTGATGTAAGTATTTTGTATATTGTGGGTAGGCATGTTATTGGTCTGTATTGGGAAGGTTGAGGTGAGTTTTTAGTTTTAGGAAGCATGTAGGTAATTCCTGTTGCGATAAATTCGGGTGTATTCTGTCGTCCTAATATGATATCCGTAAAATTTTTTGCTATTGAATTATGTAATGAAGTTAGTTTTTTGTACCAGAAATTATGTATTTTATCTATACCAGGTGCTTTCCAGTTATGTAGTCTAGCTGTAATGTGTGTAATGTCTGACTCTGCTACCTCTGTAAATTCCATTTCATCTATAGCTCTCCATTTAACTTCTTCTTCCGCTATCCAAGATGCTTTGTCGTTGTGCTCTACCTGCTCTTCCCAAATACTAGACCAATATGTTTCTAGTTCTTCTTTTGAGGGCGCCTCTATGGTGTTTTCTATTGTGTCGGTGTTTGTTTTTTGTATGTTTCTGTAAAATGCTTTTTCATTCATAGCAAATGTAGCATTATCATTTTTGCGCTGTTGCGCCTTCATATATCTCCTAAGCCTATGAACTTTTAGAGCTAGTTTTTGCTTTAGTGTGTCCAAAAACTCCTCAGGTTTTCTATTGTTGTTTTCATGTCTAGTGTGATTAGAATAATTTTTAAATATTGTTTCAACTCTCTTAACAACTTTATGTGTTCTGATGCCGTTAATATAATGTGTGAGTCTACCACAGTCTGCTCTTAATGTTTCAATATCTTTTTCCAGTCTCTGTTGCCATGCTGGTTTGATAAATTGACTTGCTCTTGTAGTTCCTGTGTGGCCTGTGATTTTATAATTGAGTTCCTCAGATACAACTACTGCCGTGCAATAAATTAGTAAATGTATATCTAAAAGTTGTGTGTCATCAGATATAAATTGTATGAGTATATTTTCATTGAATAAATTAACTAAACGAAATAAGTTGGGGCTGTATTTCAATTTAGGTAGCTTTGGCCGAACTGCAGGGTCCATTCCAGAGTATTGCGCTATTGTTGTTCTAAATTTGTCATTTATTTCTTGGATATATGTGTCTGTGATTAGGTTTTGATCTACGACGACTAAGGTCTCAATATCATTTTCAAGTGTTAAGGTAAGAGATTCGGTTTGTGTGGATGTGTGAGATGTTTGTGTGTAAGCTTGCGATTGGTTGCATGGTTGAGATTGACTATTAGGATGTAATTGCATGACTAACTGTGGTTGATCTTGTAGAGTATTTTCATTTATGTTTTGTGTTAGTGTGGTAGTGCCAGTGTCTGCATAGTTTTCAGATTCTTGTAGTAATCGTATGCGTACATCTTCTTTTAATTTATCTATTACGACTTGTGACAGGAGTTTATTCCTAACAATAGCTCTTCGTTGATCTGAAATCCGTTGTTCTGAAACGGAAATCTCAGGATATTGACGTGAAAAACGTTCATGCAGTTGTTGTCTGTAGGTGGTCATGTCGGTCTCTAATTTTGTAATGTATAGATAAGTTCGCATGATAAATAGGTTAACTTCTTTGCTCCATTTCATGCGAACTCTTGATTTTCCAGCCTTGGTGGACGCGGGTAAGAAGGTAGATACCTCCCGCGCAACACTCAAGGCAGGACTGGGTGAAACTGTATTAAAACTAGTGATGGGGGATGACGATGGTATAGATGAAGATGGTATTGATGGTGATGATGTTCTTGAAGGTGCGTACGATATTGTACTTGGACTATAAGGCTGTACAGGGGTGTCTGTCCTGTCTGTAAGTCTATCACCATCATCAATGGCTTCGGCTGTAACATCTTTGTCGGTGGGAGCCCGCCTGTTCAGCTCCTCACCGCTGACGGTTCGCATGCTGAGACACTTAGCGCCAGCTCCAAGTGTGCCCCGGCGATCACCCCCGGGCAGCGGTCCTATACGTTTTCTTTTTGAACGAGTCTCCATTTTTAGTGGGTTTCCAGGGCCACGTTAGCCACGCCAGTAATTTCTGATTCGTGTGTCCGCCCCCCACGTGATTAGATGGTCAATCGGGACGTGTGGTTGTTTAGGGGGCTTATTATTATTATTATTATTATTATTATTATATGTAGTCGCTTTTAAAAATACGATTAAATTAACTTTGCTCGATAGAAAAAAAAACCAAAGAAACCTCTTTTTTAATTTTTTAATTAGCCTTTTATTTCATGCAAAGGATACATACAAAGTTTAAAGAAAAAAAAAAAAAGAAACCTCTTATCCTAATTTAAAACCAATTTTATTGCTACAAACCAAACGTTTTTTTATTATTTCTTATGTGAATGAAAAGGTAATAAGATTGTTTAAAACAATTCGCTGAGTTTGTCCTGATAAAATTATTACAATAATTACTATGTTTAAATACTCGTACTTACCAAAATCGGGAGATCAACCACTTTCCTTGCCAATTTCAGTCCGGCAGTCGCACGTTAGCGCTCTTAGACGGTGGACCTATATCAGTGCTTTCCGTGCGATCATGTGATCAAACGCGAAGGTAACTATTAACGTTCATCATCATTCATTTCAGCCGAAAGACGTCCACTGCTGGACATAGGCCTCCCCCAAGCTCCGCCATTTCAACCGGTTTTGTGCTTCCCGCATCCAGCGGATTCCTGCGGCCTTCACAAGGTCAAGGTCCACTTTGCTGGAGGCCTTCCAACTCTACGTCTTCGGGTACGCGGTCGCCACTCCAGATCCTTTCGGCCCTATTGGCCATCTGTTTTGCGAGCAATGTGCCCTGCCCACTGCCACTTCAGTTTGGCAATTCTTCGTGTTATGTCGGTTACCTTGGTTCTCCTACGGATCTCTTCATTTCTGATTCGATCGCGTAGGGAAACTCCAAGCATAGCGCTCTCCATCGCCCTTTCGGTGACTTTCAGCCTTCTAATAAGGGCCATTGTGAGCGACTACGTTTCGGTTCCATAAGTCATCACTGGCAACACACACTGGTCAAAGACTTTCGTCTTGAGACACTGCGGAATGTGAGACGAGAAGATATTGTGTAGCTTCCCGAACGCTGCCCAGCCGAGTCGGATTCGACGATTGACCTCATTCTCGAAGTTGGACCTACCTAACTGGACAGTCTGTCCTAGGTACACATATTCGTCCACAACTTCGAGTGTAGCGCCTCCGATCTTCACTGGAGCGGGTATCACATGAGCATTGGACATGACCTTTGTCTTGTCCATGTTCATCTTGAGACCCACTCTTTCGGAAGCTCTACTGAGATCAGTGAGCATTGTACTGACGCCCTCCATAGTCTCAGCCATGACAACTATATCATCGGCAAACCGAAGGTGAGTGATGCTCTCGCCATTGATGTTGATGTCCCTTTCCAGTCCAGAAGCTTGAAGACATCCTCCAGTGCAGCGGTGAATGCTGCAGAAGGATAGGTTTCGAGGTCTGGTCCTGAAGTCAGACTGACATAGTGGCGTTTTCGTACAGACACTTCAGCACCTCGATGTAGATAGTCGACCTGGCACCGTTGAAGAGACTGCAGTACTGCCCAGGTTTCAACCAAATCGAAGGCTTATTCGTAGTCCACAAACGCAAAACAGAGAGGCAGGTTATACTCTTCGGTCTTTTGTATAACCTGCCGCAGCGTATGTATGTGGTCCACGGTGCTAAAGCCTTTACGGAATCCGGCTTGTTCGGGAGGCTGGAAGTCGTCAAACCTGCGCGCTAGACGGTTCGTGACGACTCTTGAAAACAGCTTGTAGACATGGCTCAGAAGTGAGATGGGCCTATAATTCTTAAGTACGGCATTATCACCCTTCTTAAAGAAAAGTACCACCACACCTCAGTTCCATGCCTGTGGCGTTTTGCCCTCGAGCATGACGGAATCAAACAGCTTCTGAAGGACATTGAGAACGGGTTTCCCGCCGGCCTTCAGGAGTTTAGCCGTAATTCAGTCATCACCCGGCGCCTTGTTGTTTTTGAGCTGCTTCAGAGCCATCCGAATCTCGTACAAGCTGACGTCCGGGATGTCTTCGATATAGTGTCGAGTCAAACTAGCTCTTGGGTCATTTGCCAGATTTTTAACGGGGTCACTTGTTGACGTGCATAACTGTCCATAGAACATCTCAATCTCCTTAAACAGCTCAGGTTTGGCGGATACGACCCTGCCATCATCGCATCGGTCTTCAGTTTCGTAAGCTGGCTCTGCCCAATAGACAGATCCTTAGTAAAGATCTTGGAGCCTTTATTCCGCTCTATCGCGTCCTTGATCTGCTCTGTGTTATAGCGGCGAAGGAAACTTTTCAAGGACTTAGAGATCCGTCTATTGAGCTGACGGTACTTGAGCGCAGCTTCTGAGGACTGCAGAATCATTTCGCGCCTCTGTTTCATGAGGTGTAATGTTGGATTTGAGAGTTTCTTTTTCCTATTAGTACGGCGGGTCTTGAAGAACTTAGACCCCACTGTATGGACAGTTTCCACGAACCCATCGTTAAAATTGTCCACGGAGTTCCCTAGGCACTCAAAACGATTTTGGAGTTCGAGCTGAAAGCTCTCGGAGTTTTGAAGTTGGATCGGTGCTGGACGGAGCGTTGACTTCATCAGCCGAGATCTTTCCAGCTTGATATTGATATTCAATGTGCCTCTTACCATGCGGTGATCACTCCCGGTTTTCACCGCGTTGATCACAGAGACATCATTGAATATTTGCTTCTTCGTCGACATAATGAAGTCAATCTCGTTTTTTGTTACACCATCAGGGCCCTGCCAGGTCCACTTCCTGTGCTCACGTTTTCTGACGAAGGAATTCATCATAAAGAGGCCTTCCTTCTCCATAAAACTAGCCAGTAGGGGCCCCGGTGGTTACGACGTCCAACTCCAAATTGCCCCACTCTCAACTCATCATCGCCTCGTTTGCCCAGTTTCGCGTTGAAGTCCCCCATGACCAGGGACCGAATTACCGGTATTTTTTGTGTAACGTTACCAATGTATCGTTATGCTAACGATAAAAAAGTAACGTTAATTATACCGATACCCAAAGTCAGTTAGCGTTATCTAATTACCAGTATGGGTATCGGTACAAGTAACGATACTTATATCGGTAATTTATACGTCCATCTCTTTCTAACTGACGACGGTAAGGAGACTAGCAACTTTCGGTGTAGCTAGCTTCGGCGTGTATAATATTGTTTCTGTGTCTTGCTGCATCTATACTTATATTATAAAGCTGAAGAGTTTGTTTGTTTGTATGCTTGTTTGTTTGTTTGATTGAACGCGCTAATCTCAGGAAATCTCAGGTCCGAATTGAAATATTATTTTTATGTTGGGTAGCCAATTTATCAAGAAGGGCCATAGGTTATATAACATCACGCTACAACCAAGAGGAGCGGAGCAGTAATGAAAAATGTTGTAAAAACGGGAAAAATCGCACGGGTAGGCGATTCGACGCGACGGGAAGGGTCGGGGGAACAAGAAATCTAACGCGGACGAAGTCGCGGGCATAAACTAGTCTGTGATAAACAAGAGAGTTTACGAGTGCCAAATAATGTATCAGTGCCTAGTTTTTACATTATTTAAATGTTCTGTTAAGGTGCTCTTACACGGGCAATTTTTTGAGCAATAATTGCTCGGCAACACTAATGGATCAATCTGGATCAATTAAGTTGAGCAATCTGGAGCAACAACAATATAAAATGCGGAAATTGTTTCGCGAATATTGCTTCTGATTGCTCCATATATTTCACATTTCTCAATGTCGCCAATATGAGTTGCCGAATATACAATCGATTTGAAATCTTTAGTCAATTTTCTTTCTTTGTACGTATACTGCGTCTTGTTTTTGCGAGAGGAACCGGCTGGCGGCGGAGGCGGTGGGGTTGGACGTATTGCCTAGTTGCTCCATATTGCATAGGAGGTGCTGTGGCCGTATCTCTCTCTAAATTACTGGATGTAGCCGTGACATCATAGTTGATGAGAATTAACCAAGATGGAGCAATTTTAGTTGCTCGTGTAAGCGCACCCTTAGTAGTTAGTATACTCATACATAATTATAAGTGCGTATAGTCCACCACACGTCTCTGGATACAATTTGACCTTGACAGCGCCTATAATATTTCCATAATAAGATTGGTTTTCATAGAGCATGTGTATTGTGTATCCCCAAAGATCGTCTTTGGGTCATTTCCCTACATACTACTGGACATAGCAGTAACTAAATTTCCTATTGCTATTGTTTTAACTAACCGAAGACCGAGTGTAATGATTCTTGAATCACAAACTCAAATCCAATTGGAATCACCGGAAAATTGTCATCAAGGTAGTAAGTAATTATAGCATCTGATTTATTGTATCAAAAATACTATGTGCTTAATGACACGCTAGAGACTGTCACTGTTTGTTTTCCCTAATAAATAAAATATAGAGACAGTGATATGTCTTGCATCTGCGCAGCGGTGAACGCAATAACAATAATACGAGACGTTCACTGGGTGTTAGTCGACATTCAAACGGACGTAATAAAATCGCAGCGGGTTTTTTTCGAGAACTGAATTTAAAACTCTTGGTGTTGAACCGGGCATTGAGCACTAAGCAGAGTGCATTTAAGCAGTGCGTTGAAAATCCGGTGAGTGAAAATATCCCGTGATGGCCTAATATTATGAATTAAAAATAAAGATTTATAGGTACTCACGTCGTTGTTGAATCGCTTGTTGATGATTAGTACTCAGTATAAATATGGACAAACAGAGGTTGAGATAATTTAAGCTTTTTTTTTATAAAGCGGCAACGACGCGCGCCGGAGCGCGACGTGTCAGCGGATGGCCCGGGTGGGGCGCGCTGGTTTTATGTTAGGTTTTCAAATACGCGCACAACAACAATCACAACAAAAACACTAAATTTTAAAATTCTCGATGTTTCCTCCATTCACATTAATGCACAAATTATACCGACGGTGAAAATTGTTATTTATTTTTCTAATTAAATCACTGTCCGTCGCTAAGTACTTTAATTTGTGAAATGCTAAAATAATCCTATTTTTAGTTCAACAATTGTATTTACCTCTGAGGCATACACTTCACCCTTAATGTACCCCCATAAAAAGAAATCCATGGGAGTGAGGTCTGGAGATAATGGTGGCCACCGAACAGTCGTATCGTATCACAATAAAAGCATTCAATCACAAAAAAACTCTAACACTAAATAATAATAATCCTAAGTTAAAGTGTTCACAGACGATCGAACTTGGTTCGTTCGTTACGAACCAAGTTCGATCGTCTGTGAACACTTTAAAGGCTTATTCAGACCGGCGCGACGCGACAGCGCGACGCGATTCTTGTAGAACAATTTCCATGAAGTTCACATAAAAATTGTTCTACGAGTGGCGCGTCGCGCTGCCGCGTCGCGCCGGTTTGTAGGAGGCTTTACTTAGGATTATTATTACCATAAACTGTACGGTGCGGTCTACGCAACAGACGAGCGCACCAGACTCCGAATCGTCCAGTCGTATTGTGCAATAGCAATGCGTGAACACGTCTCCTCGACATGCCACCTATTCTATCAAAACAGGCCAAAATAGCATTAGTTGCGGCAACTATCGTTGCTACATCGCCATTACATAACCAACGAAAAAGAAGAAAAGAATGGGCAAAATTTTATCTCAGAAACAGACAACAGTACAGTCATGTGAATCTCATTAAAGATCTCCATGATAAATATTTTCGTATATATCTTCATTTAACGATGTTTTCTTGGCGTCGCTCCGAATCCATGTCTGTGAACACGCTGCAATGCGCGTACGGTGGCACAATAGCGAATAGACTGACATATGGTTCGGTGCGCCGTCCACACGATCGATTCGGTTCGGAACGCACCGCGTTCGATGTGCAAACGCTCCGAACCAGCCGTACCGATATTAATAATAATAATGTCCGGCGGACCGTACGCCACACGATCGAATTTGGTTCAAAGCGCACCATGTTCGTGGTCCGTTCCGAACCAAGTTCGATCGTTTGTGAATACTTTTACGTGTCTTGTCACAATACAAAAATTAATACGGTCTGTCTTAAGCTTATTTAGTGTCCTATCACAATAACAAAATCACAATTGCGGCGCGGGAAAAACAAGTTTTGAGACGCCGATCGCAAGGATCTAAGATGCAGTAGCAATACAGTGACCTATTTCTATTTCTTTTACGCGCGGGATGTTTTGCTATGACTGTCACTCTCGTAATGAAAGTGCAAGTGTGTGTATTTATTGCTTCCTTGTTTGCATTGCCATCTTCTAGCGAAAATATTTGGTTGTACTTGTGACTTGCATCACAACGGCGACAACGCATTACTCAGATGTATCGTTTTAAGCAGGGATGTTAAGGAGCTCCGTAACCGTAACCGAAACTATCGGATATCCGATATAAAAATTTATCCGTAACCGTAACCGAATCCGAAATAAAAGTTTCGGATAATATCGGGTTTATTATTACATTTTTATTTTAGGTAGATAACACTCAATATATATTTATAATCATTTTTATTTTAAATAGCTGTAATAATTACTCACGGACTGATTGTAATTCCTACCAAATGGTGACATATACGTAATTCCTTAAAAGTTTAATATCCGTAACCGATATTATCCGAAACTAACGGATAATCCGAAATAATTTCATATCCGTATCCGTATCCAGTACAATAATCATTCCTACATCCGTATTCAATCCGTATCCGAAATGTCATATTCATAACATCCCTAGTTTTAAGGTGCATGATCTATGCGTAGACATAATCAGCTGTTAGAAAAGATACATCGTGTTGAAACGGCGCAAAAACTTAAAAAATCATTTTCGACTAAACTACTGCTCCTATTTAATTGATTTTTGGTACAGAGTTTGAACATGTTACCTAGTATAGGCAGTTTAAAGGAAAGCCCCTCTGTCGTATCAACTTTGTATACTAAATACTCAGCTGAAGAGTTTGTTTGAACGCGCCAATTTCTGGAACTACAACTAGGATTTGTAAAACTCTAAAATAAATTTGTTGAAATGAAACACATTAATGTTGTTTATTTTTATTTTAGAAAGCCAAATCGAGTATAATGAATACCGTCAACGATGGGATGTTTCTACACAATTAGAATCACAGCACCGAAATGACAGCCAGGAAACAATGATGTTGGATTTATATACATACGTCATTTTACCAGATACGGTTAATAATATGATCACAGTCAAAGATATAAGTACTCAAACAGACCCGGCAATAATAATATAACAAGTCCAAATTTATTATCTAACGAAGCCTGCACTCAAACATTGCTTACAGAAGACCCTGAAATTTAAAAGTTGCCAACGAATACTTTAGTATGTTTGTTGCACTTTCAAATGGTACCTCAGATTAAGCGACGTCAAATCATGTTTGAAATTGTCAGATTACACTGGTCTGTAACGAAATCCTACTTTCAATAAAAATATGATCAATATAAAGAGTTTAGCATGTTGAATCTAGATCTGCTTTTAATTTTTTGCTATCACGTAAACTTTTTTTTTTGTAATAGTTTAAAAATTCAGATTTTTTTATTGTCATTCTTGCGGCCACTCAACTTTATTTAGCTAACATCGTGTTTGCACATAAAAAATGGCGTGCACTGATAGAAAGAGAGAGAACGATATTGTTTGATGACATTTTTATACGAATACATGCGTTTGCGCAATTCTCGTTGTGACTCCGTGGCGCACAGTACGTTAAAAAGTTGTATATTGATTGTTCCTGATTTATACCGGATATTTTGGTAAGTTTGATATTATGTTGATACATATAGTGAAATTTTATGTATATTCTCAACTACCGAGCATAATAACCTCACATTATTGGAATATTATTCTGATTTTATAGCAAATTTCATTTTGTTATAGGTAAAAAGTGGCAAGAGCCTGTAAAAATTCTCCCGATGTGTTTTGTTACGTTTGTGGTGAATTTACTACAAATCTCAACGAGGTACATCATATCTAGTCTTGTTAAATGTGCTTATCAGCTTTACTTTGGATTTAAAGTTGATGACAGAGACAAAAATTGGCTCCCAAAAATTTGCTGCCTGCAAATTTGTTGTTTGCTTGCTTGCTGATCATTTCTTGGACTCTCACTTAGATTTCTTCCCGAAAAATCTTGGAATGGTATCAGATGAGCATGGCGAGAGGTTTCATCAAGATATTCAGCACATAGAGAGGCGCTACAACGGGGAATGGTCCGAAGCAATGCTCGCAGATTTTTGTTGGTCAATTTGTCGCGAAACTACTAAGTAAAATATGATTAGCAACAAGTAATAATATTGTCAATTCCGTTTTAACGTTTTGTAGGGGTTTACATAGAACATTAGCAAAGTTATTTAATTTATGATTAAAATTGTTGCTAAAAAAGAAGTTTTATTTTAAAATTACATTTAAAAAAATCCTTACGTGATAGAGAACTTTAACTACTATATTTTTATTCAGTATTATTGAATCTATAATAATTATATATAAATAAGGGAAGGAGAGAAAAACATTTTTTTTTTGCAAACCAGTGTTATTAGAGTTGCGATCATTTTGATATTATTTCTAATATTCCCATTACGAAAGTTTTGTACTAGGTATCTAATTATTACTGTTAATCACAGTAAAGCTTCATTTACGCTAGGTTAGTTTCGATTGCGAGTTCCAAATGAGAGCGGTAGCTTGTGGTGGATTAACGTACAAACTTGATTAGGATTACCGAAATTTTGTTGCCTAGCAATAATATGCTGCTCGCATTCGAGGAATTATCTTTGTGCAAATGAGGCATTACTATTTACTCGCGTTAACTTATAAGGATCGACTATTGCTACCATTTTTTTTTCTTAAAATGTAATTCTACAAGGTGCAGTTTTGGATCTGCAAAACATTTTAGGAGGTAATTATGTTAGTGATTCTCGACCCGAATCAACAATAAAATGGGCAGGTATTTTTTTTTCATTTTATTATTATTTACGAAAATCGTTAAGTGTGAACTCCCTTTTTTAAAACGCGGCCAGTCTGTACGCGTCCTTAAACTGCGATTTCACACAAACAAACAAACGCAACCGACGTTTCTTTCATAGATTTTTTAAAGAGGGTTATTAAGAGAAAGGGTTAGAAAGAGAGTTATACTGAAAAACAATGTTATTGAAAAATCTAATATAAAAGTATTATTGATTATTGACTTGGTACCGTATTGTTATATGATTATTTACGAGTCTCATAACAACCTCTTGAAATGTTTTGCAGGCTCAAAACTGCATCTTGTATAGAAGATTTATTTGGAGTATCTAGTCGTCACGAAACACACTAATTTTTTTGACAGATAAAAAGCTGTAGCCGATCTAAAATTTACAACATATATTGTATTTACAATAAAATCATTCATAACAAAAAAAAACATCAGCACTAGTTAGACTACCAGCTGTGAATTTATTTTTTGTTTAAATCTATACTAATATTATAAAGCTGAAGAGTTTGTTTGTTTGTATGTTTGTTTGTTTGGTTGAACGCGCTAATCTCAGGAACTACTGGTTCGAATTGAAAAATTCTTATTGTGTTGGGTAGTTTATTTATTGAGAAAGGCTATAGGCTATATAAAACTACGCTACAATCAAAAGGAGCGGAGCAGCGATGAAAAATGGACGAAAACTGGCAGGCAATTCGATGCGACGGGAAGGGTCACGGGAGCAAAAATTTTACGCGGACGAATAATTTGTCTTAAAACAAGATGTGTACTATATCGATATATATGTAGTCTATGGCTGTCAGAGGAAATAAAATGACTATAGTAAAAAAATAAGCTAAATGACAATTTTTATATTTAGTTTTGTTTCTATCAGAAGAAAATAAAAAAAGGAAATAACTGTTATTTAAAATGATTAATTATTCTTATAATCCACACCTAAAAACTATTTTTAAAGTTTTATTTAATTTAAACCATTTTTATCATTCATTCTTTATGTGAAATCGTTCACTACCCCGACACTAAGTTTTAGAATAGTATCATTATTTTGCATTGAACTGTAAGTTAGTGAATAGGATTAAAAGTTCAACCTTAGGAAGCAAACTCTGGACCATGTTCGCACGGACGTAAAAATATTGCGGCGAGATTTTATCGTGCACTGGAATTTCAACGCTTTGCTGGGCTCCGAGAGTTGAAAGTCCAATACTGTATATTTGGACGCACTAAGTTGCACTCTGTTAGATTGTCAACATTCACACGGGCGTTATAAAATCGCAGCGGGAGTTTTTTGCGCACTGGATTTTTAACTCTTGTAGTTAGTCATAGCATTGAGAATTCAACAAAGTGCATCTCAGCCATCGCGTTTATCAATACATAATTATATTTTGGGACGGCGCGGGCGGCGCGCGGTTTGTTGGTCATACGAGACAAAGTCTCGATGGGTGCCGTTTGATTATGAATGAGATGAAGCACGCGCAAGCGCCAGTCGTGTCGTATTCGAATGTTTGCGAACGTCGTAACAAGCTAGTTGTTGCCGTTCCGCTTTTAAGAGCCGTCCAAAAGGCGGGAGGCGCGCGGTGCGGTTTGGCAACGTCGCACAAGATGTTACTTACTAGAATTTTGCGAAATATCGGTATTATTAACGCTATTTAATTACCGGTAAATCTAATGATATAACGCTACTTTTAACGTTAAATATTTAACGGAACGGAACGAAATGTTTTGGTAGCTTTACCGGTAATTTATTGGTAACGGTAACCGTCCCTGCCCATGACAACTGTGAAGTGAGTTTTGGAACCATGCATGGCTCTGAAAATATCCTCATACATGGTCTCCACCTCATCGTTGGGGTGTGACGAGCAGGGACGGTTACCGTTACCAATAAATTACCGGTAAAGCTACCAAAACATTTCGTTCCGTTCTGTTAAATATTTAACGTTAAAAGTAGCGTTATATCATTAGATTTACCGGTAATTAAATAGCGTTAATAATACCGATATTTCGCTAAATTCTAGTAAGTAACATCTTGTGCGACGTTACCAAACCGCACCGCGCGCCTCCCGCCTTTTGGACGGCTCTTAAAAGCAGAACGGCAACAACTAGCTTGTTACGACGTTCGCAAACATTCGAATACGACACGACTGGCGCTTGCGCGTACTTCATCTCATTCATAATCAAACGGCACCCATCGAGACTTTGTCTCGTATGACCAACAAACCGCGCGCCGCCCGCGCCGTCCCAAAATATAATTATGTATTGATAAACGCGATGCGCTGAGATGCACTTTGTTGAATTCTCAATGCTATGACTAACTACAAGAGTTAAAAATCCAGTGCGCAAAAAAATCCCGCTGCGATTTTATAACGCCCGTGTGAATGTTGACAATCTAACAGAGTGCAACTTAGTGCGTCCAAATATACAGTATTGGACTTTCAATTCTCGGAGCCCAGCAAAGCGTTGAAATTCCAGTGCACGATAAAATCTCGCCGCAATATTTTTACGTCCGTGCGAACATGGTCCAGAGTATGCTTCCTAAGGTTGAACTTTTAATCCTATTCACTAACTTACAGTTCAATGCAAAATAATGATACCATTCTAAAACTTAGTGTCGGGGTAGTGAACGATTTCACATAAAGAATGAATGATAAAAATGGTTTAAATTAAATAAAACTTTAAAAATAGTTTTTAGGTGTGGATTATAAGAATAATTAATCATTTAAATAAAAGTTATTTCCTTTTTTTATTTTCTTCTGATAGAAACAAAACTAAATATAAAAATTATGTCATTTTGCTTATTTTTTTAACTATAGTCATTTTATTTCCTCTGACAGCCATAGACTACATATATATCGATATAGTACACATCTTGTTTTAAGACAAGTTATTCGTCCGCGTAAAATTTTTGCTCCCGTGACCCTTCCCGTCGCATCGAATTGCCTGCCAGTTTTCGTCCATTTTTCATCGCTGCTCCGCTCCTTTTAATTGTAGCGTAGTTTTATATAGCTTATAGCCTTCCTCAATAAATAAGCTACCCAACACAAAAATAATTTTTCAATTCGAACTAGTAGTTCCTGAGATTAGCGCGTTCAACCAGACAAACAAACTCTTCAGCTTTATAATATTATATAGTATAGATTTAAACAAAAAATAAATACACAGCTGGTAGTCTAACTAGTGCTGATGTTTTTTTTTGTTCTGAATGATTTTATTGTAAATACAATATATGTTGTAAATTTTGGATCGGCTACAGCTTTTTATCTGTCAAAAAATTTAGTGTGTTTCGTGACGACTAGATACTCCAAATAAATCTTCTAAGTATACAAGATGCAGTTTTGAGCCTGCAAAACATTTCAAGAGGTTGTTATGAGACTCGTAAATAATCATATAACAAATACGGTACCAAATCAATAATCAATAATACTTTTATATTAGATTTTTCAATAACATTGTTTTTCAGTATAACTCTCTTTCTAACCCTTTCTCTTAATAACCCTCTTTAAAAAATCTATGCAAGAAACGTTGGTTGCGTTTGTTTGTGTGTGTGAAATCGCAGTTTAAGGACGCGTACAGACTGGCCGCGTTTTAAAAAACCGGCCAAGTGCGAGTCGGACTCGCACACCGAGGGTTCCGTACAAACCTGTAGGTATTTTCGGTTTAAAAATATATATATTTTTTAATTTTTATATTTCAGTTGATTGAATGTAAGGTAAATTGCGGTTTATGATTTATGACGTTTTTAAAAAAAACTACTCACTCGATCTCGTTCAAACCAATTTTCGTTGGTAGTTTACATGGTAATGTACATCATATATTTTTTTTAGTTTTGTCATTCTCTTATTTTAGAAGTTACGGGGGGGGGGGACACACATTTTACCAATTTGGAAGTGTCTCTCGCGCAAACTATTCAGTTTAGAAAAAAATGATAATAGAAACCTCATTACCATTTTTGAAGACCTATTCATAGATACCCCACACGTATGGGTTTGATGAAAAAAAACATTTTTGAGTTTCAGTTCTATGTATGGGGAACCCCAAAATTTATTGTTTTTTTTCTATTTTAGTGTGAAAATCTTAATGCAGTTCACAGAATACACCTACTTACCAAGTTTCAACAGCATAGCTCTTATAGTTTCGGAATAAAATGGCTGTGACATACGGACGGACAGACAGACAGACAGACAGACAGACATGACGAATCTATAAGGGTTCCGTTTTTTGCCATTTGGCAACGGAACCCTAAAAAGGGAGTTCACACTTACCGATTTTCGTAAATAATAATAAAATGAAAAAAAAAAATACCTGCCCATTTTATTGTTGATTCGGGTCGAGAATCACTAACATAATTACCTCCTAAAATGTTTTGCAGATCCAAAACTGCACCTTGTAGAATTACATTTTAAGAAAAAAAAAATGGTAGCAATAGTCGATCCTTATAAGTTAACGCGAGTAAATAGTAATGCCTCATTTGCACAAAGGTAATTCCTCGAATGCGAGCAGCATATTATTGCTAGGCAACAAAATTTCGGTAATCCTAATCAAGTTTGTACGTTAATCCACCACAAGCTACCGCTCTCATTTGGAACTCGCAATCGAAACTAACCTAGCGTAAATGAAGCTTTACTGTGATTAACAGTAATAATTAGATACCTAGTACAAAACGTTCGTAATGGGAATATTAGAAATAATATCAAAATGATCGCAACTCTAATAACACTGGTCTGCAAAAATTTTTATTTTCTCTCCTTCCCTTATTTATGTATAATTATTATAGATTCAATAATACTGAATAAAAATATAGTAGTTAAAGTTCTCTATCACGTAAGGATTTTTTAAAATGTAATCTATACATATAATAAAACAGTAAAAAAACTGTGTCTGTACATTGAATATATTAAAAAAATAATAATTGAGGGGGGTTTAGAAACAGTAATAGAGCACGAAACCAAAAAAAAAAAAGTATGTCTGTTTGTCTGTTTGTCTGTTTGTCTGTTTGTTTGTACACGCTAATCTTCGGAACTACTGGACGGATTTGAATGATTTTTTTTTGTTGTATAGGTATTAAGTCTGGGCAACATATAGGCTATAACTTATCTTGGAAACTTGAACACCTGATGCAGAACCGCAACAGACCAGCTAAACTATAAGAGATACAAAAATGGTACCATAGCAAAAATTGTTTCACGTGATGAGCATTTTCTGCTAAGAGAATAAATTTGAAGATCTGGAACACCTGATGTGGAAGTCCAACAGCCCAGCTACACTATAACATATATAGGAATGACGTCTTAGCAAGAGTTGTTCAGCCTGATGAGCACTCTCTGTTGTCGTATAAAATTTGAAGATCTGGAACAGCTGATGTGGAACTCCAAGAGCCCAGCTACACTATAACATATATACGAATGACGTCTTAGCAAGAGTTTTTCAACCTGATGAGCACTCTCTGTTGTCGTATAAAATTTGAAGATCTGGAACAGCTGATGTGGAACTCCAAGACCCCAGCTACACTATAACATACATAGGAATGACGTCTTAGCAAGAGTTGTTCAGCCTGATGAGCATTCTCTGTTGTCGTATAAAATTTGAAGATCTGGAACAGCTGATGTGGAACTCCAACAGCCCAGCTACACTATAACATATATAGAAATGACGTCTTAGCAAGAGTTGTTCAGCTTGATGAGCATTCTCGGTTGTCGTATAAAATTTGAAGATCTGGAAAGCTGATGTGGAACTCCAAGAGCCCAGCTACACTATAACATAATTATATAGGAATGACGTCTTAGCAAGAGTTGTTCAGCCTGATGAGCACTCTCTGTTGACGTATAAAGATTGTAGATCTGGAACACCTGATGTGAAAATCAAAGCTATCACTAATTTCACTGTATTATTATAAAATAACATGAGGTGGGAGTACCTCCACGCGGTGAAGGCGGTAACAGTTTAGGACTGATTTTCGATGAAATTTCTATGAATCATTGAAAATTTTACTCTACCGGCTAAAACTCCCATTTTATTTTATTTTATCGAAGAAATATGCCTTCGAGCTTATGTTGTTTGAGTGTTTAATTTCCTTTTCCATTTATCTTCGTGACACGGTAGCCTACCCGGTAACGCAGATGAGCAGTCACTTAGATTTTAATTGATCAGGTATCTTCAGAATAAAACTGTAACCATGCCTAGAAAGAGGTCAAATCTTTCCCAACGTTCCAAAGGAGCTAAAAGATTGAGGATCATAAGATTCTAAGAATCTACCGAAGAGCATCAGGATAGACTTGATGCTGTTCGAGAACATCAGGCTGCAACTCGCTCCGTAGAAACATCTTCGGATCGCGAAGCTCGCTTGCGTTCTCAGCGTATTTATGCATCTACATCCAGGTCTCTAGAGACCAGTGAAGAATATGATGCGCGACTGTCGGCTGATCGTGAACGTCATGCATTGTCTCGCGAGTCGGGGACTTTTACGGATAAAGAATTGCGCTTGAGTTCTCAGCGTATCTACACATCTGCTACTAGGTCTCTAGAGACAAGTGCGGAACATGATGCGCGACTGTCCGCTGATCATGAACGTCATGCATTGTCTCTCGAGTTGGAGACGTTCACTGATAGAGAATTGCGCTTGAGTTCTCAGCGTATCTACGCATCTGCTGCTAGGTCTCTAGAGACAACTGCGGAACATGATGCACGACTGTCCGCTGATCGTGAACGTCACGCATTGTCTCTCGAGTTGGAGACGTTCACTGATAGAGAATTGCGCTTGAGTTCTCAGCGTATCTACGCATCTGCTGCTAGGTCTCTAGAGACAAGTGCGGAACATGATGCGCGACTGTCCGCTGATCGTGAACGTCACGCATTGTCTCTCGAGTCGGAGACGTTCACTGATAGAGAATTGCGCTTGAGTTCTCAGCGTATCTACGCATCTGCTGCTAGGTCTCTAGAGACAAGTGTGGAACATGATGCGCGACTGTCCGCTGATCGTGAACGTGGCAACATATAGGCTATACATAATTTATTTTGGAAAATGAACACCTGATGCAGACCGCAACAGACCAGGTATAATAGATATAAAAATGGTGCCATAGCATAAAATATTTCACGTGAAGAGCATTTTCTGCTGTGAGAATAAATTTGAAGATCTGGAACACCTGTTGTGGAACTCTTAAGTAAAACTCTTAATAACATATTAAGGAATGACGTCTTAGCAAAAGTTGTTTAGTCTGATGGGCATTTCCTATTGACATACAAAAATGAAAGATCTGGAACGACTCCAATCGTCTCGCTCATCCCGTTGTGTTCCCGTCCCCGGGCCTTAGAATTCTACATCAGACGTTTCAGATCTTCGATTGTGACGACCCCGTTGTCGCTGGCATAAGCAACAGGATCCGCGTACGAAGTCGCGGGCAGAAGCTAGTTTTAAAATAAAACTTCTTTTTTGGCAACAATTTTAATCATAAATTAAATAACTTTGCTAATGTTCTATGTAAACCCTTTTTTTTTTTTTTTTTTATTTCAGGATGGGAAATCATCAAATGACTTCTCCCGCTCTGGGCGGAGCGGGGGGGCGTGTCAGACTTTTACTAACTAAAACCCACCCGTGTTCCATCAGTTGCCCATGTGCCAGGGTCACGGTATCTCTTTCGAACAATCACGCGACCCCGGCAGGCATCGGTCCTAGTAGACCCCTACACTGCTGCTGACATCTCTTTGAGGCGCGCGTGGAACACTGCGCGCCGTCGACCCGAGCTTGGTCCTTACCGGGCGGCGAGCTACCCATTGCTCGCCACCCGCAAGCTCGCGCCTACGGTGGCCGGGAGTCCGCAATCGACTCCCGACGCCCGGGGCGTCTCCTCCTGCGGCGGCTAGGGACGTGAGGGCGCAGAGACTGCCACTCCCTCACGCGCCCCGCCTCCTCCTTCGCGAGCATTACTGCTTCGCAGAAGGAGGTGACGGCTTCCCATTCCCTCTCGCTCCGTACCATGGCTCGCACCAGGGCCGGACGCGAGAGGTCGCCGCCGCCGATCGCCTCCACGAGGACACGGCGGTGCTCCGCCCAAGCAGGGCACACCTCCACCGTATGCTCCACCGTGTCCTCCAGACGATCCTCGCAATGGAAACACCCGGGCGTATCCTCCCGCTTTATCCTGAACAGGAACCCACCGAAGCACCCATGCCCGGTGAGAACCTGCGTCAGGCGGAAGGTGAGGACGCCGTGACGCCTCTCTATCCACTCCTCAAAGAGGGGACTTACCGCCGCAATTGTGGCGTGCCCAGCACTGGGTTGCGACAATCGTACCCGCCATGTCGCCATGAGATCACACCGGAGCTCTGTCCGCCGTGCCGCGATTTGTCGCGGCAGCGGAGTTTCGCCCCGGCGTTTCGCCTCCTCGCGCCACTCCCACATGTGCGCGAGGACCTTTGCCTCCAGATCCCATGGCGGCACTCCGGCAAGGAGGCTCGCCGCCTCGCAAGAGACCGTGCGGTATCCCCGAATTAACCGGATGGCCATGACCCTCTGGGCCGCAAACAACCGGCGCGCTGGGCGCAGCCTCAGTGAGGGCGCCCACACCGGTGCCCCGTAGAGGGCCATGGACCGCACGATCCCCGTGTAGAGCCTCCGGCAGGAGGCGTTTGGACCCCCCAGATTGGGCAGGAGCCGCTTTAATGCAGCCCCAGCCCGCTCCAGTCTGGGAGCCAAACGTCGGAAATGCTCAACGAAGTTCCACCGGCTGTCGAGGACAAGTCCCAGGTACTTCATCGTCGACTCGACGCCGATGTGAACCCCTCCTACCGTAAGTTGGGAACCCGCGGGTGGCGCGTTCCGAGGACCATGAAAACCCATGGCCTCGGACTTGTGCAATGCCACCTCGAGTCCCAATTGCCGGATCCTATCGACGATTGTCGCAACCCCGCGTGTCATAATTTCGGCCGCCGCCTCGTACGACCTCCCCTGCGCAAGGA
Source organism: Aporophyla lueneburgensis (assembly GCA_932294355.1). Taxonomy (NCBI): domain Eukaryota; kingdom Metazoa; phylum Arthropoda; class Insecta; order Lepidoptera; family Noctuidae; genus Aporophyla; species Aporophyla lueneburgensis. The sequence goes on along the minus strand of OW028745.1, from coordinate 265,395 downwards.
CCAGCGTGTCGTCAGCGTAGCAAACTACGCTGACGCCGCTAGGGAGGTCGGCGCGCAGCACCCAGTCGTAACCGATGTCCCACAGATGCGGCCCCAGGACCGATCCCTGTGGGACACCGCACGACATCTCTCGCCGGTTCCATTCCCCTTCGTGACCGGGGTAGATGACGGCCCTATCCGTCAGATAGACCTCGACCACGCGACAGAGGTAGGTCGGCATCCGGTGGTACCGGAGTGCCTCCCTAATGCAACTCCAGGGCAGGGTGTTGAAGGCATTGGCGATGTCTAGAGACACCGCCAAGACGACCCCACCCCGGGCCACTGCATCCCCCGTCGTGAGGGCTCGCACGCGCATGATGGCGTCCACCGTAGTTCTATGTAAACCCTTACACGTTAACACGTTAAAACGGAATTGACAATATTATTACTTGTTGCTAATCATATTTTACTTTGTAGTTTCGCGACAAATTGACCAACAAAAATCTGCGAGCATTGCTTCGGACCATTTCCCGTTGTAGCGCCTCTCTATGTGCTGAATATCTTGATGAAACCTCTCGCCATGCTCATCTGATACCATTCCAAGATTTTTCGGGAAGAAATCTAAGTGAGAGTCCAAGAAATGATCAGCAAGCAAGCAAACAACAAATTTGAAAGTAAAGCTGATAAGCACATTTAACAAGACTAGATATGATGTACCTCGTTGAGATTTTGTAGTAAATTCACCACAAACGTAAAAAAACACATCGGGAGAATTTTTACAGGCTCTTGCCACTTTTTACCTATAACAAAATGAAATTTGCTATAAAATCAGAATAATATTCCAATAATGTGAGGTTATTATGCTCGGTAGTTGAGAATATACATAAAATTTCACTACATGTATCAACATAATATCAAACTTACCAAAATATCCGGTATAAATCAGGAACAATCAATATACAACTTTTTAACGTACTGTGCGCCACGGAGTCACAACGAGAATTGCGCAGACGCATGTATTCGTATAAAAATTTCGTCAAACAATATCGTTCTCTCTCTTTCTATCAGTGCACGCCATTTTTTGTGTGCAAACACGATGTTAGCTAAATAAAGTTAAGTGACCGCAAGAATGACAATAAAAAAATCAGAATTTTTAAACTATTACAAAAAAAAAGTTTACGTGATAGCAAAAAATTAAAAGCAGATCTAGATTCAGCATGCTAAACTCTTTATATTGATCATATTTTTATTGAAAGTAGGATTTCGTTGCAGACCAGTGTAATCTGACAATTTCAAACATGATTTGACGTCGCTTAATCTGAGGTACATTTGAAAGTGCAACAAACATACTAAAGTATTCGTTGGCAACTTTTAAATTTTCAGGGTCTTCTGTAAGCAATGTTTGAGTGCAGGCTTCGTTAGATAATAAATTTGGACTTGTTATATTATTATTGCCGGGTCTGTTTGAGTACTTATATCTTTGGCTGTGATCATATTATTAACCGTATCTGGTAAAATGACGTATGTATATAAATCCAACATCATTGTTTCCTGGCTGTCATTTTGGTGCTGTGATTCTAATTGTGTAGAAACATCCCATCGTTGACGGTATTCATTATACTCGATTTGGCTTTCTAAAATAAAAATAAACAAGATTAATGTGTTTTCAACCGACGAAAGAAAACGGAGGAGGTTATCAATTCAACGCGTATATTTTTTTTTTTTTTTTTTTATGTATAACCACGCATAACTTTTTACATAGTGGTCCGATTGTGACAATTCTTCTTCTATTGGAAAGGGTATACTCCCAAGGTGGTCCCATATCAATTTGGAAAACAAAATCGAACCCTAAGGGTCGGAAAACAGGGGATGATTGATTGTTCACTCACTGATTGTAATGTATAAACACGCATAACTTTATACAGAGTAGTCCGATTTTGATAATTCTTTTTGTGTTGGATAGGGTATATCTTGCCAAGTATCATTAGTACATTAAAGCCACAAAAAAAAATATAAAATAAAAACTTTTTAACAAAAAATTAAACCGCCGAAAAACTGAAAAGCATAAAGTAGTACTTAAACCTTAAAATTTTGAGTCAGCGCTGAAAAATCAATGAACAAGGATCACTCAAAGCGCCGACTCATAACTTTAAGGTTTAAGTACTACTTTATGCTTTTCAGTTTTTCGGCGGTTTAATTTTTTGTTAAAAAGTTTTTTTATTTCAACTTTATTTTAGAGTTTTACAAATCCTAGTTGTAGTTCCAGAAATTGGCGCGTTCAAACAAACTCTTCAGCTGAGTATTTAGTATAAAAAGTTGATACGACAGAGGGGCTTTCCTTTAAACTGCCTATACTAGGTACCATGTTCAAACTCTGTACCAAAAATCAATTAAATAGGAGCAGTAGTTTAGTCGCAAATGATTTTTTAAGTTTTTGCGCCGTTTCAACACGATGTATCTTTTCTAACAGCTGATTATGTCTACGCATAGATCATGCACCTTAAAACTAGGGATGTTATGAATATGACATTTCGGATACGGATTGGATACGGATGTAGGAATGATTATTATACCGGATACGGATACGGATATGAAGTTATTTCGGATTATCCGTTAGTTTCGGATAATATCGGTTACGGATATTAAACTTTTAAGGAATTTCAAAGTAAAATATAAATAGTTAATAAAATGGTTTTATTTATATGTCACCATTTGGTAGGAATTACAATCAGTCCGTGAGTAATTATTACAGCTATTTAAAATAAAAATGATTATAAATATACAGGGTGATTGGAAGATGGGTGCAAAGCTTTAAGGTGAAGATAGTATAGACAATTTAGAACCATTTAAGCCATGGTTGTCTTAGACGAAGTCTTACCAAATTTTTTTAACCAAATTTTTTAGTTTTTTTTCGGAAATTCTCAAAATTTAATGTAAACTGCATAATTATGGCCAAATTGAATGATAAATGAATTATTTTTTTATTTATTTAATTAAAGTAATGTGTAAGCAACCAAGCAAAACATGTTTTAGGCTTATGTGTCATTAGACATTTTTTTACAGATATTTAAAGCTCAGAAAAAACAAAAAAATTGTACAAATCGTCTTTTAAACCTTATTTAAAAAAAAACGGAGGGTGCTTTTTTTGTTCAAACCTTTTTGAAGACATGCTTGATAATCGTTCTTTCTTTTGAGGTATCATTTATGCGGATATCTTACAAATAATTGACATTAGGACCTAAATGATAACATTGTTCAATTCTATGAATTTTTGGCACATGCAGGAACCAATTGAGGGGAACCCATTGAGGGGATTCTCTAAACAATGGCCACCGAGCGCGGTGCGACGGCATTTCCAGGTAGAACGCCCAATGAATAGCAAATAGCGATAAGAGTTGGTTTTTACAGCAAAATGGTCTTAGTTACTGAGGCAACAAAGTCGTTTTTCTTTAGTCAGGGTCAGTCGGTCTGTGATGAAGCCGTTACATCTTTTACTTAATAGTCAAACTACTGCCCTTGTGAGTGGACGTTGTCGTGTTGATTCACAATTTACCGTGTTCAGTTGTAGCCCTTTGCGTTCCTGCACGTGTTGTTTGCGTTAGTTTTGAACTTTTTTGTTTCACCGTGTCCAGTCATAGCCTCGCGCTCCTGCACGTGTTGATTTTTGACTTAATTGTGTTGAGTTGACATTTAGTGCGCTCCTACGCCGTTTTTCTTAATTGTTAAGTGACTATGGCTACTTTTTCCAATCAAGAATATGCGGATATCGTATTTATGTACGGTAGAGCAGACGGCAATGGATCTTTGGCGCGACGGATGTATCAAGAGCGCTATCCGAATCGCAGGATACCGATTGTCCGAGTGTTTTACAACACGTTTCGTCGTCTTGCCCAAGATGGGTTTCACCGCATGGAACCTGGAGTCAACCCGGGCAGACATGAAACTGCCGTCGACGAAGACATTTTAGCAGCATTTCAAGCGGATCCTACTACCAGTACTAGAGCAGTAGCTCGAAATTTAAACATTTCTCAATGGAAGGTGTGGCATACAATGCACCAAAATGATAAGTATCCGTTCCATGGCAGGAGTGTGCAAGGTCTAGTAGAGCAAGATCCTCAAAGAAGAATTCAGTTCTGCCGTTTCCTCCTCAACAGAGACATCGAAGATGCGTGGTTTCTGAAATCAATCTTTTGGACGGATGAAAGTAAATTTTCAAGGGAAGGTATTACAAACTTTCACAACATCCATGAATGGGCCGACGCAGACAACAATCCACATTTTAAGAAGCAGGTGTCATTTCAGATGAAATTCTCTGTGAATGTATGGGCTGGAATAATTGGCAGAACATTGATTGGGCCCCACTTTTTGCCTGATCCATTGAATGGCGAAAATTATTTGCAATTTCTGCAAATTGATTTACCACTGCTGGTAGAGGAATCAGGTGTCCCGATCTTCGAAAGAGACCGAACAGTCATCTTTCAGCAAGACGGCTGTCCAGCGCATTGGACTTTAAATGTAAGGGAACACCTCAACAATTGCTTTCCTGATAGCTGGATCGGCAGGGATGGACCCATCCCTTGGCCCGCTCGCTCCCCAGATCTGACCCCGTTGGACTTTTTCATGTGGGGCCGGGCCAAGGAACTGGTGTATAACAACATAGAAATAAACACTAGAGAAGAATTGATACAAAGAATAAATTCAGCGTTTGAGACAATGAAGCAGGAGATGATGTTGAAAATAACGACTACAGAAGTAAGAAGACGGGGCCGTGCTTGTATAAGGAATCACGGCCGTCATTTTGAACATGAAAAATAAATAATTTTAATTCAAATGTTGTTTTAATTAGTCTGCCTAAAATAAAAAAATTCTCCCTCAAATTGGTTTGTAGGCCCTAATTTCAATAATTTGTAAGATATCCGCATAAATGATACCTCAAAAGAAAGAGCGATTATCAAGCATGTCTTCAAAAAGGTTTGAACAAAAAAAGCACCCTCCGTTTTTTTTTAATAAGGTTTAAAAGACGTATTGTACAATTTTTTTGTTTTTTCTGAGCTTTAAATGTCTGTAAAAAAAATGTCTAATGACACAGAAGCCTAAAACATGTTTTGCTTGGTTGCTTACACATTACTTTAATTAAATAAATAAAAAAATAATTCATTTATCATTCAATTTGGCCATAATTATGCAGTTTACATAAAATTTTGAGAATTTCCGAAAAAAAACTTAATAATTTGGTTAAAAATATTTGGTAAGACTTCGTCTAAGACAACCATGGCTTAAATGGTTCTAAATTGTCTGTACTATCTTCGCCTTAAAGCTTTGCACCCATCTTCCAATCACCCTGTATATTGAGTGTTATCTTATCTACCTAAAATAAAAATGAAATAACAAATCCGATATTATCCGAAACTTTTATTTCGGATTCGGTTACGGTTACGGATAAATTTTTATATCGGATATCCGATAGTTTCGGTTACGGTTACGGAGCTCCTTAACATCCCTGCTTAAAACGATAAATCTGAGTAATGCGTTGTCGCCGTTGTGATGCAAGTCACAAGTACAACCAAATATTTTCGCTAAAAGATGGCAATGCAAACAAGGAAGCAATAAATACACACACTTGCACTTTCATTACGAGAGTGACAGTCATAGCAAAACATCCCGCGCGTAAAAGAAATAGAAATAGGTCACTGTATTGCTACTGCATCTTAGATCCTTGCGATCGGCGTCTAAAAACTTGTTTTTCCCACGCCGCAATTGTGATTTTGTTATTGTGATAGGACACTAAATAAGCAGACAGACCGTATTTATTTTTTTATTGTGACAAGACACGTAAAAGTATTCACAGACGATCGAACTTGGTTCGGAACGGACAACGAACATGGTGCGCTTTGAACCAAATTCGATCGTGTGGCGTACGGTCCGCCGGACATTATTATTATTAATATCGGTACGGCTGGTTCGGAGCGTTTGCACATCGAACGCGGTGCGTTCCGAACCGAATCGATCGTGTGGACGGCGCACCGTACCATATGTCAGTCTATTCGCTATTGTGCCACCGTACGCGCAAAACGTAGCAGCGTGTTCACAGACATGGATTCGGAGCGACGCCAAGAAAACATCGTTAAACGAAGATATATACGAAAATATTTATCATGGAGATCTTTAATGAGATTCACATGACTGTACTGTTGTCTGTTTCTGAGATAAAATTTTGCCCATTCTTTTCTTCTTTTTCGTTGGTTATGTAATGGCGATGTAGCAACGATAGTTGCCGCAACTAATGCAATTTTGGCCTGTTTTGATAGAATAGGTGGCATGTCGAGGAGACGTGTTCACGCATTGCTATTGCACAATACGACTGGACGATTCGGAGTCTGGTGCGCTCGTCTGTTGTGTAGACCGCACCGTACAGTTCATGGTTCGTTCCGAACCAAGTTCGATCGTCTGTGAACACTTTAAAAGTATGTTGTGCGCGTATTTAAAAACCTAACATAAAACCAGCGCGCCCCACCCGGGCCATCCGCTGACACGTCGCGCTCCGGCGCGCGTCGTTGCCGCTTTATAAAAAAAAGCTTAAATTATCTCAACCTCTGTTTGTCCATATTTATACTGAGTACTAATCATCAACAAGCGATTAAACAACGACGTAAGTACCTATAAATCTTTATTTTTAATTCATAATATTAGGCCATCACGGGATATTTTCGCTCACCGGATTTTCAACGCACTGCTTAAATGCACTCTGCTTAGTGCTCAATGCCCGGTTCAACACCATGAGTTTTAAATTCAGTTCTCGAAAAAAACCCGCTGCGATTTTATTACGTCCGTTTGAATGTCGACTAACACCCAGTGAACGTCTCGTATTATTGTTATTGCGTTCACCGCTGCGCAGATGCAAGACATATCACTGTCTCTAGCGTGTCATTAAGCACATCGTATTTTTGATACAATAAATCAGATGCTATAATTACTTACTACCTTGATGACAATTTTCCGGTGATTCCAATTGGGGTTGAGTTTGTGATTCAAGAATCATTACACTCGGTATTCGGTTAGTTAAAACAATAGCAATAGGAAATTTAGTTACTGCTATGTCCAGTAGTATGTAGGGAAATGACCCAAAGACGATCTTTGGGGATACACAATACACATGCTCTATGAAAACCAATCTTATTATGGAAATATTATAGGCGCTGTCAACGTCAAATTGTATCCAGAGACGTGTGGTGGACTATACGCACTTATAATGATGTATGAGTATACTAACTACTAAGGGTGCGCTTACACGAGCAACTAAAATTGCTCCATCTTGGTTAATTCTCGTCAACTATGATGTCACGGCTACATCCAGCAATTTAGAGAGAGATACGGCCACAGCACCTCCTATGCAATATGGAGCAACTAGGCAATACGTCCAACCCCACCGCCTCCGCCGCCGGCCGGTTCCTCTCGCAAAAACAAGACGCAGTATACATACAAAGAAAGAAAATTGACTAAAGATTTCAAATCGATTGTATATTCGGCAACTCATATTGGCGACATTGAGAAATGTGAAATATATGGAGCAATCAGAAGCAATATTCGCGAAACAATTTCCACATTTTATATTGTTGTTGCTCCAGATTGCTCAACTTAATTGATCCAGATTGATCCATTAGTGTTGCCGAGCAATAATTGCTCAAAAAATTGCCCGTGTAAGAGCACCTTAACAGAACATTTAAATAATGTAAAAACTAGGCACTGATACATTATTTGGCGCTCGTAAACTCTCTTGTTTATCACAGACTAGCTTATGCCCGCGACTTCGTCCGCGTTAAATTTCTTGTTCCCCCGAACCTTCCCGTCGCGTCGAATCGCCTACCCGTGCGATTTTCCCCGTTTTTACAACATTTTTCATTACTGCTCCGCTCCTCTTGGTTGTAGCGTGATGTTATACAGGGCGTAAACCTGTATGACCTTCAGCGAATACCTTGCGGATATTCTGAGTATAAGGTACGCTACCCTGGTCGACACACTCTCGATCTTCACCACGTTGCTCACAAGGGACTTATGGACGATAAACCCGACACCTCCTTGGGACTGCTGGTCTCCCTCCCCCGCAGGATTATCGAGTCCACCCCCTCTCTTCGGACTTCAGATAACCCTACTATATCCCATCGTAACCTGCTCAATTCTTCCTCCAGTTCGGCGAACTTCTCGTCGGTCCGAAGTGTACGCGTGTTATATGTTGCCAGGTCCAGTTGTCGGTGATTGTGGTAGCCGGATCTCTTCCGGGGATTCTTAGCACCCCTTGTCTCACCGTGGCCTTGACCGCTACCGTAGCCAAGGTTAGGTGGGCCGCCGGCCACTAGGGGATTTTGGGGGGGGGGGATGGTTGCCATAATCGCCACGCTTGGCAGGCGGGTTGGCGATCGCAGTATGATAGTCTGCAATGCATAGAGAACGCTGCTGCCCATTCTCTAGTATATCCCTTAGTCGCCTCCTACGACACCCACGGGAAGAAATGGGGTGGCGCTATTCTTTTAGTCCGACGCCACACGGTACAGTACTAACAAAGTGATTGTTGAACAACGATAGGTGATAAATGACTCAAAAGGAAAACTATATCTTGAAAAGCTATAATTATAACTGGTTGGGCACCTTAAGTGACTCAAATTGACTTGTTAATACTTATTTTTGTTATACCTAAGTATTACGTCATTTATTTAGCAATAAATAATTCGTTCCAAATGGTTTCTAAATGTTAATATCTGTGGCTATCTGGTTCGCGCGTTTTCGGATCGCGCGCTGGGATTCGCTGAACCTGGCGACACTAGCGGCATGGTTAGCCACCGCTTCCCGAGCACCGACTAATGAGAACTCCAGTCAGTCTTCTTTTACGAAACCGCTCTGCCGGTGCTTTTTCCTGTAATTTTGAGGAAAAGTTGGTTTTTCACCGTGATGGACAGCTGAAGTTTGAAGAAACTAGTTATAAATACCCAACAGTGATTTGACAATCTGTTTCTTGAAAGTGCTTCACGGTGTGAGCTGCTGACAGTTGCTGGCGAAGCGTCCCTGAGCTGCAGGTTAGTGGGCCAGTTTTCAGCGCCGACGTCGAAACCATTTATCATTCTTCAGCTCACAGGGTAGGTTTCATAGGAATCAATATAATTACTATCAAACGATAACTTTTCATAATTGAGATCCCCGCGTGCTGTCGGCTATTTACACACCGCTTCACCATAATTTGGTCCTTCATAGCTCGGATATTGTACACTAGCATATATTTTCATTCAAAATACTTATTACAAGTATTATTTTCCATATAAATGCTTGGATGTTCGCAGATTTACGTAATTCTTTGGTAAAGTCCTCGAAGTGCCTACAGTACATAATACCACCATTGTGCGCCGGTAACGCCATTTGTAAATTCCACGTATTTTTACGACGTATAATTTCACATAAGTACATAAATAATATTTCAATTTTTTCTTAAATTCATCGTGAATTCTTGCTTTAAAATGTCTACGGATAAAAACAATATGTTTAGTTATTCGGTAGATAAACAGTTCGTCCTTTTGACGGCTAAAAAATAACGGCTTTTTTCGCGGATGAATGATTTATTTGATCTTTCAAAAAACATTTCTAATTACGCGTCAAGAAGTAATGAAACTTTCATGGCTAAGTCTGAACCAATTGATGAGATGCGTAGTCAGTTCGAAACGTTGTTAGATGATTTAAATGGTCTCCAGTTAACACTTGATTTGACGTTTAAGCCAGATTATAAGCCTTTAGATGTAACAAACATCCATCCATCCTGCCGGGCTCGCGTGATTGTTCGAAAGAGATACTGTGACCCTGGCACATGGGCAACTGATGGAACACAGGTGGGTTTTAGTCAGTAAAAGTCTGACACGCCCTCCCGCTCCGCCCAGAGCGGGAGAAGTCATTTGATGCTTTCCCATCCTGAAAAAAAAAAAAAAACATCCATCCATACATCCATACTCGCAAACTTTCGCATTTATAATATTAGTCTAGGTTATAAACTATCTGCTTGGTAAATTTCATCCAAATCCGTTCAGTAGGTTTTGCGTGAAAGAGTAACAAACATCCATCCATACATCCATACTCACAAATTTTCGCATTTATGATATTAGTCCAGATTATAAACTATCTGCATGCTAAATTTCATCCAAATCAGTTCAGTAGTTTTTGCGTGAAAGAGTAACAAACATCCATCCATACATCCATACTCACAAATTTTCGCATTTATGATATTAGTCCAGATTATAAACTATCTGCATGCTAAATTTCATCCAAATCAGTTCAGTAGTTTTTGCGTGAAAGAGTAACAAACATCCATCCATACATCCATACTTACAAACTTTCGCATTTATAATATTAATAGGATATATACTAGAAAGAATTACCTGCTGTATACAGATGTTCCAACGAGGATTCAATCAAGAACTACCTAAAATAGTTTTAGAAATAAATAAATAAATAAATATGAGCTTGTATAATCTTTTCTTCTGTTCTATGTAATACTGTGGACATACTGATGTCACCAGACTCTACGCATTTGACCACCATACTGCGATCGCCAACCCACCTGCCAAGCGTGGCGATTATGGCAAGCCCCCCAAATTGGGGGAGGTCTATGTCCAGCAGTGGACGTTTTACGACTGAAATAATAATGATGATGATGATGATGACTGATGTCACTACACTATGACCTGTCTGTACTACGCCCGAACTTTTGGCACGCCAACGTTTTCGACAAGAAGGACGCGCGGGAGACGCCCCGCGGATTTCCTGGCACCTCACCCCCTCATATCTGTATGAGTGTTGAATCACCGCACCTTACGCTTAAGGGTCACAGCACACATATCAACTTGGAAAGGGATCGTCACCTTATCGCCTTTCGCCTCGCCGCACAGTGGGCTGAAAATCGAGTCTCATAGTCATTTAAAACTTTTTTCTCTTTTTCATTTTTTTTTAATTGTGAAAGGCTTCTAATGCCTTCAACGGTCATGAATGTGTATAAGGAATAACATTTCACACGGAAACTAAATTATAAAAAATAAAAATTGAAAATTTTGTATGGGGCCAAAGTAATAAATCCAAATATCTTCAAAACCGCCGTTTCAACCGGTATATCCTTACAGAAGGTTGCCCTACAATTTATATGTAAATTTTTGGTGTACTTTATATAACGGTGACAACTGCGGTTTTTTTTAAATACATACGTTTCTTAAAAAAATGGTTTTACTAAAATTTGAACTTACATCCGGACCAATGGGTTTATAAACTAGAAGTTTTGCAAAGAGGTGTCTGTATTTTAGTGCAACACTACCACATTAGCAAAATTTAGAAATATATTCAATGACATCTAGAAAAAAATGTTATGTGAAAATTTAATTACGCATTCTAAGAACTCTTTTTTTAAATTATACAAATTATATAACTATGTACCTTAATTTTGTTTATATGAGTTTCTCTAAATAGTCATGATAAGCAGTTAAGGCTAATATTATAACATAAAGAATTATTGATTTATTTAAACAAATTACCTATTACTGTTATATTTTATTATATAACAAGTAAGGTAAGTAATTAAGATAAATACAGGAATACATGTATACAATAAGATATATGTATTATGTATACATATAGATTTAAGTTAATTTTCAAAATCGTAATCAGAATCAGAATCTGATGCAGAGTCAGGATCTAAATAAGAAACATCAATAAATTTGAAATCGCTCTCTTGAAGTTTCAACAAATCCAGGGTCTCACTGAAAAGCTCTTGCTTTATTTTCGAACTCATCTTGGGTCTTGTTGCAGAAATAACTGGATCTGATGGAAGACGTAACATATTGAGGATATCCGCATTTGAATTTTGTCTGTTTTTCTTTCGCGAGTTGTGTACCTTAAATCTACGAAAGTCTTTGTTGCGTGACTTAGAGGCTTCCTCTGATAGGCTCCTGATTGGCATAATTGCGTTACTGGCAATGATATCTGCCCCGTGTATTAGCAATTCATGCACTGTGCCAAATGTATAGTTCCACATACCTATCAGCAGTCTGGTACGCATATTCTTTAAATTTCAAACCGTCAATATCTTGCCCTGAGGTGACTGCCTGTAAAATCACTACAAGTCTACGAATCAACTGTTCGTCTAGCCCAGTGATTGCTGCAGTTTTTTAGGGAACTCGAAAAATCTTCCGGCTGTCATTCGTTGTTCCGGATCCTTGTTTGACAATGTCTATCAAAACAAACCTTTTGATAGACATTGTCAAACAAGGATGACAAAGTTGTATTTCCAGCAAGAAAAAAAGTTATACAAGATCGTTGCAAAGCTGAGGTAAACCTTTTGATATCCAATCGGGAGCCTATCAGAGGAAGCCTCTGAGTCACGCAACAAAGACTTTTGTAGATTTAGGGTACACAATTCATGAAAGAAAAGCAAAAAAATTCAAATGAGGATATCCTCAATATGTTACTTCTTTCATCAGATTCAGTTATTTCTGCAACAAGAACCAAGATGAATTCGAAAATAAAGCAAGAGCTGTTCAGCGAGACCCTGGATTTGTTGAAACTTCAAGAGAGCGATTTCGAATTTATTGACGTTTCTCATTTAGATCCTGACTCTGAGTCAGATTCTGATTCTGATTACGATTTTGAAAATTAACTTAAATCTATATGTATACATAATATATATATATATATCTTATTATATAAATGTATGCCTGTGTTTATTTAAATTACTTACCTTACTTGTTATATAATAAAATATTACAGTAATAATTTGGTTTAATAAATCAATATTTCTTTATGTTGTAATATTAACCTTAACCACTTTTCTTTTTTTCTCAGGATGGGAAATCATCAAATGACTTCTCCCGCTCTGGGCGGAGCGGGAGGGCGTGTCAGACTTTTACTGACTAAAACCCACCCTTGTTCCATCAGTTGCCCATGTGCCAGGGTCACGGTATCTCTTTCGAACAATCACGCGAGCCCGGCAGGCATCGGTCCTAGTAGACCCCTACACTGCTGCTGACATCTCTTTGAGGCGCGCGTGAACACTACGCGCCGTCGACCCGAGCCTGGTCCTTACCGGGCGGCGAGCTACCCATTGCTCGCCATCCGCAAGCTCGCGCCTACGGTGGCCGGGAGTCCGCTATGGACTCCCGACGCCCGGGTCGTCTCCTCCTGCGGCGGCTAGGGACGTGAGGGCGCAGAGACTGCCACTCCCTCACGCGCCCCGCCTCCTCCTTCGCGAGCATTACGACGTGACGGCTTCCCATTCCCTCTCGCTCCGTACCATGGCTCGCACCAGGGCCGGACGCGAGAGGTCACCGCCGCCGATCGCCTCCACGAGGACACGGCGGTGCTCCGCCCAGGCAGGGCACACCTCCACCGTATGCTCCACCGTGTCCTCAACCTTAACCACTTATTACGACTATTTACAGAAACTCATATAAACAAAATTAAGGTACATAGTTATATAATTTACGTAATTTAAAAAAGAGTTCTTGAATGCGTAATTAAATTTTCACTTATCATTTTTTTCTTGATGTCATTGAATATATTTCTTAATTTTGTTAATGTGGTAGTGTTGCACTAAAATACAGACACCTCTATGCAAAACTTCTAGTTTATAAACCCATTGGTCCGGATGTAAGTTCAAATTTTAGTAAAACCATTTTCGATCAGGGTCACGTGTCCTGACGCGAGTTTAACATTTTTTACCCATTACAAAAAAAGTGCACAACGCCGCTAAAGAAGTTTTCACTTCAAAAAAATGAAAATGAGAAAATGTTTTAAATGACTATGAAACTCGATTTTCAGCCCATAGTGCGCCGCTCCGCCAAACAGGCCAACCTAACGTTAGCACGTATCCAAAGCGGAACAGAAGCTCCGATACTGCGACTCGGCTACAGCTAGGTGACGCCGCCGTCGCTCTTACCGCTCGCCGATCGCTGGTTGACCTGGCTGTAGGGTTGCCATTTTTACTGTTAAAAACAATATTATACTGTTTTTCACTACATTATACTTTTTACTGTTCAACAAAAATAAAGTATACAAAATACTGTTTTCGGCATCAAAATGCTTAACACTATAAGTATTAGACTTAGACTCTCACACATTTTTTACCAGCAATAGATGCAATGTTACTTAATTGGACACAAATTTGTAACGAGTCCACCCTGGGATACCTTCTTATCGCATAATTTTCTTTTTCCTAATGTACTTTGGCATCTCTTTTTTGGCATACTTTGTTTTTCCATAATAATACTTTGCCATATACTTTTTTAGCATACAGTTTATGTTGGCATAATGATCTTGAAGGCTAATTTGTTGAGGCATAATTTTAATTCGTATAATGTTACTAGGCATAATGACTATTAGCATAATAGTATTTTGGCATACTTTTTTATAATTTAATTTTTAACCCTAAATTAGAGTTAAAGTATCATCATTATCATTATTATTATTACATATTATAAAATAAAGTCACTTCACTGTCTGTCTGTCCCTATGTATGCTTATATCTTTAAAACTACGAAACGGATTTTGATGCGGGTTTTTTTTTATAGATAGAGTGATTCAACAGGATGGTTTATATGTGTATCACATTCATAATATAGAAAATAAACGCTGATAATTTTGGAGGTTTCTAATGTGATGTCATAAATAAACACATTTTTCATCCCCCCATCTCGGCAAGAGTATTTTTGCCCTTCGATACCTGAGTGCAAAAGCCGTTTTTATCCAATAGAGGATAAAGTAAATTGAATTTAGAACATCGTGTGCACTAAGTTTGTGAATTCAAAACATCATTAAATCTATTTACTTCTATCTCCATGGTGCCGAATTTATCATTCAACCTTTTTCTAATTTGTAAAACTTAGACTCGGAACCTTCTTGATATACTTTTTTTTTAATTTGCTTTGCGCGCTCCATTTTACTTTTCACGTCACCAACATTACAGTACCTAACAAAAATATTACACTCGACTTAAGTAACTGTAGCAACGTTACTTTCAATTTTTCTTAATTATACCTAAGTATCATTTGAAATAATTTAAAAATTATTCTGTAATACTTACCTATCATAATGAAGTACATAATAAATGTTAATACCTAAACTGAAATAAAAGTATCTTGTGATTGAAATGCTTTTTTTTGCATATCTAGTCATTTCCTCGCTGAGGTGGGATGAAAAGTTACGTGTTGCACTCGAGTGCAAAGATTTTTCACCTCGTGCTCTTTTGATTCCCTCGCTAACGCTCAGGATTCTAATTTTTGAATCACTCGCTGCACTCGTGATTCAATTTTAGAATCCTTCGCTTGCTCGGTCATCAAAATTGAGCACGCGGTTAAAAAGCAACTTTGCACTCTTGTATAACAAATAATTATTTTTGCGCTTACATTGCGAACGCTGGCTCAACCCCACGAAATAGATCAAAATAATGTACTACAGTATTGTACACCTTAAAAAGGTTTACAAAAAAGTCCGCGGTGGTATATGTCTATCTCTTAGGGATAACCCACAATAACCATTTTTTATCCTTTACTTTTTACGAGAAATAATGGCTTATTTACGAAGCAATTTTAAGCAATCCAACATTAATCCTTATCCAAATAAATACATTAGATAAGTTGTGCATTTCATGTAGATCCAAAAAACCACCGACTTCCTTAAAAAACCACTACAAAGTCAAAAATAACTTTAATTTCGGAATTAGGTGTCTTAGGATCTGAATTTAAGGTTTTTTGCCACCGACTTCCGAAATTAAAGTTATTTTTGACTTTGTAGTGTTTTTTAAGGAATTCGGTTGTTTTTTTCTTTGTAAAAAGTTTTTATTTTTAACTTTTTAGTTACGGTAGATACTCCGCACTAATCTAATCGCGTTATTCGTTCATTTGTCACGCAAATACTTACAGCAAATTTAAGACTTATATGGTTTTCACATGGACTCCATCGTCCGAATGGAACCAAATTAAAATGAAACCATTCAAAAAGCACCAGCTTTTAAACAAAAAAAAAATCATCAAAATCGGTTCACCCAGTCAAAAGTTATGAGGTAACAAACATACGGTATTCGTTCATTTGTCGCGCAAATACTTTATGCAAAGGAGAAGGGAATGACTCCATAGATTCCTGGGCCCACGTGTTAACTAAATCAAACTAGCCTTATTTGTAAGAGGGTATAATAACAAGGACTCACTGAAGATTTGGTGAAATTTGGCTATCCAGGAACCAAGTTATATGAATTATAGTAAAAGTGAGGTTTACACTTTACACAGCAATCCATGTCGTCAATATTCAATCGGTAGGCGTTCAGTTGTCCAAAATAGAGAGCAAGGTAATTTAGAGTAGCAAGATCCGTCAAATAGTCCGTTATAATATGCAAAGCCGAGGTGTCGTGGGGTTAAACAATAAAACAAGGAAAATACGGGCGCACTCAGAACGAAAGGAAACAAACAAGTGCATCTGTCAGTCAGTGACTGACGGATGTCAAGCACAAGTGTTGCCGGAACAAAAAAAAAATAACTATAAATCGATTCAATCGATTCCACGAAAGCTTGTTAAGCACTTGTCACTCGACTTGCATACATATTCTCAGATTTTACCGATTTATTCATAATCGATTAGTAGTAATTCAGGCATTATATAATCGATTATTTAGTTTCATTACCTTAATTTAAGTTTTATCGCTTTCTAGGTAGAAACATGGTACCATATTCTGTGATTTCCTTTAGAAAAATATAACGGTTTTTTTAATACACATTTCAACTAGTTAACTACTGGGCCCAGAAGTCCCCTTCTCCTTTAAGACTTATATGGTTTTCACATGGACCCCATTGTCGAATGGAACCAAATTAAAATGAGACCATTCGGGAAGCACCAGCTGCTTTCAAATAAAAAAGAATCATCAAAATCGGTTCACCCAGTCAAAAGTTATGAGGTAACAAACATAAAAAAAAAATGAAACAAAAATACAGTCGAATTGATAAACTCCTCCTTTTTTTGAAGTCGGTTAAAAATTGCCTTTTACAGCATATCATTAAAATTAATATTTTGGAAGATATCAGAGATTATAATAAAATAGCCGCAGAGCGGATAAGAAGATGCGCGCTCGGGTTACAAGCGGTTAGTAGGATTGTAATTCATATTAATTTGGCTTCATAGTAAATGCGAACATCATGTGTGTTCGAAGTACTCAAAATAAACCTTATTGTATTATTCCAAGTAAGAGACTGCGAAATATGGCTTAGATGTTTAGATTTTTGGATGGAATTGGATTTTTGATTATCCTGGATACTTACCATATAGGATACTTTATACCGGTAGTAGGTTCCCGGATCTTGCTGTGCCCGACAGGGTCCATATCATATAATAATTTCCCTTCCAACTATGTTTTAACATAATGGTATGCAATAAAGAATTGAGAATTGAGAATTGAATTGATGATATTTTCCGCCAGCTATACGGGCGAAGCCACTGGCCAAAGTACTATTGTTATAACTATGTTTAATTTGGTGTCTGGTAAATAATTGAGTGACTGTATGTATAGGTAGAATAGGAGCGTTATGAAAAACCAAGAAGACTTATATTCAATTCAATCCAGCCCTATCTCGCAGTTTTCTTACTCTGAATACTATTAGTTTTATTTTAAGTACATCAAACACACATGATATGTAAGGATCGTAACAGGTGGCGTTCCGTAGTTTCTGCCTATCCCCATGGGAAAAACGCGTAATTTTATAAATGATAAATGACTTTATTTTTGCAAGTAGGTTTGTACAAACACTTTTACACGTCAATCATATTTTTTAAAACTAGATGAGGTCGGCGTTTCCTATCTGACTACTCTGAGAAGAAAGGCCGAAACAAACTCAGAGGTCACAGTGTCTTTTAAAGTCCAGACATAATTTGGTTAGATCATGTGAAGACCATGTGGATTGGTGTCTGAAGTGGTCTTTTAAGGAAAGAACCACACAGATTGAGTAGATCTGTCCAATCAGTGCACGCATTTGTCAGTAATCATGCAGCTCAACTCAGAACTTAAGGAGGTCAATGATTCGACGAACAAAACCAAAGAAAGGACATTTGTGTAGGTCGCATAAATTACTCAAACTGCCAGACTGTGATAAAAAATAATTGAGAAGAAAAGGAACCTAGAGAAAAAAAATAACACCCACTTAATCTTCACATTTACAATAATTAAAACAATACAATACTTTAAAAGTAAATATTAATGTCATTGTATAGGTAAAATTCATCAATGTCAATGTGTATATAAAATCAGGAGATAGTCACTGTCTGATCATTTGAGGATCATGTACATGGAGGTGTCTGAAATGGTCTTTTGAGGAAAGAACCATACAGATTGAGTGGACCTGTCCAGTCAATGCACGCATTTGTCAGTAATCTTTCAGCTCAACTCAGAACATAAGGAGCACAACGATTCGACGAACAATACCAAAGAAAGGACATTTTGGTAGGCCGCATTAAGTACTCAAACTGCCAGATTATCATTAAAATGAAATGAGTAAGAGGGATATAATTATATAAAAAAAAAACAAACATCTACATAGTCCTCACATTCAAAATTATTAAAATAATAATAATAGTACACTCCTCAGAGTATATATTCATGTCACAGTTAAGCAATAATCAAAATGTCAAAGTGTATATTCCCAATAAATAATTAATAAAAAAAGGAAAGTAATTAATTATAAAAATAAAAAAAATATCATTCAGTACAATAATAATTTAAAAATAAAAATTGGAGCAGCTTAATCCCAAGCTTTTTTGTCCTCAATATAATCTTTAACAGTGTAAAAGGCTTTCTGGCACAACTTACGTTTAATGAATGATTTAAATTTATTGAGACTTAGATCTTGAACATGGCTTGGAAGTTTATTATAAAAGCGTATACATTGACATCTGAATGAGCCACCTATTTTCTTGAGCCTTGTTGAAGGTACAACAAATTTATGTTTGTTCCTAGTATTTATACTATGGATATCACTGTATTTTTTAAACAATTTAATATTCTTATGGGCATATAAAAGATTTTCAAAAATATACTGTGAAGGCACAGTCATTACATTAATTTCTTTAAATTTCTCTCTGAGTGTGTGTCTCGGGCTTAATTTATAAATTGATCGAATAGCCCATTTTTGCAAGACAAAGATAGTCTGAATGTCGGCGGCATTTCCCCACAACAGAATACCGTACGACATTACACTATGAAAATAGGCAAAGTACACTAAACGGGCTGTCTCTATGTCAGTTAAATTCCGAATTTTTCTAACAGCATATGCAGCGGAGCTTAGCTTTTTCGACAATTTATCTATATGTGGCTCCCACTGAAGCTTGGCATCCAAAGTTAAGCCCAAGAATACAGTGCTATCTTCAGGATTCAATTCTTCGCCCTTTATCAAGACATTCGTTTTCACTTGCCTAACGTGAGGTAGCGTAAACTTAATACATTTGGTTTTTTTTTCATTAAGAAGCAAATTATTTACATTGAACCAGTGAACTACTTTTGAGATCGCGCTATTAACATCGTCAGTAACCAGCTGCTGCCGTTTAAGTTTAAACAAAAGTGAGGTGTCATCCGCAAACAAAACTATATTATGATTATCTTTAATGAGGTAAAGCAAGTCATTAATATAAATAAGAAACAAAAAAGGACCAAGAATTGAGCCCTGTGGGACGCCCATTGTTACGATAGATCCGGGAGACCTTTTTCCATTGACATCGACACTCTGAATTCTATTACTCAAATATGAAGTAAGAAGATCCAGAGCGCTGTTCCGGATCCCGTAGTGGCGGAGTTTCCTGATTAAAGTTTCATGAAGAACGCAATCGAATGCGTTAGATAAATCACAAAAGATGCCCAAAGCATCGCATTTATCTTCCCATGCATTATAAATATGCCCTAGGAGTTCAACACCGGCATCGGTAGTTGAATGACCCCTTGTGAAACCGAACTGTTTGGTATGTAATAATTTATGTTTATTAAAAAATCGTTGCAATTGGTCTAAAATTAATTTCTCAAAATTTTTACTGAAGGTTGGTAGTACTGAAATGGGTCTATAGTTAGAGGGGTCTGATGTACTACCAGATTTAAATAAAGGTATTATTTTAATATTCTTCATAAGGTCAGGAAACTCCCTACAGTCGATACAATTATTAAATATAAGAGCTAAAGTAGGTGCTACAATGTCAATAATAGACTTGGCGACTTCTACAGAATTACCCCACAGATCTGCAGTCTTTTTTACATTTAAAGTGTGGAAGGTTTTAATTATAATATCTTTACAAGTAATATGTTCAAAATGAAATTCCGAATCGCAAACATTAACATTTTCAATAAGCAAAGACTCAGCAACAGAAGGTGATGAGTTTAGGGATTTTGTAGTTGAAACAGGAATATCTGAAAATAAATTTTCAAAAGCCGCCGCGACTTGTGAGTCTGATTTTACTATGTTGTCATTGATAGACAGGCTGTAGTCATTATTTCGTTTACTAGACCTTCCCGTTTCACTATTAATAATATTCCAAGTCGTTTTAATAACATTATTACTGTTTTTAATCTTTGAACTCAAGTAACGCGACTTGGCCATCCAACAAACTTTTTTAAATAATTTCGAATAAATTCTAACATACAAATTAAATTCAGCAGTGTTGACAAAAATCCTTTCATTGTACAGCTCATAAAGCCGTGTTCTACTTTTATGAATACCAATCACTGAAAGATACGTTACTGTTAACTGAGATAGTCTGGGGAATAAAAGTGGAATTAAAATCTTTACAATATATCTTAAAAAAATCATCATATGAATTATTGGGATTAATGGTGATTAATAGATAAAAGTGGCAATTTCTGAACTAGTTTAACTGTAAAGGCTTCTAGGCGAACTGCAGTTTTGGGGTTTACAGCGATATCTTTTTTACCCACATTTTTGTTTTGATTTTGAATAGTAATCTGTTGCCCGCAATGATCAGAATCTAGTAAATTAATAATTTCTTTGTGGCTTGGTATAACATCAGTATTAATATTATCAAGGCATGTGGCACTAGTAGGGGTTATTCTTGTGGGCTCCATAAACAGGTTTACAAGATTGTAGGACTGAAATAGACTTATTATTTTACTACAAGAACCCGAGTTTTCCAATAAATTAACATTAAAATCCCCGCAAACAATAATAGACTTGTTTGAGTTACTTATATACGTTATATATGTATAACATGGATTAATACATTCTTACCGCGGTAGTACGTCCTCTTGCGATAATTTCCGAAATCCACGCGGGCGAAGCCGCGGGCAAAAGCTAGTTGTCTTATAAATTCAATATGTTGTGCTACAAAATTTTGTGACAGAAACGAATCGCTGCAAAACCGACTGCACGTAGTCTTGTCTGCCCTACCCCTAGAGTGTAATTTAAAACCGCGTAGGTGCGGAGGGGCGAGGCGGCCCGCGAGCTGAGGAGCAGGTGGTTTTGACGCTCGCCACGAGCCGAAGCTGCGGCGGTGAGCGTAAAACACATCTGCGACGATAAGCTCGCGTGGGACCGCCGGAACCCTGCAGCGCCGGAGCTGTGACAGAAACCATGCCTGCTGTATGTTGCATGCTTGCTTGCATGCTGCATGCCTGCTGGATGCATGCTTGCATGCTGCATGCCTGCTGGATGCATGCTTGCATGCTGCATGACTGCTGTATACATGCTTGCATGCCGCATGCCTGCTGCATGCCTGCTTGCCTGCTGCATGTTTCATATTCATATTCATATATTTGCGTTCCACAAGGTAAAACAGGTGTTAACAAAAAGCTTAAAGCTAAGAGCCGTTATAGACCCTGTTAGGGCACAGCAAAAGGTATTGTAAGTACATTATCATTTCTAATAATTAAATAAAAAATAAATCAAAATCTTAGTAACTAAAAATTAAAATTATACAAAACTGAGTAATTGAATTCTAATAAAATTAAAATAAATCAAAATCTTAGTAACTAAAAAATTAAAATTATACAATACTGAGTAAGTAATTGAATTCGAATAAAAATTAATTGCAATAACATAAATAATAACGTATCTGGTCAGAATATTTCCATAACACTACCTAGGTACTATTTTTACATTTAGATAAAATTATGTTTAATTAATCATTACAAACAACTTATTTAATAAGAGTTTTATATTCAATTTAATTTAAAAATTACAAATTAGTTTATTGTACAGAGATCTAGTTTCATTGTGTCATCACAATTTGGGACAAATTACAGATTACGTAGATTACAATTTATAATTTACCTTTTGTAATTTAATAGTCCATGTAATGCTTAATTAAATTATCTCCTTCAAAATACAACTATACGAACAAAATATATGACTTACAAGTACAACAGAAAAATGGGGTTGGATTTTACAACGAGTCGCCTGAATTTTAGGGTATTGGTGGTGTAAGGGGCTAAAGGGAGTTAGTCTTAATCCCCCTTAATTAATTTTGGCTGCCGGAGTTGCGTCTAAATATTTTTAAACAATTTCCGAAAATTCTTAAATACTAATGCAATTATGCAAAACGGAACGTAGTCCTTAGGCTTTAGTACAGTTTTTCGAATGTAATTTTTAGGTTTTAAGTGAAAAACGTGAAACGAAACGCAACCCGCCATCTTGGATGGATGATATTGACAGCTAATGTCAAATTAAATTAAACAAAATACAATCGAGGTAATTATATGTTATATATTAGATGTGTTATAGGAAATGTATAAGAACAGGATATAATTGTTAGGTTATTAATAGCAATGTATTACTCTGAGTTAGCACAGTCCGACTTCATTTGGTTAGGTTAGATGGCTAAGGCGGGAGCGTAGCGCAGCGAAGCTCCCGCCTTAGCCATCGTGGTTATTTATTTATTTATTTATTTATATATACTTTATTGTACACCATAAAAATACATCACAAAAAAAACATTATAATTATTGGTATTATTGGTTATTTGTGGTTATTTTTTTTTAAACCACCCAGAAGTAGGAGCCCCGCGTAGCGGGGCTCCGTCGACTCGTAATTAAAGCCAGTTTCTGTTTTTAATTTTTTCTAAGGAAACCAAGTATTTCCGGCGGGTGAAAATGGTGAGGGGGGATCCGAACCCTCCCCACTCCCCCCAACCACTCACAACCCCTTAAAATGGCGACGTATTTTGAAATTTTTACCGAAAAATGAAAATATACAGGGTGATTGGAAGATGGGTGCAAAGCTTTAAGGTGAAGATAGTGTAGACAATTTAGAACCATTTAAGCCATGGTTGTCTTAGACGAAGTCTTACCAAATTTTTTTAACCAAATTTTTAAGTTTTTTTTCGGAAATTCTCAAAATTTAATGTAAACTGCATAATTATGGCCAAATTGAATGATAAATGAATTATTTATTTATTTATTTAATTAAAGTAATGTGTAAGCAACCAAGCAAAACATGTTTTAGGCTTCTGTGTCATTAGACATTTTTTTTACAGATATTTAAAGCTCAGAAAAAATAAAAAATTGTACAATACGTCTTTTAAACCTTATTTAAAAAAAAAACGGAGGGTGCTTTTTTGTTCAAACCTTTTTGAAGACATGCTTGATAATCGTTCTTTCTTTTGAGGTATCATTTATGCGGATATCTTACAAATTATTGAAATTAGGACCTACAAACCAATTCGAGGGAGAAATTTTAAATTTTAGGCAGTCTAACAAAACACAAAATGTTTGCTTAAAAGAATACTTTATGTGCTCGAAATAATAACATTGTTCAATTCTAAGAATTTTTGGCACATGCAGGAACCAATTGAGGGGAACCCATTGAGGGGATTCTCTAAACAATGGCCACCGAGCGCGGTGCGACGGCATTTCCAGGTAGAACGCCCAATGAATAGCAAAAAGCGATAAGAGTTGGTTTTTACAGCAAAATGGTCTTAGTTACTGAGGCAACAAAGTCGTTTTTCTTTAGTCAGGGTCAGTCGGTCTGTGATGAAGCCGTTACACCTGTTGAGGTCGTTAGGTTTATTATGGTATGTAGATATTTTTAGGAGACTTGATAAATAAAAGGACGCGACTGTTTGCTAGCTCTGTATTGTGGCAACTAAACTTTTAAACGATCGGACATACCGCCCACCAAAAGGACCCTGTGTCCTTTTACAAACACAATTACTGCTAATTACTTATTGTTTTCTACATCTTATCAACTAATCAATACAATATAAAAAGCTTACAAGTGGACTGTATGTAACAAAAAAAAATGGATAAAGGAATATACAACATTAAATAGGTAAGTGGTAACCTACACGCCAGTTTATTTCATGTTTTATGGCAGTGCAAGCAGCATAACACATTAAGGTAAGTACCTATCCATTTGCTTGACAACATCATTAGTAATTAGTTGTACATAGTTATAAGCAACAGCATGCAGATGGGACGTTACGTAATCGTAAACTAGTTTAACTTGAATCATTCAATGGTGAGTATGTATGCGTAGGCACATATCTATATCTCAGTAGTAATTAAGTAGTTTATGGTAGTTAGTGTTATAAACTTTCTTTGACAATTTAATGAATAACAATATTTAACATTATGCAAACTTAACTTACTAGAAAACATACATAGGAACAGGTAAGTATAGTAACAAATTTCGTTTCATTTAATAATTATGCATCCTTAGGTAGGAATATTAACTTAGATAAAGGTCTTTTTAATTCACTTTGTCCTTTACACTGCACTGTAACCACTCTAACTAAATTGTCTTTTCCAGGATGCAGCGTTTTTATCTTCCCCATGAGCCATCTCGTGGGTGGCAGGTTTTCCTCCTTGATGACCACAATGTCTCCTACGGTAGGTGACTGGGTGGCTGACTGCCACTTCGTACGTTGTTGCAGAGTGTTCAGATATTCTGACTGCCATCTTCGCCAGAAGTCTTGTGTCATTCGCTGTACTAGTTGCCATCTAGATAATAGGTTGATGTTAGACTTTTCATAGTCATCGTCAGGTACACTGAGTAATGGCTCACCTATTAAAAAGTGCCCAGGTGTGAGTGGTGATATCGTCTCAATAGTGTTATCCAACTGGCATAATGGACGGGAGTTAAGACAGGCTTCTATTTGTGTAAGCAATGTTGCCATCTCTTCATAGGTAAGTTTCGTGTCTTTACTGACCCTCGCGAGATGTTTCTTTGCAGATTGCACTCCCGGTTCCCAGAGGCCTCCACAATTTGGCATTCGCGGCGGGATAAAATGCCACGTAGTTCCATCGGTTGCCAAGTGTTCGGAAATTTCTTGAGAAATGTTTTGTGGGCCTGCTTTAAAAAGGTCTTTAAGTTCCTTTGCAGCACCAACGAAATTAGTGCCGTTATCGCTGTACAGGTTAATACATCGACCTCGACGTGCTACAAATCTTCGAAATGCAGCCAGGAACGCTTGAGAAGTTAAGT
Source organism: Aporophyla lueneburgensis (assembly GCA_932294355.1). Taxonomy (NCBI): domain Eukaryota; kingdom Metazoa; phylum Arthropoda; class Insecta; order Lepidoptera; family Noctuidae; genus Aporophyla; species Aporophyla lueneburgensis. Next base: position 239,947 of record OW028745.1, on the reverse strand, counting down.
CTGTCACGGCTTCTAGGTGTATGGCACGAGTAGCCATACAAACAAATAGACAGATGTACCCTTTAGTGGCATGATGCCCTCGTCCCTTCGATGTTCTTAACATTACTGGACCTGCATAATCGACTCCAGTGTTCAGAAAGGCCCGCTGTAAGCGTACCCTTACAGCAGGTAATTCACCCATTAACTGGTTGTTTGTCTTGCCCTTATTTATGATGCAAACTTTGCAACTTCTTATGCATTTTCTAACTGCTGATTTTAAGTTAATTATCCAATAATTACTTCGTAGGTACGTCATCATAACTTGTATACCACCGTGTAACGTTTGTTTGTGCGCTTCGTTGATCAACAATGCAGTGATATGTTGATTACTCGGTATTATTATTGGATGTTTGGTTGTGACTGGCAAATTTGCGTTTTGTAACCGACCTCCTACTCTCAGCAGATTGTTTTTATCTAAAAATGGTGTCAAGCTAATTAGTGAACTTGATTTTCTCACTTTGCCATTTTTCTTAATGTACTCTATATCTTTTTCATACGCTGTCTGCCGATAGTATTTTATGCAATGTTGCAAAATTGTGTTTATTTCACAGGTCGTTAAGTACTTTTCTTTGTTTTTATGATTTAATAATCTTCGGCAATAAGCGAGTACTCTTTTCATTCTAGTCAGATTAGAAAATCTTTCCCAAATTGGTTTTTCTTCATTTTCTTTGTTTTTTGTTGTAAAAGTACATGTTAATTTTAACTCTAAGTCCGTCTCTGTATTTTCTGATCTTCTCAAATGAACTTCTCTTTTTGATAGCCATTCTGGCCCCTTCCACCACATCTTCTCCTTCTTCAGATCTGTTAGGAACATTCCTCTGGATGCTATGTCAGCAGGATTTTCTTGTGATACAACATGATGCCACTGTATGTTGTTTGTGTTATCTTTAATTTCCACCACTCGGTTTGCTACAAAGGTCTTCCATCTTTGAGGTTCCCCATGAAGCCACGCCAGGACAATCGTTGAGTCTGTCCAGCAGTAGGTTTGATCATAAGGAATTTTCATGGCTAATGTGACTTGTTTTAGAAGCTTTGATAACAATAAAGCTCCACACAGCTCAAGACGAGGAAGTGATATTGTTTTTAACGGAGCCACCTTCGTCCTCGATGCAATTAAATTTGTGGTCACAGTACCATCCTGTTGTTCCACTCTGCAGTATACAACGGCTGCATAGGCCCGAGTTGAGGCATCGCTAAAGCCGTGTAGCTGTACTGCTTTCATGTTGCTACTGTATGAGTGTAACCATCGGTCTAGAGAAATCTGGTTGACATTCTCATAATCTTTTCTTATCTTCAACCAATCTGAGGTTAATTCATCGGATAATGGTTGATCCCATTGTGTGCCAACTAACCATAGTTTTTGGATTAGCATCTTAGCGAGCACAATGCTTGGCGATATCCATCCTAATGGATCGTAAAGTTTTTGTACATCTGACAAAACGTTTCTTTTCGTAATGATAGATGGAGGTGCAGAGAGACTGACTTTGTAAAGAAATTGATCAGTACCAATATTCCATGCGATACCCAACGCCTTCACAGTACCATCTAGGTTTATATCGAGTTGAACGCTTGAAGAAATGTTGCTTGGATCCATCGACTTCATCAACTCGATGTTGTTTGATGACCACTTTTTCAACTCAAAACCTCCCTTGCTCAACATAGCCTTGAGTTGATGACTAGCTTCTATAGCCTCTTCAACAGAGTCACAACCCGACATTACGTCATCGACATAGAAATCTGACAAAGTAATGTCAGCGGCTACTGGATAGCTATCTCGTTCTTCATGTGCGAGTTGGATCAAGGTCTTCACAGCTAGATAAGGTGCTGAAGTAGTCCCAAAGGTCACGGTGAGTAACCTATAATCTTTTATTTCTTCATTGCTATCATTTCTCCACAGTATTCTTTGAAAATCGGCATCTTCCTTGTATACCATGACCATTCTGTACATCTTTTGTATGTCTGCAGCGAAACAGATAGCGTGCATTCTCCAGCGCATCATTATGCTGCGTAGGTCTTCCTGGAGTACTGGACCAGGTAAGAGTTCATCATTTAATGATATACCATTTGTTCCCTTACAGGATGCATCGAACACTATGCGGGTTTTCGTGGTTTCTTTATCTTCACGCAGGACTGGATGATGGGGTAAGTAAACTGATTTTCTTGAATATATTTCTTTTTCAGGTACTTCTTCTATATGACCTAAGTTTTTGTAGTCTTCTATAACCTTTTCATATTCCTCTTTCAACTTAGGCTGTTTTTTAAATCTTCTCTCCAATTGTATCAATCTTGTTTTAGCTATATCTCTTGTATTTCCTTCAGTTGATTGAACACAATTTGTTTTAAACGGTAGTTTCACTGTAAACCTTCCTTGTTCATTTCTTGAGTATGTTTTGTGATAAATGTCTTCACATATTTGTTCATCCTTTGTATTCTTTCGCCTAGTAGTTGTGTCTATCTCCCAGAGAGATTTTAACATGTCATTGACGTCTACTTGGTGATGCATGACAAGAAATGAATGTTCTTTGAGAGTTGTATTTATTTCTCCAAATAATATCCATCCTAGGGTTGTTTTCTGTGCACATGGAGACCCTGGTGGACCCTTAATTAACTCTTGTTCGACTATTCGTGCATACTCCTTAACACCAAGCAGCAGATCTATCGGGCCTGGGTTGTTGTACTCTGGATCTGCAAGATCTAGACCCTCTAGGTGCCGCCAGTTGTGAACAGTCATTATGTGATGTGGTATTCTCGTAGTCAGCTGCTTGGACATGACGTAAGAAGCTTCAACGTGCATGTTGTATTCTGGTTTCCTTCTCGATAGTATGTTTAGCCAAACCACGTGTTTAATTGGTGCTTCCATAGAACCCACACCTGTTACAGTGCCTTCAATTGATTTTCTTTGTAGTTTCAATAATTGAGTTGCCCTTTCACTTATGAAACTCGCTTGTGAGCCTTGGTCAACAAGAACCCTTAACAGTGTCGCATGTCCATCCTTTCCCCTTGCTTTGACTAGTGCAGTTGCTAATAATGCTCTTCCAGATGCACCGATACCAACGTGAAGAGATGTTACTGCCTCTTTGTTGGCTTCTTGTTGAGATGTCGATGGTTGTATTGTTTCTGTCTCTGTGGTATCCTTCGACTTCTCTGATTTGTGAAGCAAGGAATGATGACGTCTTCTACATATGCGGCAAGTAACTGGTACCTTGCATTTGTAAACTGAATGACCCGGAAGCAGGCAGTTGAAACAGAGCTGTTTTTCTTTCACATAATTGTTACGTTGTGTAAGGTCCATTTTTATAAATTGTTTGCAATGACATAAGGTATGTTGTTCATTACAAAGTAAACAGCTCTTATCTTTTACAGTATTTACGGCATGGTATGATCGCTCCTTGATAGTACGATCTTTATTTGTTACAGGTTGTATCATTTCCAATGTTCTGAATTTTGATTCCAAAAAACTTTTTAATTTTTCCCAAGATGGCACTTCTTCTGACTTTTCTTTATAAGCAAAGGTTTCCCACTCTTTATGTGACTCCTGGTCTAACTTCTGAATCACCAGAAATATAATTAAAGGATCCCAGGAATCGGTGTTAATTTTCAAGTTTTTTAGGTTATTTATGCACTCTGTTGTAGTATCTAATAAGGTCTTCAAACTGCTAGCTGTTTGTGTTGTGATTTTCTTTTGATTAAAAAGTCTTTTCAAAACAGAGAACACAATAACACGTTTGTTGCCGTATCTGGATTTTAACAATTGCCATGCTTGATCATAATTGTTGTCCGTAACTTGAATGTGCCGTAATATTATTTCTGCTTCACCGGTAACACTCGACTTTAGGTAATGCAGTTTTTGAACGTCACTGATTGAAGTATTTTTATGCACAAGTGATGTAAACATGTCCTGATATGCGGGCCACTCTTCATATTGTCCCGAGAATGTGGGTAATTGTATGCGAGGCAGTTTTACAATCGAACATTGCCCTTGACCACCAAATAATGAAGAATTTGATTGTTCCATTACTGTTTGTTGTTGTTTGCTCAACATATCTGTCAAGTCCGCTTGTAGACAAAGGCACAGATCTTCAATGACAAAATAATCTTCGTTAAGAAAGTACGAAACTTCTCCACGCTTGTCTCTCGGAGTACACTGAGTCAACATCTCATGAGCTTGCTTAAAAGAACACCAATACTCTTCAATGCACTTCACTCTAGCCCTTATGTAACCGTCTGTAAGTCTCACTTTAGGGCATTTCTTTAAGTTCGCTTGTGTTTTTTGTATTAATTTTGCCACGTCTTCTAGGGTATTTAAATATTTTTGTTGTTCTGAAGTTAACGTAGCCATTGTAACTTTATTTTATGTTATTATCACTTGTGCTATGAATTGTCAACCACACTATTCACACTTTATTAAAATATCTAAGTTCATAAAAAACTGCACGATTTTGCGTAAACAAGTCGTCGTCTTATCTCAGGAATGCGGCTGCCTTTTGTTCTCAGCTCGCTCGGGCACCGATTCACTAATGACCCACAGGTGTGCAGGTAATAAATATCCGGCTCGATTTGCGACCATATGTTGAGGTCGTTAGGTTTATTATGGTATGTAGATATTTTTAGGAGACTTGATAAATAAAAGGACGCGACTGTTTGCTAGCTCTGTATTGTGGCAACTAAACTTTTAAACGATCGGACAACACCTTTTACTTATTAGTCAAACTACTGCCCTTGTGAGTGGACGTTGTCGTGTTGATTCACAATTTACCGTGATCAGTTGTAGCCCTTTGCGTTCCTGCACGTGTTGTTTGCGTTAGTTTTGAATTTTTTGTTTCAACGTGTCCAGTCGTAGCCTCGCGCTCCTGCACGTGTTGATTTTTGACTTAATTGTGTTGAGTTGACATTTAGTGTGCTCCTTTGCCATTTTTCTTAATTGTTAAGTGACTATGGCTACTTTTTCCAATCAAGAATATGCGGATATCGTATTTATGTACGGTAGAGCAGACGGCAATGGATCTTTGGCGCAACGGATGTATCAAGAGCGCTATCCGAATCGCAGGATACCGAATGTCCGAGTGTTTTACAACACGTTTCGTCGTCTTGCCCAAGATGGGTTTCACCGCGTGAACCTGGAGTCAACCCGGGCAGACACGAAACTGCCGTCGACGAAGACATTTTAGCAGCATTTCAAGCGGATCCTACTACCAGTACTAGAGCAGTAGCTCGAAATTTAAACATTTCTCAATGGAAGGTTTGGCATACAATGCACCAAAATGATAAGTATCCGTTCCATGGCAGGGGTGTGCAAGGTCTAGTAGAGCAAGATCCTCAAAGACGAATTCAGTTCTGCCGTTTCCTCCTCAACAGAGACATCGAAGATGCGTGGTTTCTGAAATCAATCTTGTGGACGGATGAAAGTAAATTTTCAAGGGAAGGTATTACAAACTTTCACAACATCCATGAATGGGCCGACGCAGACAACAATCCACATTTTAAGAAGCAGGTGTCATTTCAGATGAAATTCTCTGTGAATGTATGGGCTGGAATAATTGGCAGAACATTGATTGGGCCCCACTTTTTGCATGATCCATTGAATGGCGAAAATTATTTGCAATTTCTGCAAATTGATTTACCACTGCTGGTAGAGGAATCAGGTGTCCCGATCTTCGAAAGAGACCGAACAGTCATCTTTCAGCAAGACGGCTGTCCAGCGCATTGGACTTTAAATGTAAGGGAACACCTCAACAATTGCTTTCCTGATAGCTGGATCGGCAGGGATGGACCCATCCCTTGGCCCACTCGCTCCCCAGATCTGACCCCGTTGGACATTTTCGTGTGGGGCTGGGCCAAGGAACTGGTGTATAACAACATAGAAATAAACACTAGAGAAGAATTGATACAAAGAATAAATTCAGCGTTTGAGACAATGAAGCAGGAGATGATGTTGAAAATAACGACTACAGAAGTTAGAAGACGGAGCCGTGCTTGTATTAGGAATCACGGCCGTCATTTTGAACATGAAAAATAAATAATTTTAATTTAAATGTTGTTTTAATTAGTCTGCCTAAAATAAAAAATTTCTCCCTCAAATTGGTTTGTAGGCCCTAATTTCAATAATTTGTAAGATATCCGCATAAATGATACCTCAAAAGAAAGAGCGATTATCAAGCATGTCTTCAAAAAGGTTTGAACAAAAAAAGCACCCTCCGTTTTTTTTTTTAATAAGGTTTAAAAGACGTTGTACAATTTTTTTATTTTTTCTGAGCTTTAAATGTCTGTAAAAAAATGTCTGATGACACAGAAGCCTAAAACATGTTTTGCTTGATTGCTTACACATTATTTTAATTAAATAAATAAAAAATGAATTCATTTATCATTCAATTTGGCCATAATTATGCAGTTTACATTAAATTTTGAGAATTTCCGAAAAAAACTTAAAAATTTGGTTAAAAAAATTTGGTAAGACTTCGTCTAAGACAACCATGGCTTAAATGGTTCTAAATTGTCTGTACTATCTTCGCCTTAAAGCTTTGCACCCATCTTCCAATCACCCTGTATATTTATCCTGCTAATGATATGGCCGAAAAACCCACATAGGCCGAAATGCATTTAAACTGGCGTCCACCTGCTTTAGACGTCCGCATACCGGACGCTACTTTTTTAGTCGGTGTTACTTTGGCCCTTTTGGCTCTAGCAAAAACAAAAACCGCCGGAAGGCAAAAAATCACTAAAGCGCTTGCATTTGTATTACTAAAACTGCCGCGAAATCCCGCACCAACGGTGCGTCGCTCGTGTAGCGCGTATATCGACAGTGCGTATACTCATCTAACACACTTTCGATAAAGCCGATTATTTGGGTCCGTGGCTTACGCCCCCAGTGGTCGACGCACCTGTGGCGGACGCCCCCGATGCGAATAATTTAATTCAAAGCAATTTTTGGTCAAAAGTACTGTCAGGCACATAAATGATTTACAAAAATAATAAATGTATATTGATTGTAAGTATATGTATACTATTAAATCATAATTATACTTCTAACATAGAAATGTTTTTTATTGGATATATGTTTTGAAAAGTGTAAGTCTTAGTAATTTTTCATTATTTATTTATTTATATCAATAAGAAATCTAGTAAAAAAATTGTATACAAATCACAGTTTTTAGCACATACAATCAAGAGAATCATTTAACTTAATTACAATAATCAGTCTCAAATGTAATAAAGTAAGATAGTGATGTTAAATAATCAGTCTAAAAAATTTCTGCAGAGTAACTAAGTTTTTACATAATGAAATATTCTTTTTATTACTGTACAATAATAATTAAACATAATCAACTGTGAAAACTTAAACAATTGAGAACATTTTTACCTAATTATAAGTCAGTTTCAATATAAATAAAGTAACAAAATAATAAGGCTTTAAAATGAAACGTACTCATAGAGTAGCAAATTTTTTACATGTGAAATGATTTCAAATTTTGTAAGCATAAAAATAATCAACTGTAAAAACTTAAACAAACATAAGTAACTAAATTTTAAAAATTAAAACTTAAAAATAGTGTAAAAACAAAATACAAAGTTCGGTAAATTAAAAAAAAAAAAAATAAAAATAGTATATAAGCAAAATACAAAGTAAGTTAAATTATTACTTTTTTGGACGGATTGCCACATATGGGCGGATATGTTCTAAAAACATGATCGTGATAATTTATTTGTTTTCATATTGTTCAGTCAAATTGTTCAGTCAAATTGTCAATATTTTTGTACTCACTAATCTTTCTTATCAGTTGCATATTTCAATATTCAATAACTTGACTCTGGTGTGAAAGAGATAGACATAATATCTATTCATACTTCCTTATTGTTTTCAATTTTGTGGACAAAAGCTGGACTTTTTATTGTTACCAATATCTGGTTTGGCTCAGTTAGTTGACGAGTTGCTTGAAGTTAAAAGATAAAATTTCCATATGGTAAGAATAAGGGGCAAAATGTCTCTCGTAACACTCCCATATATGTATCAAATTAAATTACTTGAGAAGTGTATCGTTTGATTGTCAGACAAACCTTCAAAGGTGGGGAAGAAAAGTTATTAAAACAGATAACCTTTGTTTAGCAAGAAAAAATACTTTATTATTATGGTGAAACACTTTTCTCATTTACTGTACTAAGTGAAAAATCACAACTTTTTATTTTTATTAAAATAATCGAATCGGGGGCGTCGGCCACAGGTGCGTCGACCACTGGGGGCGTAAGCCACGGACCCGTTTTAAACACGTGGTTTACTTAAAAATATTTTTTAGTGTTTATAATTTGTCATATTTCATTGTCATTTTCGTTATATTGCGTTACGCTACGAAACTGAGAAATTTTTAAGCTTAGTACACATCATCAAAAAGTACGTAATTATAGTCACGGGTACGTAAGTTGGCGAATGATTTTGTACTGAGGGTGGAAATATACCTACATTGTACCTACATACTTATTCATATGTATATCAGTGTAGTGATCACAAATACTTAAGTTTTCTGTCTTTACCTTTCCACTTTAAAAACAAAATCTATACTTTATTGTTATTATTAATTATTATAATATTATAAAGCTGAAGAGTTTGTTTGTTTGTTTGATTGAACGCGCTAATCTCAATAACTAAAATAAAGTTTATTTGGAAAAACTTAAGTTTACAATAATTTACAAAGGAAAACGAAGATAGCCACAAAAGTAAAATACTGTGGCGCAGCTATCAACGCCCAATCCAAAAAAAATATACACAATACATTGTTCCAGAAAAGAGAAAAAATACAAACAAAGTTAATAATAATTAATTTCGGAATAACATTTTTTTTTAAGATAATATAAAACAGAAAATACTCTATGTGGAGGTTACTATGTAGTATAAGTGTAGAGTGGAGGTGGGGTGATGTGTGTATATGTGTGAGTGTGTATGTGTGTGTGTGTTTGTGTGTGTGTGTGTATGTGTGTGGGTGTGTATGTGTGTGTTTACCGTAAATATGATACCATAAGTTGCTCAGTTTCTTGATAAGACAGGGATTTAAGCCAGTCAGACAGTTTTCTCTTTAGCAGACTTTTAGTCATAGGGTAAATACCAAATCTTATATTTATGTCGTTGTAAAGTTTAGAGCTGATATGATTGAAGTGGCGACTAACTAACGCTAATCTGCAAGGCTCACTCTTACAAACTCTGTCGGGACGCCGTTTCTTTGTTAGGGGCTGAGGGACGTAAGGCAAAAGCAGGTGTTTCTTACAGACTGTTTGTAGGATGAACAACTGTCTCACCGTGAGGACCTCACAAAGTGAGTACAGTTCAGAGGTCGGAAATCTAATGGGTTTTTTTGCCAGTACCTTTAAAACTGCTCTCTGAGCCCTCTCTAGCCGCAGCATGGTTGTCTTGTGAGTTCCCCCCCATGTAGTTATACAGTAACTGAGAATTGATTGAGCGAGGGCGAAGTAAACCATTTTCAGGGACTGGAAATCAGCAGCCCCTCGGAGTTTTTTAAATAAATAAATTAATCTCCTGACTCGAACCAGAACAGAGTTAACCTGTTTTTTCCACGACAAGAGACTATCCAATATAACCCCGAGGTATTTAATGCTGTCAGACCTTTCTATTTGGGCACATTTACAGTGGTTGGCCATTGTACACACATGAGCCCTGATCTCAAACGACAGTGGTGGTTAACTTTTGATACTCGGAGTAAAAGAGATGAACTTGGTCTTAGAGATATTGAGCGTGAGCAGATTCGAGGTTAGCCACTTCATAACCGTTCTAAGAGCCAGTTCTGCCCTCTCACGAGCCTCAGACCAGTCTTTACCATGGATTATTAGAGCTGTGTCATCGGCATATGTGATAATTTTTGTGTTTGGGATAGATAGCTGACACAGCTCATTGACATAAATGAGGAAGAGGGTTGGTCCTAGGACACTGCCCTGGGGAACCCCAAAAGTTAAATTTTCCTCATTACTGATGTATGACCCAACCTTTACTACCTGTTTTCGTCCGGAAGTGTAGCTACGAAAGATATCGAGGGCAGTGCCACGAATTCCAATATGTTCCATCTTGTCAATTAGTTTAGGGACTGAAACGGTGTCGAAAGCCTTCGAAAGATCCAGGAACACACCAAGAGGTTTCTGCTTATTATTGAGATGTTCGACTAAAGTGTTTGTGAGATCCAGAGTAGCATCTTCTGTTGATTTTCCCGCTCTAAAACCGTATTGATTTCCGGCCAAGATGTTGAATTTTGCGAGGAATTTCACGAGCCTCACGTTGATAACTTTCTCGAATATTTTCGAGATAGTTGTAAGGACGGATATGGGTCTGTAATTCGAGACAAGATCCTTGTCTCCTCCCTTGTGAATCGGATGGACTATGGCAGTTTTGAAGGCTTCAGGAAAAATACCAGAAGATAGGGAGAGATTAAAAATGTGAACAAGGACAGGGATAATTGTATTTTTTGTAGCTTTGATAATTGTGGAAGGGATTCCATCACAACCGACGGCACATTCATCTTTAAGATTTAAAATGATGCCCTCGACTTCGGCGTCGTCAACATCAGACATGATCATCGATTCCAACGGGGCTGTAGTGGAAGAGTTCACTACCTGGGGTGGCAAGTGAAAGTCTGGACAGTTATTTTGTGATGAAGAATTGGAAAACTTTGATGCGAGGGTACTGCCCACATTCGCGAAGTAACTATTTACCACATTGACTGAGAGGAGAGGGTCTTCTTCACATTTCAGTAGCTCGGAAGAAAACGTTTTACCCTTGTCCATACAAGATATTTCCCTGATGACTTTCCAGGTTGCCTTAGGATTCTTCCTGGCCCTCTGAAATTCTGACCGTTCATATTCCCGTTTAACTTTTTTTAATAAATTATTGCAAAATGTACGATAGCGACGGTATATAGTTTTATGTGTCTCATTTTCTGGGTGTTTTTTGGATGTTTTATGTAATTTATCTCTTTGCCGGACACATCTGAGAAGGCCGGGGGTAATCCAAGGCTTGAGGATGCGCCGTCTACTAGGAATTACCGAAGAACTTGTATGCAGATTGACGGAAGCAGATATAAGAGATACAAAAGTTTCGGCAGCAAAGTTTGCGTCATTGGATTTAAGTATATCAGCAAAATCTGTGTTCTCGAGTTCAGATTTCACTTTTGCAATATCAATTTTTGAGACTGAGACCTTTGGTGTATTTGTTGTAATATTGGGGTTGCAAAAAAGGATAACGGGATAATGATCTGTTATGTCACATTCTAGTACCAAGGTTGTAGCAGTGTTTGTCGACTTCAGCAAAACATGGTCAAGACAATTAGCAAGCCTGGTAGGAAAAGAATGTGCGGGGAGCATAGCATGTGATGCAGTAATATTTAAATATTCATCACAGTTTGGATCTACACTTGTCGGAGCAATGTTAATATTTATGTCCCCGATAAGAGAGATAGTTTTGAATGTCCGTAAGTGGTGGAGCAACATATCTAGACTATTTAGAAATGGATTTGGGTCTTTAAACGAGGGTGATCTGTATACCGCGACAACTGCAAACTCATCAGAGAATTTCAGCAACAGACAGTTTGCGTCATTAACCGAGGGAGTTTCGAATGAGTATTGCAAATCCTCTCTAATATAAGTAGGGTAATATTGGGCATTCTATGCCACTGTCGGCAAGTAGCTCGGCTAGTGCGCCTCGCTACGCGCCAGTGGCATAGTATGCCCAATATTGAACGATCGACTCGACTGTGTAGTATATTACTGTACTCGCCTGGAGATCATGTGAGTTATACCACTGGCCGTCAGTAGCTGGGCGAGGACGACACGTTCGGATACATTTAAGCATTCTGAATACACCGCCGTCTACCGCTCGGCGAAGTAAACAGTGGTATAAAACGCTCTATAATCAACCGATGATCGATCGAGTTTTTTTTTTCTCACTTCGGATAAACGAACGCGAAATCTGTTACTGTTTAAGTTTATAAATAATGTTGTAATATACACATACACTCATTGTTAATCAGTTTGTTGACAACAGTTATCATGAAATTTGTAAAACAACCACAATCCCTGCATGTAAGCACTATTTGCGATGATTTTTGTAAAACTAGTTCTCGTCATGGAGAATTGTTACCTAATTCAATACGATGTATCATTTGCGGACCATCGAATTGTGGAAAAACAAATTTACTTATTGGTCTTCTTATACATGAAAATGGATTACGGTTTCAAAATGTTTATGTCTATTCAAAAACCTTACACCAACCAAAGTACATTTTTTTAGAAAGAGTTTTACAACAGGTACCAATTATCTCATTCCAGAAATATCAAGGGAATGTGGAAGTTATAAGCGTTCAAGACGCAGAACCCAACTCTGTGATTATATTTGATGACGTTGCTTGCGAGAATCAAACTAACATGCGTGATTATTTCGCAATGGGTAGGCACAAACACATCGACTGTTTTTATTTCAATCAAACATACAGCAAAATCCCTAAACAGTTAGTAAGAGATAATGCTAACTTAATTATATTATTCAAACAAGATGATATTAACTTGAGACATGTTTATGAAGAACATGTTAACACTGATATGACATGGCTTGAATTTCGTGAAATGTGTTCTAAAATATGGAGTGAGCCCTTTAATTATGTTGTAATTAATAAGGATTGCACCAAAAATAACGGATGCTATAGAAATAAATTTGACACTTTCGTAGTCTTTGATTAGAAATACAAATATTTAAGACATGGTACTTACATGATATCATTATTCCTTGGCTAACTCTTCATCGATAACTATTATAGTCCACAAAATCATAGTAATGGAAAAATCACTGAAAAAGCAAATTGTTGATGCTGCAGAAGCTGTAAAGAAAAAAGTACGAAAGATGCGAGATTTGGAGACTGAAAATAAGCAAGCATTGGAATCAGTTTTTAGACCTGTAACAGAGTCTCTTAATTTTATAGCTAACACCAATAAGCAAACTGACCTCTTGCGATCTAAAGAACTTGAAGAAACAAAAGTTCCATTTAAAAACAATACTTTACAGAAAGACAGTTCTAATAACGAAGAAGATAGTGATGTAGAAGAAAATGAATGTGATATTGACAGTGATGAGTCGTACAAATCATTAGGAGACAATAATCAAGAGCGTAATACATCATCCTGGTCAGTATCTGCAGAAGCACTCACAGATATTCCATTTGGTGTTCGAGCGGAGCGAGGACAATTGATGTTAGGTTCTGCTATCATAACGATCAGCGATGATTACATCACCGTTACTGGACGGAAATATCGAAGTACTGCAGGACTGAAACAATTATTATTGAAAAAGGACGTAGACTTAAGCACAGTTACAGAGTCTGATATGCAGAATTATAAAATGATGTTGATTGCCACAAACGCACATCGTCGAGACTTTGATTCAAACAAACCAATAAAAAGTAATAAAGGTCAAAAATATTTGCAAGTTATAAAACCACTTTTCAAACTGCCGAATACTATTCAAAACAGCCAAGCAAAGGGGAAAGGGCTACCCTTGACAAAAATGTGGAAAAAAAATATGGATTTTATATATTGGGATAATCCTAATGAACTTGTGGATAGGTTAAAATTATTAATTGCATCTCGAGACGCTGGTAACACTGGATTAGACAACGAAATTATATCTATTATTGAAGAACTGCGTGAAAGTAAAATTATTAAGTAATAAATAAATGGTATGAAATTTTCACCGTTCATTTTAATATCAACCTTTAAATATAATACACCTTAAATATGAATGTAGATAAATTTGGACACCACATTCATAAGAGAATGCGTTTCTCTGAATTATTAGAGGTCAATGAAAATGCATTGCTAAAATCTGAAAGTGGTGATTTTGACTTGAAAAAATGTAGATTGAGAGGAATTAGATCTCCTGTAGACACAGATGATGTTGTTAACAAGGATTACGTCGATCGATTGTACGATCAGATAATAAAGGAACAGAATAGAATGATTGGACTGTTGCGTGCTCAAATCATAAAAGATGCACAAATAACAGTCCAAGCCACTTTAAAAGCGAAGATACCTGAAGTTTTAGTTCAGTTGGAAGATACGTTTTATAACAAAGCAGAAGTCCAAAAATTACTTGAAAAAATTCCGTGATGGCGAAGCAACAAATTGTTAATGAACTACACAAAGCAGCACGAAGGAACTTTGTGAGACGTTCAGTTATTTTAAAAGGCATAGATGACTTATGGCAAGCTGATCTGATAGATATGCAGAATCTAAAAAAGTTTAATAAAGGATATAATTATATTTTAGTGGTAATTGATTGTTTCTCGAAGTATACCTGGACAGAACCAATAAAATCCAAATGTAAACTTGATGTTAGTCGTGCATTTGAGCGAATATTAACTACCAGCAATCGAAAACCTAACCATTTACAAACAGATTCTGGGACAGAATTCTATAACGTAACATTCCAAAAGCTTATGAAGAGCTACAATATTAACCACTACTCTTCGTATTCTACCAAGAAAGCTTCGATTGTAGAACGGGTTATTAAAACGATTAAAAATAAATTGTATAAGCACTTCAGTTTCATTGGGAATTACAAATGGTTAGGTTTACCATTAGAAGTTATTCTAAAAACCTATAATAGTACAAAACATCGTACAATTAAATTTAAACCATTCGAGGTAAATAAGTTGAACGAGTCAAAGATAAGAGAAAATATTCAAAAAACTCAGAAACTTACATCACGTCGATGTCAACCTAAGTTCAAAGTAGGTGAAAATGTTCGGATCAGTAAATACAAACATATTTTTGATAAAGGTTACACTCCTAATTGGTCAACTGAAATATTTACTGTAAAAAAGATTAATAAAACCATACCAGTAACATATCATTTAGAAGATCATCGAAAGCAAACCATTAGAGGATGTTTCTATGAACAAGAACTTCAAAAAACTAGCTATCCAGGCGTCTATTTGATAGAAAAGGTTCTTAGAAGGAAAGGAAAGAAAGTTTACGTGAAATGGCTGGGCTTAAGCAACGAAGAAAACAGTTGGATTGATAAAGATGCAATTGTGGATTAGGATTATGAATATAACCATGTTTGTAAGGATTTTTTCATTCATTACACTTTTCACTATGCAAGGCGGTGGACTAGTCAATAGTGTGATTAATAATCTTCCGTTCGAACTTCATTTGCCTGGTTATAACTATTGTGGACCGGGAACAAAACTTGAGAAGCGATTGCTGCGAGGCGATAGAGGTGTGAATAAACTAGACGAAGCTTGTATGCATCACGACATTGCATATGCAAATCACACAGACTTAACTAATCGTCATAAAGCGGATTTACAACTTTTAAACATGGCTAAACAAAGACTAAAATCAAAAGATGCAAGGAAAGGTGAAAAACTTAGCTCATGGTTAGTGAGTAAAGTTATGAAAGCCAAACTAAAGTCGGGTGCTGGCATTAAAACATTCAATGCTTTTGTGTCAAAAATTAAGTCAAAAATTAAGAAACTTAAACCTAAAAATAGTAGAACATTAATCAACATTGCTTACTCAGCTGCGAAAAAGATATTTCCAGACATTCAGAAGATTCGCATACCACGAGTTATACCCATACCAAAGACAGGAGGAGTCTTACCTTTAATTCCAATTTTCGCTGGATTATCTGCTTTAGGAAGTTTAGCTGGCGGTGCAGCTGGTATTGCAAAAACCGTAAACGAATACAAAGCAGGCCAAAAAAGCTTGCAAGAATCAGAACGACACAATAAGACCATGGAAGCTTTAGCGTTGGGCAAAGGGTTGTATATCAAGCCTCATAAAAACGGTAAAGGACTGTTTATAAAGTCTTCAAAAAACTAAATAAAAAGCTACCTAATCGTCCTTTAACTAATATCGATATCAGAGAGCAAGCACGTGACATCCCATACTTTCGAGGAGTCTATATGAAGGATCGGTTGCCAAGAACACCAAAACGTATTGAATGTGCTATCGTCAACTTAGATGATTCACGAAATGAGGGAACGCATTGGGTAGCTTATGCTAAAATAAACAATTGTTGTGAATACTTTGATAGCTTTGGGGATTTGAAACCACCGATGGAATTAATGCAGTACTTTAAAAATTGTAATGTTTTTTATAACTATACTAGATTTCAACAATTTAATACAGTAAACTGTGGACACTTATGTTTAGAATATCTACGGAAATTTTGGAATAAATACGTATAAATATTATGTATTTCTTTTATTTCAATCATTTTCATCATGTCACTCACCTTGTCGATAACTGCAAATTCGTCCGATTTATGTACATATTATCCTAATACATTACAACTTTATGGTCCTTATGAGTGTGCCTTATTGCATTTCTCAACATTTAATTCAATTCCAAACATTGACAAAACGAATAATAAGTTATATTACGGCTCTAACGAAGTGCTGGAAATACCTGAAGGCACTTATGAATTACAAGATATCAGCGATTATTTAAAATCAGAAATAAAAGATTGTTCAATAAAAGTACAGTGTAATAACAATACTCTAAAAACTTTGATATACTGTACCAAAGATATCAATTTTACTAAAGAAGGAACTATTAGGAGATTATTAGGGTTTAATAAACAGATTTTAAAAGCCAATAAATGGCATGTGTCTGAGTTACCAGTCAACATTTTGCCTACGACTGTGATCAGGATAGAATGTGATATTGTAAGTGGTTCGTACATAAACGGAAAACCCAGTCACATTGTACACGAATTCGCACTCAATGTGCCACCTGGATATAGAATTATAGAAATTCCGAAAAACGCCATATACTTTCCAATCAATCAAAACAACATAAGCTGTATACATATCAGGCTATTAGATATAAACAATCGATTAATAAACTTACGTGGTGAAGAAGTGCAGCTATATTTACATCTTAGAAGAAAAAATGATTGACTACAATAAATATGTGCATCAACAAAGTGGGAACGTCAGTTCAACTAAAGTGATCAAACAAATAAGACCTCGGTCTAAGAAAAAAATTAAATTAACAAGAGACAATAAGGAATTTCTTAAAGCAATTGGTTTGCTAAAATGAATATCTTAGATGTTTTATCTGCTCCAACTTACGACAACACTGTTGAAGGAATTGAATTTCATTCTTACAAACCCTACGTAACAAGCTTCAACAGGAACGATGAAATCCGCATACCGATTAATCAACAGGATCTGTATATACTACCGTCAGCGAGCACTTTGTATTTGGAAGGAACTATAATCGTTAGCAAAAAAGATTCAAAAGATAAAGCGAGTAGTGTTTCTTTAACAAATAATTTTCTACTCTACTTGTTTCAAGATATAAGATACGAATTAAATGGAGTGGAAATTGATAAAATAAAAAACGCTGGTGTGACTACTACGATGAAATCATTAGTGTCTATGAATGAGAGTGAATCGAAGATATCTTATGCATGGGGTTGGAATATCGATGGCATAAAAAATATTAATGGAGGTAATTTTTCTGCTTCAATACCACTTTGTAACATTCTCGGATTTGCAGAAGATTTTAAGAAAGTAGTGATAAATAGTAGACACGAATTGATATTGTTACGAAGCAATACTAACCTCAACGCTGTAAAACTGAATACTGGTGAAGTCGTAGATGATGTTCAGATAAATAAAATTGTTTGGCGTGTACCGCATGTTAAAGTGTCAGATAAAGAGAAAATAAGTTTGTTAAAACTGCTAGAGAAAGATCGACCGCTCCAGATGATTTTTAGAAATTGGGATTTGTACGAATATCCTACTTTACCTAAAACAACGAAACATACCTGGTCAATCAAAACATCCTCGCAAATAGAGAAACCAAGATATATTATTATGGGACTACAGACAAATAGAAAAAACAATAGCAGTTCTGATATGTCTCAATTCGATCATTGTCATGTTCGTGATGTTAGAGTGTACCTCAACTCTACTTATTTCCCGTATGAAAACCTAAATGTGAGTTTCGCGAATAACAGAATCGCTTTATTATACGAGCAATACGTCAGATTTCAACAGTCTTATCACGGTCGCCGACCGGAGCCCTTATTAAGTGAAAAACAATTTAAAGATTTGGCGCCACTATTTGTCATCGATTGCTCTAGACAAGCTGATAATGTAAAGACAGGCCCTATTGTGGACGTAAGAGTGGAAATTGAGAGTGATTCGGAAATACCAGATCAAACTTCTGCGTATTGTCTTATATTGAGCGACTGTATTATTGAATATAAACCTTTAAGTAATACTGTGAGAAAAATATCATGAATCCGAATACTGTTATAGTAGATGTTCAAGGGTTTAAAGACCTGTACAATAATTTTATAATAAAAGAGTTAGCTTTTGCTAGCCATGATTATACCCAAACATTTTTAATAAAACCACCATACTTGTTTAAACACTTAACGAGTGACGAAAAGAGGCAAGTTAAATGGCTGGAAAGAAACAGAGGTATTTATTGGAACGAAGGGTATATCGACTATAGAGAATTTCGTCGTATAATCGCTCTCTATCTAGCAAATAAGGAAATCGTTGTTAATGGTTTGGAGAAAGTAAAGTGGATAAAGGAACTTTGTGAGAACTGTAAAGTATCAGACCTGGGGACCGAAAAATGTCCTAACTTCTCTATTTTACATAAAAGATACTGTGAAGGAAAAACTAATTTAAATTGTAATAATCATTTAAAGCATTGTGCTCTTAAAAATGTGTTATGTATAAGAAAGTATTTACAGTTATAAATGTGTACCTACTTTTAAGGTTATTGGTTTCATGAATAAAAAATAATTTGTATATTAAATCTGCTTTTATTTTGTTAAACACCCAACACATCTTCAAATAAAACAATCTACTTTAAAATTAAATAAAACAACGTAATAAGTACTAAGTATTTACCTAAACAATTGCTTACGCAAACAGTTAAGTACTAAAAATCACTATCTATTAAAGATTTAGATATTTTTTTAACCAAAGATGCTGTTTCGTCCATAACATTATCGATAGCGTCTTTAACGATGTATTGAGCACTTATAATAACGTTTTCACTATCACTGTCACTGTCAATGGTTTGCGGAGTGTTATTGCACAGATCTACGACCGATATTTTAATTAATTTGATCCCTCGTCGCTGTAATCGGCTCATCACAAAAGATTTAGTTGGATTTTGCTTCTTCGACTTTTCCCTGCATCGTTGTTTTGATTTCTTCTCTTTCGTCACTTGTTTGCTGTGGTCGGGTTCGTTGTGAAGCGTTTCAGAGAATCCTTCATAAGGATTTTGGGCGTACTGGCTAAACATAATATCTGATTCTGTAATCTGGAAAGAAAGAGACACTCATTAATTTTAAACTTAAACGTAGATGTTGATATAGTGATGCATAAACGAATTTTCAGCGGGTTAAAATATTCATAGCAGATTCACTCAAAACTGTGAGCAAAATTGCTGCGAGTTCAATCGATAGTTACTAAACAATATAAAAATAAATTGGGAAACTTACCGATGACATGCTCGCAAAAAGTACAACACTGTGTGCTTAGTACAAGTACTCAAGATGAGTATTATTTCGTAAATGACAAAAAAAAAAATATACCTTCGCAATAATTCACATTTTAGATTTGAATGTTAACTAAGCATTTGTGAGGGCAATGCACTGTTGTGTGTTTGTAGTAGGTATTTTGTATGATCAGCGTTATGTAGTTGACGCAAACATAGCTCTTCGAAAGTATAATCAGTCTTATTGTATTACGTACAAAATACATTTTACCTCTGACAAATGAACGATTCAAGTTTAAACATGCACTTCATGTTGAAAATTGAATCTTGGTCAGGTTTCATTTTATTTAACCGACTACAAAAAAGGAGGATGATGTTTTAAAACATAAATTAAATAAGTAGTCATAATCATTCACATTTTATTTAAATGTTTTACATTAACTTAGGTTTTTAAAACTATGAATTATATATAACAAACATTAAAAAGTTATCTAGGTATATTTTAAGAACTATTTTAAGATTATATTACATAGGTTACATAAATTATATTCGAACTCTATTTTTAGATTAGAATGTTAACTAAGCATTTGTGAGGACAATGCACTGTTGTGTGTTTGTAGTAGGTATTTTGTATGATCAGCGTTATGCAGTTGACGCAAACATAGCTCTTCGAAAATTATATAATCAGTCTTATTGTATTACATACAAAATACATTTTACCTCTGACAAATGAACGATTCAAGTTTCAACATGCACTTCATGTTGAAAATTGAATCTTGGTCAGGTTTCATTTTATTTAACCGACTGCAAAAAGGAGGATGATGTTTTAAAACATAAATTAAATAAGTAGTCATAATTATCCACATTTTATTTAAATGTTTTACATTAACTTAGGTTTTTAAAACTATGAATTATATATAACAAACATTAAAAAGTTATCTAGGTATATTTTAAAATTATATTACATAGGTTACATCTATTATATTCGAACTCTATTACTAATTAGCTTAATCTTAAAATTAATTTTCGCTCTTTAAAATAAGTGAGTGACCCCAGGCTCGCGTTGATATTCGATCTACAGATATTGAACGTTTATCATCATTTCGAGATAAGGCAATTTTGTTGACACTCTTAGTAAATATTTCGTGCTTTATGGATTTAAACATAACATTTTTTCTACGAATAATTCCACCATCTAACAAAATATTTTCATAATCTGATATATTTAAGTCTCTTACTACACTTGATTTTACTCCTTTTGCTTTTTTAATGATTTTATCGACTGTTTTTATCGAGTAAAGTTTTGATCTCAAACCAACAAAATCTGAGATATATTTTCCCCCCATTTCGTCTTTAAACAAACCTGGAACTTTTTTGTTCATAATTGGTATGTTAAAATCATTTTTAACATCATAGTTACTGGTGTCGAAATATTGTAAAAAATTTAACTTCATGTCACGATAAAAATCAAACGTGAATATTTTATAGACAAACGAATCGGTATCTGTATAACACAACTGTACTCGGTCTGCATAAAAAGGTTTTACAATATTGTAATGAAAGTCATACATATGTGTCTTAGAAAGTTCTAATACAGTGAATCCGATATAAATAGGTTTATCTAAAATAATTTGGTCGGGTTTCATTTGTATTGCAACTAAGTTTTCAGTAAGAATAGAAGCGCTATGGAAATAGGGGTTGGCTACAAGTCTCTCAGCGGATGTAAATTTCTTAGTTCGATTAGATTGATCGCACCATTGATTAACTAAATGAACAGTTACTCTATTTTCAGTATTTTCTAATGTCTTACCAAAAACACTGTTGTTTAACAATTTAAAGAAGTCTTGTTCGAAAGAACTTTTTGCCTTTTGTCTTAATCGAGTGTTTAATTCTATGTACTGTTTTAAATAGGGACTTTGTCTGAAAGTAATAGCTTTGTGAACTTTACGTAATATTAAACCGTGTTCTAAACACTTTTTTAAATGAACGTAATGTATTACGTAGTTGTACTTATTATGCAAATTTGCAACTAGTTTCTTCGTTTTACCTCCTGGAGGTATACATTTCTCAGGACAAAATGGTAAATCATTGTGGTGTTTGTGTAAATGTTCAGGATACAAAAGATCGACCTCTAATATAAAGCCCCACTCAGAGTTATGCTCGACATTTTCAATACGAAAATTAGTTAATTCATTTTCATCAAGAAATCTAAAACTAGAATACGGTAAATACTGACACATGCTAAAGCCGTATAGGTTATTACAGTCTAGATATACTATGAAACTCTGAGGCTGTGATGCATTATGTTCCGGCATGTATTTGTGATTTGCTTTTGCATACCGATGGGAACACATGCACAAACCTCCTCGTATACCGCTTTGAATCATTCTAACGATAGCTAAATCCGAAATCAGTTCTAACTGAACACCTGTTTTTAGCAACATTGCATCGAACGATAAACTGGGTGCAGTTATGTAAAAGGCAGGATCGAGTTTATAATGTTGTTTACATGTTTTCCGAAACTTTTGAAATATGTCTGTTAACAAAAGCACGTCTGTTTTTAAGTATAGATCTGTATACTCGCCTAGGTCATTAATATTGAATTCAGCCCACACATTCTGAGCATGATTATAATCTTCATCGCTAATACCTTCGTTAGTCAAAGAATTATGAAAATAATATTTAGATGGTAATGACTTTTGATCGTAACATTTCCAATCTTTCATATAGTCATATGGGTACACACCTTTACGAGTCAGCAAACTAAATTGTGTTTCATCAGTAAAAAATAATTTAAGGTTAACAAAATCATCTACTTGCAATGTTTTAGCAAGTTTGTCTAAACTAGTTCCTAAAAAGTTGAATGAATCTAAAAACCTTAGTTGTATAAACTCGTTATCAGCAATAGGAATAAACTTTGTAAACGATATATATTTTTCCTTAGTCTTGGGTATTATTTTAATTTGTCCTGGAATTTCGCCTAACTTTTTAATAAATAAATGACAATCGTACCCGGTTAAGTTATGAAAAAATATTGGGATGAATTTTGGTACTTTGTGTTGTAGGTTGCAGTGTCGATGTGCTGCACCTCGGTACCGGCCTGTAATATGACAGTGATCCCTTACTCTATCGGTCAACAGTAAATTTTCACAAAGGTAGCACTTAACAGCGCGTTTGAAATCAAGAGCATCTATTTCTGTGAATATCATAGGCTCGCTTTTAGTTAGAATTCTGTGTATTGTTTTAGCATCTTCAGTCAGTAAATGTATAAATTTAGAAACACAATCTTTTCCGCGATAACTTCTATAGCCATCAACCCTATCGTTAAATGATGACACTACATTATAGGCGAACGCGGCCGCCACGTGACGATGTGAGTATGACGTGTTAGCGGTGTTGAATTCATCGCCGGAAATTGGTTTGAGTATCGTTTCGAAATCGGCATATATGACGAAAGGAATGTTTTGTTTTCTATCATAATTTTTGAATTTTAAAAATGTTCCTTTTTCTGGTAATACTGTGGCAATCCCTCCACATAGATGTGATTCAATTCGGCTGCGCGTTGGAAAAAACAATAAGCACGTTTCGCAGAAGTACAGTTTACCATGATGTTTGGTCATCTGATTTCTGACTAAAAGCGGTAAATCATTGATAAGACAATAATGAGTATTAGTTTTATTTTCAATGAACAATAGATGGATGCTTTTAGATTTATGATTCGATGTTGAATACAAAGGTCCAATGATAGTCTTATCATTTTTTAAACCATACACGTAAATATTCAAAAACGGATTATTCTTCTCAAAGACAGCTATGTCCGAAAATGTTATCGGAAATGTTAAACCATCAACATTCAAAACATCCTGGAAGTAGGGATAAGATGAAACTCTGTCGGGATGTTGGTTAGTGGGGTACAGAGCTGCCACTACGCACCATAAAAAGCAATACTCATCATTGTTACGAATATTCAAACAAGCTTTTTTATGTTTTATACATTTCGGTAAAGTTATAAATTTAGATCCGCCGAGAGGTTGATATTTGTTAATATTTATTTCTACATGGGAATTGTTCGAAAATGTCCAGCCACTATCTCTCTCCTGAAACTCTTCAATTTTCTTTAACAGTAAATCAACCGTTGCTTTATATATTGAATCAAAATCGTAATTAAAAGTAATAATAATGTTTTTTGTGGCGAACGATTTCATTTCCTTTTGATCATTTTTAAACAAAAGAAAAAAAGAAAAAAGTTCGAAATTTATTTTCACAGCTTTATGTTTCAATAATGATTGGTTTATTAGAGTTTTAACTTGATCACTAATATTAATGAGAAACATTTCAGGAAAATTATTTATTTCTTCGCCAGTTGCGATGATTTTGTAACTAACGATTCGTTTTTTAAACGCAGAATTAATAATTGCGACATTGTCAAAAACAGTGGTCGCACTATTATTTTTATGAACATTACTACGTAAATGACCAGACCATCTACGATTATCTACAAATAAGTTGCAAACCGAACAGTGGGGCATTATTTTACAAATTGAAATTAATTATCTCCCAATACAGACGCTAAACTCGAAATGAAACGATCTTACCCACGTATACCAACTAATGAAGAATCGAAGTAAATATAGTGTGATAGAATTGTTAAATTATTTAATCTGGACCAGGTCTGCATACGTCTTCAAGTTTGATGATTACTTATTCGTCAACCAGTGCATCTGATTAGGTATCAATGTTTCTGAAAAAAAAAAAAGAAAGATCGGTTAGTACCTTTTTTTTGTTAAAATCAACAACGTTTTAAACGAAAATACCAAACTTATTCAATAGTTACCTTCTGGCAAATTACTTAATGTTGTACATAAATGTTCCAATTTTATGTAGTTCAAATGTATGGGTGTATTCAGATCACAATACTAATCGATAGGTACTAGCTGCTTCGGGAGATTATAATACTGGAGGTATCAATATGTTTCTGAAAAAAAGAAAGATCGGTTAGTACCTATTTTTTATTAAAATCAACAACATTTGAAACGAAAATACCAAACATTTTCAATAGTTACCTTCTCGCAAATTACTTAATGTTGTACATAAATGTTTCAATTTTATGTACTTAGTTCAAATGTGTGGCTGTATTCAGATCACCATACTAAACGTCAGGTACTAGCTGCTTCGGGAGATTATAATACTGTGGGTGTTTCGACATTCGCCATGAATCCATATATTTTTTAAATGATTAAAGGTCACTCCGTCACGCGGCGTAGCTTTGAGATAATGTAAAATTTATTTTTAGTTTTTGACTTTTAAACGTTACTAACTAACGAAGTATTCGTTATTGAGTACCTATTCATACTATCAATTTTCGAACAATCAATAAAATATTTGATTGAAATAATTGTTATTGCGTAAAACATTACACGTGTGACCTTGTTTCTTTTTTCGTTAGCTAAGTTGCATTCACAACAGTAAGCTATTTTAGTCAAGGTTGTCACGCATACATATTAAGGTATGGATAAGTATCAGAAACTAGGTACACTATCATAAAATAAATAAAATGTAGTACATAGGCTTCTACTCTTAAGAATAGAATTAAAAATTAAGTTCATTTAAAATTTGTTACTGTTACAAGTTAACTTATTTCCTGTAGCTACTTCATTCGAACATAAAAGTAAGTATTACAAGTAAAACTTGGATCTATAACATAATAAATACTAATCTAATGATTATCTCTGGATTGCCAAATAATTAAATTACTTACAAGAATATTCCCTATTAGTGTTGTTGATAACTTATCTACTGGTTAACGTTTTGTCAACCCTAAGTCGTTTTGCTGTGTCGTCATTCGATGCTACCTGAAACATCCTTAGTCTTCACTTTTTGGTGAAGTACCGTCGAAGAACTTTATATCTATACATCGTAAAGACTATTTCTGCTTGCTGCGCATCGTGCTCAGAGGATTTTGTTTTCAAACTGCTTACATATGAAGTTCTTCGATAGTAACTATAATGCGTCTAAGGAAAAAAGTTGTTTTACACAACATTATATGAACGGTTGTAGTAATTTTTAATATAGTGAATTATCATTCGTTTTCCGATTTATAAGCTACATGTTTTCGAAGTACTCGGTACAAGCTAACTGAAGTCTACAAGTGTGGAAGTAATCTTCAAGAAGTGTTCTGCGATCCTGCTGCGTTATCCCATCAATATCAGTTTTGATAGCTAACCGCTGCCTACGGTCGTCAGTCACTACACCTGCCAGCCTGCCATACCGTTTGGACATAATTGGAAAATGTAAGTATAAAACTTTCCACTCAGTACATAGTTCGGAGATCTGACCCGATGTACTAATCGTAATCCTTATGTTTAACTATTATTTTGTTGTATCTTTATTTCAGGTCTGAGTCTGAGTGCGAATACTTTCAACAAGCTCCGATCACCGATCAGAAAACCAAACGCAGCCGCAAACCGTCTGCAGACAACGTTAGGAAACGCAAGTCGCATCCACCATCAACGAATTTAATTCGTACGAGGTAAACAAACTATTCAATAATTTAGTTCGCCATACCAGTTTAAATCATCTGTCATTTTTATTCGTAAGTACGTCTCTCATGTTCTGCAAGTCCCTTTTTTGACCGAGTGTATTTTTTTTCCCCTATGCGTATCTAAACAGTAAACGTAACCTGTAAGTGTATGATGAACTAATAGAAGCTTTCGTTGTTGTTTCAGTAAAAAAACCAATACTGATAATGATGTATTTGGTATCAGTAACAACTACGGGTCTGACACCGCGCCAAAAGACGACTCATCGAGTACATGTTTATCATCATTCTTCGTTAACCGAGTCGCCAACGGCTGCGAGCGGCGAGCAGCGAGCATCAACGGAGAGTACTACATCGACTGCAAGGTGTACAAGGCTGACGACGCTCGCCACACCGACTCCCTGGAGCTGTGGAAGAAGGCGCTTTTGCGACTCAAGTTCCAGACCGACGCGGATTCGTGTCAGTGGCGTAAACTACAAGAGTTCGTGCGCTCGGTAGATACTTTATTCCTTGAAAAACCAATGTTTTACGAAAAATAAACCTAATATAATATGTACCTTGTTTATTATGCAGATCCACTTCAAAGCAGCGAGTTAATAAGTCGTTTCGACACACGAAGCGCATTACAAAAACCAACAAGTCGTTTCTAATATTGAGACGCATGTCAAAAACACCAAGCCGTTTCCACCCACGAAGCGCATTACAAAAACCAAGTCGTTTCTAATACTGAAATGCATGACAAAATCACCAAGTCGTTTCTATTGTTGAAGCGCATTACAAAAACCAACAAGTCGTTTCTAATATTGAGACGCATGTCAAAAACACCAAGTCGTTTCCACCCACGAAGCGCATTACAAAAACCAAGTCGTTTCTTATACTGAAATGCATGACCAAATCACCAAGTCGTTTCCATTGTTGAAGCGCATTACAAAAACCAACAAGTCGTTTCTAATATTGAGACGCATGTCAAACACACCAAGTCGTTTCCACCCACGAAGCGCATTACAAAAACCAAGTCGTTTCTAATACTGAAAACTGAAATGCATGACAAAATCACCAAGTCGTTTCCATTGTTGAAGCGCATTACAAAAACCAACAAGTCGTTTCTAATATTGAGACGCATGTCAAAAACACCAAGTCGTTTCCACCCACGAAGCGCATTACAAAAACCAAGTCGTTTCTAATACTGAAAACTGAAATGCATGACAAAATCACCAAGTCGTTTCCATTGTTGAAGCGCATTACAAAAACCAACAAGTCGTTTCCATTGATGAAGCGCAAAACTAACAAGTAGTTTCTAACTATGAAACGCATTTCATAATCACTAAATTAAATCTTAATCATTGATCGTGTCGATAGTTGTCAATACTGTCCGAAGCAAAGCAAACTCGCCTAGCTACTGTAGGCCAGTCGTATAACTCGCATGATCTTTGTATGAGTACAGTAATACCAGTTATTTCTAATACTGAATGTGCCTAATTCATCAAGTCGTTTCCATTGCTGAAGCGCATTACAAAAAACCAGCAAGTCGTTTCCACCATTTGAAGCGCATATCACTTATCATCAAGTCGTTTCTAACAACGAAACGCATGGCACAATGATCCATATCATCGTCCGCAGCGAGGTGAACTCGCCCAGCTACTGACGGCCAGTGGTATAACTCACATGATCTCCAGGCGAGTACAGTAATATACTACACAGTCGAGTCGATCGTTCAATATTGGGCATACTATGCCACTGGCGCGTAGCGAGGCGCACTAGCCGAGCTACTTGCCGACAGTGGCATAGAATGCCCAATATTACCCTACTAATATAAGCAACTACTCCATCATTTTGGTTTTTAAAAGAAGTAGTGCATGTATTGTAGCCTGATAAAGGGGGAACATTTGGACATTTACTCAGCCAACATTCAGACAACAAAATAACATCCAGTGTGTAACTCAATCTACCTAATAATAATAATAGTTTATCAAAGTTACAGTTAATGCTACGAATATTGACATGTATGATTTTAAGTGTAGACTCTGGTTTTCTAAGAAACTTAGCACGGGATTCCGGAGAGCAGACGAAACATTCTGAGACCGACAGATTTTCGATCTCGGTATTAATTACATTTAGGTCATCCATTGTGATTATAAAAACTAAAAAGTGAAAGTACTTGTAGGTTCAGCTCAAGGCTTATATCTGAGTAGTCTATGGTTTTAGATGGTGATATTCTTTTACAGTTAAGGGTAAAACTATGTGTTATATAATTGAAAAACTTGCGGTATATGAGATGATGTGATATTTCTTGTGTGCAGTAGTAGAGTTGTGTGTCGAGTAATGAGATAGTGTACAATACATTGTTAGTGAACAAAATGAAGCTAAATAATGTAAAAATAGAGACATACAGACGACAATAATGAATCAAGAACAAAAACAGGTGAAATAGATACCAGTTATAAATGGTTAACGACAAAGCAAGTAATATGTTGTGGAAATGAGAAACTGGGCATAGTCAAACAGACTTTACAATGGCAGAAAGGTCCGCATCAGTCTTAATTTCAAAGTGCTTGAATCCTTCTCTCTCGCGTACGAAGATTTTGCCATGTTTAATCCAGCAAAATTTGTACTCGTTAGACTTAGCCGCATCACGTGCCAAGAAATATAGTCTCTTCTTCCGGGATATTAGATTTTCAGAGACGAATATCGGTTTGGAAGGGCCACTAATTTTAAGGTGCTCCGTTGTCAACTTGAATGAGTTCCTATTGTGTTTACGGAAGTTTTCCAAAAAATCATCCTTGCGTAGAACCGATGTAAAACTACTGGTCCGAATTGAAGAATTCTTTTCGTGTTGGGTAGCCTATTTATTGAGAAAGGCTATAGGCTATATAACATTACGCTACAACTAAGAGGAGCCGAGCAGTAATGAAAAATGACGCAAAAACGGGGAATATCGCACGGGTAGCCGATTCGACGCGACGGGCAGGGTCGGGGAAAAAAGAAATTTAACGCAGACGAAGTCGCGGGCAGAAGCTAGTAACAAATACAATAATAAATAGTTTGTAAGATAAGTCAAAAAACTTATATGCGTTTCAGTAAAATACCATGGCTCCTTTGTCAAATGCCAAAAGACAAAGACGATAGCAGCCATCGACACCTTCTGAATTTGAAATTCTTTCCAAGTCTATCAGCTCAGTATATAGAGATTCGACACATAAGGAAAACGCAATTATAAAAAAAAAATGATTTGTTTCAAAGTTTGTTTTAATCATTCTAAATAAGTCTGAGAAGCCAAATATAATCACTTGTTTTATTTATTTCAATATTTTCAATCCGTGTGTACTATACCTTATTACATGAGTTTCGTGACGGAGACTTTCAGTATCGTTACCTGTCAGTTTAGTTACAAAATTAAAATGTACACTTTTTGTGAGTATGACCCATAATTATTGTGAGGCATATGAAATTAAAAAAATACTATAAATTAATATGTTGTGCGAGGACCTCTAAAAAATTTGTATTTAAAACATTTTCTTTTTCTTTTAGCCTATACTGTCCCACTGCTGGGCAAAGGCCTCCCCCAATTTCTTCCAGGAACTCTTGTCCCGCGCCACCTCAAACCAATTTTCACGGTACGCATCTAGGTCATCTCGCCAGCGCTTTCTGGGCTGACCGCAGTGGCGACATCCATCTTTAGGCACCCATAGTGTACAGACCTTAGCCCAGCGGTCATCTTGCAAACGGCTAATGTGACCCGCCCAATCCCATTTGAGTCTGGCAGTCTTTTTGCCTACGTCTGTTATATCCACAGAAATCTAAATAATAAGGCAATAGAAATGCTATCTCCCGTCCTTTAATACCGTAACGCGTGTCGCCGGGTCACAGCTACCATCACATACACATACAATAAATACACAATTACGCACACACGTATTTTTCACATTGAAGCAAATAAAAATTAACTTTAAATTATGTCATTACGTAACATTTTTTAAAAACTCAAAGTCTCAGGACGCGTGGCCACTTGGACCAATAATAAGCGTGTGCGAAAAGTAAAGAACGATA
The DNA here is from genome assembly GCA_932294355.1 of Aporophyla lueneburgensis. Taxonomy (NCBI): domain Eukaryota; kingdom Metazoa; phylum Arthropoda; class Insecta; order Lepidoptera; family Noctuidae; genus Aporophyla; species Aporophyla lueneburgensis. The sequence continues at coordinate 209,805 of OW028745.1, read as the reverse complement.
CTGCGCGGTCACTCTCACTTAGGAATAGTGCAGCGCAACGCTCGTATCGATAACTTTCTGTTGAGCGTCGTTGATCCCGCAGGAGTACCGCATCGCAGCAATAGATACCTAATTAATTCAGAGTGTCTCATTAATTTTATAAAATGTTATTATGTGAAAAGGGAACACAATAAAACGTTAAGGGTGAGAATAAAGGTTTTTAATAAATAAAATAATTGTAAGTAACAAATGCATACTTAGAGGCAATGGCTTTTTGAAGTGAAAAGTTCTTTAGCGCCGTTGGTTGTGATTTGAAACTCAATGAAACGAAAAAGCGACATTAGAAAGAGACAGACATAGATTCATAAGATTTTACGTGGGAGAAAATGAGATAGGAAATACATGACGTCATGACCATGGACGAAAGAAATATGGATACGGCAAATATTGTCACATTTGAACTGCAAAAAATTAAAACACATTCAAACCGTTTTATGTACCTGTACATATTAGAATTTAATCAAAAATGTTTTATGTATTTGTACATATTATTATTTCAAGTCTATTATCGTACCTATATATTATGTAAATACGGAAAAAAAATTAAAACTAAAAAAGAAAAGAAAATTATAATTGCGATGGCACGACGAACAGTGATGCTGGTAACGGAGGCACCGGAATGGCCAGTCATTGTCCATAAACCTGGAACAAAAGCAGTGTTGCAATACCTGAATATTTAGAGATAAATGGAAATTAGAAAACTCCGTAAGTAACTAACATTGCCGGTGGCTGCAAAATCATGTCAAGTGGTGGGTGGTGCCCTTCCCCCACCCCGCGTCCTCTGGCATACGAGCTGGAAAAATAAAAAAATTCAGTTGCATTAACAGTAACATTACATACTTACATACGTGTCCAATAACCTCTTTTTTTAAGTCGGTTAAAAACAAATCACCCAAAAATTTTACTACTAAAATGAACGGAAGTCATATCCACACGTTTCATCAAAGACTATATAACCACTTGACTGCTCATATAGTGCCCCGACGCTCGAAAACTATTAGTATTTTGTCGCCTATGCATTGGCTACGGTTCTAGTAACCATTTTAGTTGTGACCAGTTTTTAGACCTCCGTGCACGCTAAATTAATGGAAATAATGTAACTTCATCTGTAATTATAACGCATCAAAATGCCTTCATGCGGGGTGAAGTGGTGTGGGAAACATTCCAAGACTTCTAGTTACAAAAAGGATGGCATAACTTTTCTTCAGTAAGTAAACAGTACGAAAAATTCTTTTGATTTAATCATATTATGATCCACCGTAGGGGTCTATTTAAAATGGTGGTTGGGTGAACGAGCACACGGTTGAGTCGCGCGCGTTGATGTCTTTTAGAAAAGTCTCGCTCTTTCATTAGACAATTGTAATGCATCTATCCCTTACTTTCCCTTTGTATTTTTATCGTAAAAATGAGTGCTGTTACTTTTAATAGCTGAAAGTATATATCGAAAATTAAAATTAAAATAAGTGAAAATTTTATTCAATTCACATACTGTGACTTCTTTAGCTTCGTCTTGACAATCCGTTTGTAAACTGGCGCCAAAACTCACGTAGCCATAGCCATATTCTGCCTTGGGGATGATATTCGAACCCGCTTCTGAATGCCATTTCGTCGAAAATGATAGTGGCGTAAATTTTCTTCTTGGATTCTCTAGCTTTCATTTTATTAGTGACTGATTTTGATTAAATATGATTTCTTTGATTTTAATTGAGTATTTATCACAATTTTAAATCCATTTTATCGATATCGATTATTTTCCCTTAATGAAGTAGAGCAAGCCTACGATGGGCATATCTACGCAACTTGACCTTGAACTGACCAATTGCAGCCGCGCGTTCTTCCTCGTCCCCCGGCCCGCAGTGGTGAGTCGTGTGCTTAGAAGATATTGGCCGATACGCTCTCTAGTGGTTATATTCTCTTTGCGTTTCATCATCCATGCAAAACACAATAAAAATGGCGATGTTGGTGTCACGTGACCTCAAATTCCCGGTTCAACAATCAAGCTCCATCTTTTTAGGTTGCGTATTTTTCATTACAATGTTACGCGAATATCTTAAATGCATAATAACAATAATACAATACATAGTAACCTAAATTACATCAACAGTTTGCTATCAATAGTAGAATTATTACACGTAATACTGCGAAATCCGACGCCGGCCGCGGAAAAATGGCGGCAAAATGAATGACGATGTTTGTTGAACTAACTATTTACGTGCAAATCTTTATCAAAAACACAATCCTGGCAATAAAAACTGTATTTTACTTACCTGTCCATCTTACGTTTCAACAAAAACACTTCACACACATAACTTTGCACTTAAAACTTAATTATAATCGTACGATGCACCGATGCACCACACTCATCGAAATGTTTAATGTCAAACTGTCAACCTTCATTGGCGCGTTCCAGGGCTGAGATAAGCGATTATGTTGCATTGCCCGTCTATTGTGTACTCACTCGTCCATGCATAACCATCATAAATGCAGATTATTAATGCTAAAAACTGTAAAAATGAAATTCCACCGCTATTCGGTGAACCATCGCGACCAATCGCGTCTGACAAATCGAGTTATTTTTGCGATCAAGATACTTCATCGTTTTTGGCCAAAGATGAGAAGCGTTTGGGCGCGCACGCATTTGTAGTACAAAGCTTGAGTAAAGGCATCACAAGTTGTGATGCCTTTACTCAAGCGGTTGACGGTTATTGTGATTCACAACAACCGTCAACCATTTGACATTTTTCGAGCAGAGTTTTTGGACAAATAGACATTTGACTTTTTACATTCGTCTCATTATCTTGAATTGAAGCCAAAATTTTAGAAGGTTTCACTTCTACCACGTGTGAATTGCACTCATGGTTTTTTTTTTTCTTGAAAAGTGTTGCTAGTTTTGCAATATTTGTTCTTACTTGATTCACAATAAACTTTTCTACTATTTTGTTTATTACTGAAAATATGGCAATTGGTCTGTAGTTTGTGTATTCACTATGTACGCCATGTTTAAAAATAGGTCTAATTAATGCTGTTTTTAGTTTTTCGGGGTACAGCCCCTTTTCAACACACAAATGAATAAATTGAGCTATTACAGGACTTAACATAGATTTTAATAATTTAATTTCTTTAACTCTAATTTTATCTATTCCGTCAGACTTATCCGCACGTAGCAAATTAATTATTTTATCTATATCCTTTGAATATGCCTTCTGAAAACGCAGTGATACATTACAAGAATCAACATAGCTAGACCTATCCAAAAACTTGTGACTACATACACGTTTTAAATCTAATATTTCTTTAGTAAATGTTGTTGAGAATTTATTACATATGTTTTCAAGCGAACTTTCCAATTTCCCAAAATACTTAAGAATAACAGAATCTACACTTCTTTTTTCATTTCCTATCCAGGAGTTAATTTTAGTCCAAACCTTTCTAATATTCTTTTGACATTTTTTTATTTCTTCTTGACGGTATTTTTCGCTTTATTTATACATTTATTTAATCTATTTCTAACTCTATTATACTGTATACGCATATTCATATCTTCTGGTTTATTTTTCCAATTTCTAAACAATCTGTCTCTAATACCTATCATTTTCTTAATCGTTTGTGTGATCCATGGTTTGGTTTTTCTTTTAATGCGAACCAATACTTGGATTTTCGCTTCATTATAAACATCAGAAAAAATTGAACATAATCTATTATATAAGTCTATTGGACATTCACAATTTAATAGCTCACTCCATGAAACATTTTTAAGTTTTTCTAATATCATTTTATCACAAATAATAGTCCTATGAGAGTTCAATGCACTCGGAACATCACTCAAGACCGAATTACTAGCGAGGCGCACACCTACAACATAATGATCTGATATCTTAACAGTTAACACATATGCAGATATTGCACGTTGAGTTCGAACCCACACATGGTCAATGCACGACCGCGTCACTGTGTCGCCGTACACCTCTTCTCGCGTTACGTCACGTATAGCACATTCCAAGCCTAACTCGCTCATATTATTTGAGTAGTTATTTATTACTTTGCTTGAACCGGTTTTACACAGCAGATCTATGTTTGTATCGCCAATCATCATTACGTCACAACTTAACGGAATCCTTGATAACAGTCTTTGCACTTCCTCAACAAAGCCGTGTTTGTTTGTTTGTTTGTTTTGGACCACACCAAACAAACTCTCAAAAAGTGTAGACGGTACAACGACTAATATATCATCAATATCCGAGATGCAGGATACAATTGCCCAGCTTACTATAAAACTAGAAAGCGCAGAGAATGAGTTGGAGAACACAATATTGGAAAACAATGATTTGAATAAACAAGTGAACAAGCTGACTAAAGAAATTAAAATATTAAAATCAGTATGTCATTCTTCTACAATTATAGAAAGCAGCCCTATTAATAATGACAAAAAGAGAAGACAGTCTCGTTTAAGTCAAGCCAAGTTGATGAAGAGGGTTTCACGAAAGTGGAAAGGAAGAAGAAGAAGCCCTGTTCACGAAACCAGTGTGGAACAGCTCCGAGTGGACCCAACATGCTGCTGCGCCCTGCTGTGCCTACGACGCAGCTGTATATTTCACGTCTGCATTACACCACGAAGGTTGAGGAGATCGTGGAGTATGTACGAGTGAAAACGAACTTCACTTTGAGAAGTTGGAATCGCGCCACAACACGAATTTCAAGTCATTCGTGGTGCGAGTTCCAACTCTTCAAATCGAGACCTACCTCAAGGCAGAGTTTTGGCCGAAGGGTGTCGTGTATCGGCGATTCCGCGGAAGGCTACGCGACACCACGCAGCGCAACACGACGCCGTCACTTCGTGTACAATAGTTTTAAATTGTTTTTTTAGTTGTATGTATGTTAGTCTGTAAGGTATTTATGTTATGGGTCTTTGTAGCCCGAAATAAATTGATTTGATTTTGATTTGATTTGATTAAGTCACATCGTGTCTTCTACCCCGTCCTCACTGAGACTCACGTCAAATGTTGATCGCAACAGTTCATACTTAAATCTACAGCAAAACATCACAGCCTTACAAAAAGAGCTTCAGAACGTAGAAAATGAGATAAAATCTCTCACTACGGAAATACAGGCTCTTAAGCAATCTCTTAAGATTTCCCCAAAAATGGAACAGATTGTTTTACCAAAATCGTCTACAACAAACCCAATTGTCACAAAACTACAGAAGCACGAATTTGAGAAAAAAATAAGGATTTTCGGCGTGCAACAATCCGTTGGTCTAGCTGCTGCTCTTATACATTCCAGAAAGACTACTCAATATGAAAAATATGGAATCTTCGCCCATACGATACCAAATGCGTATAGCGACACAATAGTCAAGAGCTGTACCAATAGCAACCTACGACCAGGTGACAAACTCGTATTATCTCTGGGTGAAAATGACCATAACATGGGACACGTGTTATCTCAGTTAAAATCTTTATTACAGACATTTTATAAAAATACTATTATTATATTGAACGTTTCTAAAAATGACCATCTTGATGTCGACAAATTGAATAACCGTATCAAAAACATTTGTAAACATTATAAAAATTGTCATTTCTCGAATTCCGTACACCATGCCTTATCTGATATTTGCAAAACATTAAATTACATTATAGATTGCGAATATTATAACCAAAAATTTTTGAATCCAGCCGAGCTCAAGAAACTTCTCACGAGTAGCAAATCAAGCTTTTTGGCAAAGAGGGAGACAATTAATATACCTAAAAAAGGGACCATTCCCTTTTATTTCAAAAGTGTCAACAGTAGACAAACTGTACATAATGAAAATTCGCGGTTTCCTTCTGAAAAACACAAAATAGGTACTATACCATATTATTTTCCCCCAGTTGTAAAACACGATACGTTTTTTCGTACCTAAAAACACAACACCCACATCACACAACTTTAGGATAATCCACCAAAACATTGCTAGTGTTCTCTCTAAACAGGAATTACTAGAGTTAACATTACAGGAAATGAGAGATTTGCAGAATGACCCACAAGTGATTTGCCTCTCCGAAACTTTTATTAAAAAAGGATATGAGAACTATCTTAAGTTATCAGATTATGAAATGGCTACAAATTTTTGCAGGGAAAAACACCGAGGTGGCACGTGCATTCTCATCAAAAAGGGTCTAACTTTTAAAGAATTGCCGTTTATAAAAACATTTTCATCGTTAAATACATTCGAGGCATGCGGCATAGAATTGGGAAATGAGAAATTAGTTATTATTTGCGTATACCGTACACCCCAGTCTGAGCCTATTCAGTTTTTAACTAAGTTCGATGGTGTCTTGCATTACCTATACAAGAAATACAATTCAAAAACATGCATAGTTTTAACAGGTGACTTTAATATTAATACCTAGAAAAAAAGCAAAATCACTCAACAATTTCAAGACCTAGCACACAGTCATAATGTAAAAATTCATATTGAGGTAGCCACTCGAAAACTTTCTTGTATAGACCACATATTGAGCAATATACCAGGCGCAATCGCAAGAGTACTACCACTTCATCTCTCTGATCACGACACAGCACAAATGCTAAGCTTCCCTCTAAGGTTAAAAACAACAAAACCCGCAATATACTATATTTATAAAAGAGATTATAGCCTAGATTATACGCATAAGTTAAGAGAATGCTTACAAAACCTATATTGGACGGACATTTACATGGAAAGCGATGCTAATAAAGCATTCAATTGTTTCCATGAATTGATATGTCTGCTTTACAATCTCTGTTTCTCAAAAGTGAGAATAAAAATTAATGTTAGTAATAAAATAAAATGAAAGTGGATAAGTAAGGGTCTAAAACATAGTTCTAAAACAAAACGCTTCCTACGATACCAATACTACAAGAATAAAAATTTAAGACACACTACATATTCTAATCTACTACAAAAATGTATCTACAATGCTAAATGGAATGCTAACATAAAATTCATGAATAATAATGACAACAAATGTAAGGCCACATGGGCAGTTATAAAAGACGACATACACAATGCGAACCCTAAAGACACTATTGACCACATTAAGATTAACAACACAATACACATATAATCACTATACAAATTCTATCCCTACACAAACTTGTACAAATAATTCTCGCAGTGAAACCCTAACTGCTAATTCGATGTTTCTCACACCCATGTCCGAAAGTGAGGTGAAACGACTGATACTATCGTTGAACAATACCAATTCTGAAGGTTATGATGAACTCAACACCAAAATTATTAAGTCTTGTGTCGATGAAATAAGTGGAGTGTTGACTCATCTAGTTAACTCATCATCTGTCTTTTTCACAAGGAGTATTTCCTAATATACTAAAAATATCTATTGTTAAACCGATATGTAAAAAGGGTGATAAAGCGGATGTAAATAATTATCGCCCCATAACACTAATACCCATCTTGTCAAAAATATTTGAAAAATGCATGTATCAAAGAATAATGAATTATTGTGATAAATTTAATATTATACGAAAAGAGCAATTCGGCTTTCAAAAAAACAAGTCCACGTCTTTAGCCATCTTTTCACTTTTGAAAACGATACTGACCAATATCAATGGCAATCAGCTGACGACAGGCTTATTTTTTGATCTATCAAAAGCATTTGATCTAGTTTTACATGATATATTATTTAAAAAAATTAGAGGCCATCGGAATCAGAGGACTGCCGCTTCAGTGGATATCGTCATATCTAACTGACAGACAACAGAAGGTCACTATCACTAAACTTGATGAGAGTAGAGACATGACACAATTCTCGTCTGAATATAACATTGTAAAACGCGGCGTTCCCCAGGGTAGCATATTGGGTCCTATTTTGTTTATACTCTACATAAACGACATCGTAAAGGTGACTAATCATAAGTGCTTTCTTTTTGCTGATGATATTTCCATAATTGTTACTACCGATAAAAAAAATAAATCAATTACTGATCATGAAGCGGACATAAGTACTACAATAAACAATCTAATTAATTACTTAAATAACAATAATTTATCTATTAATCTTACAAAATCTGTATATATACAATTTAATCAATCTCATCAAAATAAATTTAATTTTAAAATGGACATACCATAAATTACACAAGTGACAAATACTAAGTTTTTTTAGGAGTAGTTATTGACGAACATTTAGACTGGAAAGCTCAGGTCGATAATGTATGTAATAAAATGAATTGTATACGCCCTCAGACAGATTAGAAAGGTAACAAACATAAAAACGGCTGTAATGTCATACCGCACATATGTTGAGTCCTCGTTACGGTATGGATTAATTATGTGGGGAAATAGTACTGACTACAATAGAGCATTTGTCGCCCAAAAGAAATGTTTACGAGCCATATAAGGGATTCCATCTGACGAATCATGTCAACCTTTATTTAAGAAGCTTGGTTTGCTACCGTTACCTTCATTATATTTGTATGAAGCATGTATGTTTGTTAGGAAATATAAACAATTATTCAAAACAGCAGAGGAAATAAATTCTCGACGTCGGCGTGACCAATATAGACTTGTACTAGACGAGCTCCCTAGGTTAGCAAAATATAATAAAAGCTGCCTGGCTATGTGTGTACGTGTATACAACAAATTACCAAATGTATTAAAAATATTAAATGGCAGGTTATTCAAAATTATAATATGAATGGCTGAATGAAAATAATTTCTATAATATTAAGGATTTATTTGGACATAAGTGTATTTAAATTCATATTTTATTATTCAACTAAATTTGCATGCGTTAATTGTAAGCTAAACATGTATGATATTATTTCTATAACAACACCTATGTATACCATGTGTACGCTGCCAGGCCAAAGCTCACAATACGATTGCGCAGTGGAAGTTTTTGATGGGGGGCTCTGGAGACAAGAGTGGCTAGCGTACTGTCCGCCGTACGCGGAGCAGACAATACAAGTGAACAATTACAAATACAACAAAAGCACTTACCTCATGGTTGAAGGACACTGCTCTGGTGCCAACCTGGAGATATGTATGTAAGTGAGTGTATGTGTATCGTGTCGTGACGTTATGAGTATTCTCCTGGCAACAATCCGCTTCCAATTAGGCTGGAGGAGGTCACAGCATGCGGTCTTCAAATCACTCATTCACAATAGCGTCACTTTGACTTGACCTTCAAACTATTTCAACCAAAGTACAAAGATACACCCGTTCTAGTTCTTCAAAAGGGGTTATTACACAAACAAACTCAGGATCATGACAAATTGTCCACAAACGGATCCATTTACAAGGATTAATTTCAACAAACGCGTCGCGGAACTCAACACGGCGACATGCTTATTTTAGCGGCAAATCGACAGAGAGCGCTGTCAAGTGTCAACGTCAAAAAATGACAAGTCAGATGTCACTTCGTTACACGCGCATTCCATTAGGCGCACAGATAATAAACGGTACGCAACATCTACCCCCCCCCCGGACGGGCCTTCCCGTCCGCTAATCACTTGGCAATCCCGACAAGGTTGCGTTTTATCAGTCCACCTGACGCGCTGCTGGAGGATGTGCAAATACTCCAAGCTCCAACGCTTCCAAAACTCTGAGCGGGCTGCTGCACCAACTGAAACCGCGATAGCCAATTTTGGCTCACATCGACAAAAGGGTGCTCCGGCAGGGCGACAAGTGGCTGTCAAATCAAAAAATGGCCCGGGGTCAGGGCCTCCAAGACGTTCAGGTCCGTAGACAGCGGGCACAATGGACGCGAGTTCAATACAGCTTCAAAACGGAAATATACCGTAGCTAACTCCTTAAAGGTGAGAACGGTGTCCCCCAACAATCTGCGCCAGAGTCCCTGTGCCGCTTTCACCGCGGCCTCAAAAATACCCCCCCAATGGGGGCAGGCTGGCGGGTCAAACAACAACAAACAACAAAAACAACCAAACAACAACAACAACAATTTAACCAAATGGCCCTCCTTAGGCAACAAAAGGGGGTGACGGGCCCCATAAGGAAGGCTAGAGTGCCTCAACCGTCAACAACCAAACAACAAAAGACCCGTATCGTCCAAAAAAGGGGTTCAACTTAATAACGGCTCCCGACAATATCCAAAACTCTCGCTGCAGAATGGCCAACAGCGCATTGCAACCGGCATGCGAGTTCTTAATGTGACGATCAGTCACCAACAATTCAACAACAAAACAAACAACAATTCAACAATTTGTCGAGGGAGCCAAATCGACTCAACAAAAAATCAGGGTCATTTGTTCCAACAACGAGCACCTTGAGCCCGGGCAAAGGACCCGACATCAAGACTGGCGATCGAGGCCAATCATCCTCGGGGTGAGTCAGCCAGTCTGGACCCCACCATAGGGTCAAGCAAACAAGCGGGGTGCCATGCACCCACGTGAGGCCACGGCGCCTGGGTTCAAATCTCCAGGCAAGTGCCTCCAAATCAAACGCGTATCAAAATTTTGAATCTGGGACACTCGGTACGCAACAAAGACCTCCAAAGAGTGGACGGACGTCTTCAACCAACACAAACCAATTTGACTGTCCGTCCAGGCGTAAGAAGCCCGAATGTCCACAGTTCCATCCAAAGTGTGAGCAACGTGGTTCAATAGACGCACAAGACGCGCCGCCCCTGACAATTCAACTTAGGGATGGTCAGTGCCGTCCGGAGGGGGGCCACCTTGCTCTTGGCCAAGACCAGTGACAAATTCACCTGGCCTGTTGCGCAGACGGTGCGCAGACAAACAACAGCTGCATAACCGTGCGAAGACGCATCACAAACAAGGGTAGCAGTGTAGCTCCCAGGGGGGAGGATAGCGCGGGGTAACACGACCTCGTTGACTGCAGGGAGTGCGGATACAAATTGGAGCCAATCTTCCAACCGGGTGTCCCGAATTGGCTCGTCCCAGCCAAGTCCCGCAGTCCAAAGGCGCTGAAGAAAACAATTTTGCCCAAAACAATACAAACAAAACAACAAAACAATAGACAAAAGGCAACCCTGGGCTCCCATGTCCAAACTGGCACGGACCACAACAGAGTCCCCCGTTGGCCCCCAGACCTGACCGATGCCGTTGGCAACAAACCGAGTCGATCTGAGGGATACCTTAGCGGGGCAGGCGCCAATGTCCTAACAATGCCTGGGCGGCGACCGATCGCCGCGCACCCAGGCTCCGCACCCAAGCTCAAGTCCCTCGCGACGAGGATGGAGGCCAAACTCCTCGTCCGCGCGGTGTCCCGAGCCACGCGCCATCGCTGGATTGGCATATCCCACCGGAGGCCTGAATGGCGGGGGGCGTGACTCCAACCGGGGACGTTCCGCCAAAGGAGGGGAGGGAAAGCGGTGCTGGTCTGGCCAGCGGTGCCTAGCAACAATTGCGTAATCGCCTTTACGCGGGGAGACCAAATGGCGGTCGCGCGGCTCCCGATCAACTTGCGCGGGGGGTGGAGTGCGGCGCTCAAAATTGCGGGCCTCTCCCCGGTTCTGAACCGGCGAGGCAGAAGCCCGGTGACCAACTCCATGGTACCCCCCCGTACGCGAACCTTCATCAGAGGCTGGTCTGCCAGCGTGGTTCGCGTTAGCGCACAATATGTCCAAATGGGACCCCCTACAAATTCTACAAGGGCGGGGGTTGGGGCAATCCCGATGGAAGTGAGCCCCCAAACAAGAGAAGCACATGCGGCGTGCATTGGCAATTCGGCGGCGGGCACTCACGTGCAACTTCAAAAAGGCCGCGCAAGTTGCCATGCCATGCCCCGTGTCCCTACAAAACTCACAACCAGGACGACTCTGGGTGCCAGCAAAACGAGCGGCGGGGCGACCATCAACAGGCCCGCGAGCCCTAGTCCGTCCCTGGTCTCGTGGCCGGGGAGACGGCTGGCATGACTCAGTGGCAACGCCAGAGTTGTCCACAAACCGACACTCATCCTCTAAAAATTGGACGAGGTCATCAAATGGGGGGAGATGTGTGACACTATCCCCACCGTACTTTTGCTCGAAACGAGCCCTCAAATCGGCAGGAAGCCGTTGCAGCACAACATGTACCAAAAAGTAAGACCAATGGTCCACCGGCAACTCCAATTGCTTTAAAGCGTTGGTCGCTGCCACCAACGGGTTCAACAGGTCAGTACGCAATGCTGACAATCCAGTAATGACCGGTAACCCCAAAATCAATTCAATGTGAACGTCAGCCAAACAACGTTTATTTTGGTACCGCCGGGTGAGTAGTTCCACAGCGGTAGGGTAGGCTGAGTCAGTCAAAGACAGATGCTGCACCAAGGCCCGGGCCTCACCTTCCAGGACGGACAACAAATAGGCCAACTTTTGGGCGGGTCTGAGGTCCGAGCGTGCATCAACCAAACTTTCAAACAGGTTTTGGAAACTTAACCAGTGGTCCAGACGACCGTCAAAATGTGGCAGTTCCAAAGTAGGCAGTCTACTCAATAGTCCGGGACCTGAAACAACCGAGGTCTCCGGTTTGACCTGGACAGGTGTCCGGCTCTCCAATATTTCCCGAGCACGTTGACCAATGACATCCCCCAGGTCCAAGATCTGGTCGTAGTCAGCAAGGACCTTGTCACGTGCTGCCTGATCCAGCACTTCCAGAGCCACATCACAAATGTACTCGTTGAAGCGGGTAAGGAGAGCATCAACGTTGCCGAGTCTCACGTTCAACTGCTCGAACCGAGCCAGAGTGACCGCTTCAAGATCCGGGCGCTCAGCGGTTGCTGCAGCTGAAGCGAACCACCGTAGCTGTGTGGTCAATCCACTGATTGCCTCTCTCACCGCTTTGTGTGCCATTGCACAAACAATACAATTAAATTATCAAATAACAAAGTTCAATCAATAAATAACAAGGAAATCCAACGCAAACAATCAAACTACCAAACCGCTAATCAGCAACTCAAGAAATAACAAATTATTGCTTTCAATTCAATGAACAAAAATAAAGTTTTATTTTAATTCAAACCAATATCAACGTTCAAAACTGTCAATATGATATTCAATTCAAATATTCAAATTCTATCCAATTCCAAAAGTTAAGTTCACAAACCACTTTGTTAATGGTACAACAATAATGAACCTTTATTCCAACTCAAAACAATGGTAATACTCAAAAATGCCAATAATTTTTCAAATATTAATTTTCACAAATAACCATATCAATGGTACAAACTCAATATTTTAATGTCTTCCTGACATTCAATACAACACAGATCAGACACAAAAAGGGGCTACAACAAGGGGCTGCACCACAGCCCAATCCAATCCACTTTATTAGCCCGGCTGACCTTGGCAACATCAGGTTACCCGTCTCAACAAATTTACAAATTATTTCAAATAAACTAGCAATCATAGTTAACAAACATTTACAGCGCATTACTACTTCCCTTATAGAGACTGCCAAGTAATTAGCTCACTGTAAATTACCAATTTGGTGGTTTTGTAGGTTAAAACCACGCCTCTGCTTACCAAAATGTACGCTGCCAGGCCAAAGCTCACAATACGATTGCGCAGTGGAAGTTTTTGATGGGGGGCTCTGGAGACAAGAGTGGCTAGCGTACTGTCCGCCGTACGCGGAGCAGACAATACAAGTGAACAATTACAAATACAACAAAAGCACTTACCTCATGGTTGAAGGACACTGCTCTGGTGCCAACCTGGAGATATGTATGTAAGTGAGTGTATGTGTATCGTGTCGTGACGTTATGAGTATTCTCCTGGCAACAATCCGCTTCCAATTAGGCTGGAGGAGGTCACAGCATGCGGTCTTCAAATCACTCATTCACAATAGCGTCACTTTGACTTGACCTTCAAACTATTTCAACCAAAGTACAAAGATACACCCGTTCTAGTTCTTCAAAAGGGGTTATTACACAAACAAACTCAGGATCATGACAAATTGTCCACAAACGGATCCATTTACAAGGATTAATTTCAACAAACGCGTCGCGGAACTCAACACGGCGACATGCTTATTTTAGCGGCAAATCGACAGAGAGCGCTGTCAAGTGTCAACGTCAAAAAATGACAAGTCAGATGTCACTTCGTTACACGCGCATTCCATTAGGCGCACAGATAATAAACGGTACGCAACATCTACCCCCCCCCCGGACGGGCCTTCCCGTCCGCTAATCACTTGGCAATCCCGACAAGGTTGCGTTTTATCAGTCCACCTGACGCGCTGCTGGAGGATGTGCAAATACTCCAAGCTCCAACGCTTCCAAAACTCTGAGCGGGCTGCTGCACCAACTGAAACCGCGATAGCCAATTTTGGCTCACATCGACAAAAGGGTGCTCCGGCAGGGCGACAAGTGGCTGTCAAATCAAAAAATGGCCCGGGGTCAGGGCCTCCAAGACGTTCAGGTCCGTAGACAGCGGGCACAATGGACGCGAGTTCAATACAGCTTCAAAACGGAAATATACCGTAGCTAACTCCTTAAAGGTGAGAACGGTGTCCCCCAACAATCTGCGCCAGAGTCCCTGTGCGAGGATTAATTTCAACAAACGCGTCGCGGAACTCAACACGGCGACATGCTTATTTTAGTGGCAAATCGACAGAGAGCGCTGTCAAGTGTCAACGTCAAAAAATGACAAGTCAGATGTCACTTCGTTACACGCGCATTCCATTAGGCGCACAGATAATAAACGGTACGCAACACCATGTATTAAGCAAATAAATGATCTTCTCTTATCTTATCTTATCTTTATGGTCCAAATCTGTGGTCCAATCGAGAACATCTGTCTTTAATATTTTGTGTCTATAGTCTTACTGAATGTCAGGTATAACCATAGGTAATAAATAAATAGCCTTTATTTTTATACACAATATCTTACATTACAATATTTAAAATCTAAGTTAAATCCAAAGAAAAAAAAATATGTACATGTATATAAGGTGTATCTATTCATACACGAAATATTTTAAGGGGTACACCTGTAGGTGGTAAAGAAGCTATAGAAGCAAAAAGAATTTTTTTATCTGAGCGTTTTTGAATTTTCGTAATAATTACAATTTTAAAACTACTTGAGACGTTTTGCATAAAACCTTTACTCCAAATTCTATGAATGGCCCGCCTGACCCTGCGAGGGCGACGACCAGACGGCACGAGCATGGCCGCGGTGTCTCGGGCCGTAAAAAATAAGAAGGAGCCAGTATTTCTCATGTGCGTCAAATAATTTATACATATTAAATTTAGAAAAAAACCCTTAGAATTTTTTTTTATTCGTTGCTATAGCGTCTTTACCACCTACAGGTGTACCTATTAAAATATTTCGTGTAGGAATAGATACACCTTATATATAAAAATAAATAATTATAAAGCATCAAAAAATTCGTCTGCATCGTTGTCAACAGGAAACGTGCCCAAAAAGCTGGCAGCATCGCCACGTTGTATGGCAATGCTGATTCTTTGCCCAAAAAATAGGCCAGCCCTCTGGTCACGTGAAGAGTCGACTAACCGCTTGGCAATGTCCCGGTATATTATGTGGGCACTCGGACCCCATGGCCCTAGAGTTTCAACCCCAAACGGCTTGAACATATAATTTCCAATTAGGTTGGAATATTTGCGCCGTTTGAGGGTTTCCGCACCTGCAGCAGCCGCTCCAGCACAGCCCGCCGTGCTAAGAAGATGGGATGGCGCAAGAGTGTCGACACATGTTGCGTCCCACACCAAAGGCCGACCTAACTTCCAGGGCATTATGGTCATCCCATCTGGTCTCTTCCCATCGTCACGTGCCAAGCCATTAGGTTCTAGAACAGCTGGCACCCCGGCGACGACAAGAGCACGACGGATGATGTCATTGATGCTAGCGTGCCGTGCTATCCGCCCTGCGCTTCTACTGCAGGATATGCCATGGTGACCGAGGCAGTCGACACCTTCACCGCATTGGCAGCGAGCAAGTAGCAAGTTGCAAGTAGCAAGCCGAAAGGTGGTGTCACTCAACATAGTTCCTATGTTGGGTGACGGTAGTGCCTGAAGCCAGAGGCCCGACTCCCACTCGCCCACAGCCAGAAGGCGGGCACGCTCAGCAGTATTGGTGGACGTATTTATAAGATTATTCCGTACCAACCTGCAGAGCGGCTCATCCCACTGTCTCTGGGAAGATGGGTTCACGGGCCGATCTATTTCTGGGCAAGTCATTTTCCAGGCGTTCACTACATCGGTGAACCACGGCACTTCAGAGTCAACCAGGAAAGGAGTTAAAATTTTCCTAGTAAGCTAATACTAGTAATTTTACGGACGCCGAGCCCACCAAAGCGGATGGGTAGAGTGGCTTGAAGCCACGCTCGGTGGTCCAAGGCCACATTTAAAATGGATGTTAGTGTGCTGCGAATAATTTGGTCAGTTTTGTCCAAGAGCTGTGGCTGCTTCCATAAAGGGGAAGAGCGAAGAAAATATATAAAACTAGCTTCTGCCCGCGACTTCGTCCGCGTTAAATTTCTTGCTCCCCCGACCCTTTCCGTCGCGTCAAATCGCCTACCCATGCGATTTTCCCCGTTTTTGCAACATTTTTCATTACTGCTCCGCTTCTCTTCGTTGTAGCGTAATGTTATATAGCCTATAGCCTTCCTCGATAAATAGGCTACCCAATACAAAAATAATTTTTCAATTTGGACCAGTTGTTCCTGAGATTAGCCCGTTCAATAAAACAAACAAACATACAAACAAACTCTTCAGCTTTATAATATTAGTATAGATTTGGGCCAAAACAACAATATCTAATCAGGGTGAAAGCAGAGTGTAAATTTATTTTGGAAAGCCTGTCCGAAATGTCGTTGAGCTATGTTGAGTGACACCAACCCTGTGGGGAGTTTCCTGACCTTATGAAGAATAGTAAAATAATACCTTTATTTAAATCTGGTAGTACATCAGACCCCTCTAACTATAGACCTATTTCAGTACTACCTACCTTCAGTAAAATTTTTGAGAAATTAATTTTAGACCAATTGCAACGATTTTTTAATAAACATAAATTATTACATACCAAACAGTTCGGTTTCACAAGGGGTCGTTCAACTACCGATGCCGGTGTTGAACTCCTAGGGCATATTTATAATGCATGGGAAGATAAATGCGATGCTTTGGGCATCTTTTGTGATTTATCTAAAGCATTCGATTGCGTTCTTCATGAAACTTTAATCAGGAAACTCCGCCACTACGGGATCCGGAACAGAGCTTTGGATCTTCTTACTTCATATTTGAGTAATAGAATTCAGAGTGTCGATGTCAATGGAAAAAGGTCTCCCGGATCTATCGTAACAATGGGCGTCCCACAGGGCTCAATTCTTGGTCCTTTTTTGTTTCTTATTTATATTAATGACTTGCCTTACCTCATTAAAGATAATCATAATAATATTTGTCATCCGCAAACAAAACTATATTATAGTTTTGTTTGCGGATGACACCTCACTTTTGTTTAAACTTAAACGTCAGCAGCTGGTTACTGACGATGTTAATAGCGCGATCTCAAAAGTAGTTCACTGGTTCAATGTTAATAATTTGCTTCTTAATGAAAAAAAAAACCAAATGTATTAAGTTTACGCTACCTCACGTTAGGCAAGTGAAAACGAATGTGTTGATAAAGGGCGAAGAATTGAATCCTGAAGATAGCACTGTATTCTTGGGCTTAACTTTGGATGCCAAGCTTCAGTGGGCCCACATATTGATAAATTGTCGAAAAAGCTAAACTCCGCTGCATATGCTGTTAGAAAAATTCGGAATTTAACTGACATAGAGACAGCCCGTTTAGTATACTTTGCCTATTTTCATAGCGTAATGTCGTACGGTATTCTGTTGTGGGGAAATGCCGCCGACATTCAGACTATCTTTGTCTTGCAAAAAAGGGCTATTCGATCAATTTATAAATTAAGCCCGAGACACACACTCAGAGAGAAATTTAAAGAAATTAATGTAATGACTGTGCCTTCACAGTATATTTTTGGAAATCTTTTATATGCCCATAAGAATATTAAATTGTTTAAAAAATACAGTGATATCCATAGTATAAATACTAGGAACAAACACAAATTTGTTGTACCTTCAACAAGGCTCAAGAAAATAGGTGGCTCATTCAGATGTCAATGTATACGCTTTAATAATAAACTTCCAAGCCATGTTCAAGATATCATTCATTAAACGTAAGTTGTGCCAGAAAGCATTTTACACTGTTAAAGATTATATTGAGGACAAAAAAGCTTGGGATTAAGCTGCTCCAATTTTTATTTTTAAAATATTATTGTACTGAATTATATTTTTTATTTTTTTTATTATTAATTACTTTTCTTTTTTTTATTAATTATTTATTGGGAATATACACTTTGACATTTTGATTATTGCTTAACTACGACATGAATATAACTCTGAGGAGTATACTATTATTATTATTTTAATAATTTTGAATGTGAGGACTATGTAGATGTTTTTTTTTTTATATATATCCCTCTTACTCATTTCATTTTAATGATAATGTGGCAGTTTGAGTACTTAATGCGGCCTACCAAAATGTCCTTTCTTTGGTATTGTTCGTCGAATCGTTGTGCTCCTTATGTTCTGAGTTGAGCTGAAAGATTACTGACAAATGCGTGCATTGACTGGACAGGTCCACTCAATCTGGATGGTTCTTTCCTCAAAAGAACATTTCAGACACCTCCATGTACATGATCCTCAAATTATCAGACAGCGACTATCTCCTGATTATATATACACATTGACATTGATGAATTTTACCTATACAATGACATCAATATTTACTTTTAAAGTATTATATTGTTTTAATTATTGTAAATGTGAAGATTAAGTGGGTGTTATTTTTTTTTTCTAGGTTCCTTTTCTTCTCATTTATTTTTTATCAGTCTGGCAGTTTGAGTAATTTATGCGACCTACATAAATGTCCCTTCTTTGGTATTGTTCGTCGAATCATTGACCTCCTTAAGTTCTGAGTTGAGCTGCATGATTACTGACAAATGCGTGCACTGATTGGACAGGTCAACTCAATCTGTGTGGTTCTTTCCTTAAAAGACCACTTACACCAATCCACATGGTCTTCACATGATCTAACCAAATTATATCTGGACTTTAAAAGAGACTGTGACCTCTGAGTTTGTTTCGGCCTTTCTTCTCAGAGTAGTCAGATAGGAAACGCCGACCTCATCCAGTTTAAAAAAATATGATTGACGTGTAAAAGTGTTTGTACAAACCAAAGACTATATAACCACTTGACTGCGCATACAGTGCTCCGACGCTCGAAAACTATTAGTATATTGTCACCTATGCACAGGCTACGGTTCTAGTAACCATTTTAGTTGTGACCAGTTTTTAGACCTCTGTGCACGCTAAATTAATGGAAATAATGTAACTTCCTCTGTAATTATAACGCATCAAAATGCCTTCATGCGGGGTGCAGTGGTATGGGAAACATTCCAAGACTTTTAGTTACAAAAAAGATCGCATAACTTTTCTTCAGTAAGTAAACAGTACGAAAAATTCTTTTGAATGAATCATAATATTATGATCCACCGTAGGGGTCTATTTAAAATGGTGGTTGGTTGAACGAGCACACGGTTAGTTGCGCGTGTTATATTAAGCAGTATATAACTATAAGTGTATATATATGTACTAATTATGTATAGGGAAGGGTTTCAATAAGTAAAGCACAGAAAGACAAGACTAGACCTTTATTTCAATTAGGCTTGTCAGCAATTAATCAGAAAGCTAGTCGTCCGTTCCAAAACTAGGTCTTCATGGAGAAGAAGGACAAGAAACTCCATGGAAACAGTATTGAAGTATTATATCAACACATTTCTTACATTGCCATACATTATCATTATCTTAAATACATTAATTCTATCTCTTGGACCATTGTCCAAGAGAACTCAGAATAATATCAATATAATCAAACTATAACAATAATATCTAGGAAAAGAATATGAATATTCCATTTATAGGATTTAAAACATTTGCAATATTGGCAACACTATAAACAGTACAACAACAATGTCATAATAGGCAATAATTACGATATAATATCAATTACTTAACTTACGTGACCTCTGGTCGATCCTTCCACACAACAACAGCACTAGAACTAGCCAACTGAACATCTGCCAAGCAACTGACAGTTTCACTGTGGCTCCGGCCTTTTATACCCGTTAACAAACAAATATGATTCAAAAACTGACAGCTTGAGTCAAATCAGTGTTTGACTTATACAAAAATAAGTTTATAATAAAAATCATTTACTAATTCCATAATTCAATATTAGACACATAATAATTACATATAATAATTACTTATATCACGGCCATACTGACAAGTACTTCGCTCTCGAAGTACATTAGATACCTTGTTTTCTAAAACTGTTCTTTTTTTTTTCTTTTGTTTTTTCTCCTTTTGTTTTGCCAAGTGCCTAGACGTGCTAAGTCCCCTCCACCCGCTGCTAGTGGCATAGACTTGCACCAAGCAAATGACCGACCAGCGGAAACAAATTTTATCGGTTACTTCGTCATGCAAGTCCTATTCACCCACTGCTGGTGAGATAAACAAGCACCAAGTAAACGATCGCCTAGCGAATCTTTACTTTTTTTTTTACGTTTCGTTTGAATCTCATTTCAGGTTCTCTAAGCGTAATAAAACTTATCTACCTATGTATCGAAACCTTTTGTTTTTTTTTTTTCTTTACCTCCCTAATGTAATAGAAACAGGTTAAATACTTTAACAATTTTGACAAATAATGAATCGTTTATCGGTATAATTTAGTTTACAAAACAATTATTTTAAAAATAATTGAAAAAGCCATTCCTACTGATTAACTTTTAACTATTGAAATGAAAAATTAACCGTTGTATCAAAACAGTAGCCAGTGATCATGAAAATGATTCGAATAATTCATCGCTCGGTCAATCTGACAATATTACCGAAAACCGTATTCAATAATCATTTACTATTAACATTCCCACAAATTTTTGACATGGCCACTCCGACCACAACATTTCCACTTCACTTTGGAAGTAATAACTGTAACTAATACTTAACAAACCAAAGTAAAAACAATTATTTCACAGAGGTTAATCTTGAGAAAAGCTATTTATTTTCAGTACTATGTGATGCTCACTACTTTGGAAAAAATAAATAATTAATCCAAGTAAAAGAAGCCACATCCTCAAATTAATTTCAGTAGGTGGTGTTAGCTACTTTCTCACAGAGTCAACGGAGCCTGACTGTCCGCTTAAACGGGTCCAGTGACCACGGTCTCCAGCAACCAAAGACCGATTAGAAAAAAATGGAGGATCATACCGAAGTATAAATTGAATTTTCAGGACGTTAAACTACTACTATGTGTTGTTTTCTTCGTTAAAATTATCTCCGTAACAATTTATAAACATCAGAACCTAAACAAGTAATTTTAAATTACCATGAACATTTGAATGGCATTTACATATCTCTCAAATAACATCGTTTTTATAGTACTTGTACAGTCAACCAAACTATATTCGTACAGTTTCACCGACTCAACAGTTTGTAAATGTTTGTAACGTCTATTAGCACAGAATGACATTCAGCTATCATCTTAATATGTCAAACCGAATCAATAACAGCATCATTATTTTCTGTTGTTTTTATTTTATTTATTTTTCATAAAATGGTCAGGCCATTGAAAATAAAAGATTTGGGTTGCTTTATCGGTAATCGCTCTAATCCAATTTAATTTCATTTTCTATGTGATAATCTGCTCAGTATCGTAGCTTAATGAGGTGAGCTTGATAAAGGAAATAATTTGAGAACTGAAGATATAAAGGATCAAACCATAACTACAAAAAAATAAATAATGGTAAATGCCCATTACGATTGTTACATCATGTTATTACATCAGTATTCACAATACCTTTTTCTTAATCTTCCAAAATAATTATCCAATAAATCATAATAAATCTAATCTTTGTCAATATATCGTTTGAACGTTCAGTACAACTGAAATGGACAAAAATGCTTATAATTTGAAAATAACTTTTTACGACCATGCCGAACTGTACGTCATCTCGAAGTACAAGTGTCAAAAGCGATAAGAGGAACATTTATATTGTTTTCATTGGTCTATGACCCAAGTTATGTTATGGTCTCACCCGCTGCACGTGAGTCTCCTAACACCAGGCCTAAGACTCCAGCGGTTAATTTTCATTTATTTCACAATTAAATTCACCTCGAATTGTGTAGTTTATTTTTCTTTTATTTGTGTTGTTTTTTAAATCCGGTTATTTCAGTTTAACCAAACCTAAATAAGGTTTTGTCTCAGGTCTCATCCCTGTGAGTATGTCCCTATAATAAAAACCTCCCAAGCTAATTCTAAATATCTTAAAATAATATACCTAACCCTCAAAAGAAATGAAACTAAAATTGCATTAAGTGCTGAGATCTACATAATCACTTTTATAATTAAACAAAGTGTTATCTGATCTATGAATTCTGCGTTTACTACCATTTCAAATATTTTTTCATATTTACTCCGTTAATCGATTGATTTCAAAATACTAGAACAACCTTGGGCATACACCGTCCGTGACATGTTCCAAAGCTAATAATGAACAAGCTGTGAAGAATAATTAACACTTAAAATATATCTTATGTCGGAGAAATAAGTCTATGATCTATAGTGTATTCAAATCCTAATAACAAATTTATTTTATAGAAACTTGAATAAATAAGTATCTATTTAGCTTTACGTGTAGGTATCAAGATTATTATTTTTGAACTAATTTGTTTACATGTTTGAAAATTAAATAGCAAACGCAGATTAAGACAAAAATTAAAAATGCAGAAAACAATTAGTCAACATTATGACGTTTTTAGCATCTTATTTTTTTCTAAAAGTAATTTCATATATTTGTCGGAGTTTGCTAACAATTACAAATTGTGGGTAGTCAGCATAATTTGTTATGAATTGTTTTTATTATCATTCATTCAGGTGATGTTTCTATCAGATGTCTTAAAAATCAGAGCATAATTTATTGAGTACTTGGTGTACGCACTAATTGATTTTTGGCTACTTATTTCGATAATTGTAACCGATACTTTTGTTCAAAACAACAAATGACTTGTTACTTTAATTTTAAAATGATTGGCGTTGCTAAATTCACCGTTGTTTATTTATGACAATTATTCTTGTAATATTTGATTACCTACTTAATAATGTAAGTCTAATTAGATTAAGCATACTTTAGCGTTTTGTATTAAGTAAACACGTGGCGTACTTCCGCGCGCCATCGGACAGAGTTGTCATGGATATTAAGGCGAGATATTGTCCTATAAAAGAGCTGGCACTCAGTGAGCAAGTCAGTCTATCTTCGGATTAGACTCATTACAGAGCCTCTGCTCCCGACAAAACTGTCGGTTTACCTGGTACAGCGCTGCTGTATATTCACATAGCTGTATTGACTAGCTAAATAGCGAAAGATACACTTTGTATTTGGGTCGCTTAGGCCTCTATACGAACTGTAACCTTTTGCTCGTCGAACTGTATTGTTTTAACCTACTTTACCATCTGTTACCTTTTTATTGTGTTTCTTTTTATATCGTGTAATTAATATTGTATTATAACGCTGTAACTGTTTATACTTCTTGTTTATCCCAATAAAATGAGAACTCCAAACCCTGACGATATATCGCTCGGCACTCCCGATTTATTTGTAACCTAATCAACGGTTTCTCAGCCAAATTCTGGGCCGACTATATTTAGATTGCTATCGACACACTAAGAAGAAGAACGGTTTCTCCTTAAACTTTTCTAATGCTACGGTAAATAATAAAATACGTGGCCAGCCAAGTGTGTATTACGGGCCTAATGTAACGATTTCTTGTTGTTAGTACGTGTATCATCATTAAAACTTTACGAAAAACGGATTCACTTTACTATTTTTTCAACCGACTTCAAAAAAGAGGTTCTCAATTCAACTGTATTTTTTATGTTTGTTACCTCATAATTTTTGACTGGGTGAACGATTTTGATGATTCTTTTTTTTAATTGGTAGTCTTATTTGAATTTCATTGACTTTGCTTTGGTAGTTATTGCATTAGTTTCGATAATACGAATTTAATCCACTTTGTTTATCATGATAATATTCTAATAGTCCTGTCACTGCTATTCACGTGGCCAGCAGTGATATAGGTAGGAGATACATACCATAACTAAAAAGTTAAAATTAGAAATCCCTTTTCAAAAAAACAACAACCGACCTCCTTAAAAAGTGGCTAGGTTCTTTTTTTAAACTTTAACATCTGTAACCTGTACCTCTTTCTGTGCAAACAAATACTTTCTAAACATCTGACATCGTGAAGTTTCATTTCTGTGAACACCTGCATCATACTACTTCCCCTTTTTTTTTCAAAATTTTATCCTCTTATAATACTTGAAAGAAACAAAGGTACAATGACTATTAAGTAGTTAGTATGTTTCCATCCACAATAACCCATTGGTACTTGATTATCTATTGAATGATGATGTAAAAGTGATTGGCAATACTTAATCCCTTAATTTAATCATTTTATCCCTTTGTATTTCGTTTGAATGTAGAAGGGCCTCTAAGGTTTTCAACGATTTCATTTACTACTTATTTCCTGAAAACTTCGTGATATTATTACAAAAAGTCGAGGTTTCGCAGTTTCAAACCTCATACAGCAACTTGCAGCACCGCAGCTCCGATGTCAAGGTGCAAGTGTAGTCAGCGATCCGCCAACGAACGGTTTCCAATAGACCATTGGTGGCCACCATCGAGCATGAAAATAAGAAAATAACATTCATTAGTAAGCAGTTTTAAAAGGACAGGGAACAATCGCCACTTCTGATGTTATATTAAGCAGTATATAACTATAAGTGTATATATACGTACTAATTATGTATAGGGAAGGGTTTCAATAAGTAAAGCACAGAAAGACAAGACTAGACCTGTTGCGTCCTGAAATAGTAACGGAATGACATCTGACTTGTCAAGTTTGATTTTGACGTTTGACACTTTCTCTTGATTTTCGGTGGGAAATGAGGAAGCATGTCGCGGTATGAGTCTCGCGATCTTTTTGTAAAGTTATCCCTTACCCGGTCGTTTTAGTGACGATAGGTCATGACCCATTGTTTGGAGTGTTAATAACCCCTAATTTGACATATCACGGGTTTATTTGTTGGAAATATCTCGTTTAAATAGTTTGAAGGTCAAGTCAAAGTGACGCTATTGTGAATGAGTGATTTGAAGACCGCATGCTGTGACCTCCTCCAGCCTAATTGGAAGCGGATTGTTACCAGGAGAATACTCATAACGTCACGACACGATACACATACACTCACTTACATACATATCTCCAGGTTGGCACCAGAGCAGTGTCCTTCAACCAACAGGTAAGTGTTTGATTTGATTGTCTGCTCCGCGTACGGCGGACAGTACGCTAGCCACTTTTGTCTCTAGAGCCCCACGATTATCACACTTCCACTGCGCATTGAAATCCTATGGTAGGGGTCTAGTCTAGCCTGGCAGCGTACAAGACCTTTATTTCAATTAGGCTTGTCAGCAATTAATCAGAAAGCTAGTCGTCCGTTCCAAAACTAGGTCTTCATGGAGAAGAAGGACAAGAAACTCCATGGAAACAGTATTGAAGTATTATTTCAACACATTTCTTACATTGCCATACATTATCATTATCTTAAATACATTAATTCTATCTCTTGGACCATTGTCCAAGAGAACTCAGAATAATATCAATATAATCAAACTATAACAATAATATCTAGGAAAAGAATATGAATATTCCATTTATAGGATTTAAAACATTTGCAATATTGGCAACACTATAAACAGTACAACAACAATGTCATAATAGGCAATAATTACGATATAATATCAATTACTTAACTTACGTGACCTCTGGTCGATCCTTCCACACAACAACAGCACTAGAACTAGCCAACTGAACATCTGCCAAGCAACTGACAGTTTCATTTTTTTTTTTTTTTAGTGGGGCATCTCGTAGTGAATCCTGAAAAGATTGTTACTACTTAAACGGATTGTGGCCCGGCGAGTTCTAAAAAGTTACCTTTTTAGGCCTCCAGCCGGGGCTTATTATACTTAAAACTAAAGCGAAAGCTCTAAGGGTTACCCCGAGGGGGGTACGAACCTCGGCTTAGGCAATCGCTGATAGGGGGGAAGCAAGGGACTGGCTGGATCTGAGTTAGATTATTTTGGGACTAATTTAAAGCTAACGGCGCAGCATCGCGGGCTGGCTCTTGTAAGGGTCGGGAGGGACTGTTAAGTCGGGGTCGCGACGATGGACCTCGGCGGCGAGGTCGGTGCGGTTTGTGTTTGTGTGCTGGTCTAGCTGTACTGGTCTCTTTTCGACTCTCCTGGAGGAGAGTAGTGGGATCATCAGGATCGGTAAGAACGTGCCGCGAGCGGCGCGCGGCGGACTTTGCTAATACGGGAGGGGGTGCAAGTAGCTGCCGCCACAACCAGAGGGTTGCGGTGGGCTACGGCCCTATCGAAGAAACGCTTCGAAGCGCGTTTTATGAATTGATGGATAGTCGGGAGTTTCATATCTAAATGAAGATTGATATTCCGAACAAACCAAGGCGAGCCTGTGGCTTGACGGAGAAAACGGTTCTGGAGAGTCTGCATCCTATGGATGAATCGGGGCTTAGCATGTGCCCAGACTGGGCTTGCGTATGTCATAATCGGCCTGATACAAGCGGTGTAAAGCCGCTTCTTACACAGAAGGGACAGTTTACTCCGCTTGTTCAGGACGCAATGGAGCCTACCGAGAGCGAAAGCGGCCCGCGAGCGAGCCTGCTTTATGTGCTCAGAAAAGGTGAGGTGTTCGTCGAGGATGACACCTAGATATTTGGCTTGCTTCGCCCAAGGGATCTGCTTGCCGAACATTGAGATGGGTCGGGGAGGGGGGTGATTACGTCGAGGTCGGGTGTAAAAGACCGCCTGACTTTTATCGGGATTGACTTCGATTCGCCACTTCCTGAACCATTCGCCGAGCTCGTCGACTGCGGTTTGGAGGTAGCGAACCAGCGCTGTGTCACTAAATCCCGAGAAAAAGATGGCAGTGTCGTCTGCGAACAGAGCTAACCTTGCCTTCTTGCTTCTGGGGATATCGCTAGTGAACAGCGTGAAAATGAGGGGGGCTAGTACAGAGCCTTGAGGGACTCCTGCACGGATCGGGTGAGGGGAGGAAAGTGCCCCTTCGATGCGATAGCGAAAGGTACGGTTCGCAAGAAAGTCTCGTAAGATGAGCACGAGACGGTCTGGCACTCCGAGTTGGTACAGCTTATATAATAAGCCGTTGTGCCAGACTTTGTCGAACGCTTTCGCTATATCGAAGTATACAGCGCCCGTGAACATACCACGCTGAAAACCAGCATTGATATGTTCGACGATACGGTGTACCTGATGGACACACGAGTGTTGGGTTCGAAAACCAAACTGCTCGTTGGGAATGAGGCCCTTGGTTTCGGCATAATCTCTGAGTCGCTTATAAATAAGTCTCTCATAGATTTTGCCGAGAACTTTAAGCAAACTAATGGGGCGATAGCTCGTGGGCTCGGTTTTGGGCTTACCGGGCTTAGGGATGCCAATAACGATGGCTTCCTTCCACGCTTGGGGGAAAATGTTATTACTCAAGGCACCATTGAAGATGGTACACATGAGCATAATCAGGTGCGCGGGGAACAGCTTGATCACTCTGTTGGTGATGCCGTCTGATCCGGGGGCTTTACGAGATTTCAGACCCTTGATGATCTCGTGCACCTCGTCAGGTGTGACAGGGGGCAGGGGATCATCAGGGTCTTCAACGGGCGGGAGTGAGGCTTTGCGTTCGACTTCCGCGTTTACCTTATCGACAAACGCTTGGTCTACTGGCTGCGAACTGGGTGTGCATTGGGCTTCGAGGCTATCGGCTAGGCATTCAGCCCTGTCGATATCCTCGAATGCAATGGTCGCATCGGGGCGGGTCAGGGGGGGGCATAGTGGAAAACTCAGAGGATTTCAGTTTCCTCTGAAGTTCCCAGAATGCGAGATGAGTCGGCTCTAGTTCGCCCACCATCTTGTCCCAGTTAGCGTCACGCAGCTCAGTCACACGTGTCCTTACAGCACGCTGTAAGTAACGCATGTGAGCTTTGTTAGCGTCACAGGGAAAGTTGCTGTAGGCACGAACGGCCGCGTTCTTCTCTATCAGCAGATCACGTACATCGTCGGGGAGCTTCCATTTACGGTCACCCGTATCTGGAACCTCCCGTGAACTTTCGTTCACGATCGATTGTACGTGCTCCGTGAGAGAGTCGATCGCGGCCGTTGTGTCGGCGACAGAGTCGAACTGATCTGGGATAGAGTCTAAGTGATGTGACGTGTTAGATTGCAAGGCCTTCGCTTACTTTCTTTCAGTCAGTGATCACTTTAGTGGCGGGGGGTTGAGAGGGGTCGCGAATACCTAATCGGGGGGCCAGGTTCATGACTACTGGTCGATGATCAGAGTCGAGTTCGTGAATAGCCTCTATAGAATCCAACCTTAAGTTGATATTCTTAAGGAGTGCTATATCAAGAACGTCGGGTAACTGATCGGGGTCGAAAGGAAAATGAGTGGGAGTCATCGGGGCGATGACGTCAAAGTTCATGGTAGAAAAGAGATTAAAGAGTTGTCTACCTCTAGTCAAGGTCCTGGTGCTATTCCAGGCGGGATGTTTGGCGTTGAGATCGCCCGCTATGATAACGGAGTCACTCATGCCGAAAAGTTCGGAGAAGTCATTAGTGAGGAGTTGAGGGTCCTCGGAACCGTCTGGGGGAGGGAAGTAAGCCGACACGATAGTGATTGGCTGGTGGCCTGTCAGTGCTAACCGACAGGCCGAAACTTCTAATCGGGAGAGTTGGGGGGGATCCATAGGTATGCAGTACAGGGACTTCCTATAGTATATGAGGGTGCCGCCTCTATGACAACGTGACCTGTCGTTGCGAACTAAACGATAATTTGCAATTTTCGGGTCACGATGGTGAGGTTTTAGGAACGACTCTTGAATGAGTAAAATGTTTACGTGATGGTCGCGGACGAACGTGGCGATCTCATCACGTTGGCCGTGAATGCCGTTGGCATTAAAGAAGCCTAGCTTTAGGGAACGGGGTTTTTGTCTAGTTAGTATTCCGCGACTATCCATAATGGGGGCGTTGGGAGTTCATGACGTGAATTGCTTGCGTGATCTCGGGATACGCAGCATAAATTGACTGGATTCGGAACAAGTTACCACCGGCGGCAACTAGTTCCTGGGCCATCTGTTGGGCACGCGGGGAGAGGAACGTGCTGTAGGTATTAAAGGTCCCAGTGATGACGTTAAACGCATCAAGGGGAGCCTGACCTTTCCTTTGTACGGGTACTGGTCCTGCCATAGGGGCAGTGGAGGGGGCCGCGGCGCGGGCGGGAGGTGCGGTCGCGGGAAAACCGGGGGGCGTAAGGGGCGCGGGGGCACGGGTACGTGGGTCCACTAATGGAGGGATGGGAGCGGGCTTAGGCCTGGAGGCCAGTGGGGGGAATTCCTTCTGGGAACTCATTAGAGGCCATTAGGAGGGACGCTGTGGGGCCAGTCTCACGGGGAGTTTGGCCGAGGGGGATTCCCTAGTCTGACGAGCGTCGAAACGCTGCGCCAATTTAGGGGAAGATGACTTGGGGGCTTTCGGGCAGCCCCGGTAGTTTGCCGGATGACCGGACTCTTTGCAGAGCACACAACTAGGTGGCTCGGTGCAGAGAGTGCGGTCTTTAGGCCGGGTACAGTCGGCTGTACCATGTTCTCCCAGGCACTTGACGCACCTGGGAGTGGCGTAACAGTTGTACGCTGAGTGCCCGTAAAGTTGGCATCTATGGCACTGGCCAATGATGCCCGACTTACGGGGCTTTTCGATTATGAGACCAGACAGATTGCAGACTGCCTTGACTTTGAAAATGGGGTGGTGACCCTTGGTGGGAGGGCACACCACCAGGACCATATCAAAGGCAATGCCTTGCCTGGATCTGTGCATCCTATGGACCTCTGTGACAGGCACGTTCTGCCTTTCGAGGTCTGCTTTGATATCGCTGGTGGCGATTTCGCAGGGGATCCTGCGGATCACCACCCTAGTCAGACGCTCCTCGGGCAAGGAATACGTGTGGAATGACACGTTCCTTGCTGAGAGGAGCCTGGTCAGCTCGCGATAGTCGGTCGAGGTCGATACCGATACCTTAATGCCCTGCTGGGTGGCACGGGCACTGGTATAGTTGACCCTCTGGTCAACGCACCATTTGGACACCTCCGTCCACTGGGCCTTGTCCTGTATAAATACAGGGGGCGGTGGAGGGAGTTTCCTGGCGGTGGTTGAGCCAGAGGGCACGGCGGCGTGGAGGGGATGGACGCGGTCGCGGTGGCGGGGGTCGCCTGCGTAGCGGGGTGGGGGGGGTTCGCGGTGGCGGAGGTCGCCTGCGGGGTGGGGGCGCGAGACGGAGGAGCGGAGTCCTCAGCCGCTATGATTTTAGCGGCCGGGGCTGAGCTGCTCGCCTTATTCTTTTTGCGCTTGCTCCCTTTGCCCTTTGTGTGGGAGACGAGCTCGTACGTCTCTGCGTCCGAGGACGAAGAGGAGTGCGAGTCCGTCTGGGGAGTGAGCGCGGCTGTATCGGAAGGAGGGGTGGGTACATCCTCCGTGTCCATTTGACACGGTTCGTCGGTGGCGGTTGGGGCCTCGAGGGCATCGCTGAAGTCAGCGATGCCCGGGCTGGCCGGAATTGCGAGCTGCTCAGCTCTGTACAGCTCGGAGAATTCGGCAGCGAAATCTTTGTTTTTCTGTAAAAGAAAAACAGAGACCACAGCCCCGACCTCCGAGTGCTCAATGCTGAGCTGACTCGCAAGTTCAGCCAGGAGCGCCTCGATTCTCGCTAATCTCTCCATGGGATCCATGGGTTTCTCCATGGCGGAGGGGAGGGGGGACCTAATCACTCATGAGAGTGATCCTGACCAAAACCCTACTCCTACGTAGCCTAATCCCCGGTGGGTTGCCGGGGGTGAGTGTTACACTCCCTGTCGGGTATAGACAGGGAGGTGAACCTGGTGAGCCCTAAGAGTGTCCCCCGTCGCCAATCTTATTGTGCGAACGGGTTCCTAACCAGTCATGCGATGGGTACTGAAGGTACCCGACCAGTCTAGTGCGGGGGGTATAGATATACCCGCGGCACTAGTACGCGGCTGTGGAGGGAAGACTGTCACCGGGGCTGACGAGGGAAGCCCCCAAGGCCAGCGATCCGGGACCCGTCCAACTTTCGTCTTGCCCTGAAGGGGATAGACGGGTGCGTTGGGTCTGCACCCACTCGGCTTCGTTGGCACCGTTAAGGTATCCACCGAGTGACCACGAAACTGTGGATTTGCCCTGAAGGGGCCACAACACAACACACGTTTTTGACGATTCTGACGAATCAGAAATACCACTGTCTTGCGAACAAGACAGTACGGTTTTAGACTGAATCTGAAGAAACAAGAAGTCCGAATTTTGCAATTTAAATAAATTTAAATCGCAAAATAGCGGAGAGTAGTCGGGGCGACTACGCAGCGTGGCGCACGGAGCACAACTGACGGGCGAACGAGTGGCGAGCGGTGGAGGGGATACGCGCAGCGGAGCGGCAGCGTAACGACCTTCCAGGGCGGGCGTCGAGCGTCTGACAGTTTCACTGTGGCTCCGGCCTTTTATACCCGTTAACAAACAAATATGATTCAAAAACTGACAGCTTGAGTCAAATCAGTGTTTGACTTATACAAAAATAAGTTTATAATAAAAATCATTTACTAATTCCATAATTCAATATTAGACACATAATAGTAGTAGTTAGTAGAAAAATTGGAAAAAGTTGGAATTAGGGGGAAACAGCTTAGCCTTTTGACCGATTATCTAACCGACAGAACTCAATGTGTAAAAGTGGGTCCCTACACGAGTACGGATCGTCCAGTGACCTATGGCGTTCCACAAGGTAGTATTCTTGGCCCGTCCCTTTTTCTCGTATATATAAGAATCAGAATCAGAATCAGAATCAGAATCATTTATTTGCGAAATATGGGTGGTTCAAGAGGTGACATTTTTATATAAGAGCTTTAGACCATATCCTACCATGACAGGTGTGCAAATATTTGGTATAAATACAAATTAAATAGTAAATTCTTCTCTTACCAATCTTACCAATTTTAAAAAAATTGTTATAAATTTCAGTACAAACAAAATATTACATTCTATTATCATATTATCAGTATTATAAACGATCTCCTTTGTTTGAACTCTGTTTAGTACCGAACGATTTGTTTACTCTATGCGCCTATGTTTCTAAACGAGTAACAGAGTGACATCTCACTTGACAATTTGACGTTGACACTTGACAGCTCTCTTGTTAATTTTGCCGCTAAATAGGTCCGTCGCCGTGTTGAGTTCCGCGACGCGTTTGTTGAAATTAATCCCTTTAAATCGATCCGTTTGTGACAATTAGTCGTGATCCAGTTGTTTGATTGTTAATAACCCCTAATTTGACGTATTAATACGGGTTACGTTTGTTAAAACTGAAGTTCTTGTAAAGGGATCGCGGTCCACATTGCGCGTGCGACCCTGTTGTAAAGTAATCCCTTAATCCCTGAGAACCGGTCGTTTTGTGGACAATCTGTCATGACCCGATGGTTAAGTGTTAGTGACGCTATTGGGGAACGAGTGATTTGAAGACCGCATGCTGTGATTGCCTCCAGCCGGGTTGAAGCGGAATCTAACCTGAAGAATACTCGTAACGTCACAACACAATACATATACACTCACTTACATACACGGATCCAGGTAATCCCAAGAAGCAGGTGGTGTCGCCCATCAGGTGAGTTTCTTTTGTTGTATGGTAAGTGTTTGATTTGATTGTCTGCTCCGCGTACGGCGGACAGTACGCTAGCCACTTCTTGACCCAGGGCCCACGATTATCACGCTTCCACATAATCATTGAAATCCTATGGTCGGGGCTCTGGCCTGGCAGCGTACAAACTCATTTCATGGAAAAATAATCTCATACGCAGATGACACTGCACTCATTTTCGCTGCTAAAACATGGAATGAGACTTACCAGCTAGCCCAAAAGGGTTTTAATATGGTAAAGCAGTGGCTTTATGATAATGTACTTACTTTGAATACTGAAAAAACAAAGTACTTGGCCTACTCGATCCGATCTTCTTCACACGGGGTTTTAAATCTAATTGCACATAATTGCTCTCATGATGCGTCGGGTGATTTTAGATGCTCATGCAAATGTTTAGAACGGACAAAGACAATTAAATACTTGGGAGTTGTAATTGATGAAAATTTTGGCTTCAAAGCGCACATTCAACTGCTGAGTAAAAGGATTCGTAAACTTACCTATATTTTTAAAACATTGAGACATATCGTGACTCCTACAATCCTAAAGCAAATCTATTATGCGCTTTGTCAGTCTCTGATTACATATTGTATTTCGTCTTGGGGTGGAGCACCGAAGACTACGATAAAGCAGCTTGAGGTTTCACAGAGAACTATACTCAAACTATGTACTTTTAAACTATGCCTTTCCGTACTCAACCACACTTCTTTATGAATACTGTGAGGTGCTGACTGTTCGCCAACTATTTGTGTTAGGAATAGTTTCAAAACAGCATGCTACCATGGTGTACAATCCAACCCTGGTAGCAAGGCGGAAAGGTTTACCTGTTTGCAAGAGGTTATCAAACTCAAGAACCGCTTTTATTTGTAGATTTTACCCCTTTTTGGGCCCCTATTTATATGACAAACTTAATAAGATTCTTGAATTATACTCTATGAATAAATTAATAATGAAAAATTCTGTAACTAAATGGCTTTGGAAGTTAACATACGATCAAACTGAAAATATATTGACGATCTTAAAGTAGTGTAAACTGACTGGCAGCTTTATAATCCTATGGACTCAAAATGAATCTACTGGCAAAACATATTAAATTTCTACACACCCTCTCACACACATACATTCACATCCTTCACCTTACACACCAAGAGGACACCAACCCTTTCATTCTTTTAATTTAATTAAGTTTATATTTTACCATAAACTGTTTCCTTTTGTTCATAAGCTCATACTTGCATACCCAGTCCGAGGGCTTGAGGCGCTGCGTGCTGAAACACAGGCTATAAACCTAGTTCGGCAGCAGATGCTAACAATTAGACACAGTTGTAAATGATTTACTCTTAAGCATATGTTTTATGTAGCTAAGACAAATTGTGTAACATGTATATTCTTTTTTGGTCTAATAAATAAAATTTATTAAATTTATTTATTATTATTATAATAATTACATATAATAATTACATATATCACGCGCGTTGATGTCTTTTGGAAAAGTCTCGCTCTTTCATTAGACAATTCTAATGCATCTATCCCTTACTTTCCCTTTGTATTTTTATCGTAAAAATGAGTGCTGTTACTTTTAATAGCTGAAAGTATATATCGAAAATTAAAATTAAATTAAGTGAAAATTTTATTCAATTCACATACTGTGACTTCTTTAGCTTCGTCTTGACAATCCGCTTGTAAACTGGCGCCAAAACTCACGTAGCCATAGTACCTTCTGCCTTGGGGATGATATTCGAACCCACTTCTGAATGCCATTTCGTCCAAGGGCGGATCCAGGGGGTGGGTCATGGGGGTCATGACCCCCCCCTGGGCTGGGTCCACCGTGGACCACTATTTAAAATTGTTAAACATAGGTAATGGTTTTAAGTAAGGATATATTTTTTTTGTCACAATATAGATTTTATGTAATAGTCTAGTCAACAAATTCAAAAACATGAAAAATAGAGATAAAGGTCCTAAAAATATGAGCTCTTTCGATTCAGAATTGCCTCTAGAAAAATGTTTTTGAAGGATTTTGTTGCAGGTAAAAATTGCAATTGTTATTAACAAAATAAGATGAAAAAAAAATGATATTACGTTTTTTGTTAATAACTCGAAAAATATTAACATTTAAGCAATTTTGAAAAAAGGTCGTTAAAGAAGAGGAAATTTCCAATAAAAAATCCTAACTCCCGGAACTCTATCTGCATTATTTATCTATATATTAATACGTGAAGCGAAAACTTTGGATCCCTTTTTACGAAAATTGGGCGGACGGAGGAGTATGAAATTTCGCATACTTATAGTTTATACAGAGAAGAAGTGACGAATGCTAATATTTTTTTAAATTATGCGTAAAAATACATTATTTTCAATAAATAACACGTTACACACACTACTATTCATTACCGTGTATTTAATACACACATGCACAAATTGAGTATATATTTGTTTTTGGTATTATTTGTCTATAGCCTTACGGAATGCAAGGAACTTATACCCGACCCCTGGAATGTGTATAATGTCAATTTGACACCATTATAAAAATAAACCTTATGTGTATGTCACTAAGTTCTATTACAGACAATCACTTGGTCAAAGAGAAATTCGGTCCGAGAGAGAAAGCGTTGCGAGAGCCCTGTGTCCCTTTCTTGAAGTAGGGTGCCCATAATGAACGAAATTATAAGATTATTTACGGGTAAAGTCCATTGACGCATTTGCCCAATAAAAAGTGTCCCAACCATTTTTCTTAAATCGACGACTGTTAGATTTTTACGACAATTAATACTAAACAAAATGGTTATTTGCCCAGCGCGCCAGATATTCCAGGTTATACAATATTACTCGATAGCAGAGTTTATGCGTTGCGTTGCGTTTATGTTTACTGTGTTTTACTTTAATCCATCTTTAAAGCGTAACTATTTTTCCGACGTTTGGCTCCCAGACTGGAGCGGGCTGGGGCTGCATTAAAGCGGCTCCTGCCCAATCTGGGGGGTCCAAACGCCTCCTGCCGGAGGCTCTACACGGGGGTCGTGCGGTCCATGGCCCTCTACGGCGCACCGGTGTGGGCGCCCTATTTGAGGCTGCGCCCAGCGCGCCGGTTGAGTGCGGCCCAGAGGGTCATGGCCATCCGGCTAATCCGAGGATACCGCACGATCTCGTGCGAGGCGGCGAGCCTCCTTGCCGGAGTGCCGCCATGGGATCTGGAGGCAAAGGTCCTCGCGCACATGTGGGAGTGGCGCGAGGAGGCGAAACGCCGGGGTGAAACTCCGCTGCCGCAACAAATCGCGGCTCGGCGGACAGAGCTCCGGTGTGATCTCATGGCGACATGGCGGGTACGATTGTCGCAACCCAGTGCTGGGCACGCCACAATTGCGGCGGTAAGTCCCCTCTTTGAGGAGTGGATAGAGAGGCGCCACGGCGTCCTCACCTTCCGCCTGACGCAGGTTCTCACCGGGCATGGGTGCTTCGGTGGGTTCCTGTTCAGGATAAAGCGGGAGGATACGTCCGGGTGTTTCCATTGCGAGGATCGTCTGGAGGACACGGTGGAGCATACGGTGGAGGTGTGCCCAGCCTGGGCGGGGCACCGCCGTGTCCTCGTGGAGGCGATCGGCGGCGGCGACCTCTCGCGTCCGGCCCTGGTGCGAGCCATGGTACGGAGCGAGAGGGAATGGGAAGCCGTCACCTCCTTCTGCGAAGCAGTAATGCTCGCGAAGGAGGAGGCGGGGCGCGTGAGGGAGTGGCAGTCTCTGCGCCCTCACGTCCCTAGCCGCCGCAGGAGGAGACGCCCCGGGCGTCGGGAGTCGATTGCGGACTCCCGGCCACCGTAGACGCGAGCTTGCGGGTGGCGAGCAATGGGTAGCTCGCCGCCCGGTAAGGACCAAGCTCGGGTCGACGGCGCGCAGTGTTCCACGCGCGCCTCAAAGAGATGTCAGCAGCAGTGTAGGGGTCTACTAGGACCGATGCCTGCCAGGGTCGCGTGATTGTTCGAAAGAGATACCGTGACCCTGGCACATGGGCAACTGATGGAACACGGGTGGGTTTTAGTCAGTAAAAGTCTGACATGCCCTCCTGCTCCGCCCAGAGCGGGAGAAGTCATTTGATGATTTCCCATCCTGAAAAAAAAAAAAAAAAAAAAAAAAAAAAAAAAAAAAAAAAAAAAAAAGCGTAACTATTTTTTTAAAATCAAATTATTGGTTAATATATTATATCCTGTTATATTAATATCTACCTACATCATATTGCTTGGTCACCAATGAAAGGGACAGAGGGCTCTCGCGAAGCTATCTCGCTCGGACCGCGTATTGGCAGCCTGTGCGCATTCCAGGTTGGATTTAAGTTCCTTGACTGAATGTCAAATATAATTATGGATTACGAAATTACGAAAGTTTATTGTCGAAATCTGTGGTCCAATCGAGAATATCTGTCTTTAATATTTTATGTCTATAGTCTTGCTGAATATGTCAAGTATAACCATAAGTAATAAATATGACAACATGAAGTAAATGCTGTTCTGTCACCTATCAAAACTGTAATCTTATGTAATACTTTGAAATAATCTATTTATTGTATTAATACGTGAAGCAAAAACTTTGCACATCGTTGTACGAACATTGTGCGAACGGCGGTGTATGAAATTTGGCACATTTAAAGTTTATTTGGAGAAATAGTGCTGAAAACTAATATTTGTATATATTAACGAAAAATGGTCGAGTTTCGACCTCTGGGCGACCACTAGTAATTTTAATTTGACGTTGAAAATTGGGCTCAGTGCGGCGCGCCGCCGCTAAAGAGGAAAGTTCAACAATAAAAATATTTTTTTAAAACATAAAATGTGATTTTAAACATTTGAAGAAAATCTAGTATCTTCTTAACACTTGAAAGAATCGAGCCCTGAAGAAAAAAAAGTTAAATCACCATTTTTCAAAAAGTTATTTAATAGTTAACAAAAAAAAAAATTCCCAATCTCCATTGGCATAAACAATGGGATGAAAGGTATAAATAATTGGCCTATAAATTTTAAACTTCGTGGAGCCCTTTTGATAAATGTACTTTATAAGATCCTGCGATAAATTTTCATAAAAGTATATTAATTTCTTAATTATGTTCTTTTATAACTATTGAAAAATTAAAATTTTTAAAAATGTTGATAATTTTTTTTTTCAATTAATATTAATTAGCTATGCCTGTTTTCACATTAAACATTTTTATCAATTTTTTTTTTTAAATCACATTTTATGTTATAAAAATATATTTTTACACGCTTTATATTAGCTTCACTTGTATGTTTGTATGTTTGTTTGTTTGTATGTTAGTATGTTTGTGTGTAACCGACTCCTTATAGCGCGATTTTGACCCACTTTAAACGACCGGATTTCATTCAAACTTTGCACACCTGTCAAAGACCGATGACAATGCAATAATTTCATAAATTTGTGCCATTATCCTTACCAGGGTTACCAGGACAGCAAAAAAACTGTCTTCGAAAACTACGCTGACATACGTTACAAACTACATGACACACGTCTCAAAATTCGAAATACCCTAAAAATATAAAATAAAAAAAGCGTGGGGTGCCTGGTGCTTTTTAAGGTATTTTTTTATTGATATCAGGCACCCCACGCTTTTTTCCATTATTTTCTACTTTTTAGTTTGGTTTTTCATGGAAGCGTGTTTTTTTTTTAAATTATTATTATTGTTGTACTCTCTTTAGCGGCGGCGCGCGCATGCCGTAACAGCCGCGCAGAGCCCCATTTTCAACGTCAAATTAAAATTATAAATAATGGAGATAGAGCTTTTTTCAAATTGCTTAAATTTTAATATTTTTCGAGTTATTAACAAATAACGAAATATCATTTTCTTTTCATCTTATTTTGTTAATAACAATTGCAATTTTTACCTGCACCAAAATCCTTCAAAATTTTTTTTTCTAGAGGTGATTCCGAATCGAATGAGCCATCGCTCATATTTTTAGGACCTTTATCTCTATTTTTCACGTTTTTGAACTTGTTGAAAAGACTATAAATACCTTCAATATTTAATCAATTTATTATAAACTAGCTTTTGCCCGCGGCTTCGCCCGCGTGGGTGTCGAAAATAAAAGTAGCCATCAAAATCAGTCCAGCCATTTCAGAGATTAGCCGGAACAAACAGACAGACAGACAAAAATTGTCAAAAATATTGTTTTTCTATATGTACCGTGTATGGATGTATACATCCAAATACACTTAGTAAAAAGTGGTTATCTTAATATTACAAACAGACACTCCAATTTTATTTATTTGTATTGTATAGATTAATATTTTGTATGATGGCAAACGCATTATTCGGGAACGAACGCATCGAAAAGAACAGTGGCGAACTCCCAAACCCGCCGTTTCTACCCGTTTTTGCCAGACTATACATACATTAATAAAATACCTACTTTTTACTTTTATGTATGATTATAAAAAATAAATTATAACTTCTTGTGACTTGATCACGACTATGTGACCCCCCCCCCCCTGGCACCAAAGCTGGATCCACCCTTGATTTCGTCGAATATGATCATGGCGTAAATTTTGTTCTTGGATTCTCTAGCTTTCATTTTATTAGTGACTGATTTTGATTAAATATGATTTCTTTAATTTTAATTGAGTATTTATCACAATATTAAATCCATTTTATCGATATCGACTATTTTCCCTTAGTGAAGTAGAGCAGGCCTACGATGGGCATACCTACGCAACTTGACCTTGAACTGACCAATTGCAGCCCTGCGTTATTTCTCGTCCCCCGGCCCGCAGTGGTGAGTCGTGTGCTTAGAAGATATTGGCCTATACGCTCTCTAGTGGTTATATTCTCTTTGGTACAAACCTACTTGCAAAAATAAAGTCATTTATCATTTACCACCTTTCGGTAATAAATTAATTTTATAGATACAACCTATTTCATTTTTAAAATCTATGATCATATCGAGAATATTTGTCTTTAATATTATTTGTATTAGCGACGATAGGAATTTAGTTTAGATTTATAAGAAATATTTTTTGTGGTTTTATGGGGAGTGTCAAGTATGGCATTAGTAAGATTCTCATACAAAACTTAGTGTCGCGTGTAAAGTGTAGAGGTTGTATGCCTCACGATTGTACAGGCTGGTTATAATTATGACATTTTGAACTATCATAATTAATTAAAAATAATAGGGAAAAACAAAGCTTTCTGTGATAATTCATTCCATATCCAGCAGTTAAGAAGTATTAAGAAAATAAAGAAGAGAGTCCTGAAGAAGTATTCTTTACTCATTACACCTACGTCCTGGTCCTGGCCATCACCATCCCGCCAGCGAACCCTTTCCACAGTAGTACAGCGTCAACAATTTGTCTATAGTAAAATAAAACTAGTTGTTAGTGCACCAGTATCTTCTTTATTTCCTTACATGTATTGCATAGACTACTAAATATACTAGTATTGTTACAAGAGAACCTTGCGGTTACCCAGTCGCTGAAGAAGTGTCCCTCCTGCCATTGCAAAATGGCCAGACATCACCTCCATTGTGACTCATGGAGGGGATGTCTCCTAACTTCACATAGATCAATACAACAACGAACTAAACATGCCTTTTTAGGGTTCCGTTGCCAAATGGCAAAAAACGGAACCCTTATAGATTCGTCATGTCTGTCTATCTGTCTGTCTGTCTGTCTGTCTGTCTGTCTGTCTGTCTGTCTGTCTGTCCGTCCGTATGTCACAGCCATTTTATTCCGAAACTATAAGAGCTATGCTGTTGAAACTTGGTAAGTAGGTGTATTCTGTGAACCGCATTAAGATTTTCACACTAAAATAGAAAAAAAACAATAAATTTTGGGGTTCCCCATACATAGAACTGAAACTCAAAAATGTTTTTTTTCATCAAACCCATACGTGTGGGGTATCTATGAATAGGTCTTCAAAAATGGTAATGAGGTTTCTATTATCATTTTTTTCTAAACTGAATAGTTTGCGCGAGAGACACTTCCAAAGTGGTAAAATGTGTGTCCCCCCCCCCGTAACTTCTAAAATAAGAGAATGACAAAACTAAAAAAAATATATGATGTACATTACCATGTAAACTACCAACGAAAATTAGTTTGAACGAAATCGAGTGAGTAGTTTTTTTTTAAAACGTCATAAATCGTAAACCGCAATTTACCTTACATTCAATCAACTGAAATATAAAAATTAAAAAATATATATATTTTTAAACCGAAAATACCTACAGGTTTGTACGGAATCCTCGGTGCGCGAGTCCGACTCGCACTTGGCCGGTTTTTTTTAATAACTACCCGACAATACAAATGTTTACTAATCATTTAAATCTTACAATGCACAGTATGAATTAGGCACCTACATATTTCATGAGGAATGAACAATCTATACATCGTTTCACACTCCCGTTGAAATTTTTAACTGAAACCAGCTACTGAACTAGAATAATATTCATAATATTGCAATAATTTACTGTGAATCACGACATTCGGCCGTCAGACTGCGTGCAAAACTCCGATGCACGCAAAATCACGACATTCGAACGAATCCCGTTAATTACAGTGCACAAAACATACTTGCAGTTTAATATAAAAGAATGTGTTAACTATTATAATAGACTAGAGTCATATCAAATATTATCGAAGTCAATCAAACCACTCTTAACTTTACAATTATTATATCATTGTGTGATTAAACAAGACATTTTTATGCACTCAAATACAAAAGTATTTTTCATCCCCCCATCTCGGAAAGAGTATTTTTGCCCTTCGATACCTGAGTGCAAAAGCCGTTTTTATCCACTAGAGGATAAAGTAAATTGAATTTAGAACATCGTGTGCACTAAGTTTGTTAATTCAAAACATCATTAAATCTATTTACTTCTATCTCCATGGTGCCGAATTTATCATTCAACCTTTTTCTAATTTGTAAAACTTAGACTCGGAACCTTCTTGATATACCTACTTTTTTTTTTAATTTGCTTTGCGCGCGCCATTTTGCTTTTCACGTCACCAACATTACAGTACCTAACAAAAATATTACACTCGACTTAAGTAACTGTAGCAACGATACTTTCAATTTTTCTTAATTATACCTAAGTATCATTTGAAATAATTTAAAGATTATTCTGTAATACTTACCTATCATAATGTAGTACATAATAAATGTTAATACCTAAACTGAAATAAAAGTATTTTGTGATTGAAATGCTTTTTTTTTTGCATATTTAGTCATTTCCTCGCTGAGGTGGGATGAAAAGTTACGTGTTGCACTCGAGTGCAAAGATTTTTCACCTCGTGCTCTTTTGATTCCCTCGCTAACGCTCAGGATTCTAATTTTTGAATCACTCGCTGCACTCGTGATTCAATTTTAGAATCCTTCGCTTGCTCGGTCATCAAAATTGAGCACGCGGTTAAAAAGCAACTTTGCACTCTTGTATAACAAATAACTATTGTTCGTGGTTTATTATATGTGCACAATAAGAGCAATCTTTATCACAATTAAACAATAATATGTCTATGGTTTACCTTAAACAACTAGGTATCGTGAATATAAATTTAAAAAAATATTTTACAGAAAGAATATTTGTTATCTATTATTATAAACTAAGGTCATATCCGAAAACATTATCAACGTCAATTAATCCACTTAACTTTACAATAATTATATCATGGTGTGACTAAGCAAGGCATTTTTAAGTACTCAAATACAAAAGTATTTTGTTCGTGGTTGTATGTGTGCACAGTAAAATCAATCTTTATCACAACTACACAATAATATGTCTAATGGTTTACTGTAAACAAATAGGTATCATGATATAAATTAAAAAAAAATATTATATGGAAAGAATATTTGTTAACTATTATTATAAACTAAAGTCGTATCCGCATACATTATCACAGTCAATTAATCCACACTTAACTTTACAATAATTATATCATGGTGTGACTAAACAAGATATTTTAAAGCAGTCGAAATACAAAAGTATTTTGATCGTGGTTTATAATGTGTGCACAGTAAAATCAATCTTTATCACAATTACATAATAATATGTCCAATGGTTTACTCTAAACAACTAGGTATCGGGATTATAAACTAAAGTCGTACCCGAAAACATTATCTAAGTCAATTAATCCATTCTTAACAATAATTTTATAATGGTGTGCTTAAACAAGACACTTTTAAGCACTGATATACAAAAGTATTTTGTTCGTGGTTTATAACATGTGCACAGCAAATCAATCTTTAGTACAAGTATACAATAATATATGCAATGGTTTAAACCCGAAAGCGAAAAGCTACCCAATATTACACGGTTAATTAAAGTAATTATACTAACAATACTCTTTATCTGAACTGGTGTCGGAATCTGACGTAACGGAGGAAGAGCTAGTGGATCCATTAATCTCCTGCGTTTGGATACTTATCCAAGGACGCATCCTATCTTGTCAGGATCAGTCTTGAAACTTATCTTAGTGGTCTTAACTAAGTCTCCTATGGAGAATGAAGGTGCTGGAGCACAGGCACAGGATTGTGATCATAGGCTTTCTTTTGACGGAGTTGGCCGTCTGTTATGTTAATTGATGCTTCCAGTCTGATTTTATCTATGTTTTTAGTCTACTGAACATTAGAAAATGGATAAAGAATCTCGTCGTTCGAGATACTGGGAGTAGAAAAACTTAGAAAGGTCGTCGGGGATTGATTGGCATTATAGTTCTCATTTGAGTCAACAGCTGTTTCATTGGGATTATTGGCGAGGACGGGTGATTTGTGAGAAGCTGGTTCGCCACTGGATTCGATGTTGTCGGTCGTTATCATTTTATCAATAGAACCATTCAGTTTTACCCCGAATAACAGTTGCTGACGCACTTTTTTTTGTAGTAGTAGCATTGACCATATTGTTTATACTCCATTGGATTTTGACCAGCCGCTCGTCCCAAATACATTCATCTTTGCCATACTTTTTTGTGGACAAAGCTGCAAGGATAGTTTGGTTGAATCTCTCCGCTTAGCTATTTGCCTTAGGATAAGCAACTGGGCTTAGTATATGTTTGATACCCTTTACCTACGCAAAAATTCTAAAATTAAGCTGAATTAAAAGCCGTCCTACGATCCGATATAATACTATACGGTACACTGTAATCACTAATTAAATAATCCTGTACTTTAATAACATTTTTTTTTGTTTTTGTTTGCCTTTGTTTGGCAAAAAGGTATTTCGTAAAGCCATCCACTATCGTCAAAATTTAGCTATTGCGAGATTTACTGCGTACAAATGGCCCTAAGTGATCCAAGACATGTCATACTCTTATATCGGATTTGTTTAAGGGCATTAACTCACTATGATTTTTATCCGACCGCACGACCAACGTCGTCTTTGTAATGGGTTTAACTCCAGATCTCTATTAGATTATTTGCTTTGAAGTTTACAAGAGATATGATTTCTTTTGCTGTCCTCTATCCTATAACATCCTTGATGCAGATAGTATCCT
This sequence comes from Aporophyla lueneburgensis, assembly GCA_932294355.1. Classification (NCBI taxonomy): domain Eukaryota; kingdom Metazoa; phylum Arthropoda; class Insecta; order Lepidoptera; family Noctuidae; genus Aporophyla; species Aporophyla lueneburgensis. The sequence continues at coordinate 165,372 of OW028745.1, read as the reverse complement.
GGTTTAGGCGCATTTAAGTGTATATGATTCGCGTGTGTAAACTTCAACTAGCCCTTCTTTTAATATGACTGAAGTAGTCAGTTAGTAACGTAAAGATCGAGAACCATATCCCTTCCGCTACACACACCACAAGGGTATGGTAAAAATTCAGCATCTCATTATCTTTTATCACCATTACAGAGTTCATTACAAAGTTCTGCCTTATTTGCATTGGGGGTATTTAATAATTCATTGTCAACAACCAAAAGTCTCAGTTCACTTTTTTTTTCTTTCATCAATTCTGATTCGAACGGTGGACTGAAACTTGGTTTTACCATGGAATTACCGAAACCCTTTTATAGTTGGCAGTAATTCATGTTGTTCGGAGAGACCAAGAAATTTAGCTCCTGAATTCCTAATCATACTGTATTCACTCCCAAAATCAATGTAGCAATGTAGCATTTAGCTTAGTATCATTAACGTTAGCAATTTTATTAAATTTGTTGTTATTACCTATCGGGTTATTTCTACAAAGGTATTGGACCTTTCGGGTTTTGCATTATTTAGAAGATCTTCAGAAGTTTCGTTTAGTGTTAATACTTTTTTTTTCTGAGTTGCTGGCCCGTGGACTTCTTGTATGGGTTTCCCATCACACCTACTTGAATTATGACCCACTCTATTACTTATGCCACATTTTATCAACGGTTTGTTGCAAGTATGCCCATGCCAACCACAATTAATACAATACGTTGAGTTCAGTTATTATGTCGAAGCCCTAATCTGTTCGCTATTACTTGCACGAAAGTCCCGTTTTTTTTAGAAAGTCTATCGAATAAACCTCGCACAGGTTTGCTGTTGTGATGTAATTTAACAGATCCTCAGGCTCTTCGCACCTAAGAGATTGAGCCTATCATATGAGCGATATATTTCTAACAGAGTTGTAATTGATTCCGTGTAAAAATACAGTCAACAGCCTTGCGATCGAAAATCTCGCACCGACTTAATAACCATAATTTATTATAGAAGTAATCTTTAAGGGTTTCGTCAGTGCTAGATTTTCGGCGTAAGATTTCTTCTAGTAGTTTACCTAAATTTTCATTGTCTGGAAACGCTTTCCCAAATTTATCCTGCCATTCTTCCCATGAGAAATTGAGCGATGGATGAGACTCGTACCACTGTTTAGCCAGACCACATAATTTTTGAAGCGCGTGATGGATGGTTTGTGTTTCATTCTAGCCATAAATTACGGCACACTGGACTACCGCTCGACATCCTGGGACTTACTGGTAGGGTCAAACTCGAGAAGCACATTGGTTGTAGGAGTACTCTTACTTGATTTTTATTGAAGAGCAGATAATATTTTTAACAGGTCCTGGGCTGTCATTCCTCCTCTGCACCTTGTCTTCCTTCAAGGCATGATAAACTCATCGGATTCAACGGGGAGGACTCAATACTCAATACTCAATACTTTATTGCATTCCACAATGTATATGCTTAGGTGGTAAAACATTTTATTTAGAAACAATTGTGGACCCTGTCGGGCACAGCAAAGGAAAATACAGTAGGTAGAGAGGAGGACCTATTGATTATCTTATAATGTAACTTATTCTAAAATAGTAATTAAAAATAGATGAAATACATGCTTTGGACTTTTCTAAACTAATTTCAAGGATTTATCATTTAAAAATTCGTTGACGCTATAATAACATTTACTTAACAGCAGCTTTTTTAATTTATTTGTAAATAGATGGCTTTTTTTCTCTGTCCTTATGGATTCTGGTAACTTGTTGTATATTTTTATCGACATAATTAGAGGGCCAGATGAGTGTATTTTTAGGCGGGATTTTGGTAAGTTTAATCGTGTTTTGTATCTAAGTGTGTATCGTGTTTGTATGTCTTCTCGTTTAGTGTAAAAGTCTTGGTGTTTGTGAGCAAATTTGCATATTTCGAGTATATATATGCATGGCAGAGTTAAAATGTTTAGCCTTACAAAATGGGGTTTGCAGCTATCTATTTGTTGTATGTTTACTGCGATACGAACAAATTTCTTTTGTATCGTAAACAGTGATGGTGCATCTGTACTGTTGCCCCACATTATAATGCCGTAACTAAGCCATGCATATACATAGGCGTAGTATGTTATAAGGGCAGTCTGTAAATTTGTGGTTTTTTTTATTTCGCGAAAAGCATATATGAATTTGGAAAGTTTTGTTTTAATTTTTTGTACGTGTGACTTCCAATTTATATTTTTGTCTATGGTTATGCCTAGTAATGTGAATTCGTTGACTGTTTCTATTTCATGATTATTAAAAGAAAAAACTACATTTAAGGGATTTTTTTGGTGGGGGTGGAATGTTATGATATTAGTCTTTGTAAAGTTGATTTCTAGGTTGTTTTCGTTCATCCAGGTTATTATTTTGCTAAATATGTCGTTGAGGGTAATGTTTCTTCGTCGGCTTTGTGACTGAAGCCGCTCTGGTCTGTAGTTCTCGTTTTCTACACAAACAATCACAGATAGTCAGTATATAATACACATTTCTATAAGCATTCTAGCTCACTTAAATGGCTGCATGAAGTCACATAGACGTCTAGGTTAATCTCTGTATTCAGCTACCTATAAGGTTGCATAGAATTCTAGAATAGAATCTATACTCGTACACCTCTAATTAGCTCGGCTACATCGCTGAACCAGAGTGCACGCCGCATAAGGATCTCACACTACACCCGTACATCCCTGAACAGCTCTCTTACGCGGCTGAACCAGAGTGCACGCCGCAAAGAGGTCTCATACTACACTCGTACATCTCTGAATAGCTCATTTACGTGGCTGAACCAGAGTGCACGCCACATAGAGGTCTCACACCACACTCGTACATCTCTGAACAGCTCATTTACGTGGCTGAACCAGAGTGCACACCGTATAGGGGTCTCATACTACACTCGTACATCCCTGAACAGCTCTCTTACGTGGCTGAATCAGAGTGCACGCCGCAAAGAGGTCTCATACTACACTCGTACATCTCTGAATAGCTCATTTACGTGGCTGAACCAGAGTGCACGCCACATAGAGGTCTCACACCACACTCGTACATCGGAGTGCACTCCGTATAGGGTCTTCCATTATACTCGTACATCACTGTACAGCTCACCTACGTGGCTGAACCAGTGTGCACGCCGCATAGGGTCTCAACTATACTCGTACATCAGAGTGCACGCCATATAGGGTCTTCCACTATACTCGTACATCACTGTACAGCTCACCTACGTGGCTGAACCAGCGTGCACGCCGCATAGGGTCTCAACTATACTCGTACATCAGAGTGCACGCCGTATAGGATCTTCCGCTATACTCGTACATCACTGTACAGCTCACCTACGTGGCTGGACCAGCGTGCACGCCGCATAGGGTCTCAACTATACTCGTACATCAGAGTGCACGCCGTATAGGATCTTCCACTATACTCGTACATCACTATACAGCTCACCTACATGGCTGAACCAGCGTGCACGCTGCATAGGGTCTCAACTATACTCGTACATCAGAGTGCACGCCGTGTAGGATCTTCCACTATACTCGTACATCAGAGTGCACGCCGTATAGGGTCTTCCACTATACTCGTACATCACTGTACAGCTCACCTACGTGGCTGAACCAGCGTGCACACCGCATAGGGTCTCAACTATACTCGTACATCAGAGTGCACGCCGTGTAGGATCTTCCACTATACTCGTACATCAGAGTGCACGCCGTATAGGGTCTTCCACTATACTCGTACATCACTGTACAGCTCACCTACGTGGCTGAACCAGCGTGCACACCGCATAGGGTCTCAACTATACTCGTACATCAGAGTGCACGCCGTGTAGGATCTTCCACTATACTCGTACATCAGAGTGCACGCCGTATAGGGTCTTCCACTATACTCGTACATCACTGTACAGCTCACCTACGTGGCTGAACCAGCGTGCACGCCGCATAGGGTCTCAACTATACTCGTACATCATCAGTGCACGCCGCATAGGAGACTAATATATTTACATATAACAGTACATACAATCATTAGGCATTGCCGCAATCAATAAAACAATATAGCTACTCAACAAAAAGAATCTAGTGAGCGGAACGGATCGTTTAAATATTGTTCAAATTGTTGTAAGTGAAATCTTGTAGCGAAATTCCCAACATTTACTGATACGATTTATGTATTTTGAAAGTTGTCCAATACAATGATTACTCTATCAAGGAGTGGCCTTGACCAAGAGTACCACATGCACTGGTCCAACTATTTTCATATAATTGTATGTAATTATACCATCGCAATGATAACCTTATCGAGGAGTAGCCTCGACCAAAGGTACCACGTGCGTCGGCTTAACTATTCACCTATTATATAATTATACCAACGCAATGATAACCTTATCGAGGAGTAGCCTCGACCAAACGTACCACGTGCGTCGGCTTAACTATTCAACTATTATTTAATTAGTCCATCGCAATGATAACCTTATCGAGGAGTAGCCTCGACCAAAGGTACCACGTGCGTCGGCTTAACTATTCACCTATTATATAATTATACCAACGCAATGATAACCTTATCGAGGAGTAGCCTCGACCAAACGTACCACGTGCGTCGGCTTAACTATTCAACTGTTATTTAATTAGTCCATCGCAATGATAACCTTATCGAGGAGTAGCCTCGACCAAAGGTACCACGTGCGTCGGCCCAACTAATAATGACTATAATAAACATTAACCATCTGGGAAATACGCTGCAATTATTACTACTGAATTATAAGACTACCTACATAATAGCCGCAGCCAACTCACTGAATTCTCGGAAAATAGCAATTTAAATAATGTAAAAATTCATAAAACTCCTTACGGTTACTGTCCGACATGGCTCGCAGGTCTTGCGCACTTCTGACTTAAAATAATTGGACACAAAAATGGCGGTATGAAATGAGACGTTATACAGGAAAAAATTTTAACCAGTGCGCAAATTTTTGAAGTGAAAACTTCTTTAGCGGCGTTGTGCACTTTTTTTGTAATAGGTAAAAAAATGTTAAACTCGCGTCAGGACACGTGACCCCGATCGAAAATTCGTAAGACGGACGAGAGTAGGAGAGGAAGTATCCGCCTCTCTTTCTATGGCAATGGCGCGGCGAAAATGTATGCCTGCGCCTGCTGTTTCATTTAGGCAGCGCAGGACGCTTGCGCGAATTTTCGTGTGTGTTTATGTTACAGCGTGCCACACGCATCCATGGATGGTGACAGCTGAGAATTTTGCCTATTATTTTTATATAATTATGACAGTTCAAAATGTCATAATTATAACCAGCCTGTACAATCGTGAGGCATACAACCTCTACAGTTTGCACACGACACTAAGTTTTGTAAGGGAAACTTACTAATGCCATACTTGATACTCCCCATAAAACCACAAAAAATATTTAATAAATCTAAACCAAATTCCTATCGTCGCTAATACAAATAATATTAAAGACAAATATTCTCGATAATATGATCATAGATTTTTAAAATGAAAGAAATAGTAGTAGTAGTAGTTTTATAGGTATATAATACCTCTAAAAGAAAAAAAGCGCGGGAATCATCGAATTTGGCGGGCGTGATTTTTCTTTCGTTTTCTTCTAAATAATAAAAAACGTTTGCGATTGGAGATAAGTTGTGTAGATTTATGTAAATATTCATTAGATTAGTTAATTTAATTGTTTGTAGATATAATTCTTCATATATAGGGTAAGTTTTTTATATTTTATTTTTTCTGGCCACAATGGACAATGAACCACCTGATCCGGGGGGCACAGTCCCCTCGGTCGGCTTAATATTACTATTCATGAATCCAGTATGGATACTGACTCGTCCATAACCAGATCGGAGCGGAAAAGGACTAGAGCTCCGCGTAAAGTATGCAAACATTGCAATAAAAGAAGGCGAAATAGTCATTCTCACACTTTATCTGAAATAAATAAAGGAACTCATTGTCATTGCGATAATGAATCAGTCACATTCAGTGAAAGTTCAATTGTAGTTCAGCAAGAATCCACTCCACGCTCTGTGGGGTCCATCCCAGACTTCGTCATAATATTATTTTGCATAACAGCGGATGGCATAAACTTCATTTCGCAGAAAATCGTTTGGCATACACTCATTTATCATACATTCACAACGCATAATTTTATAAGTCAGAATCATCTTTATGCATAAATTTTATTCCATAATAATTAAAAGTAGACCCATCATATCGCAGAAAGTTCGCAGTCAGAATCGTCTCTTGGCATAATTTCATATCGATAGTTATTAAAAGGCAGAACTATCATATCTCAGAACCTTTAAACTTAGAATCATCTTTTGGCATACATTTCATATCGAAGAAGCATGCAGCATGCAAACAAGCATGCAGCATGCAAGCAAGCATACAGCATGCAAGCAAGCATGCAAGCAAGCATGCAGCATGCAAGCAAGCTTACAGCATGCAGGCGAGCATGCAACATGCAGCATGCATGGTTTCTGTCATGGCTTCGGCGCTGCGGGGCTCCGGCGGTCCCACGCGAGCTCATCGTCGCAGATGGTTTTACGCTCACCACCGTGGCTTCGGCTTGCTGGCCGGCAAGGCGGCCAGCCTCAGCCGTGGCGGCGACCGTCAAAACCACCTGCTCCTCAATTCGCGGGCCGCCTCGCCACTCCGCGCCTACGGGGGCTTAAATTACACTCTAGGGGTAGGGCAGACAAGACTACGTGGAGTCGGTTCTGCAGCGATTCGTTTCTGTCAATAATTTTTGTAGCACAACATAATACAATACTGACTTTTTGAGACAATATTTCATTTTATTTAAGGTTAAAATGCAATTTAATAGAAATGAAAATATGCCTAACAAAATTATTCTAAATGAAATTCTGCCATCTTCATAGTATGCCAAGTGAAAGTATGTAAAATAATCATTGCTCTAAATAATTGTTATGCTAAACGAAATTATGCGGAATTTTAAGTCTGCCAAAGGTAATTATGCCAAATAAAATTCTGCCATCTTAAAAGTATGCCAGCGTAAAGTCGACCATATAAACATTCGGCCAAACAATGATTATGCTAAACATTTTTTATGCCTTACAAATATTCGTTTAAATAAGATTATGCCAAGTGTGTTATGCCAAATAAAATTCGGAGCATCAAGTTTCTGCCAGATAGAGGGAACCCACTGAAAACATCATTAAGTCTGATCTTCCCCAGAAGGCGCCACAGGTTGCTAGGGCTTTGTACGAAGCCACAGACCTGTCGCCATACGTTGTACACATCCAAAAAAATTCTGATACTCAAAACTCGGCCCTAACATTACACCCAATAACTTTATAACTTTACTAGCTTCTGCCCGCGACTTCGTCCGCGTCAAATTTTTGCTCCCCTGAGCCTTCCCGTCGCATCGATTTGCCTGCTAGTTTTCGTCCATTTTTCGTTGCTGCTCGCTCCTTTTGAGTTATAGTGAGTCAACCTTAAAAGATAGACATATGCTCTCGCGGACTTTTTTTTTGAACTTTTTAAAAGAAACAATTCCTTCATACATGATTTTTGCGTTACTTTAACCGTTTACGCAGCGCACGCAACGGAAACTCTCAAAAGGAATAAATTTTCCCCGTTTTTGCAACATTTTTCATTACTGCTCCGCTCCTCTTAGTTGTAGCGTGATGTTATATAGCCTATAGCCTCCCTCGATAAATAGGCAACTCAACACAAAAAGAATTTTTCAATTCGGATCAGTAGTTCCTGAGATCAGCGCGTTCAATCAAACAAACAAACAAACAAACAAACAAACAAACTCTTCAGCTTTATAATATTAGTATAGATTTTCTTAAAAAACGCAGTTTCAATAATATAATTAACGGTTCATTAAAACGCATTGGTCGTAATAGAATATCATTGAGCTTCTCTCGTTACGTAGATGCCAATTCTTTTATAGATGATCCAAGTTTGGCCAAAGAGAAATTGAAGGCATTTGTTCCATCAATTAATGTGTGTCGCATTGGTATTGTTAAAGGCGTACCTACCGAATGGTCTCCGGAGGAAATAATCGAAAATATATCTGTCCCTGCTGGATGCGGGAAGGTTATCAAGGCAAGGCGTCTCAATTATAAAGTGCACGAACCGACCCCTGTGTGGAAACCATCGCAAACAGTCGTGCTCACCTTTGACGGACAAACTTTACCAAAACGTGTGTTTTGTTGTTACAATTCCATGCCAGTGGAATTGTATACATTCCCAACAATTCAGTGCTATAATTGTTGTCGTTTTGGCCATACAAAGGTACAATGCAGGTCGAACCCTCAGTGCTTCAAGTGTGGGGAGAAGCATTCTGCTGACACTTGCAGGATTGAAGATGAGAGTAGTAGTAAGTGCTGTCATTGCGGTGGCATTCATTACGCCATCAATAAAAAATGCCCAGAATTTGAGAGGCAAAAATCAATTAAGCATTATATGGCCCATAGCTGCGTGTCGTATGCTGAAGCGTCTCAGCTACATCTACCTGTATCAAAATTGTATGCAGATGTGGTAACATCTGCCCCACCACATACCACTAAAAATTCATTCTATTCACAACCTTCGCCCCAATCACGTAACCCACCAATTGTCTCCTCACAAAGAAAAACGGTATTCCTTAAACCTCGGGATCCCCCAAAAACAGCTAAGGGGTATGATCGTACAGCTCATCAAGCAATATCAATAACGAAGTTTCTATGTCAGGGAATGGTGTTGCATTCCAAAATAACACAACAAATAATAGTGAAGTCTAATTTTAAATTTAATAATCATGTTAATTACCACATTATCTAAAAATAATAATATTGAACCGTCCAACGTTGCCACTGTAATTGATACGCTGTTTAACTTATTTAATCTTAATCATAATGGATCCAAATCTATCCAAGATTGTTCAGTGGAACAGTCGCAGCATTCTGAATAAAAAATCTGATCTGTCCTACTGTGATGTTGGGAATTGGAGCGAAATGATACCAAGGCGAATGATGAGTAAATACTGCCTTTATTAAAATAATGTTACTTGTTTTATACTGTAAGACACGTATATGAACTAATAATATAAAGGTGCCTACGTACACACGACACCTCCCCCTTTTTTTTTTTTTTTTTTTTTTTTATATGAGACATAAATTGGTTAACATAATATTGGATGCTTATTACTATATGGTTACATTTAGCTTATTATAAATGTACATGACAACGACAGTTTGTCTTTCTTACATTCTATTTTATAAGTATGTGGTTTTTACAGTGCAATTGCTGTTGGTACATAAAGTAAATACATCAATCATAATATGGCTTTGTTCTGTTTTTGTGAATTACATCAGTTTTTCCATTAATTTCGATTTCTACATTTGGTGAAATGTCCCTGATAACTTTGTACGGTCCTGAGTATAAGCTTGTGAGTTTATTGCCGGTTTCGTTTTTTACTAATATTTTGTCATTGGGGTTATAATGTTTGGGGTTAATATAAGTATCATACTTACGTTTTGTTACCAACTTACTGTTAATTAAATTTTTGCGAGCTTGTGTTTGTGATAACTGTAACCTGTATTTTAGTTCGAGAGGGTAACTATTATAGTTGTGTAGCGGCTCGATTTTTTGAGTGAGGTTGCTTGGCAAATCGCACTTTTTACCGTAAACTAATTCAAACGGAGTGAACTTAGTTGACGTATTTACAGAAGTATTATAAGCGAAACACCAATAGGGTAGCCAAGTACTCCAGGATTCCGATTTTTGTTCCGTTTGAATACGAAGAAATGCGGACAAACTTTTATGTGAGTTTTCTAAAGCTCCTATGCTTTGATGGTGATATGCTGTTGAGTTAAGTTTTTTAATATTAAGCAAAGCACATACCTCTTTTACTGTTTCTGCCATAAACTCAGTACCCCTGTCGGTGGCGATTTCCTCCGGCACTCCATGATGAAGCACGAAGTTGTCCACAAATGAACGTGCGACTTCTGCAGCTGTTTTTGTTGTAAGTGGAGAAGCACATACATATTTTGACAACTCGCACTGTATTGTTAGTATGTATGAATATCCATTGTTGTCCCTATCTAATGGCCCTACTAAATCTAGGTAAATCTTTTCAAAAGCAGTGTGTGCTGTAGTCGTGACGGTCATTGGTTCCTTAACTTGTACTGTGTACTTTTGTTTTTGGCAATCTGGGCATTTTTTCACATAATTTTCAACATCTGTATCTAGGCCTGGCCAAAAGTAATATTTCCGAATTTTATTTACCATTCGCCTTATACCCGCGTGGCCACTTGTCGGTAAAAGATGAAAATCATTAAGTATTACCTTTCTGTCGTCCTTATTTTCTACGCGTTCTACATCTTGTATTACGATTAATCTGGGGCCTAACCAATTTTCGCTGTCTTTGATTTGACTGATTAATTTTTCTACAAATACTCTATTATTCTTACTTTTCATAAAATATACTTCCTCTACACATATCTCACTACAAAAATTACTCAGTGCTTTCACAAATTCTGCTGGAGTCATTTGCGAGTGAGCCGCTGGTTTTATATACGTAGTCCTTTTATTTTTTGAATAGATGAACACATTGTTTTCTTTATTTTGTTCATTTTCTTTCTTTAATTTTTCTAACCCTGAATTATCTATAAATCTTAATTCTACCACTTCTTTTGGTCTATTCTGTATCTCAACAACTTTTGGTCTTTCTAAATAAACGCTTGGTTGGGCTGCCTCGTTTGATGGTGGGTTGGCATTCAATTTTAGTTTCTGCGCCCGTGTCATAACACATACGCTATTGTTCATGTCCTGCAAATCTTTTGATGTTAATCGAGACAGTGCGTCTGCTGCTGCATTGTCTCGACCTTTGACGTATTCAATTTCGTAATCGTATTCCTCTAGTATCAATTTAAATTTAAGTAGTCTGCTGGATGGGTCTTTGAGATTAAACAGGTAAATCAATGGTTTATGATCAGTTTTAATTTTAAATGGACGGCCAAATAAATATGGTCTAAAATGTTTCACTGCCCACACTATTGCTAGTAGTTCTTTTTCAATAGTGGGGTAGTTTTTCTCTGATTTATTTAGGCCTCTGCTTGCGTAAGCTACTGGACGCCCATCCGCATTTGATAAAATAGCTCCAACTGCATAGCCCGATGCGTCTGTTTGTATTATAAATTTATTTTCTAGTGAAAAATTTGGATATTGTAGTATTGGCGGTGTTATCATAGTCTCTTTTAGTATGTCAAATGATTTCTGACAATTGTTATCCCAATTAAATACTGCATTTTTTCTGCATAATAAATTAAGATAGTAAGCTTTATCTGCAAAATTTGGAATAAACTTACGATAGTAGTTCGCAAAAGCGACAAAACGTTTTACGTCGTCTACATTTTTGGGAATTGGGTGTTCCTTAATAACACCTATTTTTGCGGGATCTGGTAGTACACCTTCACTTGATACTATGTGGCCTAGATAAAGCATCTCTTTCCTTAAAAAATTGCATTTTGTAGGGTTTAGTTTTAAATTAACTTTGCGTAAGCGATCAAATATGTCTATGAGGTTTTTATTGTGATGAGATAGGGATTTTCCAAGGACTATTAAGTCGTCGAGATATACTAAGCACTTTTCGTATGTTAGACCGGCCATAGCCATTGTCATCATGCGTGAGAAGGAACTGGGACTGGTTTTCAAACCCATCGGCATTCGCGTCATCTGGTATTGCCCAGAAGCAAATGCTGTGTATTTGCGGCTGTCTTCGTGTAGATCTACATTATAGAAACCTTGGTTTAGATCTAAGTGGCTGAAGTAAATGCAGCCTGATAAAGAGTCTAGTATTTCATTTATATTTGGCAGAGGAAACTTATCATCTTGTATGCAGCTGTTAAGTTTGCGATAATCGATTACTAATCGCCATTTTTTATTCCCCGCTGAGTCTGGTTTTTTGGGTACTAGTAGAACTGGGCTTGACCATTCGCTGTTACATTTTTCTATAACACCTTGCTGTAGTAAATTTTCTATTTGTTTGTCGATTTCTCCTTTCTGTGAGTATGGTAGTCTAAATGGCTTTGAATATATCGGTGCTACATTCGATTTTAAGTTAATTTTGTGCGTATATAAGTCTGTGGTCGTCATTTTGTCCCCTGCAAGACAAAATATGTCGGAATACTTCGCGCAAATTTTTTCTATTGATAATTGTTCCTCTTTGTTGAGGTGATTTAAATCTAGATTTGAAAATAGGCTTTTAACCCTATCCGCGTTATTGATTGTTTTTTCAAAAGAACAGATATTGTAATCTGACGATTTTTGAATGATGGGATTAATTTCTTCTATGGTTAAATCATTATCCGTTGTATTAAGGACTCGGATCGGAAGCATTCCGTTTTTGGGTTTTACTAATGTGCTAGCTATAAAAACTCCGTTTTGCAGTTCTGATGCACAAATAACAATTTCTTCAAATGCATACCTCGGCTGAGCACTAATAAAATGTATTGATTCACACCTCGCGGGTATGGTTATATTTTTGCGTGGAAAACGTAATGGAAAAGAAATTTCAACATTGTTATTCCATAGCAACAAAGTATTGTTACCCAGGTTTAGAATTGATTTGTATTTGTTTAAGAAGTCATGCCCTATTATGCCACTGGTCTTACAAGGCAAGGAATTAAAAACATAGAATTTATGTTTCAGTATCTGATTTCTAGAACTCAATGCTAGATAAACATATCCAATTGATTGGACTTTGCCCCCCATTCCAAATACGTCGATGTTCTGTTTATGGATTGGAATGTTTTGCTCCATTACATGTTTATATTTTATTGCCGATATGGAGGCACCGGTGTCAATTAACCAATTATATGGATAACCATTGCGACCATTTAAATAAAGGGTACTAGAATTATTATTTGTAAAAAGAATTGCTCTTTTAGTCACGAAAAACTCATTATTTTCGTGGGATGGCAAAGAAGATTCGGCTGTTTGCAAAGAAGCTTCGGTTGCCTGTAAAGAAGTCGTGTCTGAGTTTGTCAAAGTATGTAATTGTGCTTGGCGACTATAACTAGATCTACCTCTGTTCCTGAAGGATGACCGCCTTGCACCGCGCGCTGAGTTCCGCTGACCTCGCCAACCGCGCCCGGTGCCCTGCTGGTAACCGAAGTTCTCGCTGTTTTGCTCTTCTGCAGCTACTTGTGACGTATCTCTGGCCCTCATATTGGCTCGACGATTCCCGAAACCCCTGTAATTGTTATTTTGATAGTTATTGCGATTGAAATACAAAACTTCTGATTCGATGGGTCGTGTCATTTCTTCATCTAAAGCTGCTTGAACGGCATCTTTTAACGAGGTATAGTTCCTTGCTGTTATAACTGTACTGAGTCTACGATTTCTCAATCCATCTGCGAAACATTTTATAGCGAGTTTTTCGTTCAGTGGACGTAAAACCTTGTATGCGTGGTCCTTACCTTCCGACTGAGAAATGGTCAGGTCGACGAACATTTCTGTAATTTTATTACCAAACTCATCAATTGACAGATTTTCCTGTCTGAAACATTGCAGTTTGCGTTGAATGGCGGTCGCGGATTTTTTCGGTAACAGCTGAATTTTCATATCATTAATAAGTGCATCAGTGCTGGAATAATCAGGGGATAATTTCAATTTCGCGGCTCGAGTTAATCTATTTTTCAAAACAAAGATTACTAACCTTTTCTGGGAGTCGCCGTCGAGCTCTGAGCTGTAATATTCAATACCATCTATAAGACGATTAATACTGGATTCATCGTCGGCTGAAAGAGGCAATAAATTCATTGCTATCTTTAAATCAAACTTGGCCATTTTTTGGCTTTCCTCAGTTTTCACAGAACACAAGCTTAATATTTCCTTATGAATTATATTAAATTGTTCACAATTCTTTTTTATTAACAAGTATTCTTGTTCCTTAATGCTGCCTTTAATTGCTTCTAATTTTCCTAAAATATTTTGATATTCTTCATACAAGTGGTTAGCTTCTCGTACCTTTACTTCAATTGTTTTACCTATTCGCCTCGTGGCACCTATCTTCACTAAATATGTTCTTAATTCTTTTATCTTTACAAGTAAATCTGATAGCTCTTGAGCCATATGGCATAATTATCAAATATAGAAGCCTTTACAAACCTGAGGCGTCTTTTTAGTATATTTTCTTACTTATTAGGTACAGCTGTTTTCATACATACACAATACTGGTACATTTCAATTAGGGATATTTAGTAATAATATCTAGGCGTATAAGATGTTTAATACAAGAGTGTATATATGGTGTTCACGAGATTTCTCTACTTAGGGTTGATGAGTAATGTCTAAAGTCCACCTTTGGATCCTGTCGCACCGGACTAATGGCTTTAAATTGTTGGCACTTTCACGGTTGGGTAATAGGTAGTCACTCACTTTAATTTAATGTTACCACTTCACTATTTTATTTTCCTTCTGGTGCTTGGTGGCAGTAGGTATTAGCATGCAGTTGTCTCCTTATTCATGGTCATACTCATGTATACTAATTTATTTATGTATATGTTTCGTGTGTTTGTCCATGTCTTTTCAAATCGTTTCATCCTTTTGAAGTTTTCTGCTATACATTCTCCATTCCCACATTTATTTTTGGGTCTCGCCGAAAGTATGAAATTGACCTTCGCAATGCGTGTCGATTTATTTCATTAGTCATCCACTTGGTGTGACAGTTCTTGTAAACCCTGAACATAAAGTACAGGAATCCCAGCAACAGCAGCGACAAAATCACCAACAAAACCACATTCGTTGTACTGGTATGGTACTTTAACTGCTCCAAATCTGCGTTGTTATTACCGCCAGAAGCTGTTTGAGCTATAATAACTTCTTCCGTACTCTGATTTTTCCCCATGACAATAAACACAAATAACACTGTTCACACTGTTTCTCACAAAGACTTGTTTGCGACTACACTTGCGGTTCATCGTGGAACGGTATCCTTATACGGTCATAGGAATTGTAAACAAAGTCCAGGGGACTATTTCGTCACGGTCGCCATGTGATGTTGGGAATTGGAGCGAAATGATACCAAGGCGAATGATGAGTAAATACTGCCTTTATTAAAATAATGTTACTTGTTTTATACTGTAAGACACGTATATGAACTAATAATATAAAGGTGCCTACGTACACACGACACTACATAATGAACAAATACGATCCCTTTGCAGTCGCTCTCTGTGAGACATGGCTTAAACCAGGGTTCTCTTTTAGAATTCCTGGCTATGCGTGTCTAAGAACAGACAGAAGCGATGGGTATGGCGGTGTCGCCATACTTATTAGAAACAACTTGCCTTTTCAATCTTTTCCTCTTCCAAGTCTCAGTGACGATATATCTGCTGTCGCTGCTATTGTAAATAAAATCTGTTTAGTATGTATATATTATTCTCGTCCCACCGTAAATATCCTTTCTGAAATAAGTAATCTTCTTTCAATTTTACCTAAACCGTTTTTGGTAATGGGCGACTTTAACTCACAACATCAGTCCTGGGGTAGTTCTAGTTCCAATTACTATGGGGAAAAGTTATTGGAAATTCTAGACTCTAATAATTTGTGTATTTTCAACCGACGAAAAAAAACGGAGGAGGTTCTCAATTCGACGCGTATATTTTTTTTTTTCAACCGACGAAAAAAAACGGAGGAGGTTCTCAATTCGACGCGTATATTTTTTTTTTTTTTTTTTTATGTATGATCACGCATAACTTTTTACATAGTGGTCCGATTGTGACAATTCTTCTTTTATTGGAAAGAATATACTCCCAAGGTGGTCCCATATAAATTTGGAAAACAAAATCGAACCCTAAGGGTTGGAAAACAGGGGATGATTGATTGTTCACTCACTGACACTCACAACTTTTTACATAGTGGTCCGATTGTGACAATTCTTCTTCTATTGGAAAGGGTATACTCCCAAGGTGGTCCCATATAAATTTGGAAAACAAAATCGAACCCTAAGGGTTGGAAAACAGGGGATGATTGATTGTTCACTCACTGATTGTAACGTATAAACACGCATAACTTGTTACATAGTGGTCCGATTGTGACAATTCTTCTTCTATTGGAAAGGGTATACTCCCAAGGTGGTCTCATATAAATTTGGAAAACAAAATCGAACTCTAAGGGTTGGAAAACAGGGGATGATTGATTGTTCACTCACTGACACTCACAACTTTTTACATAGTGGTCCGATTGTGACAATTCTTCTTCTATTGGAAAGGGTATACTCCCAAGGTGGTCCCATATAAATTTGGAAAACAAAATCGAACCCTAAGGGTTGGAAAACAGGGGATGAGTGATTGTTCACTCACTGATTGTAACGTATAAACACGCATAACTTGTTACATAGTGGTCCGATTGTGACAATTCTTCTTCTATTGGAAAGGGTATACTCCCAAGGTGGTCTCATATAAATTTGGAAAACAAAATCGAACTCTAAGGGTTGGAAAACAGGGGATGATTGATTGTTCACTCACTGACACTCACAACTTTTTACATAGTGGTCCGATTGTGACAATTCTTCTTCTATTGGAAAGGGTATACTCCCAAGGTGGTCCCATATAAATTTGGAAAACAAAATCGAACCCTAAGGGTTGTAAAACAGGGGATGATTGATTGTTCACTCACTGATTGTAACGTATAAACACGCATAACTTTGTACAGAGTAGTCAGATTTTGATAATTATTTTATTGTTGGATAGGGTATACCTTGCCAAGTATTATTAGTACATTAAAGCCACAAAAAATCATAAAATAAAAACTTTTTAACAAAAAATTAAACCGCCGAAAAACTGAAAAGCATAAAATAATAAACCTTAAAATTTTGAGTCGGCGCTGAAAAATCAATGAACAAGGAACACTCAAAGCGCCGACTCATAATTTTAAGGTTTATTATTTTATGCTTTTCAGTTTTTCGGCGGTTTAATTTTTTGTTAAAAAGTTTTTTAAATACATGTCTCCCAACACGCCAAACGAATCCAGATGAGGGAATAAGCGCCCCTGACCTCTCAATCTGCACACCTGATTTAGCATCAACATTATCCTGGTCTCCTTTAACGTCTTCTTATGGTAGTGATCATTACCCTTTAATCATTTCTTTTCCACATCAAAAAACAGCTGCTTGCATTCCAACACCACGATTAAAGTACAGACTTCAAAATACAGATTGGGATACATATAAAAATTGTGTAGAAGAAAGAATGCTTGCCTTATCTGATTCTTTACAACTACATGACCCTCAGTTATTATCTAATCAAATTACCAGAGTTTTAATAGAGGTGGCAGATAATACTTTCCCTATTAAGAATGGTGCTACAGGCAAAATTCCTTCACCACCTTGATGGGATGCTGAATGTACCTACTCAAGCCATTAAAAAAAGAAAAGAAGCAGAAAAAAATTATGGTCATACTATGACTCGCCACAATTTTCAGATATACCTAGAAGCTGCTCGAACAACTCGTAAGCTCCTTAGGAAAAAGAAATTTGAAGGTTGGCAAAGATTCTGTGCATCTATCTCGCCAGAAGTTAATGCATCTCTAGTATGGCAAAATATTAGGCGATTCAGGTCAGCATTCAGCGACACAACAGCCTCAAAACTACCATTAGAATTAGCCAATGAATTTATGGATAATTTAGCTCCCCCTTCAGTCCCAGAACAAAGATCTTTAATCCACCTTCCTAATGTTCCTATTCCTAATTCTGAGTTGAATTCCCTGTTCACACTAAGTGAGTTGAAAGGAGTCCTTTCACATGTTAAGGATTCAGCTCCTGGTGAAGATGGTATACCATATTCATTTATAGCTCATCTGTCTGACTCTGTTCTTTTAATTTATTTAAATCTCATCAATACAGCTTTGATATCTGGCAGCATTCCATCAAGTTGGAAGTCTCAAACGATTATTCCCATTCTAAAACCAAACAAACCTTCTTCTAATGTTACTTCTTATCGACCAATTGCACTTTCTACAGTTCTTGCTAAAATTGTTGAACACCTCATTAAGAATCGTTTGGAATGGTATTTGGAGAGCAAAAACTTGCTAGGCACATCACAGTTTGGTTTTAGGAAGGGTAAAAGTACGATGGACAGCCTTAGTGTGTTCACAACTGATATTCGTTTAGCTTTCTCTTCCAATAACTCTGTAATTGCTGCCTTCCTGGATATTAGCTCAGCTTACGATAATGTCCTGGTATCAGTCCTGGAACAAAAGCTGAATTCATTACAAGTTCCAAAAATGCTGTCTAACTTCATAATTAACATGCTTTCAGAGAGATCTTTAAATCTTCATATTGAAGGGTACCCATTTACCCGTTTAGTATGGAAAGGTCTCCCTCAAGGTTCCGTACTTAGTCCAATTCTCTACAATATTTACACTTATGATTTGGAATCCTCTTTAAATGAGTCAGTACAAGTCCTTCAATATGCGGATGATTTACTTCTTTATTTATCTGGTCATTCTGTTGAAAATATTTGTACTTCCTTAACCTCTTCTTTATGTTAACTGAAGACTTGGCTAGAAACCAATGGTCTACATCTGTCAATTGATAAAAGCAACATCGTCTTGTTTACAAGGATGCGTAAGCCTCCTATAGTTACAGTACAGTATAATAATATCCCTATGCCTGTTAAAAACCAGGTTAAATTTTTAGGCCTTATTTTGGATACACATCTTACTGGTTTACCCTCAGATCTCACAGACAAAGGAGATATGGCATGCTGCAGGATTTGTTTCGAAACCATATGTCGCCAGATACTCCTACGACTTACCACCCCTACAGGCATAATTCAATGGTTACAATGCACACAAGCATTCAAACGTGCACTTGCTATTGGTTCGCACACTAAAATAACCACGTGTACTACACTAACACACACTCAAACAATAGAGTATTTAGACCAGACTTGCTCAGTATCGATATCGATGAAGGGTGTTTTTAATACTGTTATTATCATCATTTAATTAAACTAACGCAAATAATAAAACAATAACTATTTTTTTTATTTAGCTTTAAACTTACAAACCTACATTATCTTAGCTATGGAAAACTTTACACGATCTCTAAATTAACTGTGGTATACCTCCGTCTTGATCTTGATGAAAATCCTTTGGATAACTACAATATAAAAAAATTCTAAGTCACTGCAAGAACAACAATCAATAGCATATAGTAACGCAACACTCATGTATGACGGAATTGTTCCTCTTAAAAAGTTCTAAAAAAAAGTCCGCGAGAGCATATGTCTATCTTTTAAGGTTGACTCACTATAATTCTTTTAATTGTAGTCAAATCTAAATACTATACTATCTCTAAACAGAAGAGGTTGTTTGGTTGATCGTACAAATCTCAGGAACTATGTTAAATGTTAGTGTATGATAGATTCATAGATAATCGCAAAACAGTGTGACCACAGAACCAACTGCTGTACAACGACAGGGGTCAAACATTGTCGAAATTCTCATCTGCTGTAGTACGGAGGCTGGCAGTGGAAGGGACAGAATTAAATAAAGTCAATAATAGTATTAACTCTACTACATTATTAAGTAAATGGGTAGTACTAATAGCTGACCATGCATCGTGCTACTACTTACTAAGAATTTTTAATCGACACTACTACGTCTCTATTTCACGGAAGCCGGCAGCGGCCGTACCACGCGGCACATGACTGTCATCGTATTGTGAGTATCGTTAAAAATAAAAATACATCGCGCAGTCGAATGAACAGATTCATTTATCGGTTTGTAATAAGCAAGCAATGAATTTTGTTCAATACGAATAAATCACTTATCTTTCCATCACGTTCTTACAGAACTTAATTTATATTTTTTGAATTTAAAGAAGAAAAACATTAATATTGTAATAATTACATGTGAAATGAGATTCCATCTTTTACGTAGTTCACTTTGCTGCTAGTATTTTTGCAAACAACGAATGTGCAAGTAGGCATTTTGTAAAAAATTAGGAGAAGTGGCGCGAGCGCGTGGTGACTTTCGACTGGCGGACGGAAACTAACAACAAGCCAAATTTTGGCCAGATGCGTTCGCACGGGCCGAGTCGCCTTAGCACATCTCCCTTGTTTGTGTGATCTGAGGGTTTACCACACTGTGATTATATAACTGCTAAATGTGAACGAAATATCAACATAATTAGATGTCTTTCTGGGGTTTGGTGGGGTGCACATCCCTTTTCATTAAAACTACTTTATAACACCTTGATTAGAAGCGTATTGGACTATGGCACCTTTTTGCTGGAGCCTGCTAATGTTGCTGGTCTTAAGAAACTTGACAGTGTTCAGTCCAAAGCACTTAGAGTGGTTTCAGGTGCAATGAAAAACAGTCCTATTAATTGTCTTCAGGTGGAATGTGGAGACCCTTTTTATTTTTTTATTTTTTTTTCTGGATGGGAAATCATCAAATGACTTCTCCCGCTCTGGGCGGAGCGGGAGGGCGTGTCAGACTTTTACTGACTAAAACCCACCCGTGTTCCATCAGTTGCCCATGTGCCAGGGTCACGGTATCTCTTTCGAACAATCACGCGACCCCGGCAGGGCACGCGACCCCGGCAGGATGTGGAGACCCTCCACTTCATTTACGACGTCAATTTTTAGCTGATAGATTTATGGCTCGGTGTTTGCAATTTACATGTCATCCTTTGCGAAATAAACTTTCCATTCTCTCTGAAGAAGTAATTTCGTCCACTTACTGGAGGCACAAAGATACTCCGTGTTTAGTTAAAAGCTTTAGAAAATACAATTTAATTGAAGCTCCCTGTCACCAATCTCAATTTCTTCCTATATTTCACTGTAATTACAGTTCATTAATTATGTCACCAAATATACACTATAACCTTAACATTTACCGAGATGAATGTCATATTATGTCATAATATTAACTTCAACTTCACTATGGATAGAGACTGGAAAGGCTGTCAGCTCTTGTTTACAGATGCTTCGAAGCATGGAAGAGACTCATGCGTGGGAGTAGGAGTATTCCACTCCCAATATAATATAGTTCAAAAAATAAAGCTCCCGCCCGAGTCATCTGTATTTACGGGAGAATGTTACGGTCTATTCAAAGCTGTCGAATATATACTTATGATGGGCTTACGAAATTCACTCATTTTAACTGATGCAAGGAGTGCCTTACAATCTTTGGCCAGATTCCCTTTCTATTCTCATAATCCTCATATTATATTTGAATCACGTGAACTCCTTTATAGGTGTTCTATTAAGGGGTATTCAGTGCATTTTGCGTGGATACCCTCGCATTGTCGCATTTTAGGTAATGAGAGAGCTGACCAGTTGGCTAATGATGCCGTATTGTGTGGAGATGTTTTTCCGTACAAAAATAACTCCCAAGATCTGGCAGCTCTGCCCAAGGTTTACCTACAGGAATCCTGGGGTAAGCTTTGGTCCTAGCAATCAGTGAAAGGGAAATTTTATCGCACTATTCAGCCATCCATTTTTGTAAAACCTTGGTTTAGCAAGTACAAGCTAAGCAAAAAGATTACAACAATATTCATACGTATGCGATTGGGTCACGTGTGCACTCCTGCTCATCTTGCCAGGCTTGGCATTGTGCAGAACCGTGCGTGTGAATGTGGCGCTGAGGTGGGAGATCTGAACCATCTTATTTTTTCCTGCCCCCTTTATGACCACTCCTCACTTTTCCAAAGTCTTGTTTCCCTCCGAGTCCCTTGTCCCACTTCTATTTCGTGTATTTTATTTAATTTCAATGTAGATATTTATAAAACCACAGCTCTTTTCTGTGTAAATAATGATATAGCTATCTAAACATTAGTTTATAAACTGTATATAAGTACTTAATTTACCATGTAGGTAGTTCTTAGGTAGTTCTTAGTTTACGCTCGAGTTGGCCTATTTGTTGGGCCACCTTGTGGCGTTCATGTTTTTTTTTTTTATTTATAACCTACTGATAAAACTTGTTATATTTTTTTTTCTTTTCTTCTGTATATAATACATTATTATATTAGCAACCTATTTCCTTTCTATTTCCAAATTTCCCGTTGTACTAATATATAATTTCGCAAGTACTTGATTCCTACGTTTTGTTATTATATAAATTACTAGCTTCTGCCCGCGACTTCGTCCGCGTCAAATTTTTGCTCCCCTGACCATTCCCGTCGCATCGATTTGCCTGCTAGTGTTGCTGCTCGCTCCTTTTGAGTTATAGTGAGTCAACCTTTAAATATAAACATATGCTCTCGCGGACTTTTTTTTAGAACTTTTTCAAAGGAACAATTCCGTCATACATGATTTTTAAGTTACTTTAACCGTTTACGCAGCGCACGCAACGGAAACTCTCAAAAGGAATAAATTTTCCCCGTTTTTGCAACATTTTTCATTACTGCTCCGCTCCTCTTAGTTGTAGCGTGATGTTATATAGCCTATAGCCTCCCTCGATCAATAGGCTACCCAACACAAAAAGAATTTTTCAATTCGAACCAGTAGTTCCTGAGATCAGCGCGTTCAATCAAATAAAACAAACAAACAAACAAACAAACAAACTCTTCAGCTTTATAATATTAAGTATAGATAGTATAGATTGTCAGGGGCAATAAGCACGAATAGTGCAACGCCATAAACAAAAAAAAAAATACCTATAAAATTAATTTATTACCTATGGTTATACTTGACATTCAATATGACTATAGACCGTAGACAGTCGAGGCTATAGACACAAAATATTAAAGACAGATGTTCTCGATTGGACCACAGATTTGGACCATAAACAAAAGAATACCTATGCATGTGTGTATTAAATACATGGTAATGAATAGTAGTGTGTGTAACGTGTTATTTATTGAAAATAATGTATTTTTCCGCATAATTTAATAAAAATATTAGCATTCGTCACTTCTTCTCTGTATAAACTATAAGTGTGCGAAATTTCATACTTCTACAGCTTGGCAAAAAAGAGTCTGGAAAAAATGAGGGCGCCTGTTTAGTAAGTATGGCCACCCTGTATACTAGGACTAAAAGTGATAAGATACTTGGTGTTTTAATCAACAAACACGAGATTCCGGGAATTCTCAACAGACAAAATTTCAAGACTTGATAGGCACACAGGCTTTTACTTTCATTGTATTTAGTAGATTGCGCATTATTTCGTTGGAATAACCTTTTACCTAAGAGATGCAAGTGCCATCATAATAACATACCTAATGAAAACTTATTCACTATAAAAATAAATTAAATTACACTCAGGGATTGCCGATTGAACCCGATACACAATAAATAATGTTCAGCAATCGCATTTGCGGCCACCATCTAGGGTATTCACAACCATTCGATGGTTGGTATGCCTGTATCAAATTTGACATGAATGATAATGAATTAATCCTGTTAATGCTGACAGTTTATAGTTGACAAGAAGGCGACTAACAGCTGCTTACTGTCGGAAACTAATCGGAAGTCGGAGAGTACCTATAACATGTCGCTTTCAAAAGGTACGGGCAATATCGAATAAACTTGATCAGTTGACTAACGAAGCCGTCTGGTACAGACGCTAGCACATCAAGCTACCCGAAACTGTCAAATTTTCCCAATCAATGTTGAACACTTTAGCGATAAAGTTGAAATCTATAAAAGAAATTTGACAAATTGTAGTAGCTTTATGTGCTGGCGTCTGTTACAAAACACTCACTATCCACATGACAATGAAAATGAAAGAACACGCTAAAGTTTAGGTTTTATTTAAAAAGAAAAACGTGACATAACATCATTTGTGTATTCCTTTTTGCTGCTTTAATAGATTTTTCCATTAACACTGACGTGTCAGTATTACATTTCTTATTTATGATATCTAAATACATAGTGTAAAAATCTTTCTTTGACGTTTACAGCTCCCATTATTATAACCCAAGTTTCTTCAAACTATAGGTAATATATTACGTAAAGTAGGCACCTGCCTGGGTGGAGCACCACCGTGTCCTCGTAGAGGCGATCGGCGGCGGCGACCTCTCTCATCCGGCCCTGGTGCGAGCCATGGTACGGAGCAAGAGGGCATGGGAAGCCGTCACCTCCTTCTGCGAAGCAGTATTGCTCGCAAAGGAAGAGGCGGAGTGCGTGAGGGAATGGCAGTCTCTGCGCCCTCACGTCCCTAGCCGCCACAGGAGGAGACGCCCCGGGCGTCGGGAGTCGATTGCGGACTCCCGGCCACCGTAGGCGTGAGCTTGCGGGCGGCGAGCAATGGGTAGCTCACCGCCCGGTAAGGACCAAGCTCTGGTCGACGGCGCGTAGTGTTCCACGCGCGCCTCAAAGAGATGTCAGCAGCGCTGAAGGGGTCTGCTAGGACCGATGCCTGCCGGGGTCGCGTGATTGTTTGAAAGAGATACCGTGACCCTGGCACAAGGGTAACTGATGGAACACGGGTGGGTTTTAGTCAGTAAAAGTCTGACACGCCCTCCCGCTCCGCCCAGAGCGGGAGAAGTCATTTGATGATTTCCAACCCAAAAAAAAAGTAGGCACCTGAAAACTTATAAATGTAAATTATGCTTTTTTTTACTGTGGTATGTGGTATGCGATAATAGGATTAACAAAAAATACTTGCCTGTTTCTTTACAGTGTTGAACATTTTGTCTAATTGCACACAGATCAAAATCGTCTAATTCTTTCTTCCGCCAACTGTTTTGGTGTTTCTCGAGGTGTAGAAAGAATCCTTAATTTTTTTCACCCTCATTAACAACTTCTCTAATTGTACGTGAGATTTATCTTGAAAAAAAAATATAAAGGCAATCATATTAATTCCATGTACATTTTTCAATTTCAAGTATCAACCATTAAAAGTCAACGTACACGCGATTTGTCAAACTAGAAAACATAACCTCAATAATCCATTAGTAAATAAAACAATAAAATGGCTTGAAACTTATAATATCGATAAAACTTCGTATTAGAAAGGAAAAACAGTGACTGACATTGACTAAAAGATACATTTCTTGGATAAATACCTGTCATGTCGGCATTTCGCTCGAAAACATTGCCAATCGGAGACAAAATTTGTGCCGCTTCAGATTCCGCCAAATATCTTACGAAAACTTGATATATCACAACTCACACCACTACTCCCTATTGTTTTATTCATTTTTTATATCTACAAAAGCATTAACAATTGATAGTTAATTAGAAATAAGTGAAATACAACTGGGAACTTAACACAATGACAGATCAGCTACTTGTTGTTGATAAACAAAGCAGTGTTGTCACAAAAAAAATATTTTAGTTCCATTTTTCACCACGACAGATTCTTTTTGCCAAGCAATACGTCCACCCAATTTTCGTAAAAAGGTATCCAAAGTTTTCGCTTCACGTATTAATATATAGATAATTAAAGCAATTCGTGCAAAATTATTCCCTAACCATTCCAAAATATCAAAAATGCACAACGTTAATATTCAAGTTTTCACTTCTGCCGGCACTCCCGGAGTGCAACCCGTCGTTTTTTTTTGGTGGTTCAGTATCAATAATAGAACACGTTTCAACTATTTTTTCAATACTTTTTTTTAAATTTTTATCCGACCTTAACCCTTCTTTGCATGATGTGGAAATTTCCATCATAACATTGAATGCCCAAAAATTATATAAAATAACAAGTTCTCTTTAAGTTGAT
Source organism: Aporophyla lueneburgensis (assembly GCA_932294355.1). Taxonomy (NCBI): domain Eukaryota; kingdom Metazoa; phylum Arthropoda; class Insecta; order Lepidoptera; family Noctuidae; genus Aporophyla; species Aporophyla lueneburgensis. The sequence continues at coordinate 139,708 of OW028745.1, read as the reverse complement.
CGTGTCTTGATACCTTTTTAATGTCCATTGCATAAAACAAAAACATAGCTGTCAAAAATAAGCAAGTGTCACTATCAGTAAAACTAGCTTGAAGTTGTCATTTCACTGTTTGTTGTAGTTGCAATAAACTAAACATATGATTTCGTTTTTAATTTTGTTTAATTATATTTGAGTTTCTATTGCTAAAAAGTGAAATGAGTGGAATAAAGGTTTGTATTCTGTTATTTTTAGACCAATTTCTAAAAAAGTTTGCGTTTAATTTAAAAAAAAATACCACATGATGGAATTTTACATCACCATGCAGTTACTTATCTTCTAATGTATGGAAAAAATATTTCACTCATTGTTTATTATTTGTTTATTATTCTAGAAACTCCTAGATGAGAAGGAAATCGAAGCTTATTTGACTCAGTTGGAAGACGTCGACTCAGACGAAGCTAATGATCTAACTTTGCAGGATGATAGAAATTTCCATCAGAATGGTTTTTGCTAAATTTATACTATAAATATATACTAGGATTTTTAAAAATATTTTTCCCTTAATCTAGAGCATGAATTACATCACCCTGATTTATTTCACAAAAATCTAAAAAATCATGCAAAGAAGGGTTAAATCGGTTAACTGTGGACAACCTACATATCTCGTACCTAATATGATATCGACAATAGGAATAGGTCAGTAACAGCGCGCCGGCGTAGGTACTTCAAACTTTTTAGAATTTTGAACGACCTAACAGCTGATACCTACCAGCCGAGTACCTACTCGTAGCTATGCTCGGTCGGTCTCCTTCGCCGCCGCCGCGCGCAATTTACCATAAAAACTAGTTCCAAAATAAACATCTTTCCTTAACGATAACTTATTTTTTTTGTACTAAGATATATCAAAACAAAAATTGCATGGTTATTATCACTCCTTTAAGTTTAATTCGTTAAAATTTGCGCACCGGTTAAAAACTTATCCTGTATGTTAAGAGCCATTTTACATTTTTGCGCGAATATCTAAGATTTTAGTCGCCTAATTTACCTCTCATCTGGCCCGGATTGGCCATACGGGCAAATGCCCGATGGGCCGGAGGCCCAGTGGGCCGGTCGGGCTGTTGGCTATGCCAATAGTATTAAAATGATTTTCCATGTTCCCTTTAATATAATTAAATTTTATAAAATTACAAACACATGACCTAAACGAAACCTTACATTAGTTCAATAAAAGTACAGGGCAAAAGTACTGTTCCTATAATTCCTATGATCGATTTTGTGTCTGGTAAATGATTGAGTGTCTGTATAGGTAGAATACGTGCGTTAAGAAAAACCAGGAAGACTTATATTCAATTCAATCCATTCCTATTTCGCAGTCTATTATTATTCAGAGTTAGAACTATGAATACTGTTATTTAGTTTTATTTTAAGTACAGTAAAAGCTCTTTATTCGCAGTGTATATGTTCGGGAAATATGCCGCGAATACAGAAACCGTGAATATGGAATGGTAATTTATATGGGATTATGGGGGATACGTTTCTCGGTGACCAAATAAAAAACCAATATGTAAAAAAAACAATTTATTTGAAGTTTTTGACCATATTTATTCATTACTAGCTGACCTGACAAACGTTGTCGTTTGACAACGAAAAAACAAACAACAACAACAAAACACACAACGCACAATTAAATAGTTATCGTTAGATAACTATTTAATTCGAATTGGTATCTATCTATATAATCTATATATATAAAAATGAATCCCTATTTCCCTTGGTCACGCCATCACGCGTGAACGGCTGGACCGGCTTCACTTTTTTTGTTGTTGTTGTGTTTGTTATCGTCAGGAGAAGGTTCTTATGAAAGAAAAAAATAAAAAAAATGTGCGGATAATCTCAGGAACTACTGGTCCGAATTGAAAAAATATTTTTGTGTTTGGTAGCCTATTTATTGAGAAAGGCTTTAGGCTATATAACATCACGCTATGATCAAAAGGAGCGGAAGAGCAATGAAAAATGGACGAAAACTGGTAGGCAATTCGATGCGACGGGAAGGGTCACGGGAGCAAAAGTTTGACGCGGACGAAGTCGTGGGCAGAAGCTAGTCTATATATATAAAAATGAATCCCTATTTCCCTTGGTCACGCCATCACGCATGAACGGCTGGACCGAATTCACTTTTGTTTTTTTTGTTGTGTTTTTTATTGTCAGGAGAAGGTTCTTACGAAAGAAAAAAAATAAAAAATTGCGCGGAAAATTAGAAAATTTATGAACACTTATTTAAGAATACTTAACAACCATCTCCGGAACCACTGGTCCGAATTGAAAAAATCTTTTTGTGCTTGGTAGGCTATTTATTGAGAAAGGCTTATATAACGATCATGTCTCCACTCTTGCGAAGGAATGTTTCAGGCGCTTAGGATTTGTTTTGCGAAATTCCCGTGACTTTCGCAATCCCAATGTTATTAGGCTATTGTACACCGCTCTGGTTCGCAGCAAACTGGAGTCCAGCGCTTGTGTTTGGCACCCCTACACCGCGACCCAAACTTTAATGGTTGAAAAAGTACAGAAAACCTTCCTCAGATGTCTCTTCCAAAGGTTATACCATTTCTTTCCATATATGTACCCCACCAACTATCTTTTAGGGACGTTGGGCTTTAACTCGTTGGAGGTGAGAAGAGGCCTTGATCAGCTCTCGGTAGCCTGTAAGACCTTACGGGGACGTATCGACTGCCTAGAGCTCCATGGCCTTTTCTGTCGGTTGTTTGTGCCCGATAAATACATTGGACACCGTCAGAGCCGCCGGCACAACCTTTTTGCGCAACTACCATCTAAGACTGTAGCCAGAGCCGAATCCCCAGTCTGTCGCACCTTGAAAATGCTAAATGCCCTCCTGAATGCCAACCCTGAATGTGATGTGTTTGTTGATGAATGGAATAAAATTATGCGTGTATGTCTGGCGTTCTGTGAGAGAAAGTATGCAAGGGAGTCCACTGTTCCATATTAGTTGTTAATATAGGTAATTGTATAACTTTTTGTAATTAGTGTCAACGTTTTATGTGTTTCTATGTTAATTAATTTAATTGGTGTTGTACCGTTTTAATTAACTATAAATAAATAAATAAATAAATAACATCTTAAAAGTTTGTCATAACTTGGTCTAACATGGGTAGTGTATATGATACTTGGTGCTCTTTGCTTTGTATCGGTGGGATTTGATAAGTTAACACAACATTTATTGATTCTGAGGCGGTACGAAGTTCGCTGAGTCAGCTAGTTATATATAAAAATGAATCCCTATTTCCCTTGGTCACGCCATCACGGGTGAACGGCTGGACCGATTTCACTTTCTTTTTTTTTGTTGTGTTTGTTATTGTCAAGAGAAGGTTCTTATGAAAGAAAAAATATAGATTATCTTCAGACTTAGGCAATGGTTTAAAGAATTTTGTAATTCATTACAAAATCTTACTTGGCAGTTTTGAAAAGCTCCTTCAATTTAGACTGATATTCAGCAGTGGCATTAGCATTTTGCCTCTTAAAAATAAGGCCAACTCCATAGACGGATCAGTTTTCATAAAGATCACAAAGTTCATTTGGCATTCTTACCACTTCACTATGATTGTTCAAATTAAAAATGTTACGTTTCCAGTGTAAGCCTCTTCATCAATGGGCAGTGAATGTAACATTTCAAGCAACTCCTGAATGTCACTTGATTCTACTATTCGAACCCATGTCATCCTATTCCATTGTCAACGCTTATTCTTCAATTATTTTATACTTTATAATTTCTTTTAGTTTTTAAACTATTATTTATTCAATATTAATGTGTACGTACCAACGTACCGATTGCATCCGCGAATAAAGAAATCTTTAGCCGCGATTATAGGAATTGGGTCGCATTTTTTTATCCGCGAATAGTAAAAACGCGAATGAAGGAAGTGCGAATAAGAAGCTGTTGCGTACAGCACGCAGTACGCGATTAGTCGGGTAAAATGAAAACAGTTCAAATGGTTTTATAGTGTGTGAGACCCTGCGACGGCGATTAACATGGGTAGGTCGCGGAAGATCGCGAGAGCGCGCACTGTGATGCGCCCCGTGCAATGGCGGAAGACGGACTGACTGCCGGTCGAGACGGGCCCAAGCAAACTCGCGGGCGAGCTGTTTTCTGCTGAGCGAATGTGATCTCTACAATATAAGCGTGTAACAGTGTAAGATCGCAGGGGCGGGGCCTCAGTATTTTTATTATAAAATAAAGTTATACAATGTATTTTCCGTACGCAACATTCTCCCCCTCAGTGTCGTGTCGACACGACACTCAAAACGATAATCTAAACGAGAAAACAAATAGAACTTAAAATACTCCTAGCCTGGCTGCAGGTCTTTTAAATACGCCATTTTTGGTCCTAACGTCTACAACTCTTACGCGTCCGTCAGGACCTGGGTACACTGATTATACTATGCCTTTAGGCCAGCAATTACGGGGGGAGTTTGGGTCGACTATTACGACCATATCGCCGATCTTTAATTGGGCACCCTCGTCCCTCCATTTTCGGCGCGGCACTAAATCGGGAAGCATCTCCCTCACCCATCTGGCCCAAAAATGGTCAGCCAGGCGCTGGGAAACACGCCATTGTTTGCGCAAGCATAGGTCTCGGTCCGTGAACACCCCTGCGCTTGGTAAATTGGACGACGACCCTATGAGAAAGTGATTTGGCGTTTGTCTCGTCGTCCTGAGGATCCACGGAAACATGGCCAAGGGGCCGGCTGTTTATAATATTTTCCACTTCCGCTAGGAGAGTAATCAGAGTCTCTTCATGCGGAGCTCTCTCTTTAAGGACCACCTTGAGGGCGGTCTTGACACTGCGCACGAGTCGCTCCCAAGATCCTCCCATGTGTGGGCTAGCTGGTGGAATGAAGCTCCAGGAAACTCCATTGTTCAGGGCTTCGTTCATGACAGTACTTTTGTCTACGGCGTCGTAGGCTTTCCTTAGTTCAATCTCTGCACCGCGCATATTGGTCCCGTTATCAGAATAAATCTTCTTTGGCCAGCCTCTACGTGCGGCCATTCTGCGTAAAGCCATTATCAATGAATCTGCAGTGAGAGACGGTACGATCTCAATATGCACGGCACGTATTGTCAGGCACGTGAATAAGACACCATAGCGTTTTGGTTTTGATCTTCCAAATGTGACCTCTATTGGCCCAAAGAAGTCGACTCCGGTGACGGTAAACGGCCTTTGGTGATGTGCGAGTCTACCTTCGGGCAAGTCACCCAATCGTGGCGGCTTTGGATTAGCTTTCCTGATGCGACAGAACAAGCACTGCGTTGCAACAGCACGGACCGTAGGACGTAGACGTAACAGCCAATATTTTTGACGCAGTTCATTCACCACCAACTCGTTACATCCGTGGCCTGCGCGGATGTGATAATACTTTACAATGAGTCGAGCCACGTGGTCATGTCCATCCAGGATCACAGGTGATTTTGTGTCCAACGATACATCCTTAGCTGCTCCAATTCTTCCACCAACACGTAGTAATCCAGTATCATCCAATATGGGTGTCAGGGCGCGTAATCTACTATCGCGTTTTATTTCTTTATTTTGTTTTAACAGCAAGATGTCACTGCAGAAAGCTGTGGCTTGAGAGTGCTGAAGCAATAAAGTTTCAGCTCGTTTCATCAACTCGTCGGTAAGCCCACTTGTTTTTATCTTCTTGCATTTATCTATGAACAACAAGACAGTTCCAGCAGTTCGAAGCAAGCGCAACCAACTGGAAAAGCGCGTCGGCTTCGGTACAGGTAAGTCGTTAACACTATTATTTTCATTTACTATATTTATTTTTTCTAATATTTCTTCATTAATTTTTATTTTATTTTCAGGTTCCTGAGGCCAGCAAGAGCGTGATTGATGTAAAAATGACGGACCGGTAAACCACGATGAGTCGCTGCCAAGAACGTAGTTGGTACTTTTAGTTCCTAAATCTGCCACGTTGACGTCGGTCGGCACATAGTGCCACTCATCGGCCTTACTTAGTTCGTCAATTTCTCCTAGACGATTAGCAATAAAAACTTTATATGTTCTACAATCATTTCTGATCCAGTGTAAAACAGTTGTAGAATCCGTCCAGTAATAAACTGAACTTGGTTTCAAACGATGTTCCATTTTTATATTGTTTGCTAATTTACATCCTAATAGAGCACCCTGTAGTTCTAATCGCGGCACAGAAACCGATTTCGTAGGTGTAACTTTAGATTTACTGGCGATAAACGCTACAATAATATGTCCACTGCTCATTTCCTTGCGCCAGTACGCGACAGTCGCATAGGCGCTCGGCGATGCATCGCAAAATACGTGTAGTTCTAAGTTTTCGTTACTCGTGCTCTTATCACTATCACAAAAATACCAACGCGGGATCCTAATATTATTTATATTTTTAGCTTGAACTATCCAACACTGAAATAAATTATTTAACTCATCATTCAATTGCTCATCCCATTTTATATTTGTTTTCCAAGTTTCGCGCATTAATATTTTGCCTTTAATTGTAAATGGTATCAGATAACCATGAATGTCAAAAATAGACATAACAATACATAACAGTTCGCGCTTCGTTGGTCTTCTTTTTAAGTTTACTACATCAACTGGTATACGCTTCAAGGTCAAATCGAATCCTAACTCGTCGCTAGCAGCGTACCATAATAAACCGAGTGTCCTTTCCGATTGATCTTTATCGAAGGTGCAACAGACACTGTCACTCAAAGTTTCCTTCGGTACGCTTTCCAGAGCCTCCGGTACGTTGCTAGCCCAGTTCCGAATTTCAAATCCACCCTGCTGGTGAATAAAGGTGACTTCTTTAATCATTCGTTTTGTAAGGTCGACTTCGGGTAAACTATCTATATAGTCGTCCATATAATGTTGCTTGCAAATAGCGTCGACAGCTGTTGGATAAGTATCCTTAAAATGCAATGCATTTTTATTTTTAATATGTTGCGCGATAAAAGGCGAGCAGTTCGCGCCAAATATTAATGACGTCATAGCATATTTATTAACGTCCTTAGTGGCTTCATCGGTAAATAAAAACCTAAGTGTATGTTGATCCTTTTCTTTAATTTTAATCCGAAGAAACATATCTTTAATATCTGCAATAACTCCAATTTGATTTTCCCTAAACCTAAACATAATTCCAAATAACGACTGTAACAAGTCCGGCCCTGTCAATAAAAAATCGTTAAGAGAACATCCCTGTGTTTTCGCAGCCGCATCGAACACTAAACGTAACTTCTTCTTATTGGGGTTATCGACCCCGAAATGAGGTAGGTATCAAATATGGTCGCTAGACTCTCCCTCGTTTAGCCTCCTGGCATAATTATTCGAAAATAAATGCTGAATACGTTCCCGGTAACGAGACGCGTAAGTGTTGTCGGCTGACATTTTCCTCTCAACAGATTTTAAACGATTATAGGCATTTTGATAAGAATCAGGCATAACAAAATTATCATGTTTCCAAGGCAATTCCACAAACCATTGGTTATCAATTAATTCACATGTATTATTTAGTATGGTGATAGTACGCAACTCGTCCGCATTCTGTCGCGGTTGTTTTGATATTCCCATTGACTCTAACGCGAATGATTTTCTTACAAACTCGTTCAACTCAGAATCACAGCAATGTTGCGTGCTGTCATCACTAGCAATACGATCAGCTGACAAGTTCATCATATTAATGTTGTTTACAACACCGTGTACACACCACCCTAGCGGTGTCTTTGTAACATAAGGATCATTTTTCTTATTACCTTTTAAACACAAGATAGGAGCAATAAGATCATAACTATCCTGTCCGATTAATAGTTTAGGTTGTGCGTCACATTTGCACAAGTCGTAGTCAATATAGTCCGAATAATTACTAAAGTCCATACACGATAAACGTTGAGTAGGTAAATTTAGTTCTTTCATTTTACGAGCGCACAAATTAAAACGATCGCCTGTATTATTAGAAATGTCAAAACTTACGTTTTCCGTTTGGCACACGAGTTCACCGGAGTCCCATGCACTGCGGGCGCGCATGGTGACTGTCTTACCGTGAAGTCCCGCCTGATCGGCGAGATCAGCAGATATCAGCGTCACGGTGGCACCGTCATCGAGCAACGCGTGTGTGTGGATATTGTCTTTAGGTCCATGAACGGTTACCGGCACTATTTTTAACAACACTTTAGGCACTGACGTTTCACTAACACTGGTGGATGCACTGGTGTGGGCGTGGGCAACGGTATCGCGGCGCGACTCGTCGGGCGTCGATGGGTGCACGCGGGTTGCGTCCACCGCGGGGCGTGCAGTCTCTGGTCGCGCGGCGGTCGCTGCCGCCGCCGGCCGCGCGGCTGCGGGTGCCGGAGGCGCGATAGGCTTCGTCCAGTGGAGGAGATGATGATGTGGATGTCCACACTCGCTGCAGTCAGGAGCGTTGCATGCGGCGGGTTCATTATGCCGTGCGCTCAAGCACTTGTAACACAGATGTTTAGCACGTACAAATTGCCATCGGTCGCGTCTCATAGCGCGTTTGAACTTGCTGCACTTGTCTAAAGCGTGCGTCGGAGAGGCACGACAAAACATACATTTACTATCGGAAGTAGTAGTGCACGCTAACACTGAATGAGTTTTCATATTATTATTATCAAATTTCTTTCTTACGTCGTTCTGACTGTAAATGTAACTCACACCTGAGGTTGCAACAACGGTTGCTTCTCTATATAAAAACTCCGATAGTATTTCTAGTTTAGGTATAGAGCTATCTTGTCTCTCGTAGGTATATTCAGCCCACTTATTGATAAGGGCGGGCGGTAACTTTGAAAGTATTACTGTCGTCGTTTCCGGACTTCGTAGGTATTCCTGCAACTGAATAGCTTTAACAGCTGTGACGTAGTTTTTAACTTTTAACGAGAAATTCACGATCTCCGTATGGTATGCAGTCGGAAGTGGGTGAATTTTCTTAAGTTGAGTGAATATTTTATTAATTATGCATTTGGGTCTGCCGAATCGTAATTCTAAGGTGTCAATTATAGCTTGCGGTGATGTTTTGCCGATGAGAAGTGATGACACAGCTTCTTTTGCCCTTTGGCTTTCGCCAAATGTTTTCTGCATCGCTATAACTGCATAGGTGTGATGACTCCTTATACGACTCCTTGAACTGCAGCCACTGCATAGGGTCACCGTCGAACACCGGTAAATCTTTTGATGTTGCTAGGCGCGCAAGGAGTTCTCTGTTATTATTATCACGGACATTACTTCTAGTAAGTACTTGGTGCAACGCCTCCGTCAACTGGTTGATGCTGTCGCGACGCGGCGGGCGCTCGCTGACGAAGTCCTGTTGCTGATCTGTATCGTTCCAGGTTTTATTACACGTCGGCATCGAATTTATTGGGCAAACATTTTCTGCGCAATCGCTTTTTACGATGGACGCGACGCCATCTTGTTTGTCGAACCACGACTCGACCATTCTCGAACTTTTCGAGACCGAGCCGCGGTTTTCTTCTTGTAAGTCTGCTATATCGACTTCTAGTTTTTTCAGTAGCAAGCTCTTCTGAATTTGAGCACTTTTTTGTGCTAAATCGAGGTAAATTTGTGCTTGAAGTTGAGCCGCTTCATACTCTAGCCTTTTGCGGGCCGCCGCCGACGAACACGCGGTTTTATCACTTTTCACTGATTTTACAAGTAACTGTTCACTTTTACTAGTAGTCAGCTGCTCCATGGCACGTTTACTACGTGTTATAACATCCTTCGGGGGTGTGCGAAGCAGTAACATCCCTGCACACAGGTTTTTAATCCGACTAAACACGTGGCCGAGATTCGAAATCCGGCAAGAAGGACCACTTAATGTTGCGTACAGCACGCAGTACGCGATTAGTCGGGTAAAATGAAAACAGTTCAAATGGTTTTATAGTGTGTGAGACCCTGCGGCGGCGATTAACATGGGTAGGTCGCGGAAGATCGCGAGAGCGCGCACTGTGATGCGCCCCGTGCAATGGCGGAAGACGGACTGACTGCCGGTCGAGACGGGCCCAAGCAAACTCGCGGGCGAGCTGTTTTCTGCTGAGCGAATGTGATCTCTACAATATAAGCGTGTAACAGTGTAAGATCGCAGGGGCGGGGCCTCAGTATTTTTATTATAAAATAAAGTTATACAATGTATTTTCCGTACGCAACAGAAGCTTTTATTGTACATCAAACACATATCGACGGGTTCCGGGCTATTTGTATTAACCGACATTTTTGAAACTTTACACCAGAGCAGTTTAAAGTTTCGATTTTTAGAAAAAAAATAATAACTGTAGCAAATCGCATTATTTCTTTAAAAAGAAGGATATTTCTGTTTTTATAACATATTCCCCATAATCAGATTATTTTTGTTTTCTAATATCCCTATTTTTAACGAAGATAAATGTCGCTTAATACAAAATGACCCATATTTTACTTTTTTTTGTTCCAGGCTAAATGACTTAACCGCCTATGATTGTTTCTTATTCCAGGCTAAATGACGAAACCGCCTAGGTTTATTATTTCTTGTTTCAAGCTAAATGACTTAACCGCCTAGGCATGCAAATAATGGCTCTAAGCTAAGTGCTTTAATCAAAGAGTTGGTCATATTTCAAACCCAAGCTAATTGATTTAAATACCATATCTTAAACTTATTATTGTATGGCTAATTAGTTTATACGACTGATTTTTTTTAAATAAATTGGTTGTAATCATACTTGAATAATGAAGTTTGCAGAAATTGGCGGTTAAAACATTTATAAATTAAAAGGTACATACATAGGGTGTACCTACCTATCTTGTTAATAATTATGAAATGAGAAATAAAACACATTATAAATTGTTTAAAGATAAGTTTTTTATTTAAAACTAGCTTTTGCCAGCGGCTTCGCCCGCGTGGAGGTCGGAAATTATCCCGCGGGAACATACTACCGGGATAAAAAGTAGCCTATGTCCTTTCTCAGGCTCTAAACTATCTGTGTACCAAATTTCATATAAATCGGTTCAGTAGTTTTAGCAGGAAATCGAGACAGACAGACAGACAGACAGACAGACAGACAGACAGACAGACAGACAGACAGACAGACCGACAGACAGAGTTACTTTTGCATTTATAATATTAGTGTGGATGACAATCACCTAGGAACAGCAGTAACTTCTTAGCTTACCAAGGTAACAACTAAAGTTTTTATCACAACTGTATAGGAATCAGAAATTAAACAGTCTTTTTATTACCTCCCCCCCTCCCTCCCTCCTCCTCCTCGTGTTTTTTTGTCTTGTCCTCACGATTTGCGTCAACTAAAACGAGGTGGGAGACGCCTGAAGCGCCCGCGCGGGGTGGCGAGGGCATTTAAACTCGCACGGTTTATTGCGATGGCGCCAATATCATTGTTTTAACCAACGTCATAATAGTCAATCCATATAAAATTTTGATTGTATTAATGTGTATACTATTCTTATTCCGTTTAAGTTAAACTATTTGAGGTACTAGAACTTTACTTTTGATATAACTGAAACGACACTGCGAATCAAATATTGAATAAAACAAATAGGTTTAACCATAATCTATAATGTTTACTGTTGAAATCCTAAATAGTTCATGCGACTGACATATCATTATCGACTGCAAGCTAAATGGTTGAAGTGACAACATCTAACATTTCATGTACAGAGCTAAATGTATGGATTGACACTGGGTATGAATTTGACAAAGAGGCTAAATGTATTAAACGACATTCTTGTATATTAACAAGGTAAAGCTAATTGTATTAAGCGACACTGGATAAGAATTTAACAAAGAGGCTAATTGTATGAAGCGACATTTCTATATATTTATAAAGTCAGGCTAAATGCTTTAACGTACGTTGCCTGTAAATTGTTGCTCCAGGAAAAAATGTTTAAACGACTGCCTGGTATTTGGTAGTCAGCTTAAGTACACAGTTCCTGGTGGGGCTCCGACGGAAGGCGAATTTAGGTACCTTCGACGCGGACAGAAAAAAAACTGATGTACGCAAGTGTCTCGCCTAGGGACAGGAAGTGAGGGAATCGTGCACCTTACCTCCTCGTGTTGCCGCTCGATCTGCCAGCAGAATCTGGGAGCTCCAGAGTCTTCAGAGCTCGGCTCACCACGTGTCGACAAAGTCCAGAGGCACCACACAGCACTTCAGTACAACCGTCGAAGCCACAGAATAACACCACTAAAGAAACAGCGGGACTGCTATGAACTTATAATATTCAATTATATCGTTCTGCGATAAAAGTACAGCGGGTAAAAAAAAGACAGCGATTGCGGTGGAATCCATATTTGAACTGTCATAATGTCCTTTTCGAGCGAGCCATAAAGAAGGCGACGCTCATTGGCAAGAAGGTGCACGATGCTGATTGGCGGGTAAAGGACTAGCTTGACATCTTGCGTAATAGTTTAGCAAAACAAAATAGATGGCGCTAACATTTCCTCCCCCTTTTAAAAGGTCACCTTTAAACCCAATCATAAAGTGTAATAAAGAACTGCGAAAATATAATATTGAAGCTGCGATTTATATAAGATAAACTGCGACAATCTTAAACTAACTAACTGCTAGCACTTAAACTACTGTGCTTACAAAAAAAAAATAACAATCTTATTGCGTAGGTAATGGGCACAAACGTACGACCGGACGCACGTATGTACCTTTAGCTGTTCTTACAGAAACTACACGCGTTATACCATCGTTGGAAGGAAGAATCTTCTCTACTATCGCTAATGGCCACGATAAAGGAGGTGAATTGTCAGTTATAATAACAACAACCGTGCCAGGCTTGATTGGCACAGACGGAGTATTCCATTTCTCTCGGGTTTGTAAACTATGTAAATATTCCATTCTCCATCTTTTCCAAAAAGATTGCACTAATTTATCAAGCAGAGAATGTCTCTGAAGCAAGTTGAGATTATCTGATTCTACTTCAGGCGCGGGCAATAAGAGTAAAGGAGCGGTATGCAAAAAATGACCTGGCGTTAACGCGGTAAGTTCTGCGGGATCGGCACTCAGAACCGTAAGAGGCCGAGAATTTAACAAACACTCGATCTGAACGAGCACTGTAACTAGCTATTCGTAAGAGAGAAGCTGTTGACCGATGACCTTGAAAAGGTGCGTCTTGACGACCTTCACCATACTCTCCCAACATCCGCCAAAATGTGGGGCGGCCGGACAGTTAAACTTCCATGTGATACGGTTTTCAGCAAGCTCTTCTTCGAAGCGAGAGTGGAACTTGACATTATTAGGAAATTTATATAAGTCGCGTAAATAAGAATTAGCGCCTACAAAATTAGTGCCTCTGTCCGAGTGCATTACTTGGACAGGGCCCCTGCGAGACAAGAACCGCTTAAGTGCAGCTAAAAAACTGGCGGTGCTAAGATCAGTGGCTACTTCAATATGTAGCGCGCGAGTTGTGAGACAAGTGAACACGCAAAAATATGCTTTCAAAGCCTTTGTACCCCGACGGCGAATGGGAGTGTAAGATATAGGACCTGCGTAATCACAGCCCATGTGAGTAAACGGCTTAATAACCTGACGCGTCCGACAGTCCGGCAAGTCAGCCATGAGCGGGAAGACGGGACGCGGTCGAGCGCGGAAACAAATATTACAATCGTGAACTACCTTACGAATAGCACGACGAGCAGACAGTATCCAGTATTTCTGCCGTAATAGTGACATGAGCTGTTCAGGCCCAGCGTGTAAATATTTCTTATGATAATCTTATGCCTTTAAACGAGCAATTCTTGTATATATATGTATATAATCTGAATCTCGGAAACGGCACCAACGATTTTCATGAAATTTAGTACACAGGGGGTTTCGGGGACGATAAATCGATCTAGCTAGGATATTTTTTTTTATAAAATGTCGTTTTATTCGTTTTTTCAATGAATATACAACATTAATTTTTGTTTATGCGAAACCCGAAACACGGGTCTAGTATTTTTATGTAAAGAATCTATGAAAAAAATTTCAAAACTGTATCATTAATAATCACAAAGTTATAAGCTTGATAAGTTACCTGGTTGTCCACGCAAAAACATATGCAGATCACCACAAACAGCTAGTGTACGTACCATCTCCGTGTAATGGACGTTTGAATACGAGAAAGACATGATAATTTTAAAATCGAAACAAAACACTAAGGCCCGCGACTTGGAAGCGTAATTAAATATTTTTGGTACAAAATATAACATGGTGTAAAAATTATTGGAATCGATTCAGTTACTGATTCTGAACAAACTATATTCAGGTTTCGCATATACTAAAAATAATCTTGTATATAATCTGAATCTCGGAAACGGCTCCAACGATTTTCATGAAATTTATTACACAGGGGATTTCGGGGACGATAAATCGATCTAGCTAGGAGATTTTTTTATAAAATGTCGTTTTATTCGTTTTTTCAATGATCAACTTTATCGATAATTAACTTGAACATAAACTTATTATTTTAAACACAATTTACCAAAAAATACCGAGCAAAGCTCGGTCATCCAGATATTATTCAATTAATAAGTTAACAAAAAAGTCATGGCTTGGCAGAAGTACCGGGTGCTGCTGTGAGTAACTTAGATCAGAATGGGTGAGGCGTCCACCAACTCTGATTAAATCGTTATGTAAAAACGGTCTTAATTTATTAAGAGATGATGAAACCTGCGTGTTCAGTTTTAAATTTAAAATTTCTTTATTGAAACGTTTATTTTGGATAAGTTTTAGCAATTTGTTTTCTGCAAAACTCAAATCAGCTGCGGTTATATGTACGGAATCGCGACGTGGTAACAAATTAGCGAATCTATAAATGTAAACAATCGTACGGAGTATTTTACTCCATGACGAAAGGCGGCAAAGAGTATCATAAACATAAGAATCGTCAGCGGGAATTAAAACAGCGTGAACGAGTTTCTTTTGTTCAGGTATCTCTTCCAACGTGAGCGGTTCCGTACCTTCAGTAATAAGCCACTGCGACGGATGTAACGTTAGCCAGGGGGGCCATTGGGACCACGGAGGGTGATCTTTAGGATTAAAACGATAAAGAATTCTCTGATAACGTCGATCAGATTCGCGAATCATAATTTGTAAAAACATTTGTTTACAATCAGCGGTCATCGCTACAGAGTGTAGACGAAAATTTAAAATAATTTTGAATAAATTACCCTGTAGGTTGGGCCCACTGTGCAGCAAATCATTTAACGAAACACCGGACGATGTTTTGCAGCTGCCATCCAGCACGGGACGCAACCTAGACGAAGACTTGTCTGGGCGGAGAACCCCATAATGTGGGATTATATAAGTAGGGTACACATCTGCAGTTTCATACGGGAGAACTGAGACGGGCGAGATATAACCTTTAGAAAGGTAATCATTTAAAACTTCGTCATAAGCGGCGCGTAGCTCAGGTGAAGCTTCAAGCTTCCTCTCTAAGCATAAAAAACGTCTACGAGCGATATTGAATGAGTCACCCAGTGTGAACACATCCTTATCAAACGGTAGACCCACGGTATAGCGACCAGTAACTGGGTCCCGTTGCGTAGTTGAACGATAGAAATATTCACATTCAGCATCAGCAGGATGCTGAACGGGCGGGCCAGGAACTTCTTCAAGTTCCCAGAAGCGGGAAATCAAATTGTTATCCATAGGCGAAGGGACTATGGCGCAGCACGATGTGACACATGCTGGGCGGTTACTGAGTGTAGGTACGACCCCCATGAGTACGTAGCCTAACACCGTATTGACAGCGGCGGGCACTGACGGGCCACCAGGAACCACGTCAGGCAAAAGTAAATGCGGAAACAGCGATACTCCAATTTTAATATCAATTTTACTTGGAATAGCGAAACTATCATCAGCGAACTGAAGTTTATTCGAGTAAGGTAGGGCCTTAATATCAACAAAAGCGGAAGGTAAGTTGTCCGTAATTTGATCAACTACTAACGAGTCAATATCAAATCGGATATTTTTATTAAAGCGTGAAAATATACGTAAATTTATTGTCCCGAACGACGTCCTCTCTGTGCCTCCAAAACCTCTTACAGTCGTAGACCGTGTATTGTTTTGACGTAAATGTAAACGTTCACAACATTCCCTAGTAATGAAGTGACTTTGTGACGCGGAATCAAGCAAAATTCTTATTAAATGCTCACGCCCAGCACTATCGTACGCCACGACTTGAGCAGTCGCGAGCAAAACGGTAGTATACGAATCACATTGCGGCGTCTCGCTGCAAGCGGCATTAGAGGAAACAGAACGCGGAGCGTCAACGGACATCGAACACAAAGCTACATCAGGCTGCGTGGCGGAGCGCACCGGCTCGGACGCGAGCACGGGTGCGATTGGGACGACAGCAGCGCTAATAAAATGTAATAGTGAATGGTGACGTTGTTTACACGTTCTACAGCCAGATGCGGATTGACAACTCGATATTTTATGTATTAAACACACTTAAACAATTAACGCAACCGTTAATTTTCCTAACAACCTGTAAGCGTTCATACGGAGTTGATTTATGAAAATCAGGACATTTAAATAAGTGTTGATGTGTGACATTAGTACACAAACATTTATCTGTTGAATCAGATTCGACCGTGCTTACATACGCGTTATAACGCGGGGAGGACTGCGGTTTTTTACTATCATTAGAACTGCGGGAGCGATCAGCTGATTTTGCGGAATTATGTACTTGCGCGCCGGCTGTTAAAGCGTGAGTGCGATACAATATTTTACTCTATTTATTAACGAAATCGACTAAATCATTAAATAAAGGAATATCAGACTGATCCTGACTGTTTTCAAAGTTACGAACAGTTTCACTGTCTAACTTGGTAATAGCTATTTGTACGAAAATTAAATTCAATAAATCTGGAATTTTTAAATGTTGTAAGGCACGGACGGCGTAAACAAACTTATCATTAAAAATGTCTAAATTATCGGAAGTAACGGAAGTTAACGGTTTAAAATCTATGATCTGTTTTAAATAAGTGGCCGCTAGTGTGCGTTTGTCTTCATACCGATTCACTAGCGTATTGAAAATGAGTTCGTAATTCTCAGCGGTAGGTACAATGCCGGCGCATGCGGCTAGCGCTTTACCGGTCAATTTGCCCTGTAAATAATGTAATTTTTGATTTTATTTTATTTTATTTATTTAGGGACAATAAACAGCTACAATATATAATATTAACATAACAACAAATAGTAGAAGTGAATAACAATATTGCAGCCCACTACATTATCCGCATGTTAAACAGTAAAATATAGACAATGAGTGCCACCAAAAGGCATTATTAAACATGCAATACATATTGAAAATTATTACATCATTCACAACAAATAACTAATAGTGAATAAACTAAAAGTAAATAAATAAACAACTCAGTGACGAGAGAAAAACAGAAATTTGAAATTATACAAAATAGGATTAGATTTATTATTAATTATTATACATTCATTTCATTGCATTATTATTAGATAAAAGTTTCAAAACATTATATTTAAATTGTGATTTGGAGCATACGAAAATATCAATATCGATAAATAAATTATTATAAGTGTCTACCATTCGACGAATAGGACAGCGCATACCAGAGTTGGTTCGACAGCTATTTAGAGCAAATAGGGTACCAGCACGGACATTCCGTTTGCTAACGGTGCGAGGGACTGCATAACATAACCTGCTCGTGAGATCAATTGAGTCAAAATAACTGTGAACAATACCATGCAACACAGATGCCTCCAAGAACCTACGTCTGGATTCTAAGGTAACAAGTTTATATTTACGTAATAACTCAGGGTAAGGCAGGTAAATCTTGTGACACCTGTAATGCATGGTACGTAGAAACTTACGCTGGACCTTCTCGATCTCATCTATATATTTCTTATAGAACGGGTTCCAGACCGGTACTGCATATTCTAGTTGTGACCGTACAAGCGTCATATACAAATACAGGTAAGTGGAATCTCGCTTGAACTCAGTGGATGACCTTATGACAAATCCATACATTTTGAATGAGTTATTAACAATTTTTTCAATGTGTTGATTTAATGACAGCTTATTATCGAATAATACACCAAGATCTCTTACGATTGAAACATTAGTAAGTATGGTGTTAAGCAATTTATATTTAAAACTAATGACAGACCGGTTTTTTGTAAAATTAATAAAGTAACATTTCGAAAGGCTAAGATGTAGTTTATTGTCGAGACAGTAACCCGCGAGTCTATCCAGATCTTCTTGGAACTTAAAACAGTCATCCACAGTCTGTATCGTTTTATAAGCTTTTAAATCATCAGCGTACAGGAGAAATTTTGTATTTGTAAAGCACTTATTGATATCATTTATGTATATAATAAATAAATAATTGATGATCCGAGAGAGATGGATTATCATGAACAGCGGATTTATAATTTGAGTAAAACAATGGCCATGAACGAATGTCACCGTTAAAACTCATTAATTCAATCGGCGGTAACTTAATGATAGAAGATTTTTTCTCTAAGATGGACGGACCGATGTCTGCATTGGTAGCAACCAAACGTTTTAAGCGACTATATAACTGTTCAAACGAAACCAGCGCCTTGTAGTCAGCGCGCGCGGTGGGGTCAGCTGTCAGTAGACAGTTATTATACTGATCCATAACTTCATGAAATTCGGAACGAATAGCGTCAATGTTTGAGCTAGCGTCCAGAAAGGCCTCTTTTGCATCATCTCCCGTGCCTATGTCTTTAGATAAATCGTAGGCAGACTGTAAACACTCGAATAAAGCATTCCGTTTGGCTTCCAACGCCAACAATGATAACTCCGTACTATTAGACTTAATAGCTTTCTTCATTATGAAATGAGAATTTTAAATTGAAGGTATACAAAAATAATTTATGTGTGAGTTTGCGAATAATATAAAAGTACAAGTGGGTACTTCTAAAAAGGTAAATCTCAGCGAAAATTATCGAAATAGAACCTTATTTCGCGAATACCACTGAGAATATGAATATTACAGCGAATAATAAGATGAAATATTAGTATGACAGCGGTAAAATAAGTATTTAGTGTTAAGCGGTAACAAAATGAAATAAATTCCTTCGCACTACGCTGCGTGCGTAAT
Organism: Aporophyla lueneburgensis; assembly: GCA_932294355.1. NCBI lineage: Eukaryota > Metazoa > Arthropoda > Insecta > Lepidoptera > Noctuidae > Aporophyla > Aporophyla lueneburgensis. Next base: position 120,589 of record OW028745.1, on the reverse strand, counting down.
GGCGTCGGTACCTTTTCTAGGCTAACGAAAACCTAAAAACGGCGGGTTTTAACACTAAATCTCCTATTAGGTGACCTAAAAGGGGCGGAAACTGTATCATTACGGTTCGAAGGACCACAATAATGGTGGGGCTCCGACGGAAGGCGAAATTAGGTACCTTCGACGCGGACAGAAAAAACTGATGTACGCAAGTGTCTCGCCTACGGGCCAGGGGGTGAGGGAAATCGTGCACCTTACCTCCTCGTGAAGCCGCTCGATCTACCAGCAGAATCTGGGAGCTCCGGAGTCTTCAGAGCTCGGCTCACCACGTGTCGACAAAGTCCAGAGGCACTACACAGCACTTCAGTACAACCGTCGAAGCCACAAAGTAACACCACTAAAGAAACAGCGGGACTGCTATGAACTTATAATATTCAATTATATCGTTCTGCGATAAAAGTACAGCGGGTAAAAAAAAGACAGCGATCGCGGTGGAATCCATATTTGAACTGTCATAATGTCCTTTTCGAGCGAGCCATAAAGACGGTCATTGGCGAGAAGGTGCACGATGCTGATTGGCGGGTAAAAGACTAGCTTGACATCTTGCGTAATAGTTTAGCAAAACAAAATAGATGGCGCTAACAGTTCCTAAATTTGTCAATATTTTATGTCGCTTCATTCATTGCAGTCCAAAATGGGCCCCAAAAATGCGGTTGTATTAAGCGACAAAAAAGTGCTCCGATCGTCACCAAACCCAGCTCAAATGACGCAGAAAAATTCGCTGATTCCAAATATGTATAAAAGTCTATATCGCTCAGAGTGTCGCTTAATACAATTAGCCCGGAACCCGTCGATATGATATTCTCATAAACTATGAATTCGAAGTAATATATGAATTATAAACCTACTTACTACTGATAAGTATTATAAATGTGAAAATTTGTATGATTGGATGTTTGTTTCTCAATCACGTAAAATCGGCTCAATGGAACTGGGTCGAAAATGGGCACAAAGATAGTATTTATTACCTATATATAATCAGCCTATGTTATCCCCACTGCTGAGACACAGGCCTGGTAGATGTCACATGTCTTCGAAGTTTTTGGTTCTAGATAAGATAAGATAATATTTATTTGCTTAAACATGTGTATGTATACAGAAAGACATGCATGCAAGATGATTAAAACATTTGGAAGTGCTGACATGTTTGCCACATGATGTGACGTGCATATATGAAGACATACCTATTATTAAATGGGAAATGCCGGTTTCATCACGATGTTATCCTTCACCGTTTTGACAGAAGTGTTGATGAAAATATTTACACAAAGTAAAGCGCCTGCCTGGGTTCGAACCCACGACCTACAATTCGTAAGTCGGGGCTGGTACCACTGAGCCACCACTTCTCCCAATCAACTGCACTCTTATTACCTACAAGCTTCTGCCCGCAACTTCGTCCGCGTGAAATTTCTTGCTCCCCCGACCCTTCCCATCGCATCGAATCGCCTACCCGTGCGATTTTCCCCGTTTTTGCAACATTTTTCATTACTGCTCCGCTCCTCTTAGTTGTAGCGTGATGTCATATAGCCTATAGCCATTCTCGATAAATAGGCTACCCAACACAAAAAGATTTTTTCAATTCGGACCAGTAGTTCCTGATATTAGCGCGTTCAATCAAAACAAACAAACTCTTAAGTTTTATAATATTAGTATTAGTATAGATATAACCTGGATTAATGCATTCTTAATAGATTAACCAGTCAATTACCGTAATTACAGACACAATTAAAAAACCATTGTGTCGATACCAAATGTGGTATCTCAGGGACTTAGAGGTTAACCGCGGTAGTACGTCCTCCGCGATAATTTCCAACATCCACGCGGGCGAAGCCGCGGGCAAAAGCTAGTCCATTAGTCCAGCCATTTCAGAGATTAGCCGGAACAAACAGACAGACAGACAAAGCGGCTCCTGCCCAATCTGGGGGGTCCAAACGCCTCCTGCCGGAGGCTCTACACGGGGGTCGTGCGGTCCATGGCCCTCTACGGGGCACCGGTGTGGGCGCCCTCATTGAGGCTGCGCCCAGCGCGCCGGTTGAGTGCGGCCCAGAGGGTCATGGCCATCCGGTTAATCCGGGGATACCGCACGGTCTCCTGCGAGGCGGCGAGCCTCCTTGCCGGAGTGCCGCCATGGGATCTGGAGGCAAAGGTCCTCGCCCACATGTGGGAGTGGCGCGAGGAGGCGAAACGCCGGGGCGAAACTCCGCTGCCGCGACAAATCGCGGCTCGGCGGACAGAGCTCCGGTGTGATCTCATGGCGACATGGCAGGTACGATTGTCGCAACCCAGTGCTGGGCACGCCACAATTGCGGCGGTAAGTCCCCTCTTTGAGGAGTGGATAGAGAGGCGTCACGGCGTCCTCACCTTCCGCCTGACGCAGGTTCTCACCGGGCATGGGTGCTTCGGTGGGTTCCTGTTCAGGCTAAAGCGGGAGGATACGTCCGGGTGTTTCCATTGCGAGGATCGTCTGGAGGACACGGTGGAGCATACGGTGGAGGTGTGCCCTGTCTGGGCGGAGCACCGCCGTGTCCTCGTGGAGGCGATCGGCGGCGGCGACCTCTCGCGTCCGGCCCTGGTGCGAGCCATGGTACGGAGCGAGAGGGAATGGGAAGCCGTCACCTCCTTCTGCGAAGCAGTAATGCTCGCGAAGTAGGAGGCGAGGCGGGTGAGGGAGTGGCAGTGTCTGCACCCTCACGTCCCTAGCCGCCGCAGGAGGAGACGCCCCGGGCGTCGGGAGTCGATAGCGGACTCCCGGCCACCGTAGGCGCGAGCTTGCGGGTGGCGAGCAATGGGTAGCTCGCCGCCCGGTAAGGACCAAGCTCGGGTCAACGGCGCGCAGTGTTCCACGCGCGCCTCAAAGAGATGTCAGCAGCAGAGTAGGGGTCTACTAGGACCGATGCCTGCCAGGGTCGCGTGATTGTTCGAAAGAGATAAGTACCGTGACCCTGGCACATGGGCAACTGATGGAACACGGGTGGGTTTTAGTCAGTAAAAGTCTGACACGCCCTCCCGCTCCGCCCAGAGCGGGAGAAGTCATTTGATGATTTCCCATGCTGAAAAAAAAAACAGACAGACAGACAAAAGTTAAAAAAAATATTTTTTTGGTGTAAGTACCGTTTTTACTTTCATATGCATTTAGTGAAAAGCTGTTAATTTGAAATTACAAACAGACACTTCAGTTAATTTTTTTTGTATAGATTTATCCTTAATTAATAAGCAGAATGAGGACTAGCAGCGCAGTAAGTATTTTGAATACCCTAGCCGATGCATCAATATTAAGACACTCTGTCCAGTTGCTCGTGCGAAGTAATTTGCATTACTGGGTTGTACGTACTTACAATGATTGAATAGAATAGTATCTATTGTTGTTGTTGTTTGTTATGAATATATCATGAATCACTACAACAAGTTTTAAAAGGGTCACTCCTTTATCTTCCAACCTTATCAACTTAGTAATAAATTGTTAGATAAATAACATCGTTTTTACCAGTCAAAAGTAGTATTGACTGATAGTTGAAGTCAAAAAAGCATTTTAAGGTCGCTGATGAAAATCATCGCAGAGAGTCCGAGGCATGTCCGGGGTGACCGCGTGCAGCGTGATGTACAAGTACCGACACTACCTGGTCACTGGCACTGCGCTAGCCGCGCGAGCCCTGACCTGACCTTCTGCGGGATTGGTGGACTTCGCCCATTGACTACACTCGTCAGGGACTTTACGAATTACGAAACCGTTCGTTGAAATACATTGTGATTAGATAATGTTACGTCGAACCGTGGATATAAAAGGTCTGACAGCGATGAACAATCAAAGTACTCACAAAACGAACCCGACCATGAAGTACTTGTTGATGTTGTGGGCGGCTGCGCTAGCGGCGCAGGCGCAAGCCGAGGGGAGCATCCTGCTGCACTACCACGAGAACGTGGGCATCCTAGAGGCGGCGCGCATCAAGCAGGCCGAGTTCGCCATCGACTTCGACGGGAGCCGGATCATCGGAGGCGCGGCTGCCGCTGTCGGCACCTATCCCTTCTTGGTATATATTCCAAATATTAGCTTATCAAATCCAATATGTAAATAGTTTGCGCTGACCGGGCGGGTCTTTGCCGCAGGTGGGGCTGGTGATCACGCTGAGCTCGGGCGGCACTTCAGTGTGCGGCTCGTCCATGCTGAGCAACACGCGCGCGCTCACGGCGGCGCACTGCTGGTGGGACGGCCGCAACCAGGCGCGCCAGTTCCAGCTGGTGTTCGGCTCGGCGCGGCTGTTCTCCGGCGGCACGCGCGTGCCCACCTCCAGCGTACAGATGCACTCCGGGTACAACCCCAACAACCTCAACAACGACGTTGCCATGATCTCGTTCAACTCAGTGCCATATTCGAGTGAGTAGTGCAGCATGAGGCGCACGACGCGCATGCCGCGCACGATGCGGACGATGCGCACGCGGGCTCACGACGCGCCTCTGTTTCAGACGTGGTGCGTGCGGTGGCGCTGCCGAGCGGCGCACTGCTCAGCAGCAACTTCGCGGGTTCGTGGGCGCAAGCTGCCGGCTACGGCAAGACCAGCGACGGTAAGCGTGCACGCGGCTAGCGTGCGCCGTGTTGCTCAGACATACATCATTCATTATTTTACTGAATCGTAATTACATTAATGAGTAAGATTTACTCAAGTTTAGTATTAGTACCCGTGGTTCGGACTTTGTGCTAAATCGTGTGCGCCTCCTACAGCCGCCGGCATCTCGCAGAGCCAGTTCCAGAGCCACGTGTCACTGCAGGTGATCACGAACGCGGTGTGCGCACAGTTCTTCGGCGGCATCATCGCGGCCTCCACGCTGTGTACCAGCGGCGCCAGCGGCCACAGCGCGGTGGGCACGTGCGGCGGCGACTCCGGCGGCCCGCTCGCCGTCACCAGCGCCGGCCAGCGCGTGCTGGTGCGTTGGGTCACTGCCTGTTGCCACAGTGCCACACTCTCGTATGCGTCACTTGTCTAAATGGTTGATTTTTCTCCACAGATTGGTGTGACGTCTTTCGGCTCTTCACGCGGCTGCCAAGTCGGGTTCCCATCTGGGTTCGCTCGAGTCACCTCCTTCTTGCCTTGGATACAATCAAGACTCTGAACGCGATTGAACACTATGAGACAAATATTGTGCTTTTATTGATATTAAAAATGAATCATCGATTAATATAATAGTGCGGTTTTGATAATCTTCCCCGTCCCGAATCACCTGTCCGTGCGAGGTCTTCATATTCGTGACTATTTTCTTTTTGCTCGGCTCATAAGGGTCCCAGCGTGATGTTATTGGCTATTATTGTCATGATAAATGGGCTATCCAACATTAGACATTAAGTCCTGCTTTAATATGTCAGCTATCTCGTTACCGGTGCAAAAAACTTTTTACAAAAAAAAAAAACAACCGACTTCCTTAAAAAAAACACTACAAAGTCAAAAATAACTTTAATTTCGAAAGTCGGTGTCTTAGGCTCTGTATTTAAAGTTTTGGCCACCGACTTCCGAAATTAAAGTTATTTTATTTTTGACTTTGTAGTGTTTTTTTTAAGGAAGTCGGTTGTTTTTTTTTTATAAAAAGTTTTTATTTTTAACTTTTTAGTTGTGGTAGATACTCCGCACTAATCTAATCGCGTTATTCGTTCATTTGTCGCGCAAATACGTAATGAACATTTAAGACTTATATGATTTTCACATGGACCCGATTGTCCAAATAGAACCAAATTAAAATGGGACCATTCGGTAAGCACCAGCTTTCAAATAAAAAAGAATCATCAAAATTAGTTCACCCAGTCAAAAGTTATGAGGTAACAAACATACGGTATTCGTTCATTTGTCGCGCAAATACTTAATGCAAATTTAAGACTTATATGGTTTTCACATGAACCCCATTGTCCGAATGGAACTAAATTAAAATGGGACCATTCGGGAAGCACCAGCTTTCAAATAAAAAAAGAATCATCAAAATCGGTTCACCCAGTCACAAGTTATGAGGTAACAAACATTAAAAAAAAAATACAGTCGAATTGATAACCTCCTCCTTTTTTTGAAGTCGGTTAATAAAAGAGGTGCCATTGTTAGAGTAAATAGTCATCGGTTTACCGCGACCTGAAATAAACCTGTTCAGTGCTGCATTAAAGGCATGTTTGGTTAGGTCTGAGACAAGCTCCAAATGAACCGCCCTAATTGTGGCTAGACAAATAAATAGGTACACATAATATGTGTGATTTAATTAATGCACATCTTTTGCGGTCGGCTATGAGGATGTGTCCGGCATAGTCAGTGCCAGTCTCTAAGAAAGGAAACTCTAACTGAACTCGTTCCCTTGGCAATTTACCCATGACGGGTTGAACTGATCTAAGGTGAATCTCTGACATGTTACGCACTTGTGAACAGATGATTTGGCGAGGTTTCTGCCGCCTAAAGGCCAATAGTTGTGTCTTATTGTAGCTAAGAGTAGCTGTGGACCAGCAAGAAATAGGTGCAAGTGAAAGGTATTAAAAACGAGTTTAGCAAAGTGAATCTCTTTTTTTGCTGCGCTACCACGGGGAAATAGCGCAGTTATGTGGGACTCCAACCCACTAAAACTCCACGGTGTCCTCCTACACCGCTTATGGCGGGAACATGGGCACGAAAGAACTCTTCCGCGTACCCGTCGCGACTGGGGGATACCCCCATTCACGGCGCGCATGAACACATAACACGCCATGACCACCCCGGGGACCAATTAGCACACGGGCGCCAGACGACCCCGTGAATGGCACCCTTGGTCCCTCTGCGACTGGTCAGGACAGTGGCCCCGCCGCCTACCACTTTTCCGCCGCAGGGGATAGAATGTTCGACGCCAGGCCAAGGCCCTGGCCATAGGATTTAATGAGTACGTGGAAGCGTGATGGTGGGCCTTGGACAAGAGTGGAGCGAACTGTCCGCCGTGCGCGGAGCTGATTAATACAAATATTCAATCACTCACCTGGTTGAAGAAAACTGGTTCTGGAGCCTACCTGGATTTATGTATGTAAATGAGTGTATATTGTACTGTGTAGTGGAGCTGTAAGTATTCCAGGATTCCAGGCCGCGGCAATACGCTAGAGATTTTCACAGCATGCGGTTCCCAATGAATCACTGTCACCTGTTTCGTCCCGTGACAACAGTCAAACGGTCCGTCCGTTTGACTTGTTTAATCTGTGCGCCTACGCATCATAACGTGTAACGGAGTGACAACTGTCACTTGTCAGTTTTGATTTTGACACTTGGTTTTGGTCTTGGAAAGATGGACGGTCCTTGTATTTGCTTTGTGACCGTTGTTGTTAATTAATCTTCTTGAATCGGTCGTTTTGTGGACAATTTGTCGTGATCCAATTGTTTTGTGTGTAACCAACCCCTTTTGACGAAATAGAACGGGTTTATCTTTGGACTTTGATTGAAATAGTTTAAGGTGAAAGTGATTAATTTGGAGACCGCGCGCTCAGAAAATCTACAGCGTCTTGTAGCGGCCTTGTATCCTGGAATACTTACAGCGTCACTACACAATACAATATACACTCATTTACATACATAAATCCAGGTAGACTCCAGAACCAGTTTTCCTCAACCAGGTGAGTCTTTTGAATATTTGTATTAATCAGCTCCGCGTACGGCGGACAGTTCGCTCCACTCTTGTAGCCAAGGCCCACCATCATGTTTCCACTGCGCTAATTAAAATCCTATGGCCAGGGCCTTGGCCTGGCGTCGAACATTCTTGGTAGTAGAGCGTGGTTGTAAGATATACAACCACAAAAATAGTAATTTACAGTAAGCTAAATACTTGGCAGTCTCTTTACGGAAATAGTAATACACTGTAAATATTTGTTAACTGTAATTATTTGTTTATTGAAATAATTTGTTTAAATTGTTGAGACAAGTAAACTGATGTTACCAAAGTCAGCCGGGTTACATATACTAATAAAGTTAATTGGATTAGGTTATGTTACAGCCCCTTGTTGTAGGTACTATCTGACCTGTTGTTTCAGTTTCTGTTGTCTGGAAGACATTAAAATATAGGAGTTGTTTTACCATTGATATGGTTGTTTGTGAAAATTGACATTTGAAATTAACATTTTGAACATTAACATTGTTTTAAATTGGAATAAAGGTTTATTGTTGTTCATTGGATTGGAACCAATTGCTAGCTTTAGATTTCCTTGTTATTTATTGTTTGAACTTTGTTATTTAATTATTTTTTTTGTTTTGTTTATTTCAATTTGTTTTGTTTGCGCAATGGCATACAAAGCGGTGAGATAGGCAATCAGTGGATTGACCACACAGCTACGGTGGTTCACTTCAGTGGCAGCGACCGCTGAGCGCCCGGATCTTGAAGGGGTCACGCTTGCTTGGTTCGAGCAGTTGAACGTGAGACTCGGCAACGTTGATACTCTACTCACCCGCTTCAACGAGTTCATTTATGAAGTGGATCTGGAAGTGCTGGACCAGGCAGCACGCGATAAGGTCCTTGCTGACTACGACCAGATCTTGGACCTGGGGGATGTCATTGGTCAACGTGCTCGGGAAATATTGGAGAGCCGGACACCAGTCCAGGTCAAACCGGACACCTCGGTTGTTTCAGGTCCCGGACTATTGAGTAGACTGCCTACTTTGGAACTGCCACACTTTGACGGTCGCTTGGACCATTGGTTGGGTTTACAAAACCTTTTTGAAAGTTTGGTTGATGCACGCTCGGACCTCAGACCCGCCCAAAAGTTGGCCTATTTGTTGTCTGTCCTGGACGGTGAGGCCCGAGCCTTGGTACAGCATTTGTCGGTGACTGACTCAGCATACCCTACCGCTTTGGAACTACTCACCCGGTACCAAAATAAACGTTGTTTGGCTGACGTTCATATTAAACAGATTTTGGGGTTAACGGTTATTATTAGGTTGTCAGCATTGCGTACTGACCTGTTGAACCCGTTGGTGGCAGCGACCAACGCTTTAAAGCGATTGGATTTGCCGGTGGACCATTGATCTTACCTTTTGGTGCATGTTGTGCTGCAACGGCTTCCTGCCGATTTGGGGGCTCGTTTCGAGCAAAAGTATGGTGGGGATAGTGTCACACATCTCCCCCCATTTGGTGACCTCGTCAAATTTTTAGAGGATGAGTGTCGGTTTGTGGATAACTCTAGCGTTGCCACCGAGTCACGCCAACCGTCTTCCCGGCCACGAGACCAGGGACGGACTAGGGCTCGCGGGCCTGTTGATAGTCGCCCCGCCACCCGTTTTGCTGGCACCCAGAGTCGTCCTGCTTGTGAATTTTCTAAGGACACGGGGCATGGCATGGCAACTTGCGCGGCCTTTTTGAAATTGCACGTGAGTGCCCGCCGCCGGATTGCCAGTGCACGCCGTCTGTGCTTCTCATGTTTGGGGGCTCACTTCCATCGGGACTGCCCCAACCCCCGCCCTTGTAGAATTTGCAGGGGGTCCCATTTGGACATTTTGTGCGCTAACGCGAACCACGCTGGCAGACCAGCCTCTGATGGAGGTTCGCGCACGGGGGGTTACCAAGGAGTTGGTCACCGGGCTTCTGGCTCGCCGGTTCAGAATCGGGGAGAGGCCCGCAATTTTGAGCGCCGCACTCCACCCCCCGCGCAAGTTGATCGGGAGCCGCGCGACCGCCGTTTGGTCTCCCCCCGTAAAGGCGATTACGCAGCTGTTGCTAGGCAGCGCTGGCCAGACCAGCACCGCCTTCCCTCAACTCCATTGGCGGAACGTCTCCGGTTGGAGTCACGCCCCCCGCCATTCAGGCATCCGGTGGGATATGCCCTTCCAGCGATGGCGCGTGGCTCGGGACACCGCGCGGACGAGGAATTTGACCTCCATCCTCGTCGCGAAAGACTTGAGCCTGGGTGCGGCGATCGGTCGCCGCCCAGGCATTGGTAGGACATTGGCGCCTGCCCCGCTAAAGTACCCCCTCAGATCGACACGGTTTTGTTGCCAACGGCGTCGGTCAGGGTCTGGGGGCCCACGGGGGACTCTGTTGTGGTCCGTGCCATTTTGGACACGGTAGCCCAGGGTTCCCTTTTGTCGTCTTCTTTAGCGGGACAGGTGGGCCTTGATGTGTGTGATTTTTCACGAAAAATTAAGGGAGTGGGTGAAGCAGCTGTCACCACCAAGGGACAGGCTTGATTTGGGTTCACTCCTCTGAATTGTTTGGAGCCTAAAATTATTGCTTCGGCCATTGTTCTGACGAATATTTTGGGTAGTCATCCTCAATTTCAGCTGTCTTCAGAAATTGTCCGGTTGACGTCAGGCCTGGAATTGGCTGACCCCCGGTTTGATTCCCCTAGTACAGTGCATTTGTTGTTGGGTTCCGATGTACTAGGGAGAATATTTTTGGGTGATATAAAGGTTCTGCAGCCAGACGGTTTGGTAGCTGTCTCGACCATCTTTGACTTTGCGTTGATGGGACCAGTGTTGAGGGTTCCCCCTCCACCTGAACCTGATCTTGTGTTGGCGTCCGGCTCCGCCGCCCTCTCTGATGCCGTTCAGAGGTTTTGGGAGGTTGAAGAGCCCCCTCAGGTAGCCCGTTTGAACCCGGAACACGAGGAGTGCGAGTTTTTCTATCAGAACAACACTGGTCGACTCTGTTCCGGCCGGCTTGTGACTAGGTTGCCTTTTGTTGCGGTGCGACCACCTTTCGGCGAATCCAGACCTACGGCCGAGAAGAGATTGTTGGCAATGAAGCGCCGCATGGGCAGGGACCCGGTGCTGCGGCAGAAATATTTGGATTTCATGCGGGAATATGCAGATTTGGGACACATGTCGGTGTCAAATTTGGATTGGCGCTCAGGTGAGCAATATTTCCTGCCGCATCACGCTGTCCTCAAGCCATCCAAAGGTAAGCTGCGCACGGTGTTTGATGGGTCTGCGCGGACTTCGTCTGGTGTCTCCTTGAATGATTTCTTGCATCCAGGCCCCAAATTGTTGAGGGATCTTTGTGACGTCATCACGACTTTCCGTCGTCATCAAAATGATGACGACGGAAAGGTAGTTTTTGTGGCCGACATCAAAATGATGTTCCGCCAAACGGTTATTCACAATGATGACAGACGTTATCAGTTGATCCTGTGGCGAGAGAATCCCCAGGACCCCATGATTGTGTATGAGCTCAATACGAATACGTACGGCCTCCGATCGAGCCCTTTTGTTGCTATTCGTTCACTTTGGGAGCTCGCGGACTGAGAGCGTTTGAAGTGCTCTCGTGCGTCCACCATCTTGAAAACGGACTTGTATGTTGACGACGTTTGTACTGGAGCTCCCACAGTTGGGGAAGCTGTCCTGTTGCGTGAGGAATTGATTGGAATTTTAGCTTCCGCTGGCAATGAGTTGCGTAAATGGGTGTCCAACTCGCCAGCGCTATTGGAAGGTGTTGAGACCGTTCCCTATATCCCTATGTGATGAGGGCAAGGATGTCTTCAATGAAGTGATTTATTGATTCTATTAGTATAAACGTATATTTTTCTTGAATTTTACAATAAAATCGTTGAGAGATACGAAGCTTAACCGTTTTTCTTGGAGAAGTGTGAAGTTGGTTGTGACGGTGCTGCCCCGCACGGGTAGATTGCGCCGATGTTCACGCCGCAGAATTGTTGCGTTCTTCGCCGCTAGATGGCGTTGCAGGTATATTGAACATGCCGGCCCCTTTGGAAGTACCAGGGTGTGTAGTCTTCCAACACGGAGTACTCGTCGCTGCTGCTTATTGTGACTGTAACGGGCAGATCTTTGAGAACGATCGCCGTATGATGCCGTGCGCTGTACGTATTTCAGCTACACGGGATATTCCATCAGTTCCGGGGAAAACTTGCGTTATTCGACCCAGTTTCCATTTGAGTGGAGGAACCTTCTCTTCTTTGATGAGAACTAGGCTGTTTGGAGTGATGTCCTCACAGTTTTCCTTCCATTTTGTTCGTTGTTGGAGTTCAGAGACATACTCCTTCGACCATCGTTGCCAGAAATGTTGTCTCAGCTGTTCCACACGGTCGTAGCGTCCCAGTCTCGTAGGCTCGATTGTCGTCAAGTTCTCGCAGATGGGCGCAGTCAGCGGTCGACCGATCAGGAAATGTGCTGCAGTAAGTGGAAGGAAATCGTTCGGGTCCGAGGACAGGGGTGACAAAGGGCGTGAATTGAGAACGGCTTCGATTTGCGTTAACACCGTTTCAAACTCCTCACGTGTTAGCTTAGTGTTGCCCAGTACCCGCCGTAAATGATACTTGCAGGACTTGACTCCTGCTTCCCACAACCCGCCAAAATGAGGACTATAAGGTGGTATGAACGTTAAACGAATTTGATTATTATTGAGGAAGTCTAAAATATCATTACTATTATTAAAAATTACTGACAACTCCTTTTCAGCCCCAACGAAATTTTTTCCGTTGTCTGAAAAGATTTGATATGGCTTTCCACGACGTGCTATGAAGCGTTTTAATGCTAGAATATAATCCTGTGTACTTAAACTGCCTACCAATTCTAAGTGTATGGCTCTAGTCGTAAAACATACAAATAAACAAATATATGCTTTAACAAGCTTAGCACCTCTGCCTTTGCGGTCCAATATGGACAGTGGTCCAGCGTAGTCTACACCGCATTGCATAAAGGGAAAACTTGGCTCTAACCTTTCAGAAGGTAGGTTACCCATCAGAGGGGTCAATGGTTTTGTACGCTGCCAGACTAGGCCCGATCTCAACAAACGATTTCAAGTGCGCAGTGGAAGAGTTATAATCGTGGGGCTCTAGAGACAAGAGTGGCTAGCGTACTGTCCGCCGTACGCGGAGCAGACAATACAAGTACAAGGTACAATATACAAACAAAGGCACTTACCTCATGGTTGAAGGACACTGCTCTGGTGCCAACCTGGAGTTCTGTGTGTAAGTGAGTGTATGTGTATCGTGTCGTGACGTTACGAGTATTCTTCAGGTTAGATTCCGCTTCCAATTAGGCTGGAGACGATCACAGCATGCGGTCTTCAAATCACTCGTCCCAACAGCGTCACACTTTGCTTAACCTTCAAACTATTTCAGGTATTTCCAACAAACAGAACCCGTGATATTTCTTCAAATTGGGGGTTATTACAATTAATACAATTGGATCACGACTAATTGTCACAAACGGATCGATTTAAAGGGATTAATTTCAACAAACGCGTCGCGGAACTCAACAGGCGAACCGGGCTATTTTAGCGGCAAAAATCAAGAGAGCTGTCAAGTGTCAACGTCAAACTGTCAAGCGAGATGTCACTCTGTTACTCGTTTAGAAACGTAGGCGCATAGAGTAAACAAATCGTTCGGTACTAAACATCTACCCCCCCCGGACGGGCCTTCCCGTCCGCTAATCACTTGGCAATCCCGACAAGGTTGCGTTTTATCAGTCCACCTGACGCGCTGCTGGAGGATGTGCAAATACTCCAAGCTCCAACGCTTCCAAAACTCTGAGCGGGCTGCTGCACCAACTGAAACGGCGATAGCCAATTTTGGCTCACATCGACAAAAGGGTGCTCCGGCAGGGCGGCAAGTGGCTGTCAAATCAAAAAATGGCCCGGGGTCAGGGCCTCCAAGACGTTCGGGTCCGAAGACAGCGGGCACAATGGACGCGAGTTCAACACAGCTTCAATGCGGCAAAATACCGTAGCTAACTCCTTAAAGGTGGGAACGGTGTCTCCCAACAATCTGCGCCAGAGTCCCTAACCGCCTTCACCGCGGCCTCAAAATACCCCCCCAATGGGGGCAGGCTGGCGGGTCAAACAATAACAAACAACAAACAACCAAACAACAATAACAACCACAATTTAATGGCCCTCCTTAGGCAACAAAAAGGGGTGACGGACCCCATAAGGAAGGCTAGAGTGACTCAACCGTCAACAACCAAACAACAAAGACCCGTATCGTCCAAAAAGGGGTTCAATTTACTAATGGCTCCCGACAATATCCAAAACTCTCGCTGCAGAATGGCCAACAGCGCATTGCAACCGGCATGCGAGTTCTTAATGTGACGATCAGTCACCAACAATTCAACAACAGAAAAACAATCCAACAATTTGTCGAGAGAGCCAAATCGACTCAACAAACTCAGGGTCCTTTGTTCCAACAGCGAGCACCTTGAGCCCGGGCAAAGGACCCGACATCAAGACTGGCGATCGAGGCCAATCATCCTCGGGATGAGTCAGCCAGTCTGGTCCCCACCATAGGGGGTAAGCAAACAGGCGGGGTGCCATGCACCTACGTGAGGCCACGGCGCCTGGGTTCAAATCTCCAGGCAAGGGCCTCCAAATCAAAGGCGTATCAAAATTTTGAATCTGGGACACTCGGTACGCAACAAAGACCTCCAAAGAGTGGACGGACGTCTTCAACCAACACAAAACAATTGACTGTCCGTCCAGGCGTAAGAAGCCCGAATGTCCACAGTTCCACCCAAAGTGTGAGCAACGTGGTTCAATAAACGCACAAGACGCGCCGCCCCTGACAATTCAACTTAGGGGTGGTCAGTGCCGTCCGGAGGGGGGCCACCTTGCTCTTGGCCAAGACCAGTGACAAATTCACCTGGCCTGTTGCGCAGACGGTGCGCAGACAAACAACAGCTGCATATCCGTGCGAAGACGCATCACAAACAATGGTAGCAGTGTAGCTCCCAGGGGGGAGGATAGCGCGGGGTAACACGACCTCGTTGACTGCAGGGAGTGCGGATACAAATTGGAGCCAATCTTCCAACAAGGTTTCCCGAATTGGCTCGTCCCAGCCAAGTCCCGCAGTCCAAAGGCGCTCAAGAAAACAATTTTGCCCAAAACAATACAAACAAAACAACAAAACAATAGACAAAAGGCAACCCTGGGCTCCCATGTCCAAAATGGCACGGACCACAACAGAGTCCCCCGTGGGCCCCCAGACCTGACCGATGCCGTTGGCAACAAAACCGTGTCGATCTGAGGGGTACCTTAGCGGGGCAGGCGCCAATGTCCTAACAATGCCTGGGCGGCGACCGATCGCCGCACCCAGGCTCAAGTCTTTCCCGACGAGGATGGACTTCAAATTCCTCGTACGCGCGGTGTCCCGAGCCACGCGCCATCGCTGGAAGGGCATATCCCACCGGATGCCTGAATGGCGGGGGGCGTGACTCCAACCGGGGACGTTCCGCCAATGGAGGGGAGGGAAGGCGATGCTGGTCTGGCCAGCGCTGCCCAGCAACAACTGCGTAATCACCTTTACGCGGGGAGACCAAATGGCGGTCGCGCGGCTCCCGTTCAACTTGCGCGGGGGGTGGAGTGCGGCGCTCAAAATTGCAGGCCTCTCCCCGGTTCTGAACCGGCGAGGCAGAAGCCCGGTGACCAACTCCATGGTACCCCCCCGTACGCGAACCTTCATCAGAGGCTGGTCTGCCAGCGTGGTTCGCGTTAGCGCACAATATGTCCAAATGGGACCCCCTACAAATTCTACAAGGGCGGGGGTTGGGGCAGTCCCTATGGAAGTGAGCCCCCAAACAAGAGAAGCACATGCGGCGTGTTTTGGCAATTCGGCGGCGGGCACTCATGTGCAACTTCAAAAAGGCCGCGCAAGTTGCCATGCCATGCCCCGTGTCCCTACAAAACTCACAACCAGGACGACTCTGGGTGCCAGCAAAACGAGCGGCGGGGCGACCATCAACAGGCCCGCGAGCCCTAGTCCGTCCCTGGTCTCGTGGCCGGGAAGACGGCTGGCATGACTCAGTGGCAACGCCAGAGTTGTCCACAAACCGACACTCATCCTCCAAAAATTGGACGAGGTCATCAAATGGGGGGAGATGTGTGACACTATCCCCACCATACTTTTGCTCGAAACGAGCCCTCAAATCGGCAGGAAGCCGTTGCAGCACAACGTGCACCAAAAGGTAAGACCAATGGTCCACCGGCAAGTCCAATTGCTTTAAAGCGTTGGTCGCTGCCACCAACGGGTTCAACAGGTCAGTACGCAATGCTGACAAACTAGTAATGACCGGTAACCCCAAAATCAATCCAATATGAACGTCAGCCAAACAACGTTTATTTTGGTACCGCCGGGTGAGTAGTTCCACAGCGGTAGGGTAGGCTGAGTCAGTCAAAGACAGATGCTGCACCAAGGCTCGGGCCTCACCTTCCAGGACGGACAACAAATAGGCCAACTTTTGGGCGGGTCTGAGGTCCGAGCGTGCATCAACCAAACTTTCAAACAGGTTTTGGAAACTTAACCAGTGGTCCAGACGACCGTCAAAATGTGGCAGTTCCAAAGTAGGCAGTCTACTCAATAGTCCGGGACCTGAAACAACCGAGGTCTCCGGTTTGACCTGGACAGGTGTCCGGCTCTCCAATATTTCCCGAGCACGTTGACCAATGACATCCCCCAGGTCCAAGATCTGGTCGTAGTCAGCAAGGACCTTGTCACGTGCTGCCTGATCCAGCACTTCCAAATCCACTTCACAAATGTACTGGTTGTAGCGGGTGAGCAGAGCATCAACGTTGCCGAGTCTCAAGTTCAACTGCTCGAACCGAGCAAGAGTGATCCCCTCAAGATCCTGGCGCTCAGCGGTCGCTGCAGCTGAAGCGAACCACCGCAGCTGTGTGGTCAATCCACTGATTGCCTCTCTCACCGCTTTGTATGCCATTGCACAAACAATACAATTCAATATACCAAACAAAATAATTAAGTAACAAAGTTCAAACAATATATTACAAAATAACTACAATCAAACTACCAAACTGACTAATCAGCAACTCAAGAAATAACATTAAATTGGTTTCAATTCAATTCAACAATAAACTTTTATTTTAATTCAAACCCAATATCAACGTTCAAAATTCTATTTCACAATTCAATTCAAATATTCAAATTCCAATCCAATTCCAAATGTTAAGTTCACAAACCACTTTGTTAATGGTACAACAATAATAATCCTTTATTCCAACTCAAAACAATGGTAATACTAAAAAATGCCAATAATTTTTCAAATATTAATTTTCACAAATAACCATATCAATGGTACAAACTCAATATTTTAATGTCTTCCTGACATTCAATACAACAGAGGTCAAATAACAACAACAAGAGGTTATAGCATAGCTCAATCTAACCAACTCTGAAGCATATATGCAAACCTGGTTGACCCCCGGCAATATGAGTTACTCGACTCAATAAATTCCAAATTATTTCAAACAAACAATTAATTACCGATAACAAATATTTACAGCGAATTACTACTTCCCTTATAGAGACTGCCAAGTAATTAGCCTACTGTAAAATTACCAATTTGGTGGTTTTGTAGGTTAAAACCACGCCTCTGCATACCAGAATATGTACGCTGCCAGACTAGGCCCGATCTCAACAAACGATTTCAAGTGCGCAGTGGAAGAGTTATAATCGTGGGGCTCTAGAGACAAGAGTGGCTAGCGTACTGTCCGCCGTACGCGGAGCAGACAATACAAGTACAAGGTACAATATACAAACAAAGGCACTTACCTCATGGTTGAAGGACACTGCTCTGGTGCCAACCTGGAGTTCTGTGTGTAAGTGAGTGTATGTGTATCGTGTCGTGACGTTACGAGTATTCTTCAGGTTAGATTCCGCTTCCAATTAGGCTGGAGACGATCACAGCATGCGGTCTTCAAATCACTCGTCCCAACAGCGTCACACTTTGCTTAACCTTCAAACTATTTCAGGTATTTCCAACAAACAGAACCCGTGATATTTCTTCAAATTGGGGGTTATTACAATTAATACAATTGGATCACGACTAATTGTCACAAACGGATCGATTTAAAGGGATTAATTTCAACAAACGCGTCGCGGAACTCAACAGGCGAACCGGGCTATTTTAGCGGCAAAAATCAAGAGAGCTGTCAAGTGTCAACGTCAAACTGTCAAGCGAGATGTCACTCTGTTACTCGTTTAGAAACGTAGGCGCATAGAGTAAACAAATCGTTCGGTACTAAACAGGTTTCCCTCTCATGCGTTTGCATATGATGCAATTATGTACTACCTGTCTGGCTAAGTTGCGAGCTCCCAGAATCCACCACCTTTCACGCATAGAATAAACTAGAAGTTGAGGTCCAGCATGGAGTAATCGATTGTGTTCATATTCACACAACAACCTTGAGAACCGATGTTTGTCACTTAACAATACGGGATGTTTTTTGTCATAATCAAATTCAATCGCATTAGATAGCCTACCACCTATACGAATTATGTTAGACTTATCTAAGAATATATTTAAACCCGATATTTTATTATATAATAACTTATTTGTGCTGTTATTATTAGTATTTAACGGTATCTTATTTTTTAATTTGTGATATTGCTCACTAAACGATTCTTGTTGAACGAAACGCGTCAACGTATCGAGCGATCGCTGCAGCTCGTCTACTGATAACGGACCGGTTTTACGCGGACACATGCCACCGCGCGTCGCCGCTCGCGCATTATCTATAAATCGCAAAAGATATGCACAAGCTCTTTGCAAATGAATAAATGATGAGAAACGTTCAAAATCAAACAATGAATATAATTGAATGCAGTGTAAATTAATACTGTCAGGTTTAGTTTCCGGTAAATCAACGGATGACGATTCTTTATTATTAGTGTTTGGCCACATGAGACTAGGTTCCCGTAAAAACATAGGGCCACACCACCAGTTATTATTATTATCGTACTTTAAAGTGTCTAGCGTAGCACCTCGCGTTATAATGTCCGCAGGGTTCTCGGTGCCCTTGACATGTCGCCAAACTGTATCACATGTTAATTCATTTATTTGTACGACACGATTTTGTACAAAAGTCTTGAGAAGATGCGGTGACATGCGCAACCACCCTTGCACGATAGTTGAGTCAGTCCAAAAATAAATTTTATCGAAGTTTAAACGTAAAGACTTCTTTATTTTATTATATAATTTTGCACCTACTAGAGCTCCACATAGCTCAAGCCTAGGAATGCTAACCGTCTTTATCGGCGCCAATTTACTTTTAGCGCATAATAAACGCACTGAAACGGGTATAGTACTTTTACAATTATTAGAACACGATCTAATGTACGCGCATGCCCCGTAGGCATTTTGAGACGCGTCGGTAAATATGTGAAGTTCTATATAACGTTCACTAATGATGTAACGAGGTATTTTAATATCGCGTAAATGTTGTAAATCAGCAAGAAACGTATGCCATCTAGTCGCAATGCTTTTGGGAACTTCGTCATCCCAATCTAATTTATGTAACCATAATTTTTGTAACAATGATTTAACTACAATTACTGCGGGTGCCAACAAACCTAGAGGATCATACACTTGTGCGATGATTGATAACATTATACGTTTCGTGACTACTGTGTCACTTTGTGTAAATTTAGTTGTAAAATAAAACTCATCACTTTCCGTGTACCAACCTAACCCTAAAGTTTTAGACAAGTGATTTTCACCGATGTTTAGGTCTTTACAATTCTCATGAGACACGTCATGACTAAACGTCCACTTATGTAACGGGAAACAAGCCCCTTTTAATAATACGGAGATTTTGTTACATAACTGCATTAACGAGTCGAGGTCATCGCTCCCCGTAATCAGATCGTCGACGTAAAAGTCGTCGTTAATCGTCCTAGCAACTAAATCATCATTAGATTCTAATGCCAATTGTTTTAAGCATCGCATGCTAAGAAAAGGAGCCGACGCAGTGCCATACGTCACTGTGTTTAAAATATATAATTGTAAAGGTAAGTCTCGACTTTCTCGCCATAATATCAATTGTAGGTTACGTTGATCCGCTTGAATTAAAATCTGTCGGTACATTTTTTGAATGTCCGCGCACGCTACGTATTTATACTGCCTGAACCTGAGTAAAATAGAAAAAATATCATTTTGTAATGGCGGCCCGATATGCTGTATATTATTTAATGATTTGTTGTTCGACGTACCCGCGCTCGCGTCGAACACAACGCGTAATTTTGTAGTGACACTATCCTCTCGGTAAACGCCGTGATGAGGTAGGATGTAATGCGGTTTACTTAATATATTTGGAATATCCTTTGGTGCAAATGGGGTCATGTGACCAAGTGTTTCATATTCGCGAATGAATTCACTATACAATTTTTTATAGTTAGGTAAACGATCTAACTTTCTTTCGAGAGATAGAAAACGATTCTTAGCCATGGTGTATGAATCACCTAATGACTCGGGCGACTCCTTTAATGGAATGCGAACAGAGAACCTACCGTGTTCATCACGTTTTGTAGTCTCTGTAAATAGGTTTTCACAATAACGATCATCTTTTGACATAGTGTTCGGTAAGTCAGACAATTCTTCTAACTCCCAGAATTTTTGCAATTGAGTATCAATTTGAACGAAATTACATTGAACTCGTTCAGGTTTAAACGAATGGTTATTAAAAAGACGGCCAGAGATGATCCATTCTATTTTCGAATCGTATAAGAATGGACCACAACTGAGCTTAATTTTATCATTTTTTAAGAGATCCCAAAATATGTCCGCTCCTAAGAGTACATCGATGTCCGACGGAACGCTAAACGTAGGGTCCGCGAGCGTAATATGTTTAGGTATCTCTATGCATTGACATTGAACGTCTAACGAAGGTAACTTTGATGTAATACGAGGAAGAACCCAACATTGAACATTTGTATTAAAATCATTAACTTTAGAACGAATGTTTACTTTGCAGGTGTGAGAACTTTTAGAGACAGTTTGTCCTACACCCGAAATATGAATAGTGGACTGTATAATAGGTAATTGTAAACGATTACATAACGACTCTGTGATAAAACAATTTTGACTCCCGTTGTCAAGAAGTGCTTTAACTGTGTGATAATTATTCCTTGAATCAGGAACATCTATGAGTGCCGTCGATAACAAAACCGGTTGTACCGAGGCACTGCACGCGAGTACATTGCGTTCGGAATGTACTCGCGTATCAGCTGTTTTGCTTGCGCTCGGCAAGGGATACGAAATAGACGTGGATGCGGCCATACCCATTCTTTCGCTAGAAATATTATTATTATGAAGTAACGTATTATGGTTATTTTTGCATAACTTACATGGACCGTATGAACATTCGCTTGGTAAGTGACTATCAGTCCGAATACAATTTTGACAAAGCTTTTTATTTTGCACGATTACATATCTATCTTGAACAGACAAATTTAGAAATTTGGGACATGAATACAAATAGTGATCACCGCCGCAGTCAACACAAATACGTCCTTTTTTAGAATTACCCGCATTATTTTTATTATGAGTTGAATTACTAACGTATGCATGTGTAACCGGTTGCGAGTTTATGTTGTTTGATTTATTAGCGTATCTATTGTTTTGATTGGAATTTGACTTAACGGAGTCATTTTTATTGTGCTTAGACGAAGAAACACTTTTATTATTATTTGACTTTATCATTTCCAACATATCCGCACGGTTTCTTAGAAATTCTAATAAATCATCCAATTTGATGGTATTTGAATCATTTTTAGACACTAGGGAACCCTTATGAGATTCCCACTCGCGTTCCGTAGATTGATCAAGCTTAGAAACAATAAGATAAACGATTAACGTGTCCCAAGCATCGGTTGGTTCGTTTAATGATTTAAGTGCTCGCAAATTACGTAATGTTGAATCTATTAATTTCCTAATTTGATCATACGATTCGCTTTGAAGTGGCTGTACAGTGAATAACGCTTTTACATGATTTTGTACCAATAAACGATTGTTGTGAAACCTCTTTTCTAGTAAATCCCATGCGTGTAAGTAGTTCGGAGCAGTGAATTCTAATGCACTAATAACATGAGAGGCAGAACCACCAAGAGACGATTTCAAATAATGAAACTTCTGTATGTCATTTAGATCTTCACGATTGTGTATCATAGTGAGGTATGAGTTTTTAAACTCTAACCACTGATCATAAGCACCATCAAAGGCAGGTAGCTTTATTACTGGCAACTTAATGGACACAGGATTACAAACTTGATAATGAGATAAAATACCTTGAGTTTGTTCATTATTATTAGGATTCACTAAGCACTTCGCGTCAGCCATGATGGAAAAGTACTGCTGTTCAAATGATTCGCGGTATTCTAATTGAGTGGGTAGTTCGGAATCATCAATTATTTGTTCAATTTCACATTGAATATCATTAAAACTTTGAAAAATAGTGCAAGTTGACTGTATTCGTAAATTTAATTCCATTTTGCTAATAGAATTTAATGTTAATTTGTCTAAATTTGCAATATACTTCTCAAATAACGTAAGTCTGCCTTTCAGCGTACCTCGCTGCTTTTTCAAATCAGCGAGACGTTTATCTGCCATTGTGCTAACACCTAAACGGGGAGATTTGGACCTTTCTCTTATTTTAATGGGGTCCTGAACCGAGGCAACTTTTAAACACTCATCGTCACTCATTTTGGAAGGCAATAGAAAACAAGAGTACTTACAGTTTCCCGCTCAGTATCACCCCGGCGCCAGCACCGCACAAACGACGATAATCCTGGACAATCTTCTTCCAATGCCTCTGACGCTCCACTTGGCCGCGTGGTTCTTCGTATATCCGACTCGTAGGACCAAAATGTTGAGACCGTTCCCTATATCCCTATGTGATGAGGGCAAGGATGTCTTCAATGAAGTGATTTATTGATTCTATTAGTATAAACGTATATTTTTCTTGAATTTTACAATAAAATCGTTGAGAGATACGAAGCTTAACCGTTTTTCTTGGAGAAGTGTGAAGTTGGTTGTGACGGTGCTGCCCCGCACGGGTAGATTGCGCCGATGTTCACGCCGCAGAATTGTTGCGTTCTTCGCCGCTAGATGGCGTTGCAGGTATATTGAACAGAAGGTTTGCCGGAGGATCATAGGCAGGACCCGCTTTTGTTTGAAAATATTGACAACCCTGCTATGATGGCCGTTCTCGGCGTTCAGTACCGACCAGTCCAAGACATCTTTACATACGATGTCGACTTGGAGTCACCTCACACTTGGACTAAACGACTGGTGTTGTCTACTGTCGCGAGGACCTTTGACCCAAATGGTTGGATATGCCCGGTATTGTTTTGGGCGAAATGTTTTCTTCAGCGCCTTTGGACTGCGGAACTTGGTTGGGACGAGCCACTTCGGGAAACCCTTTTGGAAGATTGGCTCCAATTTGTATCTGCACTCCCTGCAGTCAACAAGGTCGTGTTACCCCGCGCTATCCTCCCCCCTGGGAGCTACACTGCTACCCTTCATGGGTTTTGTGATGCGTCTTCGCACGGTTATGCAGCTGTTGTTTATCTGCGCACCGTTTGCGCGACAGGCCAGGTGAAATTGTCACTGGTCATGGCCAAGAGCAAGGTGGCCCCCCTCCGGATGGCACTGACCATCCCTAAGTTAGAGTTGTCAGGGGCGGCGCTTCTTGTGCGTCTATTGAACCACGTTGCTCACACTTTGGGTGGAACTGTGGACATTCGGGCTTCTTACGCCTGGACGGACAGTCAAATTGTTTTGTGTTGGTTGAAGACGTCCGTCCACTCTTTGGAGGTCTTTGTCGCGAACCGAGTGTCCCAGATACAAAATTCTGAAACGCTTTGATTTGGAGGCACGTGCCTGGAGATCTGAACCCAGGCAAAGTGGCCTCACGTGGGTGCATGGCACCCCGCCTGATTGCTCACCCCCTATGGTGGGGACCAGACTGGCTGACTCACCCCGAGGACGATTGGCCTTGAACGCCAGTCTTGATGTCGGGTCCTTTGCCCGGGCTCAAGGTGCTCGCTGTTGGAACGAATGACCCTCCGTTTGACCCTGATTTTTTGTTGAATCGATACAGCTCCCTCGACAAATTGTTGAACGTTACCTCGTGGATCAGGCGTTTTGGTCATAATTCTAGGAATCCTGGGAACAAACGCCTGTCACCGGTTCTCTCTCCTCAAGAGCGACAGGAATCACTCCTCCTTTGGGTCCGCTCCGTGCAGGCTGCACACTTTGAGAAGGAGATTGAAACTTTGAAGTCTGGTAAGGCTAAATTGTCGGGAGCCGTTAGAAAGTTGAACCCCTTTTTGGACGATACGGGTCTTTTGCGTGTTGGGGGATGGTTGAGGCACTCTAGCCTTCCTTATGGGGCCCGTCACCCCCTTTTGTTGCCTAAGGAGGGCCATTTGGTTAAATTGTTGGTGACTGATCGTCACATTAAGAACTCGCATGCCGGTTGCAATGCGCTGTTGGCCATTCTGCAGCGAGAGTTTTGGATATTGTCGGCCCGTCGTACTATTCGTAGCATCGTCTTCCGTTGTTTGCCATGCTACCGGACTAGGCCTCTACTATGCAGCCAATGATGGGAAACTTGCCGGCTGATCGTGTCAATGAGGCGAGACCCTTGCAGGCGTCGGAACAGACTTTGCTGGTCCCTTTTCGGTGAAGACGTCTACTCTTCGCAATAGTACAATTGTTAAGGCTTATTTGTGTGTGTTTGTCTGCCTGTCAACTAAGGCAGTGCACTTGGAGTTGGTAACCTCCCTCTCGATGGAGGCCTTTGTGGCGACCTTGGATAGATTTGTGTCTCGCCGTGGGTTACCTACTTTGGTCAGGTCTGATTGCGGTACTTACTACAAGGGTACAAGTAACTATTTGAAAGAGGTATACGCCTTCCTTGCTGAGAACCAGGCTGACATTGGTAACAAATTATCTCGCCGAGGGGTCAATTGGTTGTTTGACCCGCCAGCCTGCCCTCATTGGGGGGATATTTTTGAGGCCGCGGTGAAAGCGGCAAAGGGACTCTGGCGCAAATTGTTGGGAGACACCGTTCTCACCTTTGAGGAGTTAGCTACGGTATTTTGCCGCATTGAAGCTGTATTGAACTCGCGTCCATTGTGCCCGCTGTCTTCGGACCCAAACAACTTGGAGGCCCTAACCCCGGGCCATTTTTTTATTGGACAGCCACTTGTCGCCCTGCCGGAGTACCCGTTTGTCGATGTGAGCCAAAATCGGCTATCGCGGTTTCAGTTGGTGCAGCAGCTCGCTCAGAGTTTTTGGAAGCGTTGGAGCTTGGAGTATTTGCACATCCTCCAGCAGCGCGTCAAGTGGACTGATAAAACGCATCCGCCCAAAATTGGGGAACTCGTCCTGATTAAGAATGCCAACCTTAAGCCTTTGTATTGGCGCCGGGGGCGCATTCTCAATTTGGTGGCTGGCACCGACGGGGTTCCTCGTTTTGCAGAGGTTTTGGTGGACGGATCCGTCGTGAAGAGAGCGGTCGCAACCTTGTCAAGATTGCCAATTGATTAGCGGACGGGAAGGCCCGTCCGGGGGGGGGGGGGGGGTAGATGTTTCGTCCCGTGACAACAGACGGACCGTTTGACTTGTATAATCTGTGCGCCTACGCATTATGGCGTGTAACGGAGTGACAACTGTCACTTGTCAGTTTGATTCTGACACTTGGTTTTGGTCTTTGAAAGATGGACGGTCGTCGTATTGGCCTTGTGACCTTTTGTTGAAATTAATCTTCTTGAATCGGTCACTTTGTGGACAATTTGTCGTGATCCAATTGTTTTGTGTGTAACCAACCCCTTTTGACGAAATAGAACGGGTTTATCTTTGGACCTTGATTGAAATAGTTTGAGGTGACAGTGATTCATTGGGAGCCACGTGCTGAGAAAATCTACAGCGTATTGTAGCGGCCTTGTTTCCTGGAATACTTACAGCGTCACTACACAATACAATATACACTCATTTACATACATAAATCCAGGTAGGCTCCAGAACCAGTTTTCCTCAACCAGGTGAGTCTTTTGAATATTTGTATTAATCAGCTCCGCGCACGGCGGGCAGTTTGCGTCACTCTTGCCCAAAGCCCACCATCATGCTTCTACGTACTTCATTAAAACCTATGGTCAAGGCCTTCGCCTGGCGTCGAACAGCCATTGTGGTCCGAGCTGGTTAAATCGTCGGCTACGGACCATACCTCCACCAGGTCAAGTAGGTCCTCAGTGCACAGCGTCTCGTCGACGTTGCTTGTTATACGACGTCCTCCTCTGATAGTATCAAAGGTGGGTTTATTCCCATAATTAAGTATATGTAAATCCAGCTCCCCGATCGTTCCAGCCAGTTCATTGCCTCTATCGTCAATGGAAGCGCTTCCCCACCACGTACTTTTTGCGTTAGCGTCACCTCCAACGATGGCTTTTTTGGGCTTTATCTCCCTCATCATTGCTGTTAGGTGATCCAAGTATAGCCCAATGGGTTGGTCAGGCTCGAAGTAGTACGAGACGGCCAGTATCTTAGCGGTTCCCCACAGTGGATGCATAGGTCGGCGGGACGCGTGCACAGTTTCCGGCTGTGCCCGTAGCACAGGCAACCAGTGTACTATACCAGTGGCGACTGGTCCTGCACTCGCAGCCTTTGCAGGTCTATGTGCACGCGACCCGCCATGGTCAGCCTCTGCCATACCGTAGGGGACACCTGCAGAACAACGTGGCACATATGGGGGTTCCTCGTCCTACGACGGTACTTCACCCCCAGCCTCAATTCTTCCGCAGGTATGTCCCCTATCAGGTGGTTATTTTGCCGCTGTAGGGCCTGAAGCAATTCCACATCTGTGTGGCAGGAGAGCGCATCCATGACGATTAGGAGTGGGTCTTTATTCTTCATCTCTTCTGCCACCAGATGGCCGGTCTTCCGTATCCGCTCAGACACCGTGACCAGGTCTTCCCTTGTCTTGAAGCCGACTACAACCTACTGGTCCCTCGTTTTTCGCAGCCCCTCCACCCTTGTGCCCTCATTCTGGACATCGACCGCCGACCTGAGCTTTTCAATGACCTGTTCACTCGTGTCCTGTTCATTCACTAAAGTAACAACAAGCGAGTGAAGAGGCCCTTGGAGGTTCTGCTTCGGACCGGCGGCCACTTCCGCAAAAGTGGGCCCTTGGCCTGCAACGTAGCATCCGTGCTGAATCCCTGTAAAGGGGGGATCAGCCAGATGTAAATAAAACAAACACTATATAGAATGCGAGTCCAATAGAAGGGACTCGGTCACTATGAGTAAAATCAGAAAGGCCGTCATTTTCCCTATTTTCTTAACACAACAGGTAAGATCAATCTTGCAGGGCCAATAATTCAAAAAATATATTTTTGTCAAAAACCGTTGGCCTACCTTTCTAAAGACCACAGGGTGGGTGGGTGTTCAAAATTTTAATGTGGTGAAAATGGTGATAAAAATAAAAATGTGGTTCAGTACAAAAATGTTCTGAATTTCTCTATGTTAATGGCGAAAAATGAAAATTTTTTCGCGTTTTGTCAATTCTTTCAGTCAAAATATTCTAACGGTTCCCAAATACAAGCGATTCAGCTGAAAACAGCTTCGAAATGCAACACCTGGTTGCAGAGATATTTCGATGTATAGGGAATTTTGTATCGGTTTTTTTTTTTTTCAGGATGGGAAATCATCAAATGACTTCTCCCGCTCTGAGCGGAGCGGGAGGGCGTGTCAGACTTTTACTGACTAAAACCCACCCGTGTTCCATCAGTTGCCCATGTGCCAGGGTCACGGTATCTCTTTCGAACAATCACGCGACCCCGGCAGGCATAGGTCCTAGTAGACCCCTTCACTGCTGCTGACATCTCTTTGAGGCGCGCGTGGAACACTACGCGCCGTCGACCCGAGCCTGGTCCTTACCGGGCAGCGAGCTACCCATTGCTCGCCGCCCGCAAGCTCGCGCCTACGGTGGCCGGGAGTCCGCTATCGACTCCCGACGCCCGGGGCGTCTCCTCCTGCGGCGGCTAGGGACGTGAGGGCGCAGTGCCTGCCACTCCCTCACGCGCCCCGCCTCCTCCTTCGCGAGCATTACTGCTTCGCAGAAGGAGGTGACGGCTTCCCATTCCCTCTCGCTCCGTACCATGGCTCGCACCAGGGCCGGACGCGAGAGGTCGCCGCCGCCGATCGCCTCCACGAGGACACGGCGGTGCTCCGCCCAGGCAGGGCACACCTCCACCGTATGCTCCACCGTGTCCTCCAGACGATCCTCACAATGGAAACACCCGGGCGTATCCTCCCGCTTTATCCTGAACAGGAACCCACCGAAGCACCCATGCCCGGTGAGAACCTGCGTCAGGCGGAAGGTGAGGACGCCGTGGCGCCTCTCTATCCACTCCTCAAAGAGGGGACCGCCGCAATTGTGGCGTGCCCTGCGCTGGGTTGCGACAAAATTTTGTATCGGTTAGATGGATTTCGTAGGTACTGATTTTGCTTGTAACAATGAAAAATTTAATATTTGCAAACTTCTGTTTGAGCTAGATGCACGGGCGAGATGTCGGAAGACGCGTCTTCACGCGGGCCAGCTAACTACGGCGTTACTTTAGTTTTCACGGAAGGAAAATTTAAAATTAGGGTCCAAAAACGTGATTTTTAAAAGAGTTTTTGAAAAACTTCTAATAACTCCACCGAACAAGACTCCAGCTCGCGGAACGCTCGCCAGAATACAGGTAAGGCAGGTAAGTTGCTATTTAAACTAATAAAATCAGGGTTAATAGTAGGAATTTTGAGATAAAAATAAAAATGTGGTTCATTACAAAAATGTTCTGAATTTTTCTATGTTAATGGCGAAAAATGTTTTTTTTTTCCCGATTTGTCAATTCTTTCAGTCAAAATAGTGAAACGGTACCCAAATACAAGCGATTCAGCTGAAAACAGCTTCGAAATGCGACACCTGGTTGCAAAGATATTTCGGTTAGGTTAGGTTAGGTTAGGTTATGTCGTGCGGTGTTCCACAGGGCTCGGTCGTTGGCCCGCTCCTGTGGAACATCGGGTACGACTGGGTGCTGAGGGGCGAGCTTCCGCCGGGCGTGGAACTGACGTGTTATGCTGATGACACGCTGGTCACGGCCCGGGGGAGCTCGTACAGGGAGGCAGCGTTGCTGGCGACGGCTGCGGTCTCACTTGTGGTGAGCCGCATACGGCGCCTAGGCCTGGAGGTGGCCCTCAATAAGTCGGAGGCCATGGTCTTTCATGGCCGGCCAGATCACACATCGTTGTCGGGGGGTGTCGGATCGCTGTCGAGTCCATCGAAATATCTGGGATTGGTGCTCGACAGCCGGTGGGACTTCGGCCCCCACTTCCGGCGGCTGGCGCCTAAGTTGATTAGCGCGGCTGGGGCGCTGTCAACGCTGCTTCCCAATCTGGGGGGCCCGAGCGTTGCATGTAGGCGGCTCTACGTGGGGATCGTGCGATCCATGGCCCTGTATGGGGCCCCAATTTGGGCGGCTGACCTGACGGCCGGCAGCATCGCTGTTCTGCGAAGACCGCAGCGTGCTATGGCCGTCAGAGTCATCAGGGGATATCGCACGATCTCCTACGAGGCGGCCTGTGTGCTGGCTGGATCCCCACCGTGGGACCTCGAGGCGAAAGTACTCGCGTCACTGTACCGGTGGCGCGAGGAAACGCGGGAGCGGGACGAGCGACTGACGGACCGCCACATGGAGCTTCGTCGGTCGAAGCTCCGCGCAGCCCTGGTGGCGAGCTGGTAGGATAGGCTTTCACGCCCTACCGCCGGCCTCGCCACCGTCGAGGCGGTCCGGCCAGTACTCGGGCAATGGCTTGGGAGAAGGCACGGCTCCCTGTCGTTTCGGACGACGCAGGTGCTCTTGGGGCATGGTTGCTTCGGGAAGTACCTGTGTCGCATAAACAGGGAGCCGGACGCCCGGTGTCACCACTGCGTCGACTGCCGGGAGGACACGGCGCGGCATACGCGGGCAGAATGTGCCGCTTGGGAGGAGCCGCGTCGTGCCCTCGTCTCAGAAATAGGCAACGACCTATCGCTGCCGGCTGTGGTTGAGTCTATGATCGGTAGCGAGGAGTCCTGGGACGCGGTGGTATCCTTCTGCGAAACAGTAATGTCGCAGAAGGAGGCTGCGGAAAGGGAGCGGGAGATATCTTCCGCCCACCCAGCCCGCAGCAGGCGCACCGGGCGTCGGCGGAGGGCGGACAACGCCCTCTTCCAGCCCCCCTAAATGGGTCCAGGGGCGACGGATCTGGGGACATCCGTCGCGTATTCCTTAGGACCCGAGATGGTGGCGCGTAGTGTTCCACGCGCGCCTCTCTGTGATGTATGGGGGGGAGTTTAACACCTCACTCCCCCCCAACGTGAGGAGGCCCGCAATGGCGGGCCGGCACCAGCCGAGGATCGCGGAAGACACATTGGTTCCCGTGGTCCCCGACGTAGGTGTGGGACGGAACACCGGGGTGGTTTTAGTCAGTAAGAGTCTGACAGACCCCTCTGCCCACCCCAGGGCAGAGGACATCCATGAGGATTTCCACCTCGAGATCAAAAAAAAGGTTAGGTTGAGGCCTCGCCGGCGCCAGGTGTACTGGTGGTCTGCCGAGATCGCGCGGCTACGTGTCAAATGCGTGTCGGTCAGGCGCCGGTACACCCATTACCGCAGGAGACGTCGTCGGGTCCCTGACGAAGAGGCCGCGCTGTACGAGGTGTACCGCGCGGCGAAGGAGGCTCTGTGGCTGGCCATCGGCGAAGCGAGGACGCGAGCCAGGGAGGAGATGTTGGAGACTCTCGAACGGGATCCGTGGGGGCGCCCCTATCGAGCGGTTCGAGGGAAACTTCGAGCCGCGGCGCCTCCACTCACGGAGAGTCTCCAACCTGAGCTGCTGGAGAAGGTCGTCACAGCCCTCTTCCCGGCAAGAGCGGAGCACACTCCACCGCCGATGGCATTGCCCACAGCTGCAGAGCCTACAGAAGGGAACGCCATCAGCGTCCCAGAGGTGACACAAGGAGAGATGGGGGCGGCCGTGTTGCGGCTCCGGGCCAAGAACGTGGCTCCGGGGCCCGACGGTATACACGGCTGTGCGTTGGCCCTCGCTCTGAAAGCTAGAGCCCCAACTGAGAGGACTCTTCACAGCGTGCCTTGAGCGGGGCCAGTTTCCTAGTTTGTGGAAAACAGGTCGTCTGGTCCTGCTCAAGAAGGCGGGGCGCCCTGCAGAGTCACCGTCTGCGTACAGGCCCATAGTGTTGCTGGACGAGGTCGGGAAGCTATTCGATGTATGGGGGGGAGTTTAACACCTCACTCCCCCCTAACGTGAGGAGGCCCGCAATGGCGGGCCGGCACCAGTCGGGTATCGCGGAAGACATATTGGTTCCCGTGGTCCCCGACGTAGGTGTGGGACGGAACACCGGGGTGGTTTTAGTCAGTAAGAGTCTGACAGACCCCTCCGCCCACCCTAGGGCGGAGGACATCCATGAGGATTTCCACCTCGAGATCAAAAAAAAAAAAAAAAGGTTGAGGCCTCGCCAGGGTCGGTGGATGTCCGCCCGACGATGTGCGTACTGGCGAGATCCGCACCGACGCTTCCGGGCTCGGCGGGATCTGGATTAAGTGCCCGGTGGCGGCGGCCAATAAGGTCGCCGACGCTGGACGTCTGTTGGTGGGGTGGGTTGCAGCGAGGGTCAAACTGCTGCAACCCAGGGCTCTGCGGTGTTTCCGTTGCCTGGACATGGGGCATGTCAGGGCACGGTGCACCGCAGAAATAGACCGCAGCGAGCAATGCTATCGCTGCGGCCAGCCCGGCCACAAGGCCACCCAGTGCTCCGCGGCGCCAAACTGCCTCTGTACAGCTGCAGGGAGGCCCGCTGGGCACAGAGCGGGTGGCAACGCCTGTGGCGCGCTCACCAAAAAGGGCAAGAAGAGGAGGCGAAGAAGGGGTGCCAAGGCTGCCGGGGGCTCTTGACTCCCGGCCTAGGAATGGTGCTGTGGAGGGAATGGACTGCGCATAATAGCGCCTTACCATTTCCTCCAGGGCAATATCAACCACGCTGCCAGAGCTCAGGACCTCTTGCTCCAGAGCATGGCAGAGTGGTCTATTGACGTGGCTGTGGTCGCCGAGCCATACTTTGTCCCCCCCAGAGATAACTGGGTGGGAGACCTGGATGGCTCGGTGGCCATAATTGGCGGGGCTCTTGTCAACCCGTCCCGAGGTCACGGCTGGGTAGCCGCCCTCGCGGACGGCATTGGCACAGTTGGGGCGTATTTCTCGCCCAACAAGAGCCTCGCCGACTTCGAGAACTTCCTTGTCGAGTTGGGCGCCGTCGTAGGCCGACTCCACCCTCGCCCTGTGCTGTTGCTAGGGGATCTCAACGCCAAGTCATCGGCGTGGGGATCTCCGGTGACCGACGCTAGGGGCGAGGTGCTGGAAGAGTGGGTGGTCACGACCGGCCTGGTCGTTCTAAACCGGGGCTCGGTCCACACGTGCGTGCGGCAGCGGGGCGGCTCGATAGTGGACGTCTCGTTCGCTAGCCCTGCTGTCGCAAGCCATGTCCGTGACTGGCGTGTCGCTGTGGGGGTGGAGACGTTGTCGGATCACAGATACATCCGGTTCGACGTCTCCACCCAGACCATCGGCGGCCGTAGTCCATCGGCCCCGCGAATGGACGGCCCACGTTGGGCGCGTAAGCGCATCGACAGGGAACTTCTCGAGGAGGCTGCAATCGTCCAGGCCTGGAGCCGGGAGTCGACAAGGGACGGACCCGTTGACGTCGAAGAGGAGGCGCTGTGGTTCCGCGGGGCGATGACGCACATCTGCGACGCGTCCATGCCCCGCGTCCACACGCATTCAGCGAGGCGCCAGGTGTACTGGTGGTCTGCCGAGATCGCGCGGCTACGTGTCGCGTGCGTGTCGGTCAGGCGCCGGTACACCCACTACCGCAGGAGACGTCGTCGGGTCCGTGACGAAGAAGCCGCGCTGTATGAGGTGTACCGCGCGGCGAAGGAGGCTCTGTGGCTGGCCATCGGCGAAGCGAGGACGCGAGCCAGGGAGGAGATGTTGGAGACTCTCGATGGAGATCCGTGGGGGCGCCCCTATCGGGCGGTTCGAGGGAAACTTCGAGCCGCGGCGCCTCCACTCACGGAGAGTCTCCAACCAGAGCTGCTGGAGGAGGTCGTCACAGCCCTCTTCCCGGCAAGAGCGGAGCACACTCCGCCGCCGATGGCTTTGCCCACGGCCGCAGAGCCTACAGAAGAGAACGCCATCAGCGTCCCAGAGGTGACACAAGGAGAGATGGGGGCGGCCGTGTTGCGGCTCCGGGCCAAGAACGTGGCTCCGGGGCCCGACGGTGTACACGGCTGTGCGTTGGCCCTCGCTCTGAAAGAGCTAGAGCCCCAACTGAGAGGACTCTTCACAGCGTGCCTTGAGCGGGGCCAGTTTCCCAGTTTGTGGAAAACAGGTCGTCTGGTCCTGCTCAAGAAGGCGGGGGCCCTGCAGACTCACCGTCTGCGTACAGGCCCATAGTGTTGCTGGACGAGGTCGGGAAGCTATTCGAGCGAATTATCGCTGCCCGCCTCGTCCACCACTTGTGCAGAGAGGGGCCTGACCTGGCCGAGAGTCAGTTTGGCTTTCGGCACGGGCGCTCCACCATCCACGCGATATCGCGGGTGAGAGTCGTGGCAGAGGAAGCAGCGTCCCGGGGCGGGGTGATGGTGGCGGTGTCCTTGGACATATCTAACGCCTTCAACACCCTGCCTTGGAGCTGCATTCGGGAGGCACTGCTGTACCATCGGGTGCCTTCCTACCTCTGCCACATCGTTGGGGCTTATTTCGAGGATAGGGGTGTCACTTACATGGGATGTGATGGCAGAAACCAGCGCCGCATGTCGTGCGGTGTTCCACAGGGCTCGGTCGTTGGCCCGCTCCTGTGGAACATCGGGTACGACTGGGTGCTGAGGGGCGAGCTTCCGCCGGGCGTGGAACTGACGTGTTATGCTGATGACACGCTGGTCACGGCCCGGGGGAGCTTGTACAGGGAGGCAGCGTTGCTGGCGACGGCTGCGGTCTCACTTGTGGTGAGCCGCATACGGCGCCTATGCTTGGAGGTGGCCCTCAACAAGTCGGAAGCCATGGTCTTTCATGGCCCCCGGCGGGCGCCGCCGGCCGGATCACACATCGTGGTCGGGGGGTGTCAGTTGATGGGCGCGGCTGGGGCGCTGTCAACTCTGCTTCCCAATCTGGGGGGCCCGAGCGTCGCCTGTAGGCGGCTCTACGTGGGGATCGTGCAATCCATGGCCCTGTATGGGGCCCCAATTTGGGCGGCTGACCTGACGGCCGGCAGCATCGCTGTTTTGCGAATACCGCAGCGTGCTATGGCCGTCAAAGTCATCAAGGGATATCGCACGATCTCCTACGAGGCAGCATGTGTGCTGGCTGGATCCCCACCATGGGACCCCGAGGCGAAAGTACTCGCGTCACCACTGTGACGACTGCTGGGAGGACACGGCGCGGCATACGCTGGCAGAATGTGCCGCTTGGGAGGAGCCGCGTCGTGCCCTCGTCTCAGAAGTAGGCAGTGACCTATCGCTGCCGGCCGTGGTCGAGTCCATGGTCGGTAGCGAGGAGTCTTGGGACGCGGTGGTATCCTTCTGCGAAACAGTAATGTCGCAGAAGGAGGCTGCGGAAAGGGAGCGAGAGATACCTTCCACTCACCCAGCCCGCAGCAGGCGCACCGGGCGTCGGCGGAGGGCGGACAACGCCCTCTTCCAGCCCCCCTAAATGGGTCCAGGGGCGACGGATCTGGGGACATCCGTCGCGTATTCCTTAGGACCCGAGATGGTGGCGCGTAGTGTTCCACGCGCACCTCTTTGTGATGTATGGGGGGGAGTTTAACACCTCACTCCCCCCCAACGTGAGGAGGCCCGCAATGGCGGGCCGGCACCAGTTGGGGATCGCGGAAGACATATTGGTTCCCGTGGTCCCCGACGTAGGTGTGGGACGGAACACTGGTGTGGTTTTAGTCAGTAAGAGTCTGACAGACCCCTCTGCCCACCCCAGGGCAGAGGACATCCATGAGGATTTCCACCTCGAGATAAAAAAAAAAAAAAAGGTTAGGTTAGGTTAGGTTGGGGTGCGTGCAGAAAACCTCCTCGTGTGCCTTGATTGCTGCTCGTTCCTTTCGGATACGTTCGGGGGAAAGGGCAGCCGTTGGGCCGGTGCACCCTGGGTACAGCCAATATTTTCTCCATGTCGGTGACAATATTGGCTGTGGCGAATTTCTGCGTGGGGGGGCGGAGCTTCGTGCTCCTGGGTCGGTTCATCTGAACCGACCAACCGTCATCCACTCCTCCCTCTGCTTACAGAGGACAGGTTGTTTGGTGACGACGGCGGCGCTCGTTGTGCACTCACCTGCCAACGGGCTAGCAGCGGGGGATCTGATCCTCCTGACTGCACCCGTCGAAATCGTAATCCGTGACGAGATCATGGTCATGTTTTATGACTTGGAACGGACGAGGATCTTGGCTTAACCGCCCGGATTGCGAGGAAGATAACCTCGATAAAAAATTCCTCTAATACCAAGTTTTGGTGTGCGGCGAGGGTATGAATGGCTGAGGAGTAGTGTCATCTGTAACTTTAGTTATAGGTAGCGCATCAGTCACGAGCGCACCCCCAGCCAGGGTACCAGTGGACCCCCTGGTTGGGTTACAAATTTACACTTACCTAGGGACAGGGGGTGAACCTAGGCGGACTGTTTACATCCCCCACACTCGTAGGACTCGTATGGAACCAAATAAAACAAATTCTTTGATGAAGGTGCCGACCGTTGTGGTCGAGCGCATGCGGTCGGGTGCGGCGTCGGATACCGACGCTGCGTCTGACAGGATGAGCGTGGCGAGTGTGAGCTCGCAGCGCTCGCGGAAGGAAGAGGGGGTGGCGAGGCGCTGCGGTAAGCGCTCGCCACGCTTCTCTAGCGAGGAGAGCCTGCCGGCACCTAAGGTGCCGACGGGCAGCAGTAGACGAGGTCGAGCGGTGGCTGGCAGAGCTGCTGCTCCTTCAATGGAGCGCGATGAGCGGGGGCGGTTCGCGTCGGTGTCTCGGCCCGGCACTCCAGCTCCAGTGGAGCCCATAGGGACTGTCGAGAGTGACCCGGCCAGCGAAGGCCTGGGAATGAATAAGGCGGAAGCCAACGCCGCAAAGAGGGCGCAACGCAAGTCTGTCGCGGAAGACGAGGTCAGCGAGCTGGCTCGTCAGATGCAGGAGCGGCGCTCAGCCCGGATGGCTGCCGGAGGTAGCTTGTTGCCGGTGGTGTATTGCCGCCAGGTCTTAGACAGCGTGGATGTGATCCTGAAGGTTGCCACAAAATCCGGCAACCTGAAGGGCACATTCACGCGCGCCCTTAAAGAGGTGGCTGAGTTCATCAAGGAGGGAGCTGAGGTCCTCCTTAATGGTTCAGGCTCGGCGGGGACGGCGGAGTTTTGGGAAGAGGACCGCCGTCTAAGATCCGAATTGGAGGATCTCAAGCGGGAGGTTGCTGTCCTGCGGGCAGCCCCGGGCGCGTATTTACGTTTCCGTGTTCATTAGGAGGCAGTACTGCCTTGAAACACGCACGGGTTTGTCGCGCTAACTGCATTTACAAACTCGTGTTCCATTCACGGCACGCATCCTCCAATCGCGCACGGGTTTGCAAGTAGTGTGAGCCATACATCCGTGTTTGTTTGAAGGCATTTTTGTGTTTGATGAATGGGCAAGAAAACTCAAACAAAGTCTTTAACTTTTTATTAGGACCAAAATAAATCTACATTGAAAGATGTGCAACTGTTATCCCACCTTCAAAATACTATTCAAATTGTTTTACCGTGTCTTCGGAACAACGCAGTAGGATCAATGCTTGGGCGCCATTAACTCGGTGGGAATGATTATAGTTTATCTCTATTAGAACATTCAATCCCCGTTTCATTAGTTGCGAATTGTTTATCATATTCTTAGTTACTTTTAAAAAAAATATCCCAATATTTGCTTTACAATTAAAGTTTCTAGTCACACCTTTCTTTTTATCTTTGGTTTTGTTCCTTTCCGAAAGATGACAAACAAATACTTTTCTGAAATCATAGCGTATCTGCTGAGAATATTGTCTCAACATAATCCATTCAATTTGTTTGAGTTGACTCCGAAAATTTTTCAATGAAATAAACACACTTTTTGTCGTAATCACTTCACAAGATAAACAGCATCGAATTTTACATTGGTAATTATATTATCATTGTCTCCATCATATTTTAAGTGCGACTGGCGAAGTGGCGAGACGCAAGCGAGCGCGGTTTACGCGCCAACTTCATGGCTAAGTTCCATGCATTGCCTTGAACACGTGTTTAGAAGAACAGTTGGCGTTGCAAAGCAGTGCGCGATTGGAGGACGCGTACCCTGAATGGAACACGAGTTTGTAAAGGCAGTTAGTGCGACAAACCCGTGCGTGTTTCAAGGCAGTACTGCCTCCTAATGAACACGGAAACGTAAATACGCGCCCCGGGCACCGGATCAACGCCGGTCCCGTTGCTGGCTCCACAGTCAGCCCCATCGTCGGCCCCTGCACTTGCAGCTGCAGAGGTCGAAAAGATCGCTCGCATCTGCATGGTGCAGTGCGGGCAGATGGTGGGGGCTCGACTAGAGACCATAGAGCCGAGGCTCCTCCCAGCCGAAACCCTCCGCCCACCGCTGGCTGCGGACAAGTGGAGGAAGGAGGCGATGGGCACTGTGACTGAGCCGAGACAGTCAGTGAAGGGGGCCAAAAAGCCCGTAGTGGGGGCCGCAAAGCCCCCGGATGCAGCTAGAAAGCCCGTAAAGGCCGCGCCCATGTCCCAGTTGGCGGCTTCTGCGACCGCGCCCGGACCTTCTACGGAGGCCTGGACGACGGTCGTCAGAAAGAAGAAAAAAAAGAAGAAGACGGCGCTTCCAGCTCCCGCAAGAGCACCGGCGCCAGCCAGTAGGAAGACCCAGGGGCCGCCTAGGGCGACAGCCCCACGCTCCGCGGCTGTGGTAATTACTCTGCAGCCCGGAGCCGTCGAGAGGGGCCTCTCGTATAAGGCGGTCCTTGCGAAGGCGAAGGCCAAGGTCGCATTCCCCGACCTTGGCACACCTTCCGGCTTCATTTTGAGGCCGGCAATTACGGGGGCGCGGCTGCTACAGGTTTCCGGTGCCGGTAGCAGCGAAAAGGCGGACATCCTGGCCGCCAAATTAACTGGGTGGGAGACCTGGACGGTTCGGTGGCCATAATTGGCGGGGCTCTTGTCAACCCGTCCCGAGGTCACGGCTGGGTAGCCGGCCGCGCGGACGGCATTGGCACGATTGGGGCGTATTTCTCGCCCAACAAGAGCCTCGCCGACTTTGAGAACTTCCTTGTCGAGTTGGGCGCCGTCGTAGGCCGACTCCACCCTCGCCTTGTGCTGTTGCTAGGGGATCTCAACGCCAAGTCATCGGCGTGGGGATCTCCGGTGACCGACGCTAGGGGCGAGGCGCTGGAAGAGTGGGTGGTCACGACCGGCCTGGTTGTCCTAAACCGGGGCTCGGTTCACACGTGCGTGCGGCAGCGGGGGAACCTCCCCGCTGCCGCACGTGAACGTCTCGTTTGCAAGCCCTGCTGTCGCAAGCCGTGTCCGTGACTGGCGTGTCGCTGTGGGGGTGGAGACGTTGTCGGATCACAGATACATCCGGTTCGACGTCTCCACCCAGACCATCGGCGGCCGTAGTCCATCGGCCCCGCGAATGGACGGCCCACGCTGGGCGCGTAAGCGCATTGACAGGGAACTTCTCGAGGAGGCTGCTATTGTCCAGGCCTGGAGCCGGGAGTCGGCAACGGACGGACCCGTTGACGTCGAAGAGGAGGCGCTGTGGTTCCGCGGGGCGATGCCGCACATCTGCGACGCGTCCATGCCCCGCGTCCAGACGCAATCAGCGAGGCGCCAGGTGTACTGGTGGTCTGCCGAGATCGCGCGGCTACGTGTCGCATGCGTGTCGGTCAGGCGCCGGTGCTTCCACTACCGCAGGAGACGTCGTCGGGTCCGTGACGAAGAAGCCGCGCTGTATAAGGTGTACCGCACGGCGAAGGAGGCTCTGTGGCTGGCCATCGGCGAAGCGAGGACGCGAGCCAGGGAGGAGATGTTGGAGACTCTCGATGGAGATCCGTGGGGGCGCCCCTATCGGGCGGTTCGAGGGAAACTTCGAGCCGCGGCGCCTTCACTCACGGAGAGTCTCCAACCAGAGCTGCTGGAGGAGGTCGTCGTAGCCCTCTTCCCGGCAAGAGCGGAGCACACCCCACCGCCGATGGCTTTTCCCACGGCCGCAGAGCCTACAGAAGAGAACGCCATCAGCGTCCCAGAGGTGACACAAGGAGAGATGGGGGCGGCCGTGTTGCGGCTCCGGGCCAAGAACGTGGCTCCGGGGCCCGACGGTATACACGGCTGTGCGTTGGCCCTCGCTCTGAAAGAGCTAGAGCCCCAACTGAGAGGACTCTTCACAGCGTGCCTTGAGCGGGGCCAGTTTCCTAGTTTGTGGAAAACAGGTCGTCTGGTCCTGCTCAAGAAGGCGGGGCGCCCTGCAGACTCGCCGTCTGCGTACAGGCCCATAGTGTTGCTGGACGAGGACGGGAAGCTATTCGAGCGAATTATCGCTGCCCGCCTCGTCCACCACTTGTGCAGAGAGGGGCCTGACCTGGCCGAGAGTCAGTTTGGCTTTCGGCACGGGCGCTCCACCATCCACGCGATGTCGCGGGTGAGAGTCCTGGCAGAGGAAGCAGTGTCCCGGGGCGGGGTGATAGTGGCGGTGTCCTTGGACATATCTAACGCCTTCAACACCCTGCCTTGGAGCTGCATTCGAGAGGCACTGCTGTACCTTCGGGTGCCTTCCTACCTCTGCCAAATCGTTGGGGCTTATCTCGAGGATAGGGGTGTTACCTACATGGGACGTGATGGCGGAAACTAAAAAATCAAATCGCTAGACATATTGATAAAAATATAATTTAAAATTATATAAACCAAAAAGTAGCCGTTCATAGACTAAGCAGAACAGTAACTGACAGTTGACAATTTGGCTTGTCACAACATGAAAATTTGAGTTAATATTTTATTTCAGCTATTTTTAAGTTAATAAATCGAATTTAGATCGATTTGTTGAGTGTAGACATATGTACGCTGCCAGACTAGACCCCTACAATAGTATTTCAATAGCGCAGTGGAAGATATTATGGTGGGGTCCAGGAGACAAGAAGTGGCTAGCGAAACTAGTCCGCCGTACGCGGAGCAGACAATATATAAGAGAACAACTCACCTACAATACAACAAAAGAACTTACCTGTTGGTTGAAGGACACTGCTCTGGTGCCAACCTGGAGTTATGTATGTAAGTGAGTGTATATGTATCGTGTTGTGACGTTACGAGTATTCTTCAGGTTAGAATCCGCTGCAATAAGGCTGGAGGCAATCACAGCATGCGGTCTTCAAATCACTTAACCTCCAAAGTTCTTCAATGTCAAGAAATATCCAAATTCAGCCCGTATTATTTCACCAAGATAGGGGTTATTAACACACACAACTGGGTCATGACCTATTGTCACCAAAACGACCGGGGTAAGGGATTACTTTACAAAAAGATCGCGAGACTCAAGCGGCGACGTGCTCATTTTTCAAGCAGCAAAAATCAAGAGGAAGTGTCAAGTGTCAAAATCAAACTGACAAGTCAGATGTCATTCCGTTCGATGGCGCGTTCCGAAAGCGCATAGAGTAAATAATCCAACGGTCCGAAACATCTACCCCCCCCGGACGGGCCTTCCCGTCCGCTAATCACTTGGCAATCCCGACAAGGTTGCGTTTTATCAGTCCACCTGACGCGCTGCTGGAGGATGTGCAAATACTCCAAGCTCCAACGCTTCCAAAACTCTGAGCGAGCTGCTGCACCAACTGAAACCGCGATAGCCAATTTTGGCTCACATCGACAAAAGGGTGCTCCGGCAGGGCGACAAGTGGCTGTCAAATCAAAAAATGGCCCGGGGTTAGGGCCTCCAAGTCGTTCGGGTCCGAAGACAGCGGGACAATGGACGCGAGTTCAATACAGCTTCAATGCGGCAAAATACCGTAGCTAACTCCTTAAAGGTGAGAACGGTGTCTCCCAACAATCTGCGCCAGAGTCCCTGTGCCGCTTTCACCGCGGCCTCAAAAATACCCCCCCAATGGGGGCAGGCTGGCGGATCAAACAATAACAAACAACAAACAACCAAACAACAACAACAACAATTTAACCAAATGGCCCTCCTTAGGCCACAAAAGGGGGTGACGGACCCCATAAGGAAGGCTAGAGTGCCTCAACCGTCAACAACCAAACAACAAAAGACCCGTATGGTCCAAAAAGGGGTTCAATTTACTAACGGCTCCCGACAATATCCAAAACTCTCGCTGCAGAATGGCCAACAGCGCATTGCAACCGGCATGCGAGTTCTTAATGTGACGATCAGTCACCAACAATTCAACAACAACAAACAACAATTCAACAATTTGTCGAGGGAGCTAAATCGACTCAACAAAATATCAGGGTCCTTCGTTCCAACAGCGAGCACCTTGAGCCCGGGCAAAGGACCCGACTTCAAGACTGGTGATCGAGGCCAATCATCCTCGGGGTGAGTCAGCCAGTCTGGTCCCCACCATAGGGGGTGAGCAATCAAGCGGGGTGCCATGCACCCACGTGAGGCCACGGCACCTGGGTTCAGATCTCCAGGCACGTGCCTCCAAATTAAAGGCGTTTCAATATTCCGAATCTGGGACACTCGGTACGCAACAAAGACCTCCAAAGAGTGGACGGACGTCTTCAACCAACACAAAACAATTTGACTGTCCGTCCAGGCGTAAGAAAACCGAATGTCCACAGTTCCACCCAAAGTGTGAGCAACGTGGTTCAATAGACGCACAAGACGCGCCGCCCCTGACAATTCAACTTAGGGATGGTCAGTGCCGTCCGGAGGGGGGCCACCTTGCTCTTGGCCAAGACCAGTGACAA
Organism: Aporophyla lueneburgensis; assembly: GCA_932294355.1. Taxonomy (NCBI): domain Eukaryota; kingdom Metazoa; phylum Arthropoda; class Insecta; order Lepidoptera; family Noctuidae; genus Aporophyla; species Aporophyla lueneburgensis. Next base: position 78,777 of record OW028745.1, on the reverse strand, counting down.
CTTCACCTGGCCTGTCGCGCAAACGGTGCGCAGACAAACAACAGCTGCATAACCATGCGAAGACGCATCACAAACAAGGGTAGCAGTGTAGCTCCCAGAGGGGAGGATAGCGCGGGGTAACACGACCTCGTTGACTGCAGGGAGTGCGGATACAAATTGGAGCCAATCTTCCAACAGGGTTTCCCGAATTGGCTCGTCCCAGCCAAGTCCCGCAGTCCAAAGGCGCTCAAGAAAACAATTTTGCCCAAAACAATACAAACAAACAACAAAACAATAGACAAAAGGCAACCCTGGGCTCCCATGTCCATAATGACACGGACCACAACAGAGTCCCCCGTGGGTCCCCAGACCTGACCGATGCCGTTGGCAACAAAACCGTGTCGATCTGAGGGGTACCTTAGCAGGGGCAGGCGCCAATGTCCTAACAATGCCTGGGCGGCGACCGATCGCGACACCCAGGCCCAAGTCTTTCCCGACGAGGACGGAATTCAAATTCCTCGTACGCGCGGTGTCCCGAGCCACGCGCCATCGCTGGATGGGCATATCCCACCGGATGCCTGATTGGCGGGGGGCGTGACTCCAACCGGGGACGTTCCGCCAAAGGAGGGGAGGGAAGGCGGTGCTGGTCTGGCCAGCGCTGCCTAGCAACAATTGCGTAATCGCCTTTACGCGGGGAGACCAAATGGCGGTCGCGCGGCTCCCGATCAACTTGCGCGGGGGGTGGAGTGCGGCGCTCAAAATTGCGGACCTCTCCCCGGTTCTGAACCGACGAGGCAGAAGCCCGGTGACCAACTCCATGGTACCCCCCCGTGCGCGAACCTTCATCAGAGGCTGGTCTGCCAGCGTGGTTCACATTAGCGCACAATATGTCCAAATGGGACCCCCCACAAATTCTACAAGGGCGGGGGTTGGGGCAGTCCCGATGGAAGTGAGCCCCCAAACAAGAGAAGCACATGCGGCGTGCATTGGCAATTCGGCGGCGGGCACTCACGTGCAATTTCAAAAAGGCCGCGCAAGTTGCCATGCCATGCCCCGTGTCCCTACAAAACTCACAACCAGGAAGACTCTGGGTGCCAGCAAAACGAGCGGCGGGGCGACCATCAACAGGCCCGCGAGCCCTAGTCCGTCCCTGGTCTCGTGGCCGGGAAGACGGCTGGCATGACTCAGTGGCAACGCCAGAGTTGTCCACAAACCGACACTCATCCTCCAAAAATTGGACGAGGTCATCAAATGGGGGGAGATGTGTGACACTATCCCCACCATACTTTTGCTCGAAACGAGCCCTCAAATCGGCAGGAAGCCGTTGCAGCACAACGTGCACCAAAAGGTAAGACCAATGGTCCACCGGCAAGTCCAATTGCTTTAAAGCGTTGGTCGCTGCCACCAACGGGTTCAAAAGGTCAGTACGCAATGCTGACAATCCAGTAATGACTGGTAACCCCAAAATCAATTCAATATGAACTTCAGCCAAACAACGTTTATTTTGGTACCGCCGGGTGAGTAGCTCCGTAGCGGTAGGGTAGGCTGAGTCAGTCAACGACAGATGCTGTACCAAGGCTCGGGCCTCACCTTCTAGGACAGACAACAAATAGGCCAACTTTTGGGCGGGTCTGGGTTCCGAGCGTGCATCAACCAAACTTTCAAACAGGTTTTGGAAACCTAACCAGTGGTCCAGACGACCGTCAAAGTGTGGCAGTTCCAAAGTAGGCAGTCTACTCAATAGTCCGGGACCTGAAACAACCGAGGTCTCCGGTTTGACCTGGACAGGTGTCCGGCTCTCCAATATTTCCCGAGCACGTTGACCAATGACATCCCCCAGGTCCAAGATCTGGTCATAGTCAGCAAGGACCTTGTCACGTGCTGCCTGATCCAGCACTTCCAGAGCCACATCACAAATGTACTCGTTGTAGCGAGTAAGCAGAGCATCAACGTTACCGAGTCTCACGTTCAACTGCTCGAACCGAGCCAGAGTGACCGCTTCAAGATCCGGGCGCACAGCGGTTGCTGCAGCTGAAGTGAACCACCGTAGCTGTGTGGTCAATCCACTGATTGCCTCTCTCACCGCTTTGTGTGCCATTGCACAAACAATACAGTTCAATAAACCAAATAATTAAATAATCAAATAACAAAGTTCAATCAATCAATTACAAAATAACTACAAGCAAACAATCAAACTACCAAACTGACTAATCAGCAACTCAAGAAATAACAATATATTGGTTTCAATTCAATTCAACAATAAACTTTTATTTTAATTCAAACCCAATATCAACGTTCAAAATTCTATTTCATATTCAATTCAAATATTCAAATTCTAATCCAATTCCAAATGTTAAGTTCACAAACCACTTTGTTAATGGTACAACAATAATTAACCTTTATTCCAATTTAAAACAATGGTAATACTCAAAAATGCCAATTTCAACAAAACTACCATATTGATGGTACAAACTCAATATTTTAATGTCTTCCTGACATTCAATACAACACAGAGGTCAAATAACAACAACAAGAGGTTATAACATAGCTCAATCTTATTAAAGTTTGAAATATTTTAGGGAATAAAACCACTAAAATACGGGCACCATCTTTATTAGCAGAGCAGACAACCGAACACTGACACATTCAATAAATAGACAATATTTTGCTATATTACCACGAAGTCTCAACACAGCCCCTCAATTTATAGAATTTTAAATTTACAGAGATGTAATAATAACATTCATAAATTGCTCAAACAAAAACAATATAACTTAAATAATAATTCTAACAAATAACTAAAAACTAACTCTTTGAAGTACAAGTACAATAATTCTGTAACATTTTGTTAATAATGTTAATATCATCTTTAAACATAAATAAATCAAAGTTGTACAGACACATTTATAACTCGAGAAACAAACATTTAAATTAAATTCAATTTGTTACAAAAATAAACATGTTTCTTAATAGGTAGCGATTTTGTAAAAATATCTGAAATGTTTTCATTTGTAGGTACATATGAGATAAATACAATTTTCTTATTAAATAAATCTTTTATGAAGTGGTATTTAATTTCAATATGTTTAGATGCTTTGATATTAATTTGATTCTGAATTAATTTGATAGTGCTCTGATTATCAATGAACAAATAAGCCGAAATAGTTATATTATTTGTGAAATCAGAGAGTATGCCCTTGATGTAAATAAGTTCACTCACAGTATTAGCTCCTGCTACATACTCAGCCTCAGCTGTTGATAGAGCGGTACACGTCTGCTTTCTAGAAAACCAAGTTATTAAGTTTTCACCTTGAAATATAGCACACCCACTTGTGCTTTTACGATCGGTTCTGTCAACAGCCCAGTCAGCATCTGAATAAGCCTTAAGTTTTGTGAGATCGCCTGTCTTTCTATATAACAGCCCCTGATCTAATGTTCCTTTTAGGTAACGTAATATTCTCTTACCTGCTGACCATAAGTAAGATACAGCATAAGTAATGTCCGGTCGACTATTCATTGCAATGTACAATAAGGAGCCTATTAATTCTTTAAAGGGTACGTCAATTACTTCCGATGGTAATCCAATATTTGCATTGAAGTTAACTTCCATTGGCGTCTTGCATGTTTTGCAATCTTGCATATTAAATTTTTGTAAAAGTCGCTTAATCATTTCACTTTGTCTTAATTCCAATGTATCCTTTTTCTTAGTAACTTCTAATCCTAAGTACTGATGTATTTCTCCTAAATTCTTAACTTTGAATTCTTTTTCTAAAGCCTTTATTATCTCATTGTCTTCTCCCATATGTAAAATATCATCAACATACAATAATATCCAAGTCTTTCTTTTTCCATATAAACATGAATCATGTTTTGATTGTATGAATCCTTTCTTAGTTATGAAATCATGAAATCTTTGGTTCCAACACTTTGGTGCTTCTTTTAATCCATATAGGGCTTTCTTAAGTTTTAAAACTTTTCCTTCGCTAACTTTTATTCCTTTAGGACATTTAATATATACATCAACATCCAAGTTACCATTTAAAAATGCTGTTGGCACATCAAGTTGCATTAATTTCAAGTCTTGTTGAACTGCCAAGCTCATCATTAATCTGATAGTTGAAAGTTTTGCTACTGGAGAATAATTATTATCATTACTCTGTTGTTGAAAGCCTCTTGCTACTAATCTTGCTTTCTTAGTACCATCTTGCTTTGTTCTGAAGATCCATTTTGTATCTATTGCTTTACTTCCTCTAGGTAAAACAGCTTCTTCCCATGTCTGTAATTTTATCTGAGAGTTTAACTCCTTTTGTATTGCATTTTCCCAATCTTTATCTTGTATTGCGTCTTCATATTCTTGTGGATCCCCTGATAATAAACAGTATGCAGTATACAACTCAAAGTTTTCAACTAACCTTTTTGGCTTTTGTACTTTTCTTCCTGACCTTGTCGTATAATCTTGTATTTCTTGAGTATTCTCTTCATTTTCATTTTCTTGATCTATTTCTTCACTGTTCTCATCATCTAATTTATCTTTCTTCGTATCATCTTTATCCTTCTTGGTTTCATCTTGTTCTAATTCATCTTCAAAGTATTCTTCCAAGTGTTTATCATAATTTTCTTTGTTTCTATTCTTCTCTTCTTTGTATTTTATTTGAGTCTCATCAAATCTGACGTCTCGAGATATTATTATATTATTGGTTTCAGGATCCCATAAACGATATCCATTTAAGTTATAACCTACAAATCTCATTTCTTTTGCTCTTTGCAATAGCTTGTCCTGTTTTGGTAAAATATGTACCCAAGCTTTTGATCCGAATACTTTAAGTCTCTTCAAATCCTTGTTTCCAAACATCTTCTCAGCTGGTGTTTGAAAACTGATAGCAGAAGATGGACATCTGTTAATTTGATAAACAGCACACATTACAGCTTCACCCCATAGCATTTTAGGTAGTCCAGTTTCAATCAATAATGTTCTCGCTCTATTGTAAATGTTTCTGTTCATGCGTTCTGCAACCCCGTTTGACTATGGACTGTATGGTGTAGTATATTGATGAATAATCCCCTTGTCTCTGCAAAATTTATAAACTTTTTCATTTTTGAACTCACCACCATTATCACTTCTAATCTTTTTGACTTTATTACCTGTTTGTCTTTCCATTCTATTAATGTATTCAATAAGTCTATCAGTAGCTTCGCTTTTTCTTTTTAATAAGTATACCTCACAAAAATGTGTATAATCATCTATGATTGTATGATAATATATCTAACCTTTAGGTGTTGGTGTAGTTACTGGACCTGATATGTCTGTGTGTATTATCTCACCTATATAATACGACCGAGGTTTTATAGTGGAATAAAAGGGTAATCGTGTTGATTTACCTAGTACGCAGGGTTCACATTGTTTATCACTGTATGGCAGATTCATAATTCTGAGCATCTTTTTGTTTGCATGGCCTAACCTCTGATGCCACAGATCTCTTGAAATAAAACATTTTTCATTTATTAAACTTGCATCTATAACATATAACCTACCTATATTTTTCCCTATGACTTCACAGTTTGAGTTACAGATTAATACATAGTTTTTATAGAATTCTACTTTAAAACCTTTTTCTAATAGTTTTTTAACTGATAATAAATTATGTGACAGTCCAGAAACAATCAACCCTTCTATTTCAATTTGCATGTTATCATATTTCAAATTCAATTTACCTTTCATATTACTTTTTAAATATTGACCATTTGCTACATACATTTTTACCTCTTTTTCTAAGTTTTGTACATCTGTCATAATTGGTACATGACAAGACATGATCAAATGTTCGGTAGCACCTGAATCAACAACTAATTGAACACAATCACTTACATTATTGACTGAGTCACCTGCACTATAGGCTGTGAATGCAACTACATCTTGCTCATTTTGCTCATCTTCCATCTGTGCCATTCTTCCAGAATGTGATGAAGTCCCATTGTATCTTGAACTCGAACCTCGACCTCTGCTTGTGTACCTCGTACCTCTGAAATAACTTCGCTGACCTCGTTGTCCTCTATCATTTTGATGACCTCTGTAGCTTGTTTGTTTGCTTCTACATTAATATGCTTTGTGACCATCCTTGCCACATTTAAATCATGTAAGGAAGCTGTGAGCATCCTTCATTTTGAATTCTTCCGTCTTTTTAATCTCCTCTTTTGTGCCCTCTTCTATTGCTATTTTGCAATCTTTTTCTTCGAGTATACACGATATTCTAAATAACCAATTACTGAAATTTGTTCCAGTAAATTGCGGAAGCAATTTTTTCGTTATTTCGTCCGCCATCTTTTCTTCACTTTTCTTCCCTAATTTTTCAATATTCAATTTATAACTTTATACCTCTCAATGTTCTACTTATTCTCCATTTTCCATTATTCCATCATTTGCGCATTCGCACATTAGCGCAGTGGAAGCGTATTAAAGTTTGAAATATTTTAGGGAATAAAACCACTAAAATACGGGCACCATCTTTATTAGCAGAGCAGACAACCGAACACTGACACATTCAATAAATAGACAATATTTTGCTATATTACCACGAAGTCTCAACAAATCTAACCAACTCTGTTAGCCTATGCAAACCTGGTTGACCCCGGCAATATGAGTTACTCAACTCAATAAATTCCAAATTATTTCAAATAAACTAGCAATCATAGTTATCAAATATTTACAGCGTATTACTACTTCCCTTATAGAGACTGCCAAGTAATTAGCCTACTGTAAATTACCAATTTGGTGGTTTTGTAGGTTAGAACCACGCCTCTGCTACCAAAATGTACGCTGCCAGACTAGACCCCTACAATAGCATTTCAATAGCGCAGTGGAAGATATTATGGTGGGGTTCAGGAGACAAGAAGTGGCTAGCGAAACTAGTCCGCCGTACGCGGAGCAGACAATATATAAGAGAACAACTCACCTACAATACAACAAAAGAACTTACCTGTTGGTTGAAGGACACTGCTCTGGTGCCAACCTGGAGTTATGTATGTAAGTGAGTGTATATGTATCGTGTTGTGACGTTACGAGTATTCTTCAGGTTAGAATCCGCTGCAATAAGGCTGGAGGCAATCACAGCATGCGGTCTTCAAATCACTTAACCTCCAAAGTTCTTCAATGTCAAGAAATATCCAAATTCAGCCCGTATTATTTCACCAAGATAGGGGTTATTAACACACACAACTGGGTCATGACCTATTGTCACCAAAACGACCGGGGTAAGGGATTACTTTACAAAAAGATCGCGAGACTCAAGCGGCGACGTGCTCATTTTTCAAGCAGCAAAAATCAAGAGGAAGTGTCAAGTGTCAAAATCAAACTGACAAGTCAGATGTCATTCCGTTCGATGGCGCGTTCCGAAAGCGCATAGAGTAACTAATCCAACGGTCCGAAACAACATATAAATAAAATAAAATAAGTAAAGCATGAAGTGTAAACACAGAAACAAATAAAGAGGATGATAAAGAATCATGAATTAAAGTGTAAGTATAGGATGAACACTATTGTGCTGAGGGGCGAGCTCCCACCGGGCGTGGAACTGACGTGTTATGCTGATGACACGCTGGTCACGGCCCGGGGGACAAATGATTCAAGTGTTCATATTCATTTATAAAATCCACATAGGACTCTTTCACCTTAGGTTGCCTTTTCAATCTTTTTTCTAAATTCTTCAAACGAGATTGTGCCTTCACCAACGAATCGCCAAGTACAGAAGGTGACGTATGAAAAGGCATCCTAACGCAAAATCTACCATTTTCATTTCTATACGTATTTTTTACAAAGTGTTTTTCACAAAATTCCTCTTCACTACTAAAGGATAAATTATCTATACTCACTATTTCCTCAACCTTCCAAAATTTCTCTAACTGTTCACTTAGACTTCTAGTTAAGTTACAGGTTATTTCATTATTCGATTTACAAATACTTATGGGGCCCGTAACAAGCCAACCTAATTTACTACTATGCAATGTGGGAAGACCTTTACCTAGTCTTATCTGTTGACCTGTTAGCAGTTCCCAAAACAAATCCGCTCCAATTAATATATCTACATCAGCGGGCTCGTAAAATTTACTATCTGCTAAATCAACAAATACGTCACCGGGAATTCTTAATTCATTTACATTAATCTTTACATTTGGCAACATATTCGTGATTTTTGGTAAGATTATACAGTTGATTTCTACAGAAAAATCACTACAAATTGATTTTATTACAAAACTACAATTTTCTACGAATTGTAACTTAGTATTTCCTATACCATATACATTAAGGTCGTCCTTAGCATGATTGCGGCGCATTCCTAATTTGTTGCAAAAACTTTCCGTTACTATGGACATCTGACTGCCCGAGTCTAATAGTGCACGGGCGACATAATATTCATTATTTGTTTCGCAAACTACGTGAACGAGCGCTGTTGACAAAAGTACGTATTGAGTGGCGATCATAGATAAGGAAACCGGTTCCGACGCAGGCGCCGCGCGCACATCTACAGCGGTGCTTGCGGCGGCGGTCGGGTGATGCGAGAGTATCGACGCAGGTTCGAATCCGCCTTGACTTACCATTCCAACTGAAGTTTGAAGTGAAGTACCAGTCGAGTTTTCACTGCGGGAACTCGCATTATTATCGAAAGAGTGAGATTTATCTCTATGAAGTAATACGTTATGTTTATGTTTGCAAATTCTGCAACCAAATGATTTACAATTGTAGGCTCGATGACCTGGTTTAAGACAATTAAGACATAATTTATTCTTGGAAATAACCTCATTTCTTTCTTCTAAACTCATGGAAATAAATCTCGTACATTCAAACAAACGATGATCCTGTTTACAAATTATACAATTCGATCGGTCGTTATTACTTGCCTGAGAGGATGCAACCAAACTTGCTACTTTCTCCCTTTTACTGATAATATTTGATTTATTATGCTTTGTTGTTTCTAATACATCCGCTCGGTCGCGTAAAAACTTATAAAAATCTTCGAGGGTAGGAACTTCTACCTTATGTTCCTCCCACCTTCTACTTGTTACATGATCGAGTTTTGATACTGCAAAGTGGATTATTACCATATCCCAATGTACTACAGGCAGTTCTAACGTCTCTAAACCTCTCACATTTTTCTTTATACTGTCAATCATGAAACGTAATGCTTGGTCGGACTCCTTAGTTATACCTTCCATATTGAACAAGGATTTCATATGATTACTTATTAAGAGACGTTTATTATTGTATCTCTGACATATTAAATCCCACGCCAAGCGATAGTTATCGGAACAAAATGATATTGATATTGAATCTAACCAACGCAGAGCTACCCTCTAATGACGATCGCAAGTAGTGGAACTTATTTATTGTCTCAATGGACTCATTATTATGGATTCATGCCTCAAATGTATCCCTATATTCTAACCAATGATTATAATTGCCATCGAATGTGGGTGATTTTATTGTGGGTAATTTTATTGAACCTTTATATGTGTTTCCACCTTCGAAACTATCGAAATGCCTTGAGGTTTGATTTGCTATACTTTTCCTTCGAGTATTAAGTTCTTCTAATTTATCTAAAATACATTGACCTTGGGAGATTAAAGAATAAAATTGATCTTCGAATTCCGAACGTACCTTCGTTTGTTCGTCGGGATCTTCCGCTTCAAGTTCAATTTTGGATTGTAAGTCATCGAAAGTGGAAAAACATGTTTCTAGTTTGGTTAACCTTAACCTTAACTCAGCAACTTGCTGATCTGTTAACCTTTCTAGAGATTTGACCTCGTCTAAGTAACCTTTAAAAATTGTTAATCTACCCTTAATATAACTTCTCTTTTTTATTGGATCAGTAACTTTCTTAGTGGTTTGAAACATTGTTATAATACGACAATTTTAACGTTGTGATAATTGCAAACAAGTATACACCCAGGTTCTATATTAAACAAATGAAATTCGAAGAAATTAATGAATATACAGTCCAAATAATTAGCATAGGAAACAATATGTGGGTAGATAGGAAAAAAGGAACGGGCTCACCAATTTCTTCTGCGCTTTTGGTCTCTCTTTACAATGTCCTTCAATTTCCATATAATTGCATAATTCCCTTGTCCTTGCAATTTATTTGAGTTTTCTTCCTTCGAATCCTGGTCACGGCACCAAATGTTTAGGCCTCAGGCCTTGATTTTGTATGTTCTTTGGGTAAGTGTGCGGAGCTGAAATAGGAACTCAGGATTGCCGACTATACGTTTAATTTTGGTTTTAATTTTACAATAGGTACTCTTATGTGATACGTAGGTAAGGTATATAATAATAGCTTAGTAGTTAGAGGTCCGACGGCGCTCGCGCCTGTGCGTGCGTCTTTTATACCCTCGATCGGCGTGGAGTAGGGACACCGACGAGGCCCCCCGCACCCCGCAGAGTGTGGGCGTTAACACATGGAAAAACTACGAGATGCTTTAGCGAATAGACCAAGTGGCGGGGAGATAACTTATGCCAGTGTAGCGCGTAAGAACCAGACCGGGGAACAGGCCCTGGAGCGAGCGACGCTGCACTCGGTGATTGTCTCCTCAAAGCAGGAATTTGACACGGGAGAGGAGGTCCTCGAGAGAATTAGGAAGGCGATGGACGCAACAGAAGGGTGGGTGCAGGTGGAGAGAGTAAGGAAGGCAAAAGATAGGAAAATTATAATGGTTTGCACGACAAAAGAGGAAAGGACGAAGATAAAGGAGAGACTGCAAGGGTTTGGAGAGAACCTCATCGTCGAGGAAGTGACGAACAGGGACCCGCTTCTGATTCTGACGGATGTGTTGGTGGTACACACTGACGAGGAAATCCTCAAAGCCCTCAAGAATCAGAATCGGGAAATCTTTCACGACCTCGGCGTCGAAACGGAAAGGATTAAAATCAAGTACCGAAGGAAAACAAGAAACCCACTGGTGAGCCACGTTGTGATGAGCGTGCCTCCAACGATCTGGAGAAGAGCGATCGAAGGAGGAAAGCTCAGGATCCTCCAAAGAGTACGCGTGGAAGACCAGACGCCACTGGTGCAGTGCACCCGCTGCTTGGGGTACGGCCACGGAAAGCGGTTCTGCAAAGAGCCAGCCGACCTCTGTAGCCACTGCAGCGGACCGCATCTCAGAGTGGACTGCCCAGACATACAGCTGGGTGAAGCAGCGGTGTGCATCAACTGCACCAGAGCAAAGGCAGGGATCCGCGATCACAACGCGTTCAGCAGTGAGTGCCCAGTGCGGAGGAAGTGGGACACATTGGCTCGAGCCTCAATAGCGTACTGCTAAAGTTGTCCCTGATGCTCGCCAGTACAAAATAGTCCAGACCAATCTGCAACGTAGCCAACTGGCCACAAATGAGCTGCTACTGGAGGCTGGAAAACTAAAAGTTGCCGTGGCGCTGCTTCAGGAGCCCTATGTAGGCGGGGTGAGAAGGATGAAGGGCTACCTCTGAGGGAGGAGAAGCGACTGTAAAGGCAGCAATAGCTGTCTTTGACCAACATTTGGACATTATACAGTACCCGCAACTCACCACAAACAACATCGTTGTGGTGGGAGTCCGAACCAGAGCCTGGACGATCACGCTGGTGTCCTTCAATTGACAAGCCCATGGAGCCACACCTGGAGCAGCTCAAACGAGCGGAGCAAGAGCTGGGCCCTTGCAGGTTGGTTATTGGAGGGGACGCAAATGCGAAGAGTACATGGTGGGGCAGTGGCAACGAGGACTCGAGAGGGGAGCATATGTGTGGAGCGCTGGGGGAAATGGGATTGCAGATCCTCAACACAGGTGACATCTCAACCTTCGATACTATAAGAGGAGGCACTAGGTACAGCAGCCACGTGGACGTAACGGCCTGTTCGGCGGACATGCTGGACCAGGTAGACGGCTGGCATATCGTGGAAGGACTCACGAGTTCCGACCATAACGGCATCACTTTTGGCATAAATCTCACTAAATCTAAAGGAATAAGCATCGAGCGCACTACCAGAAAGTCCAACACAAAGAAGGCAAATTGGAAACAATTTCGTGAGAAACTGTCTCAAATTATGCTAGAATATAATTTAACAGTTACGGAGCTTACAAACATAAAATACCATAGCCAAACTGGAACACACAATTGACACATACACACAAGCCGTAACTGAAACATGTACACACACCTTAAAAACTAAAAATCACAAAGAGACACTTACCTTGCCGTGGTGGTCCGAGGAGCTCGCGGAGATGAAAAGCCTGGTCGCCACCAGAAAAAGCAGAGTCAGGAACGCAGCGCCGGTTCGGAGAGAGATCGTAGTCAGGCTGTACCTGGAAGAAAAAGCAAAATATGAGGAAGCTGTAAGGATAGCAACTGAGGAAAGTTGGAGGCAGTTTTGTGGAAAGCAGGACAGGGAAGGTGTTTGGGAGGGAATTTATAGGGTCATGGGAAGAGTCACAAAAAGAGAGGAGGATCTGCCGCTGTGGTCGGGAGGTGTGGTACTGGATGCAAAGGGCTCAGTGAAGCTGTTAGCCGACACGTTTTACCCCGAGGACCGTGAGGAGGACGACAATATGGACCATCGCCAAACCCGGCTACTGGCTGAAAAGGTAAACGAGTGGAGCCAAGATGAACAACATGACCCGCCGTTTACCCTGACCGAGCTTGATAGGTCCATAGGGTCTTTCAACCCAAAAAAGGCCCCGGGAGCTGACGGCTTCACGGCCGATATCTGCTCTCAGGCCATAGACTGCAACCCTGAATTCTTCCTGACGCTTTTGAATAAATGCCTGGCGCAACAATACTTCCCGAAGTCCTGGAAGGAAGCAACAGTGGTTGTGCTCAGGAAGCCAGGCAAAGACTCGTATACCGTCCCGAAATCCTACAGACCGATTGGGCTCCTGCCTGTACTAGGGAAGGTATACGAGAGGATGCTGGTTGCTCGTCTTAGGTTCTACCTGCTCCCCAAGATAAGTACTCGCCAATACGGCTTTATGCCCCAAAAGACCACCGAAGACTCCCTCTATACTCTTGTGCATTATATCCGCACGAAGCTGGCACAGAAAAAGATAGTCACGGTTGTGTCACTGGATATAGAGGGAGCATTCGACAGTGCATGGTGGCCCGCTATTAAGGTACGGTTGGCTGAGGAAAAGTGTCCTGTAAACTTAAGACGAGTAGTCGACAGTTATCTAAGCGACAGGGAGGTCAGCGTGAGATACGCAGGGGAGGAAATTAAAAAGGCGACCAGTAAAGGGTGCGTCCAGGGTTCCATAGGGGGGCCCCCTATGGAACCCTAAATATCTTTATCTAAATATCTTTTGGAATTTGCTGCTGGACCCACTACTGAAGCAGCTTGAGGATAGCGGCCACTACTGCCAGGCGTTCGCGGATGACGTTGTCATGGTTTTCGTCGGCGAGTCAGCAGCGGAAATCGAGGGACGTGCCGGTGCCGCTCTCGAACATGTTCGGGCGTGGGGTGTCAGAAATAAGCTCAAATTCGCGCCGCACAAAACCTGTGCGATGGTGGTAACGCGGAGGCTGAAATACGACACTCCTCGCTTGAGCATGGGGGGGATCGACATCGGTATGTCCCAAGATATAAAAATCCTGGGCGTCACCATAGACTCCAAACTGACGTTTAACAAACACATAGCTATCGCCTGTAAGAAGGCGATAGCCATCTACAAGCAGCTGGCCAGGGCAGCCCGGGTGAGCTGGGGTTTGCACCCGGAAGTGATCCGTATTATATACACCGCAGCGGTTGAACCCACACTTTTGTACGCCGCGAGTGTGTGGGCGCCAGCCGCAAATAAACTAGGAGCTATAAAGCAACTAAATGTGGTCCAAAGAGGGTTTGCTCAAAAGCTGTGTAGAGCCTACCGTACGGTCTCTCTAAATTCGGCACTTTTGCTGGCTGGGATGCTCCCAATCGATTTGCGCATTCGGGAGGCGGCAGCGCTGTACGAGGCCAAGAGGGGAGTATCCCAGTCAGCACTGGGAGACAGGGAGGTCAAGCGGATGGCTCCAGCTCTAAAATCCCCGCATCCCGCAGAGCAGATCACACTGCAGTTCGGCAGCCTGAAAGACGAGGAACAATATAAAAACCACAGTGACTTCGCTGTGCGTATCTTCACAGACGGCAGCAAGATTGAGGGCAGAATAGTGCTACCGAAGTTAAGGCCCTCAAACTTGCTTTGCCATCTTACTGCACCGTCTACCAGGCTGAGCTTTTGGCTATACAAAGAGCGGCTGGCGAAATACTAAAAAGAAGGGAAGAAACGTTTGCAATCTTCAGCGACTCCATGGCGGCCCTCCAGTCGGTGGTCGGCGCGAGCTCCTCTCACCCCCTGGCAGTGGAAACAAGGGACACCCTTCACCGCTGTGAGCTACAGAACAAGAGGGTGTCCTTTTTCTGGATAAAAGCTCACGCAGGACTGGTGGGGAACGAGCGTGCCGATCAACTCGCAAAGGAGGCTGCCCTGGGGTCAAAAAAGAGACCGGACTACGATCTTTGTCCTCTTTCATTCGTCAAACGGCATATCCGTATGGGGTCGCTTGACGAATGGAACAGGAGATATAAGTCCGGAGAAACAGCCTCCGGCACAAAAATATTCTTCCCAGACGCGGTCGCGGCGTACAAGGTGGTGAGAAAAATCAACCCCACAAGCATTACCACGCAAATTTTCACGGGGCACGGTGGGTTCTCTGCATGCCTGAAACGCTTCAAGTGTAAGGAGAACTCATCGTGCGCCTGTGAGCCGGGCAGGGAAGAGACCGTTTTTGCATGTGCTACTAGATTGCCCGATCACAGCGAAAGCGCGGCACGAGGCTGAGCAGGACCTCGAAGAAAGATTAAATGTCGATATCTTACCAAGTTTAATAAGTGGAAAAAAGAGGAACAATTTTTTAGAATATTGTATTAAAATAGCAAAAAGAGTAATAAGTAGAAAAAAGTAAATAAGGATACTTCTATATATAATAAATTATATAATATTAAGTACCTAGAAATATAAGGAAAAAAAAAAGAGTGCATTCTAAAACAAAAATGAAAGAAAAAAAAAAGAAAGGAAAAGAGAAAAGAAAACAATTAATATAAAAGGAAATCTAGAACATAAGAACATTTAGAAATTATAACACTATGGGATGAAGTCTATCGAGTTGTTTTGTGAATCATAATATTATTAAAAAAAAAAACATTAAACAATTAATTTGTAAAAAATGGCTCTGATCACGTCAGAGGTGACTGGAAGAGGCAGGAGTGTGTTTTAGCCGGTAAGAGTCCGGCACTGCCCAAACTGTGTCACAAGTGAGGCAGTCTGGGCGTCCATGAGGATTTCCCCTCCTGCCCAAATAAATAAAAAATAAAAAAAAAAAACCTAACTTAACCTAATCTAACCTTTTTTTTTTTGATCTCGAGGTGGAAATCCTCATGGATGTCCTCCGCCCTGGGGTGGGCGGAGGGGTCTGTCAGACTCTTACTGACTAAAACCACCCCGGTGTTCCGTCCCACACCTATGTCGGGGACCACGGGAACCAATATGTCTTCCGCGATCCCCGACTGGTGCCGGCCCGCTTTTGCGGGCCTCCTCACATTGGGGGGGAGTGAGGTGTTAAACTCCCCCCCATACATCACAGAGAGGCGCGCGTGGAAAACTACGCGCCACCGTCTCGGGTCCTAAGGAATAGGGGGTGACGGATGTCCCCAGATCCGTCACCCCTGGACCCATTTATGGGGGCTGGAAGAGGGCGTTGTCCGCCCTCTACCGACGCCCAGTGCGCTTGCTGCGGGCTGGGTGAGTGGAAGATATCTCCCGCTCCCTTTCCGCAGCCTCCTTCTGCGACATGACTGTTTCGCAGAAGGATACCACCGCGTCCCAGGACTCCTCGCTACCGACCATGGACTCAACCACGGCCGGCAGCGATAGGTCGCTGCCTACTTCTGAGACGAGGGCACGACGCGGCTCCTCCCAAGCGGCACATTCTGCCAGCGTATGCCGCGCCGTGTCCTCCCGACAGTCGACGCAGTGGTGACACCGGGCGTCCGGCTCCCTGTTTTATGCGACACAGGTACTTCCCGAAGCAACCATGCCCCGAGAGCACCTGCGACGTCCGGAACGACAGGGAGCCGTGCCTCCTCCCGAGCCAGTTTCCGAGTACTGGCCGGACCGCCTCGACGGTGGCGAGGCCGGCGGTAGGGCGTGAAAGCCTGTCCTGCCAGCCCGCCACCAGGGCTGCGCGGAGCTGCGACCGACGAAGCTCCATGTGTCGCTCCGTCAGTCGCTCGCCTCGCTCCAGCGCTTCCTCGCACCACCGATACAGTGACGCGAGTACTTTCGCCTCGAGGTCCCACGGTGGGGACCCAGCCAGTACACAGGCCGCCTCGTAGGAAATCGTGCGATATCCCCTAATGACTCTGACGGCCATAGCACGCTGCGGTCTTCGCAGAACAGCGATGCTGCCGGCCGTCAGGTCAGCCACCCAGATTGGGGCTCCATACAGGGCCATGGATCGCACGATCCCCACGTAAAGCCGCCTACAGGCGGCGCTCGGGCCCCTCAGATTGGGAAGCAGCGTTGACAGCGCCCCAGCCGCGCCTATCAACTTGGGCGCCAGCCGCCGGAAGTGGGGGCCGAAGTCCCACCGGCTGTCGAGCACCAATCCCAGATATTTCATGGTGGACTCGACAGCGATCCAACACCCCCCGACCACGATGTGTGATCCGGCCGGCGGCGCCCGCCGGGGGCCATGAAAGACCATGGCCTCCGACTTGTTGAGGGCCACCTCCAGGCCTAGACGCCGTATGCGGCTCACCACAAGTGAGACCGCAGCCGTCGCCAGCAACGCTGCTTCCCTGTACGTTAGGTAGGTTAGGTTAGGTTAGGTTAGGTTAGGTTGGGGTGCGTGCAGAAAACCTCCTCGTGTGCCTTGATTGCTGCTCGTTCCTTTCGAATACGTTCGGGGGAAAGGGCAGCCGTTGGGCCGGTGCACCCTGGGTACAGTCAATATTCTCTCCATGTCGGAGACAATATTGGCTGTGGCGAATTTCTGCGTGGGGGGGCGGAGCTTCATGCTCCTGGGTCGGTTCATCGGGACCGACCAACCGTCATCCACTCCTCCCTCTGCTTCCAGAGGACAGGTTGTTTGGTGACGACGGCGGCGCTCGTTGTGCACTCACCTGCCAACGGGCTAGCAGCGGGGGATCTGATCCTCCTGACTGCATCCGTCGAAATCGTAATCCGTGACGAGATCATGGTCATGTTTTATGACTTGGAACGGGACGAGGATCTTGGCTTAACCGCCCGGATCGCGAGGAAGATAACCTCTATAAAAAATTCCTCTAATACCAAGTTTTGGTGTGCGGCGAGGGTATGAATGGCTGAGGAGTAGTGTCATCTGTAACTTTAGTTACAGGTGGCGCATCAGTCACGAGCGCACCCCCAGCCAGGGTACCAGTGGACCCCCTGGTTGGGTTACAAATTTACACTTACCTAGGGACAGGGGGTGAACCTAGGCGGACTGTTTACATCCCCCACACTCGTGGGACTCATATGGAACCTAATAAAACAAATTCATTGATGAAGGTGCCGACCGTTGTGGTCGAGCGTATGCGGTCGGGTGCGGCGTCGGATACCGACGCTGCGTCTGACAGGATGAGCGTGGCGAGCGCGAGCTCGCAGCGCTCGCGGAAGGAAGGGGGGGTGGCAAGGCGCTGCGGTAAGCGCTCGCCACGCTCCTCTAGCGAGGAGAGCCTGCCGGCACCTAAGGTGCCGACGGGCAGCAATAGACGAGGTCGAGCGGTGGCTGGTAGAGCTGCTGTTCCTTCAGTGGAGCGCGACGAGCGGGGGCGCTTCGCGTCGGTGTCCAGACCCGACACTCCGGCTCCAGTGGAGCACGTAGAGATGTTGGAGAGTGACCCGACTAGCGAGGGCTCCCTGCTCGGGCTTAATAAGGCAGAAGCCAACGCCGCAAAGCGGGCGCAGCGCAAGGCTGTGGCGGAAGACGAGGTCAGCGAGCTGACTCGTCAGATGCTGGAGCGGCGCTCAGCCCGGACGGCTGCCGGAGGGGGCTTGTCGCCGGTGGCATCTTGCCGCCAGGTCTTCGACGGCGTAGATGTGATCCTGAAGGTTGCCACAAAATCCGGCAACCTGAAGGGCACATTCACGCGCGCCCTTAAAGAGGTGGCTGATCTCATCAAGGAGGGAGCTGAGGTCCTCCTTAATGGTTCAGGCTCGGAAAAGACGGCGGAGTTTTGCGAAGAGAACCGCCGTCTTAGATCCGAATTGGAGGACCTCAAGCGGAAGTTTGCCAACCTGCGGGAAGCCCCGGGCACCGGATCATCGCCAGTGCCGTTGCTGGCTCCACAGTCGGCCCCATCGTCGACCCCTGCACTTGCGGATGCGGAGGTTGACAAGATCGCTCGCATCTGCTTGTTGCAGTGCGGGCAGATGGTAGGGGCAAGACTAGAGGCCATAGAGCCGAGGCTCCTCCCAGCCGAAACCCTCCGTCCACCGCTCGCTGCGGATAAGCGGAGGAGAGAGGCAGCGGCCAAGGTGGCTGAGCCAAGCCAGTCTGGGAAGGGGGCCACAAAGCCCGCAATGGGGGCCAGAAAGCCCGCAGAGGTGGCGAATAAGCCCGCAAAGGCCACGCCCATTTCCCAGGTGGCGGTTTCCGCGAGTGCTCCCCCGGCGACTGCGCCCGGACCTTCTACGGAGGCCTGGACGACGGTCGTCAGAAAGAAGAAAAAAAAGAAGAAGACGGCGCTTCCAGCTCCCGCAAGAGCACCGGTGCCAGCCCAGAAGAAGACCCAGGGGCCGCCTAGAGCGACAGCCCCACGCTCCGCGGCTGTGGTAATTACTCTGCAGCCCGGAGCCGTCGAGAGGGGCCTCTCGTATAAGGCGGTCCTTGCGGAGGCGAAGGCCAAAGTCGCATTCCCCGACCTTGGCACACCGACTGGCTTCATTCTGAGGCCGGCCATTACGGGGGCGCGGCTGCTACAGGTCTCCGGTGCCGGTAGCAGCGAAAAAGCGGACATCCTGGCCACCAAATTGAGGGAAGTCCTCAACCCGGAGGACGTTCGTGTGTCCAGGCCCATGAAGACGAGTGAGCTGCGCGTCGATGGCCTGGACGACTCGACGACCCCGGCTGAGGTCGCGGCGGCCGTCGCCAGAGTTGGTGGATGCCAACCTGACGATGTGCGTACGGGCGAGATCCGCACCGACGCTTCTGGGCTCGGTGCGATCTGGGTGAAGTGCCCGGTGGCGGCGGCCAATAAGGTCGCCGACGCTGGACGTCTGTTGGTGGGGTGGGTTGCAGCTAGGGTCAAGCTGCTGCAACCCAGGGCTTTGCGGTGTTTCCGTTGCCTGGACATGGGGCATGTCAGGGCACGGTGCACCGCAGAAATAGACCGCAGCGAGCTGTGTTATCGCTGTGGTCAGCCCGGCCACAAGGCCACCCAGTGCTCCGCCGCGCCAAACTGCAGCCTTTGTGCTGCTGCAGGGAGGCCCGCTGGGCACAGAGCGGGTGGCAAAGCCTGTGGCGCGCCCACCAAAAAGGGCAAGAAGAGGAGGCGAAGAAGGGGTGCCAAGGCTGCCGGGGGCTCTTTACCGCCCCCTCAGCCTGGGTGCTCAACGGCCGACTCCCGGCCTAGGAATGGTGCTGTGGAGGGAATGGACTGCGCATAATGGCGCCTTACCATTTCCTCCAGGGCAATATCAACCACGCTGCCAGAGCTCAGGACCTCTTGCTCCAGAGCATGGCAGAGTGGTCGATCGACGTGGCTGTGGCCGCTGAGCCATACTTTGTCCCCCCCAGAGATAACTGGGTGGGAGACCTGGATGGCTCGGTGGCCATAATTGGCAGGGCTCTTGTCAACCCGTCCCGAGGTCACGGCTGGGTAGCCGCCCTCGCGGACGGCATTGGCACGGTTGGGGCGTATTTCTCGCCCAACAAGAGCCTCGCCGACTTCGAGAACTTCCTTGTCGAGTTGGGCGCCGTCGTAGGCCGACTCCACCCTCGCCCTGTGCTGTTGCTAGGGGATCTCAACGCCAAGTCATCGGCGTGGGGATCTCCGGTGACCGACGCTAGGGGCGACGCGCTGGAAGAGTGGGTGGTCACGACGGGCCTGGTCGTTCTAAATCGGGGCTCGGTCCACACGTGCGTGCGGCAGCGGGGCGGCTCGATAGTGGACGTCTCGTTCGCTAGCCCTGCTGTCGCAAGCCGTGTCCGTGACTGGCGTGTCGCTGTGGGGGTGGAGACGTTGTCGGATCACAGATACATCCGGTTCGACGTCTCCACCCAGACCATCGGCGGCCGTAGTCCATCGGCCCCGCGAATGGACGGCCCGCGCTGGGCGCGTAAGCGCATCGACAGGGAACTTCTCGAGGAGGCTGCAATTGTCCAGGCCTGGAGCCGGGAGTCGGCAACGGACGGACCCGTTGACGTCGAAGAGGAGGCGCTGTGGTTCCGCGGGGCGATGACGCACATCTGCGACGCGTCCATGCCCCGCATCCACACGCAATCAGCGAGGCGCCAGGTGTACTGGTGGTCTGCCGAGATCGCGCGGCTACGTGTCGCGTGCGTGTCGGTCAGGCGCCGGTACACCCACTACCGCAGGAGACGTCGTCGGGTCCCTGACGAAGAAGCCGCGCTGTATGAGGTGTACCGCGCGGCGAAGGAGGCTCTGTGGCTGGCCATCGGCGAAGCGAGGACGCGAGCCAGGGAGGAGATGTTGGAGACTCTCGATGGAGATCCGTGGGGGCGCCCCTATCGGGCGGTTCGAGGGAAACTTCAAGCCGCAGCGCCTCCACTCACGGAGAGTCTCCAACCAGAGCTGCTAGAGGAGGTCGTCGCAGCCCTCTTCCCGGCAAGAGCGGAGCACACTCCGCCGCCGATGGCTTTGCCCACGGCCGCAGAGCCTACAGAAGAGAACGCCATCAGCGTCCCAGAGGTGACACAAGGAGAGATGGGGGCGGCCGTGTTGCGGCTCCGGGCCAAGAACGTGGCTCCGGGGCCCGACGGTGTACACGGCTGTGCGTTGGCCCTCGCTCTGAAAGAGCTAGAGCCCCAACTGAGAGGACTCTTCACAGCGTGCCTTGAGCGGGGCCAGTTTCCCAGTTTGTGGAAAACAGGTCGTCTGGTCCTGCTCAAGAAGGCGGGGCGCCCTGCAGACTCACCGTCTGCGTACAGGCCCATAGTGTTGCTGGACGAGGTCGGGAAGCTATTCGAGCGAATTATCGCTGCCCGCCTCGTCCACCACTTGTGCAGAGAGGGGCCTGACCTGGCCGAGAGTCAGTTTGGCTTTCGGCACGGGCGCTCCACCATCCACGCGATATCGCGGGTGAGAGTCCTGGCAGAGGAAGCAGTGTCCCGGGGCGGGGTGATGGTGGCGGTGTCCTTGGACATATCTAACGCCTTCAACACCCTGCCTTGGAGCTGCATTCGGGAGGCACTGCTGTACCATCGGGTGCCTTCCTACCTCTGCCACATCGTTGGGGCTTATCTCGAGGATAGGGGTGTCACCTACATGGGACGTGATGGCGGAAACCAGCGCCGCATGTCGTGCGGTGTTCCACAGGGCTCGGTCATTGGCCCACTCCTGTGGAACATCGGGTACGACTGGGTGCTGAGGGGCGAGCTTCCGCCGGGCGTGGAGCTGACGTGTTATGCTGATGACACGCTGGTCACGGCCCGGGGGAGCTCGTACAGGGAGGCAGCGTTGCTGTCGACGGCTGCGGTCTCACTTGTGGTGAGCCGCATACGGCGCCTAGGCCTGGAGGTGGCCCTTAACAAGTCGGAGGCCATGGTCTTTCATGGCCCCCGGCGGGCGCCGCCGGCCGGATCACATATCGTGGTCGGGGGGTGTCGGATCGCTGTCGAGTCCACCATGAAATATCTGGGATTGGTGCTCGACAGCCGGTGGGACTTCGGCCCCCACTTCCGGCGGCTGGCGCCAAAGTTGATGGGCGCGGCTGGGGCGCTGTCAACGCTGCTTCCCAATCTGGGGGGCCCGAGCGTCGCCTGTAGGCGGCTCTACGTGGGGATCGTGCGATCCATGGCCCTGTATGGGGCCCCAATTTGGGCGGCTGACCTGACGGCCGGCAGCATCGCTGTTCTGCGAAGACCGCAGCGTGCTATGGCCGTCAGAGTCATCAGGGGATATCGCACGATCTCCTACGAGGCGGCTTGTGTGCTGGCTGGATCCCCACCGTGGGACCTCGAGGCGAAAGTACTCGCGTCACTGTACCGGTGGCGCGAGGAAGCGCGGGAGCGGGACGAGCGACTGACGGACCGCCACATGGAGCTTCGTCGGTCGCAGCTCCGCGCAGCCCTGGTGGCGAGCTGGCAGGATAGGATTTCACGCCCTACCGCCGGCCTCGCCACCGTCGAGGCGGTCCGGCCAGTACTCGGGCAATGGCTCGGGAGAAGGCACGGCTCCCTGTCGTTTCGGACGACGCAGGTGCTCTCGGGGCATGGTTGCTTCGGGAAGTACCTGTGTCGCATAAACAGGGAGCCGGACGCCCGGTGTCACCACTGCGTCGACTGCCGGGAGGACACGGCGCGGCATACGCTGGCAGAATGTGCCGCTTGGGAGGAGCCGCGTCGTGCCCTCGTCTCAGAAATAGGCAACGACCTATCGCTGCCGGCTGTGGTTGAGTCCATGGTCGGTAGCGAGGAGTCCTGGGACGCGGTGGTATCCTTCTGCGAAACAGTCATGTCGCAGAAGGAGGCTGCGGAAAGGGAGCGGGAGATATCTTCCGCCCACCCAGCCCGCAGCAGGCGCACCGGGCGTCGGCGGAGGGCGGACAACGCCCTCTTCCAGCCCCCCTAAATGGGTCCAGGGGCGACGGATCTGGGGACATCCGTCGCCCCCTATTCCTTAGGACCCGAGATGGTGGCGCGTAGTGTTCCACGCGCGCCTCTCTGTGATGTATGGGGGGAGTTTAACACCTCACTCCCCCCCAACGTGCGGAGGCCCGCAATGGCGGGCCGGCACCAGTCGGGGATCGCGGAAGACATATTGGTTCCCGTGGTCCCCGACGTAGGTGTGGGACGGAACACCGGGGTGGTTTTAGTCAGTAAGAGTCTGACAGACCCCTCTGCCCACCCCAGGGCAGAGGACATCCATGAGGATTTCCACCTCGAGATCAAAAAAAAAAAAAAAAGGTTACGTTAGGTTAGGTTAGGTTAGACTCTCGATGGAGATCCGTGGGGGCGCCCCTATCGGGCGGTTCGAGGGAAACTTCGAGCCGCGGCGCCTCCACTCACGGAGAGTCTCCAACCAGAGCTGCTTGAGGAGGTCGTCGCAGCCCTCTTCCCGGCAAGAGCGGAGCACACTCCGCCGCCGATGGCTTTGCCCACGGCCGCAGAGCCTACAGAAGAGAACGCCATCAGCGTCCCAGAGGTGACACAAAGAGAGATGGGGGCGGCCGTGTTGCGGCTCCGGGCCAAGAACGTGGCTCCGGGGCCCGACGGTGTACACGGCTGTGCGTTGGCCCTCGCTCTGAAAGAGCTAGAGCCCCAACTGAGAGGACTCTTCACAGCGTGCCTTGAGCGGGGCCAGTTTCCCAGTTTGTGGAAAACAGGTCGTCTGGTCCTGCTCAAGAAGGCGGGGCGCCCTGTAGACTCACCGTCTGCGTACAGGCCCATAGTGTTGCTGGACGAGGTCGGGAAGCTATTCGAGCGAATTATCGCTGCCCGCCTCGTCCACCACTTGTGCAGAGAGGGGCCTGACCTGGCCGAGAGTCAGTTTGGCTTTCGGCACGGGCGCTCCACCATCCACGCGATATCGCGGGTGAGACTCCTGGCAGAGGAAGCAGTGTCCCGGGGCGGGGTGATGGTGGCGGTGTCCTTGGACATATCTAACGCCTTCAACACCCTACCTTGGAGCTGCATTCGGGAGGCACTGCTGTACCATCGGGTGCCTTCCTATCTCTGCCACATCGTTGGGGCTTATCTCGAGGATAGGGGTGTCACCTACATGGGACGTGATGGCGGAAACCAGCGCCGCATGTCGTGCGGTGTTCCACAGGGCTCGGTCGTTGGCCCACTCCTGTGGAACGTCGGGTACGACTGGGTGCTGAGGGGCGAGCTTCCGCCGGGCGTGGAACTGACGTGTTATGCTGATGACACGCTGGTCACGGCCCGGGGGAGCTCGTACAGGGAGGCAGCGTTGCTGGCGACGGCTGCGGTCTCACTTGTGGTGAGCCGCATACGGCGCCTAGGCCTGGAGGTGGCCCTTAACAAGTCGGAGGCCATGGTCTTTCATGGCCCCCGGCGGGCGCCGCCGGCCGGATCACACATCGTGGTCGGTGGGTGTCGGATCGCTGTCGAGTCCACCATGAAATATCTGGGATTGGTGCTCGACAGCCGGTGGGACTTCGGCCCCCACTTCCGGCGGCTGGCGCCTAAGTTGATGGGCGCGGCTGGGGCGCTGTCAACGCTGCTTCCCAATATGGGGGGCCCGAGCGTCGCCTGTAGGCGGCTCTACGTGGGGATCGTGCGATCCATGGCCCTGTATGGGGCCCCAATTTGGGTGGCTGACCTGACGGCCGGCAGCATCGCTGTTCTGCGAAGACCGCAGCGTGCTATGGCCGTCAGAGTCATCAGGGGATATCGCACGATCTCCTACGAGGCGGCCTGTGTGCTGGCTGGATCCCCACCGTGGGACCTCGAGGCGAAAGTACTCGCGTCACTGTACCGGTGGCGCGAGGAAGCGCGGGAGCGGGACGAGCGACTGACAGACCACCACATGGAGCTTCGCCGGTCGCAGCTCCGCGCAGCCCTGGTGGCGAGCTGGCAGGATAGGCTTTCACGCCCTACCGCCGGCCTCGCCACCGTCGAGGCGGTCCGGCCAGTACTCGGGAACTGGCTCGGGAGGAGGCACGGCTCCCTGTCGTTTCGGACGACGCAGGTGCTCTCGGGGCATGGTTGCTTCGGGAAGTACCTGTGTCGCATAAACAGGGAGCCGGACGCCCGGTGTCACCACTGCGTCGACTGCCGGGAGGACACGGCACGGCATACGCTGGCAGAATGTGCCGCTTGGGAGGAGCCGCGTCGTGCCCTCGTCTCAGAAGTCGGCAACGACCTATCGCTGCCGGCTGTGGTCGAGTCCATGGTCGGTAGCGAGGAGTCTTGGGACGCGGTGGTATCCTTCTGCGAAACAGTAATGTCGCAGAAGGAGGCTGCGGAAAGGGAGCGGGAGATATGTTCCGCTCACCCAGCCCGCAGCAGGCGCACCGGGCGTCGGCGGAGGGCGGACAACGCCCTCTTCCAGCCCCCCTAAATGGGTCCAGGGGCGACGGATCTGGGGACATCCGTCGCCCCCTATTCCTTAGGACCCGAGATGGTGGCGCGTAGTGTTCCACGCGCGCCTCTCTGTGATGTATGGGGGGGAGTTTAACACCTCACTCCCCCCCAACGTGAGGAGGCCCGCAATGGCGGGCCGGCACCAGTCGGGGATCGCGGAAGACATATTGGTTCCCGTGGTCTCCGACGTAGGTGTGGGACGGAACACCGGGGTGGTTTTAGTCAGTAAGAGTCTGACAGACCCCTCTGCCTACCCCAGGGCAGAGGACATCCATGAGGATTTCCACCTCGAGATCAAAAAAAAAAAAAAAAAAAAAGGTTAGGTTAGGTTAGGTTAGGTTGGGGTGCGTGCAGAAAACCTCCTCGTGTGCCTTGATTGCTGCTCGTTCCTTTCGGATACGTTCGGGGGAAAGGGCAGCCGTTGGGCCGGTGCACCCTGGGTACAGCCAATATTCTCTCCATGTCGGTGACAATATTGGCTGTGGCGAATTTCTGCGTGGGGGGGCGGAGCTTCATGCTCCTGGGTCGGTTCATCGGGACCGACCAACCGTCATCCACTCCTCCCTCTGCTTCCAGAGGACAGGTTGTTTGGTGACGACGGCGGCGCTCGTTGTGCACTAACCTGCCAACGGGCTAGCAGCGGGGGATCTAATCCTCCTGACTGCATCCGTCGAAATCGTAATCCGTGACGAGATCATGGTCATGTTTTATGACTTGGAACGGGACGAGGATCTTGGCTTAACCGCCCGGATCGCGAGGAAGATAACCTCTATAAAAAATTCCTCTAATACCAAGTTTTGGTGTGCGGCGAGGGTATGAATGGCTGAGGAGTAGTGTCATCTGTAACTTTAGTTACAGGTGGCGCATCAGTCACGAGCGCACCCCCAGCCAGGGTACCAGTGGACCCCCTGGTTGGGTTACAAATTTACACTTACCTAGGGACAGGGGGTGAACCTAGGCGGACTGTTTACATCCCCCACACTCGTGGGAATCATATGGATCCAAATGAAACAAAATCTTTGAAGAAGGTGCCGACCGTTGTGGTCGAGCGCATGCGGTCGGGTGCGGCGTCGGATACCGACGCTGCGTCTGACAGGATGAGCGTGGCGAGCGTGAGCTCGCAGCGCTCGCGGAAGGAAGAGGGGGTGGCGAGGCGCTGCGGTAAGCGCTCGCCACGCTCCTCTAGCGAGGAGAGCCTGCCGGCACCTAAGGTGCCGACGGGCAGCAGTAGACGAGGTCGAGCGGTGGCTGGCAGAGCTGCTGTTCCTTCGGTGGAGCGCGATGAGCGGGGGCGCTTCACGTCCGTGTCTCGGCCCGACACTCCGGCTCCAGTGGAGCACGTAGAGATGTTGGAGAGTGACCCGACCAGCGAGGGCTCGCTGCTCGGGCTTAATAAGGCGGAAGCCAACGCCGCAAAGCGGGCGCAGCGCAAGGCTGTGGCGGAAGACGAGGTCAGCGAACTGACTCGTCAGATGCTGGAGCGGCGCTCAGCCCGGACGGCTGCCGGAGGGGGCTTGTCGCAGGTGGCGTCTTGCCGCCAGGTCTTCGACGGGGTAGATGTGATCCTGAAGGTTGCCACAAAATCCGGCAACCTGAAGGGCACATTCACGCGCGCCCTTAAAGAGGTGGCTGAACTCATCAAGGAGGGAGCTGAGGTCCTCCTTAATGGTTCAGGCTCGGAAAGGACGGCGGAGTTTTGCGAAGAGAACCGCCGTCTTAGATCCGAATTGGAGGATCTCAAGCGGCAGTTTGCCAACCTGCGGGCAGCCCCGGGCACCGGATCATCGCCGGTGCCATTGCTGGCTCCACAGTCGGCCCCCTCGTCGGCCCCTGCACTTGCGGATGCAGAACTCCAAAAGATCGCTCGCATCTGTTTGTTGCAGTGCGGGCAGATGGTGGGGGCTCGACTGGAGGCCATAGAGCCGAGACTCCTTCCAGCCGAAACCCTCCGCCCACCGCTGGCTGCGGACAAGCGGAGGAAGGAGGTGGCGGCCACGGTGACTGAGCCGAGACAGTCAGGCAAGGGGGCCAAAAAGCCCGCAGTGGGGGCCGCAAAGCCCACGGATGCGGCTAGAAAGCCCGCAAAGGACGCGCCCATATCCCAGGCGGCAGCTTCTGCGACTGCGCCCGGACCATCTACGGAGGCCTGGACGACGGTCGTCAGAAAGAAGAAAAAAAAGAAGAAGACGGCGCTTTCAGCTCCCGCAAGAGCACCGGTGCCAGCCCAGAAGAAGACCCAGGGGCCGCCTAGAGTGACAGCCCCACGCTCCTCGGCTGTGGTTATAACTCTGCAGCCCGGAGCCATTGAGAGGGGCGTCTCTTACAAGGCGGTCCTGGCGGAGGCGAAAGCCAAAGTCGCATTCCCCGACCTTGGCACACCGTCCGGCTTCATACTGAGGCCGGCAATCACGGGGGCACGGCTGCTACAGGTCTCTGGTGCCTCTAGCAGCGAAAAGGCGGACATCTTGGCCGCCAAACTGAGGGAAGTCCTCAACCCGGAGGACGTTCGGGTGTCCAGGCCCATGAAGACGAGCGAGCTGCGCGTCGACGGCCTGGACGACTCGACGACCCCGGCTGAGGTCGCGGCGGCCGTCGCCAGAGTCGGTGGATGCCCACTTGACGATGTGCGTACGGGCGAGATCCGCACCGACGCTTCCGGGCTCGGTGCGATCTGGGTGAAGTGCCCGGTGGCGGCGGCCAATAAGGTCGCCGACGCTGGACGTCTGTTGGTGGGGTGGGTTGCAGCGAGGGTCAAGCTGCTGCAACCCAGGGCTTTGCGGTGTTTCCGTTGCCTGGACATGGGGCATGTCAGGGCACGGTGCACCGCAGAAATCGACCGCAGCGAGCAGTGTTATCGCTGTGGTCAGCCCGGCCACAAGGCCACCCAGTGCTCCGCGGCGCCAAACTGCAGCCTCTGTACAGCTGCAGGGAGGCCTGCTGGGCACAGAGCGGGCGGCAAGGCCTGTGGCGCGCCCACCAAAACGGGCAAGAAGAGGAGGCGAAGAAGGGGTGCTAAGGCTGCCGGGGGCTCTTTACCCCCCCCTCAGCCTGGGTGCTCAACGGCCGACTCCCGGCCTAGGAATGGTGCTGTGGAGGGAATGGACTGCGCATAATGGCGCCTTACCATTTCCTCCAGGGCAATATCAACCACGCTGCCAGAGCTCAGGACCTCTTGCTCCAGAGCATGGCAGAGTGGTCGATCGACGTGGCTGTGGTCGCCGAGCCGTACTTTGTCCCCCCCAGAGATAACTGGGTGGGAGACTTGGACGGTTCGGTGGCCATAATTGGCGGGGCTCTTGTCAACCCGTCCCGAGGTCACGGCTGGGTAGCCGCCCTCGCGGACGGCATTGGCACGATTGGGGCGTATTTCTCGCCCAACAAGAGCCTCGCCGACTTCGAGAACTTCCTTGTCGAGTTGGGCGCCGTCGTAGGCCGACTCCACCCTCGCCCTGTGCTGTTGCTAGGGGATCTCAACGCCAAGTCATCGGCGTGGGGATCTCCGGTGACCGACGCTAGGGGCGAGGCGCTGGAAGAGTGGGCGGTCACGACCGGCCTGGTTGTCCTAAACCGGGGCTCGGTCCACACGTGCGTGCGGCAGCAGGGCGGTTCTATTGTGGACGTCTCGTTCGCTAGCCCTGCTGTCGCAAGCCGTGTCCGTGACTGGCGTGTCGCTGTGGGGGTGGAGACCTTGTCGGATCACAGATACATCCGGTTCGACGTTTCCACCCAGACCATCGGCGGCCGTAGTCCATCGGCCCCGCGAATGGACGGCCCGCGCTGGGCGCGTAAGCGCATCGACAGGGAACTTCTCGAGGAGGCTGCTATTGTCCAGGCCTGGAGCCGGGAGTCGGCACCGGACGGACCCGTTGACGTCGAAGAGGAGGCGCTGTGGTTCCGCGGGGCGATGACGCACATCTGCGACGCGTCCATGCCCCGCGTCCACACGCATTCAGCGAGGCGCCAGGTGTACTGGTGGTCTGCCGAGATCGCGCGGCTACGTGTCGCGTGCGTGTCGGTCAGGCGCCGGTACACCCACTACCGCAGAAGACGTCGTCGGGTCCCTGACTCTGGAGGCTCTGTGGCTGGCCATCGGCGAAGCGAGGACGCGAGCCAGGGAGGAGATGTTGGAGACTCTCGATGGAGATCCGTGGGGGCGCCCCTATCGGGCGGTTCGAGGGAAACTTCGAGCCGCGGCGCCTCCACTCACGGAGAGTCTCCAACCTGAGCTGCTGGAGGAGGTCGTCACAGCCCTCTTCCCGGCAAGAGCGGAGCACACTCCGCCGCCGATGGCATTGCCCACAGCTGCAGAGCCTACAGAAGGGAACGCCATCAGCGTCCCAGAGGTGACACAAGGAGAGATGGGGGCGGCCGTGTTGCGGCTCCGGGCCAAGAACGTGGCTCCGGGGCCCGACGGTATACACGGCTGTGCGTTGGCCCTCGCTCTGAAAGAGCTAGAGCCCCAACTGAGAGGACTCTTCACAGCGTGCCTTGAGCGGGGCCAGTTTCCCAGTTTGTGGAAAACAGGTCGTCTGGTCCTGCTCAAGAAGGCGGGGCGCCCTGCAGACTCACCGTCTGCGTACAGGCCCATAGTGTTGCTGGACGAGGTCGGGAAGCTATTCGAGCGAATTATCGCTGCCCGCCTCGTCCACCACTTATGCAGAGAGGGGCCTGACCTGGCCGAGAGTCAGTTTGGCTTTCGGCACGGGCGCTCCACCATCCACGCGATATCACGGGTGAGAGTCCTGGCAGAGGAAGCAGTGTCCCGGGGCGGGGTGATGGTGGCGGTGTCCTTGGACATATCAAACGCCTTCAACACCCTGCCTTGGAGCTGCATTCGGGAGGCACTGCTGTACCATCGGGTGCCTTCCTACCTCTGCCACATAGTTGGGGCTTATCTTGAGGATAGGGGTGTCACCTATATGGGACGTGATGGCGGAAACCAGCGCCGCATGTCGTGCGGTGTTCCACAGGGCTCAGTCGTTGGCCCGCTCCTGTGGAACATCGGGTACGACTGGGTGCTGAGGGGCGAGCTTCCGCCGGGCGTGGAACTGACGTGTTATGCTGATGACACGCTGGTCACGGCCCGGGGGAGCTCGTACAGGGAGGCAGCGTTGCTGGCGACGGCTGCGGTCTCACTTGTGGTGAGCCGCATACGGCGCCTAGGCCTGGAGGTGGCCCTCAATAAGTCGGAGGCCATGGTCTTCCATGGCCCCCGGCGGGCGCCGCCGGCCGGATCACACATCGTGGTTGGGGGGTGTCGGATCGCTGTCGAGTCCACCATGAAATATCTGGGATTGGTGCTCGACAGCCGGTGGGACTTCGGCCCCCACTTCCGGCGGCTGGCGCCTAAGTTGATGGGCGCGGCTGGGGTGCTGTCAACGCTGCTTCCCAATCTGGGGGGCCCGAGCGTCGCCTGTAGGCGGCTCTACGTGGGGATCGTGCGATCCATGGCCCTGTATGGGGCCCCAATTTGGGCGGCTGACCTGACGGCCGGCAGCATCGCTGTTCTGCGAAGACCGCAGCGTGCTATGGCCGTCAGAGTCATCAGGGGATATCGCACGATCTCCTACGAGGCGGCCTGTGTGCTGGCTGGATCCCCACCGTGGGACCTCGAGGCGAAAGTACTCGCGTCACTGTACCGGTGGCGCGAGGAAGCGCGGGAGCGGGACGAGCGACTGACGGACCGCCACATGGAGCTTCGTCGGTCGCAGCTCCGCGCAGCCCTGGTGGCAAGCTGGCAGGATAGGCTTTCACGCCCTACCGCCGGCCTCGCCACCGTCGAGGCGGTCCGGCCAGTACTCGGGCAATGGCTCGGGAGAAGGCACGGCTCCCTGTCGTTTCGGACGACGCAGGTGCTCTCGGGGCATGGTTGCTTCGGGAAGTACCTGTGTCGCATAAACAGGGAGCCGGACGCCCGGTGTCACCACTGCGTCGACTGCCGGGAGGACACGGCGCGGCATACGCTGGCAGAATGTGCCGCTTGGGAGGAGCCGCGTCGTGCCCTCGTCTCCGTCTCCTCGTCTCCTCGTTCCACGCGCGCCTGGGGAGGAGTTTAACACCTCACTCCCCCCCAACGTGAGGAGGCCCGCAATGGCGGGCCGGCACTAGTCGGGGATCGCGGAAGACATATTGGTTCCCGTGGTCCCCGACGTAGGTGTGGGACGGAACACCGGGGTGGTTTTAGTCAGTTAGAGTCTGACAGACCCCTCTGCCCACCCCAGGGCAGAGGACATCCATGAGGATTTCCACCTCGAAATCAAAAAAAAAAAAAAAAAAAAAGGTTAGGTTAGGTTAGGTTAGGTTTTTTTTTTTTTTTTTTTTTTTTTTTTTGATTTGGCAGGAGTGGGAAATCCTCATGGACACCCAGACTGTCTCACGTGTGACACAGTCTGGGTAGTGCCGGAGTCTTACCGGCTAAAACCACACTCCTGCCTTTGCTAGTGTTCCTCTAACATAATCAGAGCCCTTGTTAGACGATACAGTTTACTTATCGTCGGGTTTAATTGTAAGTTATGGACAGTCCTGTTTAGGAATAGAAGAGTTCATGGAAGCGGTTACCTCACTTCACTTAATTCAGCCAAATCAATTATCTTATTAGGTTTTCTATAAAAGCCATTATCTTACTTACAAACTATTTAATCTAATTTTGTCTTTTTATTTTCATTCTTTTTATGTTTTATATTTGTTTTTGTTTATTTTTAGAATATACTTATGTTTTAATCTTAAATATTTCTTAATCTATTTTCTTAATCTTTAGCTTATTATTTATGACTATCCTAATATATATACAATATATCATATAGACATAATTTTCTTATTCTATTTCTTATTTTTATTACTAATACTATCAATTTACAAAATGTTCTTCTATACAGTTTCCTGTGTTTGCTTTTTCTAAATTCTGGCAGACTCAAAGCTGCTATTTTGGGTACAGTAAAAGAAATACTTTTCAGTTTGTTGCCAGAACGCATCCAAGTTTTGTAATGTGCTGCCAGTGCCCCGTGGTGATAGTATTTCTTTAGGTCCATATGGTGCTTTGCGACTTGCACACTTTGGGCCGGTGCAGCACGTCTGATGCGGTGTTTTAAGGTGATTCCATCCTCCTCTACATCACCAAGCTCGTCGGACCACAACGGTAAGTTAAATTTGTAATAAATATTGCTTAGGTTATCTGTAATGTTAATTTTATATAAACTAATTATTAAATCAATTTTATTGTTTGTTTTATTAATTTTTATTGAATTTAGTTTGGAGTCAGTTACCAATTGAGCCAATTTCTCATGAAGTTGGTTCCAATTAACTTCTCTTAGGTTGTGAGTTCTATAGCGGAATCTAATGACGTTTATTATATTAAGTTTCTGTATTTTTATTTCTATTACAATACCATTGTGGCTGTTTTTTCTCGAACACGCTAGCTACACCTTAGCAGTACGCCACCGACAGGCGCGCCAATGCATCCCATTTGACACGGATTGGGCACACGCTGTCGAAGGCGTTGTGGTTGGTGCGCTCTAGCTTGGCTGTTAGGCAGTTGTGGCATTTTGGAGCCTCCGCTGCCAGACGTGACGGACACTCAGCTCGCATGTGGGGTTTCCCGCAGTGTATGCAGAGGTCAGCGGGCTGCGTGCACAGCTTCCGGCTGTGACCATAGCACAGACAGCGAGTGCACTGCACCAGTGGAGATTGGTCCTGCACTCGCACTCGCTGTAGGTCGATGTGCACGCGACCCACCGTAGTCACTCTCTGCCATACCATCGGAGACACTCGCAGTATGATATGGCACAGGTGGGGGTTCCTCGTCTTTCGACGATACTGAACCCCCAACCTTATATCCTCTGCAGGAATGTCTCCGATCAGGTGGCTGTTTTGCCGCTGCAGGGCTTGTGTGACCTCCACATCTGAGTGGCAGGAGAGGACATCCTTGATGATGATAAGGGGGTCCTTATTTTTCACCTCTTCTGCCACCAGATTACCAGCTTTTCGAATGCGTTCCGTCACCCTGGTCATCTCCTCCTTGGTCCTAAACCCGACCACGACCTTTTGGTCCCTCGCTTTTCGCAACCTTTCTACCCTTGTACCCTCGTTTCGGGCATCAACCGCCGTCCTCAGCTTCTCAATGACCTCTTCACTCGTGTCCTGATCATTAACAGATGATACCACTACCGAGTGAAGAGGCCCCTGGGTGTTCTGCTTAGGGCCGGCGGCGATTTCCGCGAAGGACGGGCCTTGGCCTGCAACGTAGCGAGGGGCTTCCAGTAGTTGCTCGGACAGAGCCTGGGTGTGCTGTTGACACACCTGCATTGCCTCTTTGTGGTCTTTGAGGCCTGCCACAAGGCTCTTCATAAGCTGTGCCGATTCGTCTGTGGTCGGCGTGGAGTCCTGCGTAATCTCTAAATTTTCTGATCCGTCAGTTGGACTTGTTTTTCCAGTTTCGGCTTCCTTCACGAGCTGGTACAGTCGCTCCACCGCTTTAGTAATTTCGTCTTTGATCTCCTTCTTCAGGTTGCGAGAGCTTAACAGCTGCATTTTTGCTTTTTGCAGGCATGCCTTTGCCTCCGTGGTCCTGTTGAGGTACCTTGCGGGTGGCATTTCCCCAGGCGATCTCTGTTCGGTACCAACCGGATTTGATCCATCCAACCTGCTCTGAAAGGCGAGCGTCGATTTGGATTTAATCTTTGGCGGAGTAGTCACAGAGGATTTCTTCAGTGGCGATGGAGTTCTAAGAGGCTGTCCGGGCCTTAACCCATCAGCCTCCCACTCCCCAACACTACGCCTCACCGAAGGGCCAGCCTGTGCAAGTCGAGGCCTACCCGTATCTGAACTCTCCACGGCTGCTTTAGGTTTGCTCACCGGTGTCCTAATGCCGAACATTTTGGTTGGATAACGGAGAAGGGATGTGGAACGACTAAGTTGTCAGAGGACACTGCTGTCTGTAACTAAATCCCTGTAAAGGGGGGATTAGCCAGAAGTCAAATAAAACGAAATACTACACAAGATATAACCCCAATAGCAGGGACTTGGTCGGTCGATTAAAAACAAGTCACATAAATGCTTTTAGGAGACACAAATATATCGTGAGACCGTCACTTTCCCAAATTTTAGAACGGATATGTTTAGGTGAAGCCTGTAGGTACGAAATATAAGAAAATATTTATATAATATTTTTGGTCAAAAACTCTAGTCTACCTAATTATAGACCAGAGGGAGGGTGGGTGGGCAAAATTTTATTTCAGCTAGACGCACGGGCGAGGAGTCGGAAGACGCGTCTCCACGCGGGCCAGCTTACTACGGCGTTACTTTACTTTTCACAGAAGGAAAATCGAAAATTACGGTCCAAAAACGTTAGGTGGATTTCGTACGTACTGATTTACTTGGAAAAACGAAAAACTCAATGTTTGCAAACTTCTATTTGAGCTAGACGCACGGGCGAGGTGTCCAGAGACGCGTCTCCGCGCGGGCCAGCTAACTACGGTGTTACTTTAGTTTTCACGGAAAGAAAATTTAAAATTAAGGTCCAAAAACGTGATTTTTAGCGGAAAATTTTTGAAAAACTTCTAATAACTCCACCGAACAGGACTCCAGCTCGCGGAACGCGCACCAGAATACAGGTAAGGCAGGTATGTAACTATTTAAACTAATATAATTAGGGTTAACAGTAAGAATTTTGAAATAAAAATGGATATGTGGTTCAGTACAAAAATATTATGAATTTTTCCAAGTAAATGGCGAAAAATGAAAATTTTTTCGCGTTTTGTCAATTCTTTCAGTTAAAATAGTCTAACGGTACCCAAATACAAGCGATTCAGCTGAAAACAGCTTCGAAATGCGACACCTGGTTGCAAAGATATTTCGGTTAGGTTAGGTTAGGTTAGGTTTGCGGCGTCGGATACCGACGCTGCGTCTGACAGGATGAGCGTGGTGAGCGTGAGCTCGCAGCGCTCGCGGAAGGAAGAGGGGGTGGCGAGGCGCTGCGGTAAGCGCTCGCCACGCTCCTCTAGCGAGGAGAGCCTGCCGGCACCTAAGGTGCCGACGGGCAGCAGTAGACGAGGTCGAGCAGTGGCTGGCAGAGCTGCTGTTCCCTCGGTGGAGCGCGATGAGCAGGGGCGCTTCGCGTCGGTGTCTCGGCCCGACACTCCGGCTCCAGTGGAGCACGTAGAGATATTGGAGAGTGACCCGACCAGCGAGGGCTCCCTGCTCGGGCTAAATAAGGCAGAAGCCAACGCCGCGAAGCGGGCGCAACGCAAAGCTGTGGCGGAGGACGAAGTCGGTGAGATGACTCGTCAGGCGAAGGAGCGGCGCTCGGCCCGGATGGCTGCCGGAGGGAGTTTGTCGCCGGTGGCGCTGGGCCGCCAGGTTTTGGACGGCGTGGATGTCGTCCTGAAGGTTGCCTCAAAATCTGGCAACCTGAAGGGCACATTCACGCGCGCCCTTAAGGAGGCGGCTGAGCACATCAAGGAGGTGGGTGAGGTCCTCCTTAGTCGTACAAGTTCGGAGGAAATGGCGGATTTTTGGGAGGAGAACCGCCGTCTTCGGTCCGAATTGGAGGACCTCAAGCGGGAGTTTGCCAACGTGCGGGCAGCCCCGGGCACCGCATCATCGCCGGTGCCGCTGCTGGCTCCACAGTTGGCCCCATCGTCGACCCCTGCACTTGCGGCTGCAGAGGTCGAAAAGATCGCTCGCATCTGCTTGGTGCAGTGCGGGCAGATGGTAGGGGCTCGACTGGAGGCCATAGAGCCGAGGCTCCTCCCAGCCGAGACTCTCCGTCCACCGCTCGCTGCAGATAAGCGGAGGAGAGAAGCAGCGGCCTCGATGACTGAGCCGCGCCAGCTAGGGAAGGGGGCTACAAAGCCCACGGTGGGGGCCAAAAAGCCCGCGGAGGCGGCTAGAGTACCTGCCAAGTTCGCGCCCACTTCCCAGACGACAGCTCCCCAAGCGACTTCCTCGAGTGCTCCCCCGGCGACTGCGCCCGGACCTACTACGGAGGGCTGGACGACAGTCGTCAAAAAGGGGAAAAAGAAGAAGAAGAAGGCGTTGCCAGCTCCCGCAAAAGCACCAGCACCAAAAAAGAGGACCAAAGGGCTGCCTAGGGCGACAGCACCACGCTCCGCGGCTGTGGTGATAACTCTGCAGCCCGGAGCTGTCGAGAGGGGCGTCTCGTACAAGGCGGTCCTGGCGGAGGCGAAAGCCAAGGTCGCATTCCCCGACCTTGGCACGCCGTCCGGCTTCATATTGAGGCCGGCCATCACGGGGGCACGGCTGCTTCAGATCTCCGGTGCCTCTAGCAGTGAAAAGGCGGACATCTTGGCCGCCAAACTGAGGGAGGTCCTCAACCCGGAGGACGTTCGGGTATCCAGGCCCATGAAGACGAGCGAGTTGCGCGTCGACGGCCTGGACGACTCGACGACCCCGGCTGAGGTTGCGGCGGCCGTGGCCAGAGTCGGTGGGTGTGCGCCTGACGATGTGCGTACGGGCGAGATCCGCACCGACGCTTCCGGGCTCGGTGCGATCTGGGTGAAGTGCCCGGTGGCGGCGGCCAATAAGGTCGCCGACGCTGGACGTCTGTTGGTGGGGTGGGTTGCAGCGAGGGTCAAGCTGCTGCAACCCAGGGCTTTGCGGTGTTTCCGTTGCCTGGACATGGGGCATGTCAGGGCACGGTGCACCGCAGAAATAGACCGCAGCGAGCTGTGTTATCGCTGCGGTCAGCCCGGCCACAAGGCCACCCAGTGCTCCGCTGCGCCAAACTGCAGCCTTTGTGCTGCTGCAGGGAGGCCTGCTGGGCACAGAGCGGGCGGCAAAGCCTGTGGCGCGCCCACCAAAAAGGGCAAGAAGAGGAGGCGAAGAAGGGGTGCCAAGGCTGCCGGGGACTCTTTACCCCCGACTCAGCCTGAGTGCTCAACGGCCGACTCCCGGCCTAGGAATGGTGCTGTGGAGGGAATGGACTGCGCATAATGGCGCCTTACCATTTCCTCCAGGGCAATATCAACCACGCTGCCAGAGCTCAGGACCTCTTGCTCCAGAGCATGGCAGAGTGGTCGATCGACGTGGCTGTGGTCGCCGAGCCATACTTTGTCCCCCCCAGAGATAACTGGGTGGGAGACCTGGATGGCTCGGTGGCCATAATTGGCGGGGCTCTTGTCAACCCGTCCCGAGGTCACGGCTGGGTAGCCGCCCTCGTGGACGGCATTGGCACGGTTGGGGCGTATTTCTCGCCCAACAAGAGCCTCGCCGACTTCGAGAACTTCCTTGTCGAGTTGGGCGCCATCGTAGGCCGACTCCACCCTCGCCCTGTGCTGTTGCTAGGGGATCTCAACGCCAAGTCATCGGCGTGGGGATCTCCGGTGACCGACGCTAGGGGCGAGGCGCTGGAAGAGTGGGCGGTCACGACCGGCCTGGTTGTCCTAAACCGGGGCTCGGTCCACACGTGCGTGCGGCAGCGGGGCGGTTCTATTGTGGACGTCTCGTTCGCTAGCCCTACTGTCGCAAGCCGTGTCCGTGACTGGCGTGTCGCTGTGGGGGTGGAGACGTTGTCGGATCACAGATACATCCGGTTCGACGTTTCCACCCAGACCATCGGCGGCCGTAGTCCATCGGCCCCGCGAATGGACGGCCCGCGCTGGGCGCGTAAGCGCATCGACAGGGAACTTCTCGAGGAGGCTGCTATTGTCCAGGCCTGGAGCCGGGAGTCGGCAACGGACGGACCCGTTGACGTCGAAGAGGAGGCGCTGTGGTTCCGCGGGGCGATGACGCACATCTGCGACGCGTCCATGCCCCGCGTCCACACGCATTCAGCGAGGCGCCAGGTGTACTGGTGGTCTGCCGAGATCGCGCGGCTACGTGTCGCGTGCGTGTCGGTCAGGCGCCGGTACACCCACTACCGCAGGAGACGTCGTCGGGTCCCTGACGAAGAAGCCGCGCTGTATGAGGTGTACCGCGCGGCGAAGGAGGCTCTGTGGCTGGCCATCGGCGAAGCGAGGACGCGAGCCAGGGAGGAGATGTTGGAGACTCTCGATGGAGATCCGTGGGGGCGCCCCTATCGGGCGGTTCGAGGGAAACTTCGAGCCGCGGCGCCTCCACTCACGGAGAGTCTCCAACCAGAGCTGCTGGAGGAGGTCGTCACAGCCCTCTTCCCGGCAAGAGCGGAGCACACTCCGCCGCCGATGGCTTTGCCCACGGCCGCAGAGCCTACAGAAGAGAACGCCATCAGCGTCCCAGAGGTGACACAAGGAGAGATGGGGGCGGCCGTGTTGCGGCTCCGGGCCAAGAACGTGGCTCCGGGGCCCGACGGTGTACACGGCTGTGCGTTGGCCCTCGCTCTGAAAGAGCTAGAGCCCCAACTGAGAGGACTCTTCACAGCGTGCCTTGAGCGGGGCCAGTTTCCCAGTTTGTGGAAAACAGGTCGTCTGGTCCTGCTCAAGAAGGCGGGGCGCCCTGCAGACTCACCGTCTGCGTACAGGCCCATAGTGTTGCTGGACGAGGTCGGGAAGCTATTCGAGCGAATTATCGCTGCCCGCCTCGTCCACCACTTGTGCAGAGAGGGGCCTGACCTGGCCGAGAGTCAGTTTGGCTTTCGGCACGGGCGCTCCACCATCCACGCGATATCGCGGGTGAGAGTCCTGGCAGAGGAAGCAGTGTCCCGGGGCGGGGTGATGGTGGCGGTGTCCTTGGACATATCTAACGCCTTCAACACCCTGCCTTGGAGCTGCATTCGGGAGGCACTGCTGTACCATCGGGTGCCTTCCTACCTCTGCCACATAGTTGGGGCTTATCTCGAGGATAGGGGTGTCACCTACATGGGACGTGATGGCAGAAACCAGCGCCGCATGTCGTGCGGTGTTCCACAGGGCTCGGTCGTTGGCCCGCTCCTGTGGAACATCGGGTACGACTGGGTGCTGAGGGGCGAGCTTCCGCCGGGCGTGGAACTGACGTGTTATGCTGATGACACGCTTGTCACGGCCCGGGGGAGCTCGTACAGGGAGGCAGCGTTGCTGGCGACGGCTGCGGTCTCACTTGTGGTGAGCCGCATACGGCGCCTAGGCCTGGAGGTGGCCCTCAACAAGTCGGAGGCCATGGTCTTTCATGGCCCCCGGCGGGCGCCGCCGGCCGGATCACACATCGTGGTCGGGGGGTGTCGGATCGCTGTCGAGTCCACCATGAAATATCTGGGATTGGTGCTCGACAGCCGGTGGGACTTCGGCCCCCACTTCCGGCGGCTGGCGCCTAAGTTGATGGGCGCGGCTGGGGCGCTGTCAACGCTGCTTCCCAATCTGGGGGGCCCGAGCGTCGCCTGTAGGCGGCTCTACGTGGGGATCGTGCGATCCATGGCCCTGTATGGGGCCCCAATTTGGGCGGCTGACCTGACGGCCGGCAGCATCGCTGTTCTGCGAAGACCGCAGCGTGCTATGGCCGTCAGAGTCATCAGGGGATATCGCACGATCTCCTACGAGGCGGCCTGTGTGCTGGCTGGATCCCCACCGTGGGACCTCGAGGCGAAAGTACTCGCGTCACTGTACCGGTGGCGCGAGGAAGCGCGGGAGCGGGACGAGCGACTGACGGACCGCCACATGGAGCTTCGTCGGTCGCAGCTCCGCGCAGCCCTGGTGGCGAGCTGGCAGGATAGGCTTTCACGCCCTACCGCCGGCCTCGCCACCGTCGAGGCGGTCCGGCCAGTACTCGGGCAATGGCTCGGGAGAAGGCACGGCTCCCTGTCGTTTCGGACGACGCAGGTGCTCTCGGGGCATGGTTGCTTCGGGAAGTACCTGTGTCGCATAAACAGGGAGCCGGACGCCCGGTGTCACCACTGCGTCGACTGCCGGGAGGACACGGCGCGGCATACGCTGGCAGAATGTGCCGCTTGGGAGGAGCCGCGTCGTGCCCTCGTCTCAGAAATGGGCAACGACCTATCGCTGCCGGCTGTAGTTGAGTCCATGGTCGGTAGCGGGGAGTCCTGGGACGCGGTGGTATCCTTCTGCGAAACAGTCATGTCGCAGAAGGAGGCTGCGGAAAGGGAGCGGGAGATATCTTCCGCCCACCCAGCCCGCAGCAGGCGCACCGGGCGTCGGCGGAGGGCGGACAACGCCCTCTTCCAGCCCCCCTAAATGGGTCCAGGGGCGACGGATCTGGGGACATCCGTCGCCCCCTATTCCTTAGGACCCGAGATGGTGGCGCGTAGTGTTCCACGCGCGCCTCTCTGTGATGTATGGGGGGGAGTTTAACGCCTCACTCCCCCCCAACGTGAGGAGGCCCGCAATGGCGGGCCGGCACTAGTCGGGGATCGCGGAAGACATATTGGTTCCCGTGGTCCCCGACGTAGGTGTGGGACGGAACACCGGGGTGGTTTTAGTCAGTAAGAGTCTGACAGACCCCTCTGCCCACCCCAGGGCAGAGGACATCCATGAGGATTTCCACCTCGAGATCAAAAAAAAAAAAAAAAAAAAAGGTTAGGTTAGGTTAGGTTAGGTTAGGTTAGGTTTTTTTTTTTTTTTTTTATTGTGAGTTTTTTACCGCAGACATGGTGGTCCGCGCCTTTGTTTACATTGATAATTTTTGTTTACAGGTTTTTAAGTATAATTACAGTTATTAAACTCCTACGTCGGACACTTATTTCTAGGTTATTTCTAAACTTAATACTACGTGAGTCCATCTTATTTTTTTTTTTTTTATTTTTTTTTTTTTTTTATTTTTTTTTTTTTTTTTTTTTTTTTTATATATATATATATATTTTTTTAATATATATTTTTTATTTACATGCACATGCATAAATATATATATATACTTTTTTTTTTTTTTTTTTTTTTTTTTTTGTTTTTTTTTGATACTATAATATTACAATTTTACACAGGCATTATTATTTGATATTAATATTAATTTTGTTGTTTTATTTTACTGATTGTTTTTTGTTGATATAATATTTAATTTTACGTTACTACACTTTTTTTTTTTTTTTTTTTTGTGGGAAGACTGCATGGCAATATGAACCGACCAGCCCCACCGATGGCTTCCGTTCACGGAAATGACGTACGCATCCGCGCCGCTTAGCTCAACCATTTTTGAGGGAACTTAACGACCGGATACGCAGCGCCACCATCGGCTTGACAGTTACGCGAGTATGACAGATTCACTCTGCCATGCAGTTTTACAATTTGGTTTTATAGGGGGTGTTAGTGTGAGTGATCCTTGGTGGGTTTGTTTGGGTTTGGAGTTTGGGTGGGACTTGTTAGTTGTGAATTCAGGTGTTAATTCGGTGTCTGCTGACCAGGGACTTCGCTAACCGGAGCAAGGCTTCCATGACTACTACGTCTCGATGCTGCATGGCCGTCTTCAAGTTGTAGTCGATGACGGCTTTAGTCGGCGCATCCATAGCTCTCTTTGCGAAACGGCCTATGGCGTCGTCGGCGTCGTCGGAGTAATAGACGCAGCTGACAGTATGTCTCGACACCGCCACTACCGCATGGGAGATGCTGTCATGGATTTGGAGCCTCCTGGACTTGGTGTTGATGATGATTACGCTGTCGTAGGTCAACCCCTGAGCCTCGTGTATGGTTAAGGTACGCGACCCTTCGCCGGACCCATATCCCTGGTTCATAAGAGAGGCTTTCTCCTCCTGCGTATGAACCAGGAACAGGGTGTTTTGGGCAGTTTTGGGTATCTGCGCTCCTGTGTAACCTTCCACCCTCAGGGAGTGGACCCGCGACAGCGTCGACTTGGAGGAGTATATACCAGAGTATATCTCGCTCAGTGCAAGAGCCACATCCATCGGGTTGCGGTGTGTGCAAAGCAGCTCCCGGGTGATGCCAGCCACCAGGTTTGGACGGGTATACCTTAGAACGAATAGGTTCTCTCTATCCAGATATGGAAGCTGGTTCACGTCTCCGATGAGGACAACCTCGCTTGCTCCTGACAACTTCACTGCCATTACTATGGCCCCAAAATGGTTCATTAATGCCTCGTCTACCGTGAGACGGTAACATCGGTCTTGCGTTTTGAACCCGTTGGCTAAGATTGAGGCCATAGTGCGCACCTTTGTCTTTACTCGATCTCCTAAGCGGTGCGCAAGCTTCACCCTGAGATCTTTGGCAGCTTCGGTCGTCGTGGTGGCTACGACGTCCTTCTCCTCATCGAAGTGCTTCACCACCCAGGTTGTCTTGCCACAACCCGGGACTCCGTTAACCCACTCGATATTGGGTACCGCCCAACTTTCCCTCGATACTGGAGTGTCCGAAGTCCCTAGAATGGACTGTGCCATTTCAAGGATCTTATCGTCCAGCATGATTTTGGTACATTTGGCGGTAACCACTATCGGGTCGTCGTTTGGCACGTTGAATTTCAGTTTGCCTGAGCGCTCCGTTTCCTCCTCGTCCAGGGCCACGAATCCACTCTTCGCGCTGTAGGCTGCCATGTACGAACCCGTCATTTCTCCTTTGATGACCTGAGAAGTGACGTTGTCGTACACTGCTGCCTCTGCTTCCTTGAGTAATACTCTTAACAGTCCTTCCGTGTCTCTCTGGAAGGTCTGTAAGATCTTGCTGCATGTTCTGAGATTGACCTCTCTAGTCGCTCTCACAATTGCAACATACTCAAGGAAGGCACTCTTTACGTGGTCCGTGGTGCCCGAGTTTACTGCGAGGGTCGGCGGGCTGACTTGCCCTTTGTCGGCTCTGGTAGGCACTGGCTTTGGCGGTGATGGTTTATGTGGATTCTTTTGGAAGAACCTCTCCACTGCTGCTTCCAGTTTGTGCGATGGTGATGCATTACTGGTGCTTGGGAGCAGTGCACTGAGGAAAGTGCCGATGGCTTTCAGGCGACTCCTCGACTTAGCCTGGTCTTCAGGGCTGATAGTCTTGCGCTGCTCCTTTGCAGCTTTTTCGGCGGCTGCCTTCTGCTGGGCCCTCTCAGAACCGCTTAGAGTAGTCGGACTTGTTTTGGGGTTCGTCGTCTTGGCTGTTGGTTGTCCGGGGGCTTTGAGGAAACTCAGAGATTCCCCTCTGTCTTCATAGACAACGACCTCGTGTTGTTCTGAGGCTTTCAAACAGCCGAAACGGTCTACGACGTTGCCTCTCTCTCCTCCGACTATCATTGCGTCAATACTTATTGTACGGGCTGAGACTGCCGTATGTTCCCCTGCATCCCTGATCCCCTGAAGCAACGCGCTTGCCTGAGCGAATGGAGTCTCCTCTCCCCACTCGAATAGTGCGATCGTCTTTCCTTTGGATCGCAATATACGGCATCGGAGAGTGGCTACTTCCACTTGAGGCAGTGCAGCGTACTTGCTGCCCTTCATGGTGGTTTTCGCGGTGCTTCCGTTGATCAAGGCGGCAAGGCCTGGTGATATTGGTATACGGGCCCTAGCTCGGCTTGAGCCTATGCAGAAGCATATGCCTAACCTTTCGCCTTCCCTGTTCATAAATAGGGGGACGCCTCGCAGCCTGACGCCGGGGACTCCATCTCCTCCACATGCCAGGAATTGCGTGACGGGCATGATGTTAGGGGCTGGATGTAGGCTGGCTTCTGGTATTGCTGCTGCCGCTGGTGGTGGTTGTTCGTTGGTGTTTGTGCGTGTAGTTTGTGTTGTGGTGAGTGATGTTCCTATTGTGTTTTGTGTGTTTGTCATT
Organism: Aporophyla lueneburgensis; assembly: GCA_932294355.1. Lineage (NCBI taxonomy): Eukaryota > Metazoa > Arthropoda > Insecta > Lepidoptera > Noctuidae > Aporophyla > Aporophyla lueneburgensis. Next base: position 34,889 of record OW028745.1, on the reverse strand, counting down.
GTTGTTTGTGTTGTGATTGTTGTAGTTGCTGTAATGGTTGTGCTTGTCGTGATTGTTGTTGGTGTGGTAGTGACAGGTGGTAGTCGGTTTCGACTATGCAAGGTTGTGTCCGTTTTGTTGGCCCCTGCTGCTACAGTGGCGACTTTACTCGCGAATGCCAAGAATGGGTTCCTGGTAGCCGGTCTCCCCATGATGGTTTGGAGTGTGGACTGGCTTAGCTGGATTTCGATCTTCACTTCCAGCTCCATTCTTTCGTGACTAAACCTTGGGCATTCGAAGAGCAGGTGCCAGACTGTTTCTTCGCAGCTAGGGTCACAGACGCATGAGGGACTATCTTTGAGATGGAAGCGGTGGAGGTACGCTGAGAATCCTCCGTGTCCTGTTAGGACTTGTACATGAACCGGTGAGAGGACTGTGTCTCTGAGTGTTCTTTTCGCCGCTAGGACGTCTGGAAAGAACACTTTTGTGACCGCTCCTGTACTCGAGGACTCGTATCGCGCCTGCCACTTTCTGATAGTCCCCTCCCGTATTTTCCTCCTCACGAACGATACGGGGACCTTGTTATAGTCTGCTGTCTCCTTGGTTAGGGCTGCCTCCTTGGCTAGCTCGTCCGCTCTTTCATTCCCGGCGGTTCCCACGTGGGCCCTGAGCCAAAAGAGCTTCACTTCTCTGCCCTCTTCTCGGATCTTGCGGACGCATCTCTTGATTTGGAGTGCCAGGTGGTGAGTGACAGACGGACTCCTCAGCAGGTCAAGTGACGATCTAGAGTCACTTAAAATGCTTACGGAAGTCTCTCCAGACTCTCTGACCATCCTGACAGCCCTGAAGAGAGCGTACATTTCCGATTGGAAGACTGTGTTGTGAGGCTCCAGGCCGAAGGTGCTGAACTTGGACTCCTTTCCGTTTTCCCACCAGGTCAGGGCAGCTCCGACCTTCCCCTCTATCTTGCTGCCGTCGGTGTATATTTGGGGACCGATTACTTGGTGGGTTTCCAGAGTTTCGGGAGTCAAGTCTTCTAGGCGTGCATACTCTGTTGTTGTGAGTAGCGCTGGGTGGGGGTTTTGGGAGTGATGCACGTTGCACTCCAGCTCACGACCCGGCGGTATGAACTCTAGGGAATGGCCCTTTTTGATCTTAAAAAGGGTCGCGGCCTCGATTACCCGGAGATCTAGGGGGAGTTGGCCTGACAGGATAAGTGCCGATGTTAGAGACACCGTGCGGTATGCTTTGCAGATCTTCTGCGCAAAACCTCTCTGCAGTGAGTCAAACTGATTCCTTGTCATCAGTTTCTCAGCTGCCGGGGCCCACGCACTCGCTGCATACATCACGATGGGCTCTATCACCGACACGTATATTGTCCTAATTATCTCTCTGTTGAGACCCCAAGTCACCTTCGCCGCGCATGCCAGCTGCTTGTAGATGTCTGCAGCCTTTTTACAGGTTGCGGACACGTGCGCGTTGAAGGTGAGTTTAGAGTCTATTGTGAGACCTAGCAGCTTGACTTCTTCGACCAGGTTCAGCCGCGTGCCCGACATGTGGAGTACCGGAACGTCGTACTTAAGCTTTCTCGTTAACACCATCGCATTGGTCTTGTGCGCGGCGAAACGTAGCTTGTTTTGGACGCCCCATTCCGATACTATGTCTAGCGTGTCGTTGGCTGACTGCTGCAGGGGACCGGCTGTAAAGTCCGAGAAAACTAGGACAACGTCGTCTGCGAAGGCTTGGCAGTACACCCCCATTCTAGCCATCTTGTGTAAGAGCGAGTCTAGGATAAGGTTCCAGAACGTCGGTCCGGCAATTGAGCCCTGGACGCATCCTTTCGTGGTACCCTTCTCACTAGTCGCTCTGGCGTAGTTGACCCTGATGTTCCGGTCTTCCAGGTATGAGGTGACGAGAGCGTAGATGTTTTTTGGACAGTGTTTGACCACCATCTGCCTTTTGAGTGCTGGCCACCACGCGTTATCGAAGGCTCCCTCTATGTCCAATGATATCAAAAGCACGATCTTTTTGGCTTTGATTTCGGCACGAATATGTCCCATTAGGGCATAGAGGGCGTCCTCGGTTCCGCGCTGCGGCATGAAACCGTACTGGTTTGTGTTCAGTGTTGGGAGGAAGTGCCACTGGAGTCTGCCTACTAGGAGCTTCTCGACGATTTTTCCTAGGACCGAGAGCAGACCTATTGGCCTGTACGACTTTGGGCTGGTGTAGTCGTCCTTGCCTGGCTTGCGGAGAATGCACACGTGGGCGACTTTCCACTGCTTCGGGAAGTGGGACAGCGACAAGCACCTGTTGGCTATCGCTAAGAACACTTCCCTATTGCAGTTTATTGCCGCTGTGCAGATGTCTGCCGTTAATCCATCGGGACCGGGGGCTTTTTTCGGATTTTGGTTCTGGAGAACCATTTCCAGTTCCGCGGCCGTAAAAAGTGGATCGTTAGCAGACAGACCTCGGGGGTTTTTCTTCTCCGCGAGCCTCCTCAGAGTGGTGTGGTATGGCTGTTCGGCATTCGTTGAGTCATCGGGGTAGAAGGTTTTTGCCAGAAGATCCGCGGATTGCTCTGGGGTGAGCGTCTCGCCTGCGGTGTTTCTCAGGAGGGTGTCGTCCTGTCTTCTGGCTGTCTTCCTAAGTACCCTGTATATGCCGTCCCACATGCTCTCTCGGTCCTGCTTCGAGCAGAACTCCTTCCAGTTGGCTGTGGCTGCTTCCATTGCTGCTGTGGTGTACGTTTGTTTGGCCAGTACGTATTCTTGGATGGTGAAGTGTCTCCGGCTTGCGGCTGCATTTCGGATCCTTCTCTTTTTCGTCATCGCGTCTTTTTTGAGACGATCTAGAGAAGGGCTCCACCATGGGGGCTTGGCGTTCAGCTTAGGCGACCCCAGTTTTGGGATCGCTTCCTCGCATGAGCGGTGGATGTAACTTGTGTACGCTGTGATGAGTGACTCCAAATCCTCTGGATTCGAGACGCTCGAGACTCTGACTGGTGTGATGTCATTTTCTGCTAAGCTGGTCTTGAAGTGCGTGCTGAAGTCGGACCACTTTGCCTTCTTGGTGTTGTAGATGCGCGTCGAAATCGGCCTAATTGGTTCTAAGGCCTTTTCTAAGCGCATCGAGAAGGTTATCGCGTTGTGGTCTGAAGTTGTTAGACTCCTTTCTACACGCCAGTCCTCAACCTTGCCTAGCAGTGACAAGCTGCATACCGTCACGTCGACGATGCTAGTGCACCACCTGTCTCCTCTATAGGTCTCGAACGTCGGAGTTTGTCCTGTATTGAGGATGTGGAGATCCCGCTCATTGAGGAACGAGTTGTACGCCGCTCCGCGATGGTTTTCGGAAACACTTCCCCACCACTGGCTCCAGGCGTTTACGTCTCCTCCCACTAGGATGTTGTTGGTGTTTAGTTTTTGTATTGTGTTGTGTGTTTCTGAAAGGTATGGTTCGATGTCCTGGTCACCTTCAAAATAGACCGATAGCACCCCAAAGCTGACCTGGCCTGCCTTCAGCAAAACGGCCGCGATATTCTCGGTCACAAGCTGGGGGTCGTGGATGACCTCCAGGTTGTGCCCGAAAACAACGATAGCGGCTTTTACTGGTTTCTGGCGATTCAGGCTACACTGGATGACTCGCGTGCCGGGGTTTTGTTTCATCACACCTGTTCTTCCTACATAGGGCTCTTGAACAAGTGCTACTGAAACTCCCTTTGCCTGCGCCGCCAGGTGTAATTCTTCTGTGGCCAGCTTGGAGCGCTGAAGATTTACCTGGATGAACGGCAATCTTGCTGTCGGTCTTGTTGTGTTTTGAGAGGTGACTGGTTGGGTGGTGTGTGTGGTGTCTTGGTCGCCCTTAGCAATAGGAAACGCGCGACCTTGCTATTCCATCCCATTTTTGGCGTTCCTGGCAGTCTTCGCTGAACGCTGTATGTGCCAGGTCGCTGCCCGTCCTTTGGGCCACTTTGCAGTTGATGCAGGTGGGCTGTTTGCCATCAGCTCGAGTTAGGCAGTCCCTCACATTGTGTGCACCGCTGCAGTAACTGCACGCTTCTTTTCCAGCCTTGCATATGGACTTGTTGTGTCCGTATGCAAGGCACTTCGTGCATTGGACTAGTGGGGACTGGTCCTCAATCGAGCATCGCTTGATGCCCACGTGGACTTTTTGTGCCTGAGTATAGCTTTTCCAGAGCTCCGGCGAGAGCTCCAGAACAGGGTGGCACTCATGGGGGTTCCTCGCGCGCTTCCTATAGCGCACCTTTAGGGTCCGTCCATCGACAGCGACGTCCTGCAGAAGATGTTTGTTCTGCGCCTTAAGGAGATCGACGATCTCCCCGTCGCTGTAGCTGGACAGCACTCCCTTGATGCAGACGAGAGGGTTTTGGGGTTTTGGCTCCTGGACCTTGAGCCCTGCGTTGGTTTTAAATTGGTCCTTTACTTTAATTAAGTCCGACTTGCTCGCGCACCTTAGGACCACTTTCTGGTTGCGCGCTTTCCGGACTGTGTCGACTCGGGCTCCACTTGTTTTTAGGTCCAGGGCGGTCCTGATTCTCTCGATCACGTTGTCTCCAGTGTGCTGGGGATTCGTCGACGAGACAATCAGGGTGTGGTTGGGTTGTGTGGGTGGTTTAGGGGGTTTCGGTGTGCTCGTGACCTGGGCAAAGGTTTTGGGGCCCTGCTGTTGCTGAAGCGGTCTCTCCGCTTTACCCAGGTCCGCCACCCCTTTCTCGATGTTCTGGAGGCTCTTCTTCACCTCCCCGACTGCTAGTTCCGCCTCCAGATTCAGCGCCGGGGGCGCCTGGATTGGCGGTTCTTTGTCACGCAGTACGCGGAGGTCCGCTGAGACGAGCTCCAGCCTTTCAGAGATTGGTTGTAATTGTTTCGCGATGTTGATTGGTGGTTGTGGTGGTGGTGGTGGTGGTGGGGAGGCTACAGGCCTGTTGGCGATGGCCTGTATCTGTTCCTGTAATGAGGCCACGGCCTCATCAAATTTGATGGTAGTGAGGAGGCCTGTCTCCCGGCTATTAGGGTCCGACTCGGTATTACTTGGGTGTGCGAGGTCCTCCTTGAGTCTCTCAAGCACCTTCCGGAGCACGTCCAGCTGGTTGGAGATGCTGGCCATTGTTGTGTCGAGGCGTGAAAGCCCTGCTCCCATAGGATCACTCTTGGGATCTCCAGGGGCTCTTGTGCTCTCCTGCCTCGTCTTCTCATGCTCGTTTAGGTTCCTGTGGGCTGCTGCGGCGACCTCGTCTTTTATTTCTTTGATGCCTTTGAAGGCATCAAGGGTCTCGTGTCCGAGCCATTCTCGGATCCCTTTCGCCTCTTTTCGTGTTTCGGAGACGTCCGTTTGCATGAGGGAGAGCTCCACCTTCAAATTCATCAGTTCTCGAGTATGAGCTCTCTCGACCCGCAGAAGTTCTTTTGCGTGTCGAGAGCGCTCCTTCTCGAGATTGAACTTGTGGCGAGCCCTCGAGTCCGCCAGCGACAGAGCCGTCTCATACAGGCCTTGCAAACACTCATGGGCCGTGGCCTTGCACTCCCGTTTCATGTTACCGGCAGCTTCCAAGGCATCCTTTCCCCTCTGGAGAAGGTCGTTGGCCTCTCTGGTAGCCAGGTCCATTTCCACGCCTGTGCCCCTTCTCGGCGTTCTGTACAGGAGGCTCGGCCGTCCGCTCTCGGAGCGGTCAGTTTGGCTGACGGATGACGCCACCGAACTTTCCTCGTCCGAGATGATCCGGCGGGGTGGGGAGATGCCGCATTGCTCCCAGTTTATTACGATCTCTGAGACTCTGCTGCGATGTTCTGTGGAGAGAGTCTCAGAGAGTGGTGGTGTGCACCTTGGTACGTCCGGCTCCGACGCTGCCTTTGGTGCCTGTGGTTGTGGCTTATGCGATGGACGCGCCGACTTCTCTGACACCACCGACTTGGCCGTATTTGTTAAAACCTTCTCGCGGAGTGATTTCGGGGGTTTCGCGGCCTCCGTGGTCATTTTGCGGGAGGTGGTGGGTTGTTTGGATGACATTTTAGTACGGTAAGGTGTGGTTTACTATGCCTGTGTAAGATAACTTAATCTAAATACTTAAACTAAAGATGGACTCACGGATGCTCCGCTGGTGGTCTGCGTCTGCTGTCCGATGAGGAGCCCGATAACTGTGGGACTCGATGTTCTGAGCCCGTGAGGCGCGCTGGTGGTGGCCTTCAGTGGGATTCTGCGGTCGTTAAGTCACTACGTGTGTAGGCTGCCGAAATTCAGGATTCTGTAGGGGCCAAGTTGTAGAACTTTCTTTGCCCTTTAAAATGAGCCCAAACTCGGCTTTCTAGCTCCTACGAGTACGAAGATAGGTCGCGGGGGGGTGAGGTAGCCCTGAGGGGGGAGGGGGAGGGGGAGGGGGGGGAGGTTTCACGAGGAGACGTTTGAGGGGGAAGGGGGTGAAGGGGCGGGGGGTTGGGGGGGGGGGGGAGGTTTCGTGGGGAGACGATTGGGGAGAGGGGGTGGGGGGGGTAATTTAGGGTTGGGTGAAGGGGGTGGGGATAATTGAGGGTGAGGGGTAAAGGGTTTTTGGGGATGAGGGGACCCTTGGTGACTCAGGCAAGGTCCAGAAATCCCAAGTCGATTGAGCCCAAACTCGGGGGGGGTGGGACTAAGGGTTCAGGAGTTCCCTCGGGGCTTACCTGGTGGTGAGCAGTGGAGTCGTCACACTGGTTTCTGATCTGCAGGCGGAATCCTCGGCCGGCTTCGGAGTCTCCAGTAAGGGCTAGGATCGTTAGATTTGCGTCACGCCTCGTGGTTTAGAAACACGTGTGGCCTAAGTGAGGTTATTTTGTCACCAAAAACCACGTTTTTTGACGATTTTCGCACCTTAATAACTCCCAGGCCCGTGATCCGATCTCGCTGGTCGATATGTCACTGAATAGGTCTCCGCCGCGTTTTCCAGGATTGTTGTAGGTAGACCGACTCCACTAACCTTGGCTGAGTTATTCACCGCTAAAGTTCCGGGGGTCCTGCTCTGCAACCCGCTGACATAGACACTTGCCCACACTAATCCTGGTGAATCAACACTACAGAATTCCACTGATAACTGTTTCACGCCCGTAACTCAACGCGTCTAATTTTGGTGAATTTTTTACGCGGAGCTGATGTTACTCGTGCGATGTATTATCGGTTACTGGGTTAGGTTAGGTTTTTTTTTTTTTTTTTTTTTTTTTTTTTTTTTTTTTTTTGTTATGGCAGGAGTGGGAAATCCTCATGGACACCCAGACTGTGTCACGTGTGACACAGTCTGGGTAGTGCCGGACTCTTACCGGCTAAAACCACACTCCTGCCTTTGCTAAGTGTCCCTCTAACATAATCAGAGCCCTTTTTTTACCTGATTTGGTTTACTTGTCATAATTTGAGTTGTTTAATTTTTTAACAATCCCACTAAGGGTGTGAAGAGTTCTCGGTAGCGGTTGCCTCATTTAATTTGTTTCAGCCAAACTAGTATTCTTTGTGTATTCGGCAGGTTTTCGAATAAAATGCTAAAATCTAAATGTACTTATAATATGTTTCATTTTGTTCGTTTGTTTGTTTTTTGATTTTGTGGGTCTACTTATAATTATATCTAACTTATTTTTAATCGTTTTCTTAATTTTATCCTTATTAATTATATGACTATCCTAATATATATACAATATATCATATAGACATATTTTCTAATCCTATTATTTTATTTATTACTAATTCTTTTGATTTATCTAATAATGTTATATACAATTTCTGGAGTTTAGAATCTTTCAATTCTGGCAGACTCATTACTCTTATTTCGAGTATAGTATTAATTTTCAGTTTGTCCTGCTTGTCACCAGCGCGCTTCCAGGTTCCGGAATGTATTGCCATCACCTCGTAATCATTGTTTTCTTTTTGTTTCAGATACTGCTTGGTGACATGCGCACTCCAGACTGATGCACTTTTAATGCAGTGTTTTAAGGCGATGACACTCTTCTCCACATCACCGAGCTCGTCGGACCACAACGGTATGTTAAATGTATTGCTAATGTTTTTAACGGTATTTTTATTGATAAATTTGTATGAACTACTTGCTTCTATAGCTTTGTTTTTAATTTTGTGAAACTTAAGCGAATTTAATTTGGAGTCGGCTACTAATTGGGACAACTTCTCATGAAGTTGGCTCCAATTTGCTTCTCTTGTATAGTAACTTTTTGGGACACTAATAATGTTTCTCGTTTGAAGTTTCTGTATTTTCGCTTTTAAAACAATACCGTTGCGGTACTTATTTCCGAAAAACACTGGCTGAACTTTAGCAGTACGCCACCGACAGCCGTGCCAACGCGTCCCATTTGACGCGGATGGGGCACAGGCTGTCGAAGGCGTTGTGGTCTGTGCGCTCTAGTTTTGCTGTTAAACAGTTGTGGCATTTTGGACCCTCCGCTGCCAAACGTGACGGGCAGTCAGCCCGCATGTGGGGTTCCCCGCAGTGGGTGCAGAGATCAGCGGGCCGCGTGCACAGTTTCCGGCTGTGGCCGAAGCACAGACAGCGAGTGCATTGAACCAATGGAGATTGGTCCTGCACTCGCACTCGCTGTAGGTCGATGTGCACGCGACCTGCCGCGGTCAGTCTCTGCCACACTATCGGGGACACCCGCAAGATGACATGGCACATGTGGGGGTTCCTCGTCTTCCGACGGTACTTCACCCCCAACCTCACGTCATCCGCAGGAATGTCCCCGATAAGATGGGTGTTTTGCCGCTCCAGAGCCTGCCTGATCTCGCCATCTGTGTGGCAGGAGAGGACGTCCCTGATGATGATCAGAGGGTCCTTGTTCTTTACCTCCTCTGCCACCAGATTGCCGGCCTTTCGTATCCGCTCCGACACCGTAACGAGCTCTTCCCTTGATCGAAATCCGACTACAACCTTCTGGTCCCTCGCTTTTCGCAGACGCTCCACCCTTGTGCCCTCATTGCGGGCATCGACCGCCGACCTAAGCTTCTCAATGACCTGTTCACTCGTGTCCTGTTCATTCACTGAAGTAACAACGAGCGAGTGAAGAGGCCCTTGGAGGTTCTGCTTCGGACCGGCGGCAATTTCCGCAAAAGTGGGGCCTTGTCCTGCGACATAGCGAGGGGCCAGCTGGAGCTGCTCCGACAGAGCTTGGGTTTGAGTGTTGCATTCCTGCAGCACTTGCTTGTGCTGCTGGAGGCCTTCCATAAGGCTCTTCATCAAGTCCGTCGATTCATTTGTAGGCGGCTTTGATTCATTTCGGGGTTCTGGTTTACTTCGCTCATAAGTCACTGTTTCTTTATCAGCTTCAGCTTCCTTCACCAGTTGGTACAATCTTTCGACAGCTTTTGTTATTTCGTCCTTTATTTCTTTTTTAAGGTTTCTGGAGCTTAGTAACTGCATTTTGGCCTTCTGGAGACATGCCTTTGCCTCCGAGGTCCTGCTGATGTACTTCGCGGGTTGCAATTCCCGCGGTGAGCTTTCCTCAATCCCTTCAGGCTGTTTCCAACCGTCAAGCCTACTCTGGTGTGCGAGTGTTGACTTCGATTTTAGTTTTGGAGGAGTCGTCAATGGGGCCTTCTTCGGTGGTGTCGGGGTTTTGAGAGGATGTCCTGACTTTTGTCCATCAGCCTCCCACTCCCCAATGCTTCGCCTCACTGAAGGGCCAGCCTGAGTTGGATGAGTGCTTTCCGCGTCTGAGGTCTCCTCCGAAACCTTTGGCTTGCTAACCGGTGTCCTGAAGCCAAACATTTTGGTTTGGTAGCGGAAAATGGACTCCGGTACAACTAAATTGTCAGGGGACACTTATGTCTGTTACTGATCCCTGTAAAGGGGGGATCAGCCAGAAATAAAATAAAAGAGAAATAAATAAAATGCAACAATAATACACTAATGCAACAATATAAAGTACGAGCCCGATATCCTAGACTCAGTCCAGTCAGTAATGACTTACGTATTTGCCTTCTAGAGAGGCTACGATGTCAGGAGGACCGTCAATATCCTTATTTTTGACTATCAAATTGCGTCACTGTAGCGGAAAAGACAAAATTTCCTTGCTGGTTGGTTTGAGTACCACTGTGGTGTACTTAGCTATAGACCACAGGGTGTGCGGGCGGGCAAAATTTTATTTGAGCTAGACGCACGGGCGAGGTGTCCAGAGACGCGTCTCCGCGCGGGCCAGCTAACTACGGCGTTACTTTAGTTTTCACGGAAGGAAAATTCAAAATTAAGGTCCAAAAACGTGATTTTTAACGGAAAATTTTTGAAAAACTTGTAATAACTCCACCGAACAGGACTCCAGCTCGCGGAACGCTCGCCAGAATACAGGTAAGGCAGGTAAGTTGCTATTTAAACTAATAAAAACAGGGTTCACAGTAAGAATTTTGAGATGAAAATAAAAATATGGTTCAGTACAAAAATGTTCTGAATTTTTCTATGTTAATGGCGAAAAATGAAAATTTTTTCGCGTTTTGTCAATTCTTTCAGTCAAAATAGTCTAAAGGTACCTAAATACAAGCGATTCAGCTGAAAACAGCTTCGAAATGCGACACCTGGTTGCAAAGATATTTCGGGTTAGGTTAGGTTAGGTTAGGTTAGGTTAGGTTAGGTTAGGTTAGGTTAGGTTAGGTTAGGTTAGGTTAGGTTAGGTTAGGTTAGGTTTTTTTTTTTTTTTTTTTTTTTTTTTTTTTTTTTTTTTTTTTTTTTTTTTTTAATACTACTCCCTCTGACACAACATCAGAGCCTATTTTGACTAATGCTACTCTTTCATTCCAGTTCTATCAAGTATTCCTCTCGCACTTTTATTCCGCATACTTGGTCTTTCTTTCTTACTATCTCTTTCACATAATTAACCGTTGGGATTTCGGTCTATCCTTCTTTCTACTCTACTAATGTTATACTAATTTTATCTCTTATTTTAAGGATCGAGTTTACACATACACAATTTCTTTATTAAGGTAGGGAGCTTAAGGTGGGGAACAAGAAAAATATTTTTATACTTATATTCTTATCTATCTAATTACAAATTGTGCTTACTTATTTATCTTATCATTAATGCTTATAACTACAATTTAATCTATTTTACACATTTTTAGAATTCCGGGTTTACAATGCCCACTGTTCTCTAGAGCTTCTTTTAGCTTACTATAGTTTTATTTACATATCATTTTTACCTCTTTATTTATAACTTAACTAAGCTTATTCTTATCATTAATTAACATCTCTTAATAAATTTGCGTGTATGATGTACGATATATTCTATAATACACGGTCATCATACTTTATTTTACTTATTTCTCTTTGCGACTGTTTCAACTAATTTCAAGCAATAGCTAATAAACTTTTCCCTTCTTTTGTCTATCATGATAAATTTAATGTTCTCTGCTGTAAGTTTTATATCTAATATCTGTTCGATATTATACCTATCGTTTCCAAACACTGGGCATTCCAGGACGATGTGGGGGACAGACTCTTTCACGTCCGGGTCACAAGTGCATGAGGGACTCTCCTTACGCTTAAAGCGATATAGGTATTCAGATAATCCCCCATGGCCAGTAAACAATTGAGTGCTAAGGCATGTTGGTTCGAACTTACGAATTATGCTATATGCAGCTATCGCATCCGGGAAGAAGAGCTTTGTAATACCAGCCGTGTCTCCCGACCTATATCTCGCATCCCATTCGCGAATCGTTTCCAGTCGGAGCTGTCGCTTCGCAAATGAGATGGGAAACAAGTCATAATCAGGCTTCCTCTTGCTTGATGCTACAGCGGCTTCCTTGGCAAGCTGGTCAGCTCTTTCATTTCCCTCCAATCCTGCGTGTGCTTTGATCCAGAACAGAGATACCACTTTGTTCTGTCGAGATGATTCTGCTAGGTTCTCGCGGGTTTCTACAGCTAGTGGATGGAGGGAGCCGAGGTTGATGACCGTCTGTAAGGCTGCCATTGAGTCGCTGTAGATGCCGAATGTGAGTGCACTGTGCTTTTTTATTCGCCTCGTGGCTTCGCAAATGGCCAGTAGTTCCGCTTGGTAGACTGTGCAGTAAGACGGCAAGCAAAGCTTGAAGGTCCGCTTTTCCACTTCGTCCTCCCACACAGACAGCGCTGCACCGACCTTTCCTTCAATTTTGCTGCCGTCTGTGAAAATTTTTACTGCACAGCTACTGTTCGCGTCCACATCGTTCTGGTCTTTAAGGCATGTCAGCTCAAGGTCTGCGACTGCTGCAGGGTGTGGCGCTTCATTTGCTGGCATTGATCGCTCGATCTCTCTGTCCCCTAGTCCCGGCAGGGCCGCCCCCTTCCTGATCCTGTATAGTGAGGCTACCTCACGTACACGAAGATCAAGCGGGAGCACTCCCGCCAAGACCAGTGCTGAGTTTAGTGAGACCGTGCGATAAGCCTTGCACATTTTTTGTGCGAAGCCCCTCTGCACAGTCCCGAGCTGTCTCTGCACTCCCAGTTTCTCGGCAGCCGGTGCCCAAATGCTTGCCGCGTACAGAATAATGGGCTCGATGGTTGCTGTGTAAATTGTCCGTATGACTTCTGGGTGGAGGCCCCAGCTCGCCTTTGCTGCTCTTGCGAGCTGTTTATAGATGTTTATGGCCTTCCTACAGACATTAGCCACATGTGCGTTGAAGGTGAGCTTTTCATCGAGCGTCACACCCAACATCTTAATTTGTTTTGACACGCCAATGTCCACCCCGCCCATGCTCAGGTGCGGAGTATCGAATTTAAGCTTGCGAGTGATTACCATTGCACTGGTCTTGTGAGGCGCGAATTTGAGCTTATTTTCGACCCCCCACACCCGAACAAGTTCGAGGGCGGCATTAGCGCATCTTTGCACGTGTTGTGCAGTCAGACCATCGAACACCATGACAACGTCATCGGCAAACGCCTGCACGTAGTGACCCCTGGATTCAAGGATGTTCAGGAGGGGATCTAACACTATGTTCCATAGAATGGGCCCACCTATAGACCCTTGGACGCACCCTTTGTTGGTCGCCTTTTTAAAAGTTTCCCCACTATACCTCACCGTAACCATTCTTTGGTCGAGGTAACTGTCGAATACCTTTCTGATGTTCAAAGGACAGTTCATTTTTGCCAGTTGGACTCTGATCGCTGGCCACCACGCACTGTCAAAGGCGCCCTCTATATCCAATGACACGACGGTTATGATTTTCTTCTCGTCCAATTTAGTTTTTATGTGCTGCATTAGTTTATAGAGGGCGTCTTCGCAGCTCTTTTGGGGCATGAATCCAAACTGGCTGGGGTTTAGTTTCGGTAGGAGGTGGTATTTGAGTCTGGCGACCAACATTTTTTCATACACTTTGCCCATTACCGGTAACAGCCCTATGGGGCGGTAAGACTTGGGCGTTGTGTATGATTCTTTTCCTGGTTTCCTCAACACTATGACAGTGGCTTCTTTCCAGATAACTGGGAAATAATGGAGCTCTAGACATTTGTTGAGTACTTCCAGGAAAAGTTTAGGCTCGCTCTTTATGGCATGGCTGCATATGTCGGCAGTGAATCCGTCAGCACCAGGCGCTTTTTTTGGGTTTAATGAATCCAGTGCGGTGTGCATTTCCGTTGTTGTGAACGGAGGATCGTTCTGTCCCTCAGGCTGTTGGTAGTTCACAACTGATGCCCGGTTCCTCATCTCTAGATGCATCTGGTTGTCGCTCTCCCTTAGATCATCCGGGTAGAACGTCTCCGCTAACAATTCCACCGAGCCTTTGGCATCAAGAGTTTTGCCGTCTTTTTCCAAGGGTATGTCCTCTTCCCTCTTGGCTGTTCTCCCTATTACCCGGTAAATGCCCTCCCACAAGCTCTCCTTGTCCTGTTTACTACAGAATTCCTTCCAGCTTGCGATGTGGGCCTCTTTGGCTTTGGATTCATACTCGTCTCTGGCGGTTATGTAGGCATCGACCACTCCCTGCCTTCGAATCGGTGCGGCGTTCTTGATTCTGCGTTTCCTAGTGGTGACTTCCTGCTTCATCTTCGCGAGCTCTTCTGACCACCATGGTAGGGTAAATGATTCTGCTTTCTTTTTTATTGGTATCGCAAAATTACTAGATTCTGTAATGGCTTTATTGTAATTTTTTATAATTATGTCAAGGTCTTTAATGGTATTAATGGTACAAATTTTTCCAGTTTCTAATTCATATTCTAATATTAGTTGTTTAAATTTGTTGTGAAATTTTTTCCAGTTAGCTTTCTTTGTATTATAGAGTCTTGTAGTTCTTTTAACATTCACCCCAACCGATTTTTTAAGTTTAATATTAAAACTAATACCACTGTGGTCAGCGCACGTGAGATTTGCGATTACTTTCCAATCCTCCACTAGGTCCAGCATATCAATAGTGCAGGCCGTCACGTCAACAAAACTGGTGTAGTGTCTCCCGCCGCGAATGGTATCAAAAGTTGGTACGTCACCTTTGTTAAGGACATGAAGGTCCAGCTCGTGAAGTGTGCCAGCCACATCGTCCCCCCTATGGTCTATTTCGGGACTTCCCCACCAGGTGCTTTTTGCGTTAGAGTCGCCCCCGATGATGAGCCTCCGTGTTATGGCTGCTGTAAGTTTTTTAATGTGATCCAGGTACGGATCAATAGGCTGGTCCGGTTCAAAATAATATGAAACTAGCGTCACTTTCCATTGCTTGGTGCTTACGCTCACCACAACGATGTTGTTAGTGGTGAGCTCCGGATATTGCGTGACATCTAGGTCAGGGTCAAATACAGCTATGGCTGCTTTGACCGTGCCCTCCCCGGTGTTCTGGTAAATTCTAACTCCACGGTATGCTTTCACATTATTTGAACCACCCACATAAGGTTCCTGGACCAACGCTACTGCAACTCTGCTTTCGGTTGCTTCAACCATCAGCTCTTCCATGGCCAGCTTCCTTCGCTGAAGGTTGCACTGGAACACCCGGTACAGGTGTTTGTCCCCATGGGCGCCTTTAGCAATACGCTACAGACATGCGAGCTATAGCATCGCGCTTTCTGCGTATTGGACATTCATTGCTAAAGGCGTTATGGTCATTGCGATCGAGCTTGGCCGCTGTGCAGTTTTTACATGCGGGTTGACCCCCTGCAAGCCACTCCGGGCATTGCGCCCTGAGGTGCAAACCCCCGCAGTGGCTGCAGAGGTCCACTGTATCCACGCAGTACTTCTTGCTATGACCGTATCCAAGGCACCTCGAGCATTGTACCAGTGGTGACTGGTCCGACACCCGGATGCGTTGTAGGTCGATGTAAACCGCTCCAGCGTCGGTCGCTCTCCTCCATATTGCTGGTGATACACTGAGGACGATGTGGCTGGTATGCGGATTCCGGGCTTTCCTCTTATATTTAATTTCCAGTCTGTCTTCCTTCTCTTTCAGATCTTGGAATATACCCCGGTTTTGGTTCCTGAAGGCTCTTAAAATATCCTCATCAGTGTTGACCGTTAGAACGTCGGCTAACTTCAGGAGAGGGTCTCTATTTTTCACCTCTTCCACGACCAGGTTCTTACCGGAATTTTCCAACCTGTGTTTCACTTTCTGTCTGTCTTCAGCTGTGTTGCAACTCATAATCACCTTTCTGTCCTTACCTTTCCGAGTCCTTTCCACCTTGATCCACCCTTCCTTGGCATTCACTGCCTCTCTAACTTTTGTTAGGACTTGGTCCCCCGTATCGTTTTCGTCCTGGGACGTTACGACTACCGAATGCAATACACTCTGCGGGGGTGGGTGCAAGGTGGATCGGGCTATCGTTACATCTGCGTAACTTTTGGCATTCGTGAGTTGGTGCTGTTGTTCCATCTTTTCTTTCAATTCGTCCATTTTCCTACCGTTTTCCATGAGTAACTGGCTCTGTTCTTTTAGTTGTTCCATTATCTGTCTATCTCTTTCCTCAGTCTCTTTCTGAGGCGTCTTGTCTGGTATTATCTGGGAGTTGTCATTTTTGTCAAATGTCGATGTCTCACCAGTTTTTTTGAGTTTTTTAATCTCAATATCCGCCTCTTTTATTATCTGGAACAACTTGTCCACCGCTTCCAGTACGTTGGTTTTGATGTCCGTTTTTATATTGCGTGAATTATTTATATTCGTCTTTGCCTTCACAACGTTCGCTTTAGCTTCCGCCAAACGCGTTGCGAGCACCTGTCTGGGAAGGACCTGGATCTCCACTTTGCTTGTCGCTGGGGTTAAGTTAAGTGGCTCTGATCCCACAGCCTCTAACATTTCAATGCTCTGCCTAACGCTGGTCGAAGTCTTTTGCGCCCTCGGCGGAGAAACTTGTTTTACGACGCAACGTCCAACGCCAGACGGAAGCGTCTGCGTTCTTGGTGGAGACTTTTGTTTGTCGTTTCCTTCTACAGGCTTTACTGGTGTTCTGGCAAACATTGTCAGAGGAAGGCGTCAGGTAAGGGTAAAAAAATATAACACAATAGTGTATATATACGTCAATTTTTGATCTGCACACAGTGTAAAGATGCGTGCAGTCAGTAAAAATAAAGTAAAAAATAAAAATAAAATAAAACAATAAATCAAGAAAATTGAAAAACTGGGGGCAAGTACTAGCCAGTCAGTCGCAAAGAGAACTCAGTTTACAATCAGGCTCAATAAAGCCTTCGTGGTGACACTTACTAACTATAAAATATGCTGAAAGTTTCAACTTTATATAATTTAGCATCAAACTCTATGTAGCGTCAGTTTCCAGCGGTTTATACCGAGAGAGTTCCTATGAACTTGTTTAGTTCGGTCACGGTAGTCCCGCTCAACAAGAAAAACTGTTCCAGGGTCCTTAGTTTCCGATTTACGATCGAAAATTTGTTGTGCTCTATGTAGAGTCCGTCTGTTGCCGTCACTAGATAGAGCCCGCCGAGCCCGTTCCAACAACCCCAAACACGGGGCACCTAGCCCTAAGGGTTGCCGAGCAATCGCAGTTTTAAATTTATGGTTTTTTACCAAGATGGCGGCCAGAATATGGTTAAAACTCGATTGCTCAGCAACCACCAGGCCGAATCGTCCCGTGCTTGGGCTTATCTTACCGTGCGCGACGGGATCTAGGCAGTGGTGCAGGTTTCAGCCTGAAAATCTTTTACCTCCTGAAAAGCCCTGAAAGTCGGTTCACTCGAAAGGGGCATGCAAGCCGATCCCCTCACAGCAAATCCCGGCGCTCTACGACCCTCCGCTGCGGAGATATGGGTGTTTTAAATTTACCAAAGATGGCGGCTCAGCTGTCAAACGCAATGTTTGACCTGTGTTTTCTCCGTTTTGGACTGTCGCAGAGTACCCGAGTTTGAGCTTTTCTGGCTCGCCCCGACTAGCCCCGTCGTGTGAGGTGGTTTTCAGGTTTTCGAAAACTTTCAGGCTGAAATCGACTGAAACCTATTTTCTCCGGTAGGCCTTATTCTCCCAAACAACAATTTGA